>JAWNNP010000304.1:0-666859 GCA_035044805.1 Leucophenga maculata | reverse complement strand
GTAAATGTATAAAAAGAAAAACTTAAAAAAAAATATCGCTATTGAATTGCCAGCCAACACCACCAATTCCGGCAACAAGCCAAGCCAGCAAACCAAACGTTTTACAAAATCCTCTTCCACGAGTATGCAGGAACGGTGCAGCATAATAATTTATATACTCGCCATCGCCGCCATTAAAAATGCTACGCTGAGCTTTTGAAATCATACGGCTTTATTTTTAGAACTCAAGGTTTCTTTTACCTCGGCCGCCATATTGCAATGTCGACAGCGCCGTACACTGCACAGTCCCGCACGACTGTAGACTTTGTAAACTGCAGCAGCTACACAATGCATCTCCACTTTCTCCGCCCAAAATCGCAACGGATGCGAATGCGGATGCAGTTGATTTAGGCAAATAATGCCGAGGGTTAAGTGCAAAATTGTTTCTGATACCTTATATTTATGCTGTGGATAATCTTTTTATGAAATTAAAACTAAAACCTCAAAATAGCTACATAAATACTAAATCGGTTTAGGTTTATTTGTGCTAAATATAGAAAGTAGAATAAAAACTATGAGCATAAATATTTCAATTTAAAGTTTAACAACATAATCAGATATGATTAGAAAAACTTAGAAAAACAGTGAAATCATATTAAAAAAGTACTTACTCAAGCCAAACCAACAAGTACTTCAAAGCATAAAATCAAATTTGTATCTCATTTTGCGTATCTCAAACCGGATAAGCTATTTGTTGCCTCAAATGAAGTAAATTTTGTTAGCAGATATGAATTTGTTGTTTGTGCAAATGCCGCTCGCCTATATAAACAACATTTCCCGCACTGTTGTTGTTGGATGCATTAAAACCTAAATTGAATCTGGCCAAAAACGAAACGACAACAAATTTTTTACTTTAACACACACTTCACTGTTTGCGTAGGTAGTACTTGTTTTTAGATACGTATTCCCACCGAGAGTGGAAAGAATTTCTCGTTTCAGAAATGAGATGCCAAAAATATTTTCATGTGCAAGTAAATATTGTTTTCTAGTACGAATAAAGCAAACAGATAGGTACGACTGTTCGAGTATGCTCGTATATAAAATGCAGGACTTGTCATCTTCAACGCTGCCTGCCGTTGCTGTTCCTTGTCATAACAGAGCATATTTGATTTTGTTGCTTTTTTTCTTCGAGTTGTCTGCGAGCTGCCACAATGGCACAATGGGACGCAAATATAATAAATCATACAGAGTGACTAAAGTTCTGAATCGAAAGGGGGTATCTCAAAAACCAAAGCTATTTTAAATTTGTGCGAAGAAGGCGTGACAGATGCTATAAGTTATATTTATTTATCGCATAGAATCAGGTCGATATAGCTATATTCGCCTGTCCGTTTTTTTTTTTTCCGTAATCCTGTACATTTGTACCAAATCTCAGGCACCTGCAAATAGATGCTGATATATGATGAGTTTGAATTTACTCTTATACCGCTTTTTTTTCTTGTACGCTGTTCCCATAGGAAAAAAGGGCATATTATGTATTTGCAAATGTAATACAAGGAGCAGAAGGAGCCAAGGAAGATCCTATATTATTCATTAGAATTAAAAGGCGAGACAATATAGACATATCCGTCTTTCTGTCTGTCTGGCTATTCGTATGAACATCTAAACAATCCTAATAATGTATTCTATTTAGGCCCAGATCGGTCGACTTGAAAGAGTCGCCCGCACACAAATCTGTCCAACCTAATTGTATGAAAAAATCTATGTTGTTTTTATTAATTCAGCTAGAAATGACGAGTTTGTTGGACACTAATTGGATCACTAAAAGAGGTCAAGTCAATACAGATATGTCTGTCTGTCTGGCTATAAATAATAAAAACTTGAAGACTATTAAACATATAACCTTCAACTCATTCACTCAAGAACTTGCCCATTAAAGGTTAAACGGTACCACTAAGGCTTGGGTGGACGCTTCATTAAATCAGCGTAACATAACTTCCACCCTATAAAATGTATAAGTCTACTTGAAAGTAATTAAAGGTTATTTGCAATGGATCAATGTTTCTCCACCATTATGTACTGTCGTTAAAGGTGATCTCTTACTTAAGCTCAACGAACTAGTATACAACGTCATTGCACATGAAGTTGAAGTATTAATTACTATTTAAGACGTACGGATGGTCTCAGATTCAATATAGTCACCTCTTTGTGTGGTGACCGATAAGAGAGAACGACCTCTACATAAATCCACAAATGGCTGTACTAATACCCTTTTGAAAAAATATAAACCAGATCCTGTTGATTTCCAAAATATTATTTAACAATCGCCAACAAAGTAAAATAGATTAAATCCCTTAATATGTAGAGTTGTATGGTGGGAATAATCCCATTTGAATTTTTGATATTCTATTTAGATTGAAAGAAACATCTAACTGTTGGTGTCCCAGGAAAAAAGATTTAGATGAGATTCATAACTAGTATTAATGCTTAATAAGGCAACAAAAGCCATTCGAATTAGTAAAAATCTCCTTGAACGGACTTGATGATCTTTTGAATCTATACATAAGATCCATTTTCACTTATGCCTTCTGTCACCGTGAGACTGTCAAACTGCTACTGCTTACCTGTCTGTGCATAACAGGAACTTTGTGGTCATTGGTATGCCGAACATATTTAAACAAAACTGCGCGAATATATTAATAGACTAAGGTTGCAGCATATCTCCGAAAATATACATGGGAATCTAAGTCAATAAAATGTGTTCCTGGTATCAAGATCTACAACATATTATAACGGGTGCGCCATATCGAGCTTCGGTATGAAAATATTGAATAACTTTGGAAAAAAACAAAAATTCATGGAAAATGTTTTATGTTTATTTAGATTCATCCTTTACAATTCATTTGAGTTAGTTTTTGAATACAATATCGACCAAATGGCCACCTTTGTTCTTGATGGCAAAAAGTGTCCTTTTTCGAGCATTTTCCATGAATTTCTCGAGCATACCGATATATTGGCCATTTCGGTGCGAATACTCTCCTTGAGCTCTGTGATGGTCTTGGGCTTGCTCATGTACACTTTGCTCTTCAGATAACCCCACAAATCCGGCGAACGCGGCGGCCAGTCGATATCGCCTCTTTTTGACACAACGCGTCCAGGGAATTTTCGCTGCAAAAACTCCATTGTATCGATTGCTGTGTGATATGGGGCCTCGTCCTGTTGAAACCAGAAGTTTTTTAGACCCTTTTGACGCATCTCCGGGCATACAATGTGCGCCAGCATCCACCGATATCGCTTGCCGTCGACTGTTTCGCCTTTTTTGAAGAAGTAAGGGCCGATGATGGTTGTTAAGTAATTCATGACTCAAATTGTACTGAATTGACGTTTCCAAAACGTACCTACACAAGGCAATCGCTTCACGAACGTCAAAGCTATTCAGTGTTTCTATACCGAAGCTCGATATGGCGCACCCTGTATAACCCTGGAATTTTGCTTCGACAGTCGTTTCTCAGTTTTTATCGCCTGGGAGTCCGGCACTCCATGTATTGCACAAAAAAACTAAGTAGTTCCCTGATGCTTCCATTGCCAATACAGGTACAGCTGTGGGTAACTTTGGATCCAACACCATAATTTGTATCCAAAAGTCCTAATAGTGTCAAAATTACGATAATTTCTGACAGCCAGGCGTCAATTCAATTACTAAGCTGCAGACAACTTTCCTCCAGGACGGAAAAATAATACTTCGTTACCCATATCAACTTTCGGTGACCGGAAAGTCACCATTCTTGGGTTTCCTGGGCCTAGGGCTATAGAAGGTAATGCATTTTCAGACATGCTAGTCAGATCCTGTTCTACTTCCCCCATGATAACACCCATTTGCGATTTTAGTCTTACCATGTTAGGCTTTGGACAAAACGATTATTGAAAACTCGTTCAGGAATGATGTCATTTCGGTAGGACAAAAAGTCACCATTTGTTGGGTTCCTGGGCGTAGGGCTATAAAAAGTAATAAATTGCAGTCGAGCTGGTCAGATCATGTTTTACGTCCCCCAGCTTGAGTTTGTCTTTGGCTAAAAGAATTATTGAAAACATCTTCAGGAATGCACATGGTAATGGTGAACAACGACAATGTAAACAACTCCTGCTACTTATTCAATCAAATAGAAGCACACATCTCAGCAGATATGGCCATAGGCTGCTCGCGCGCTACATCACAGGTCTTCAAGGACTGAGATACAATCTTAATACATAGTGTAAGCTCTGTTATAGAAAATGATTCTCGTATAAAATTACTCTGTGACTGTTGGTCTTTAGCCTACTTCAAAACGACTGACTTTGTTAGGAATAATAAGATGCATCTTATTTGTCATGATGCCACCATATGTCATCAATGTGCGTCAAATAGTTGCTATGACATAGCGACACATTTTCGCATACATTATTTAACCCTTTTCCTAAATTTTCCTACATTTTTCCAGAACGTCAAGGTAGAAGGCAGAGTTGACAGTTCGTAAAGTTGAGGTAAAAATTGTTTGTAAACCACACATTCGGCTTTGGATTTTCTCATCCTCGCCTTCCACGGTTTTAAAAGCGACAGTTTGACTTTTTGATAGCCGTCCAGTATCCTTCCACCAAGTATTTCGTATGGAAACTTTTCTTTTGAAGCTTTTGTGCATAGTTTAATCACCCAATATTGTTAGAAAGAATCCGCTCATGCGCTGAATGATGTGGCATCCACTGACGGCCGAAGCACACTAATCTTAGGTATGTACACGACTAGTAAAGGCCCGCCAAATATATATTTAATTACTTTTGAAACGTACCCTACACAATAAAGTTTCTCTAGCCATTGAAATTCTTCGTACTGCAGTTAAGGATGAGCGAGCTATAAATGCATAGAACAATTGAAAAGATAAACGAGCATTCGAACGAATTTATAAGTTTTACTAGGCAGCTTAAAGTTATAAATTGCATAAAAATTTATTAGAATTAAACGCCGCCCATCTAAGCACGTGGCTATGCGAATATGCGATCCTTAAATTCCGCAAAAATGTCTTCTTTGCTTGCTACCAATTGTTATTATATAACATTCATGTGCATAATATTTGAAGATTTATCAAAGAGTTATAAATTAATAAATAAATAAAAAACAAAATTTATTTATTTTAATGTGCAAAATTATTAAACAAACCAATTGTGAGAAGAATTTTTGAGTTCTCTGACCTTAAATATATGTATTAGCATTCTACTTTCATGTAACCAATAATAACTTCGATTTTCAGCGTATAATAAGCAGCCCAGCAGAGATGGGCCGCAGTTACCGCGAGGACTGCCGTTCATTGCGATTTAACTGGAGATGAATACGTGGCAGCGGAACACATTGGTTCCCATTAGTTCCATTGGGATAATCTTCAAAAAGACAGAATGTGCGCTAACGAATAAAGTATCTTTAGATTCGACTACATTTCTCTAAATTGATTAATTCTGTTCCACAGTGCGCTATGCTGTTTGTTGTTCTTAGTGCGAAAATTGTTTGCTCAATTTTGCTTTTTGAAGCTGCAGAAATGTTTTTGTTTTCATATTTTATGCAAACGTCGACATCTTTCTGCACAGGCAAATGCAGTTCGCTTTCTAAGAAAGCAAAACGAATTAAGTATTCTGTTGTGCTGCTACAATACTGCTTCGCTCAAAACATGCGCCGCAATAGAATTCGAGTAGCTACGAGGGCTGCTATATGTGATTCGGCGTTTTGCAATCCTAGTTTTAATACCAAAACCGTGTTAGAGTAATAATTATTTAAACAAAGTAGTTAAGTTTATCGAAAAATTTTGTCAGAAGGTATGTCAAAGTGCTTTGAAACTCTAGGGTGCCACTACATTCCGGGAGAGGAGGTTGAAAAAGTTACTGTGAAAATACTAAGACTTACAGCATTATAGCAAACTATCAGTAAGACGAATAATAGATCTTTTTACGTCGCTAGTTTATAAGTCACTATCCTTTATAATAACACAAATAAAAATAATGCTGTCGGAAGAAACAGTGTAGTCAGAATATATGAATTTTGGGTATTTTAATCCGAATCCATTACGACTGTTTAGGCCCTGTACCGAAGGTACAAGAGCCTATTGGTTTTGTGCAAATGTATGTAACATGTAGAAATAATAGTCGGAGACCCCCCAAAGTTACCCCCATTATGGTCAGAAGTGATAGAGGAGTCGATATAGCCATGTCCGTCTGTCCGTCCGTCAGTCTGTATGAACGAAAGGATCTCGGAAACGGTAATAGATAGAGACTTCGTGTTTTTTGCATTCGACTAGGGCTGCTCCGGAATTTTACAAGTTTATTTTAAAATTTTGCATTCATAAAAAAATGTTTTATAAGGCACTTATTCGTGCAGTAGGAAGTGGTCATAAGTTTGGTCATAAGCTCGGGAAACATTTAATGTGTTTGTTAGGAAACCTGAACTGGTACAGGGCCTCTTACAGTCGGTTACGCCTGACTGTATTTTCATACTTGTTTTGTATTGTTCTATGTAACTCATATTTATTTGTTGAGTTTTTTTGGTCCGATACTAAAAACAAAAAAAAAATTTTTTTTCGTTTTCCAACCTAAACAAGTTCTGGTTCACCCATAGAAAATGACTTTGAGACACTCTCAATCCAAATCCCACTAAACCGCTCATAAAATTTTTACTTGTGTTGTCAGAATATCAATAATCTTTTATTATAGCTTTGCACAAGAAGGGCAGTAAATCTGATGTCTTGAATTATAAAGGTATTGCTTAATTAAGTGCATACATAAACTGAAAGCTTAAGGATTCCCTCATTCTTTTGTAAATTGGACACAGTCCTAACTTGTAGGAAGTTCTCAAAAAGTCTTATTTAAAATCATGCTCGTGTATCGATGTATGCTGATGATGTCCACCTATGTTTGCTATATTAATATATTCCATCGCAGAAAACTTTTTATTATGACCTACCTTTCTGGGTGTTCATAAGCTTAGTAGGGAAATTTTTATTAATGATTTAGGTGTCCTTATGGACACTAAATTAAGCTTCAACAATCATATTGTGTGCATGGTTAATAAAGCTAAACGTGTTCTTGGCTTTATAAAGCGGTGGTCCAAGAAATTTAAAGACCCTTATACTACTAAGCTTCTATATACATCACGTGTTCTTCCGGTCTTATAACTTGCATCATGTGTTTGGAACCCACATTATGTAATCCACCAAGATCGTATCTAATCTGTTCTGTTATTTGCTCTCAGAAACCTCAATTGGGCTTCTAAAATACATCTGCCTCCATATATGGATCGATTGAAACTTATTGATCTTCCGACTATATCTGCTGGACGGTCAATGCTCTCTGTCGTTTTCCTTCACAAGATTATTTGTGGGGAAGGTGATTCTTCTTATTTACTTTAATCTTTATCTTTAAACTATATGCCTTTATGGCTTGCCACGGTTCACTTCGGTCTCTCTGCTATACCTACAACAAATAGTCGCATCTATTCTCCTACAATTCTTCTTTAAACTATATAAAAGAATCTGTCCTCAATTCTTTACTTCATTTAATTGAATTTTCATATTTTCATTTTAATCTTTTGATTCGTAATTGCGACTGCTTGGACCACTCCAAGGCTATGCGTCGCGGCACAGTCGGTCAACTTGGCGACCAAACAAAAATCCTTCAACGGGTCTATGAAGTTATAAATCCGTGCAATTCAGAAAAACTTGTACATGAAATTGCAAATCTAGGTGGATTTCGATCTAGGCAAAAATAGGAATTAAAGCTATGAAAAGGGAAAACCTTGCTTCACAAGGTATCATCATATGCTTATTAATTATTGGTGGTCACTTTAACGAGAATCCTCCGTTCAACTAAACCGGAAAAGAAAATTTTATATTAAAAAATTTAAAAAAAACGAACCTCATTTAATTTTTGACCAAATTTAATTGTTTTGTTCGTAACTAGGCCACTTTATGGGAAAAATATAACTCTAAAAAAATGTTTAAGTTGAGAAAACTTATAATCGTAGTATCGGAACCATCTTTACACCAATGCAAAGGACAAACATTTCTCTTATATAGCTACAAGTATAATCACAGAAGGGACCAACGGATGCTGAGCTATTATTCTTTAAGAGTACAAAGTAAAGGCCTGTTGTCACATAAAACAGAAACTGAAACGAAACTGAATCTGATTTTTAGTTTCTGTTGTACAATTATTCAGTTAAAATTTCAGTAGGAGGTTGCCTCATAGAACCGAAACTGAACTGAAACTAAATGACATTTTTCATTACTCTACATTTTTTTCAGGGTTGTATTTTGTATTTTTCTGACATTCAGTACTGAAATAAGTCAAAAGTACTTTTTTCAGTTTCAGTTGCTGATGTACTGTATTCAGTTTCAGTTGCTCCGGACGACTGAATTCTAAAATTCAGTTGCTAATGTACTGAATTCAGTGTCAGTTTCAGTTTCTGTTGTATGCGACAACAGGCCTTTAGGTAAGAACAATTTTTATCTCAAAAAAGAATTTTGAGGGTACATTAAAATTTTTATATAGAGCCGCTATGTACGCATTAAGTTTTGCTGTTTTTTTTTTCGAAAATAAAGTCTTTATTGTGAAAAAATGGTTATACATTCAATATACAAAATATTGTCCATCGGAAGCTACGAAGTTTGCCCCACTTTCTGGGAGTTTGTGGCTTCCAGCCCAAAAGAACTTCTCCGGCTTGGCTGTTTAGAACAAGTAGTATTCAGAAGGAGCAAAGTCTGGGCTATAGGGCGGGTGAGGTAGAACTTCCCACCCACTGTTTTTAACCGGTCCTGCAACATGTGGCCGAGCGTTGCATGATGGAAAATTATGGATTCATGTCTGGTCGTATATTCTGGTCATTTTCCCGCGATCGCTCTCTTCAAACAAATCAATTGTGTCCGGTAGAGGTCCTCTTTGATCGGCAGAACCGATTTTAAAAGCTCATAATACATCACACCCTTGTGATCCCACCAAATACAGAGCATACATGCAGAATCGGCGTAGCACTTTTCTAGCTTTCAATTCATACGGCAACCAATTTCCAAGCTTTTGGATGAATCCCAATGATTTTAAACGTCTGAAAATGGTTGCTTGATCAACTCCCAAATATTTTGCAAGTTCCTTTTGCATTTGTCACTTATCTTCATCTAGCAATGCCTCCAATTCTTCATCTTCAAACCTTTTTGGCTGTCCGAGTCGTTCTTCGTCTTCTAAGTCGAAATTGTCACTTTTAAGCCGTGCAAACCACTTCTGGTACATTCGTTCAGCTAGATCAAGGTCACCACAAACTTCCACTAAAATACAATGGCATGCGGTAGCACTTTTCTTAATGTTACAGTAATGAAGAAGAACCCCCGCTAAAAAGCTTTATCTAGTACAAAGTTGGACATATATAGAAAATATCATATTTTACGCTTTAACCTACTGACATAGTACTAAAAAATACCCGCAAGGACAGTAGCTTCCAAATGAATATAGTCGCGGATGAACACGACGCGAAGTAATACTAGTAATGCCCTCTCGAGTTGATGCATACGAGTACACCCAATATTTACTTGACCTTGGCGCAACACATAAAGGTGACACGAATCTAGTTTAACAATAAGTTTTATTGACAAAAGTTGATATTGAATAAATTGTACGATATAAATAGCTTAATTTCTGGATAGCTCAACTGCCTAGCATGCATGATAGGACAATTATGAAATGGAAATTTAAAGAGTCCTTCGCTTAAATACTCCTCAAAGTTGCACTTGACACCGCTTTCTGTTGTTCTAGATAATATAAGCCAGAAACTTTCTGTTAAACCATAGTAAAATACTTTTTAATTTTACTATCTGTAGTTGTCAAAATATAGCGAAATTAGTATTATTTTTTTTTTCGTATCATCTACAAATGAATAGTCTTTGATATTCTCCGGACTGATATGAACCCACTGAAGTATTCATTAAGACTTCTTTCTATAAACAATTCAGTCTGACATTCTGTCAAGCTGTCTCTGTAATATTCGTCAAGACTACAATGAATACAATTTTTTTTTTAAATTAAAAATAAACCTTATAGTGAAAACGGAATTCCGATAATGGATTTGAATTTTTTAGGAATATTTGGAGAATACAGAATGAAAAATGTTTTGAAAAACAATATAACATTTTTTTACGATACAAGCGAAATACAGAAAGCAGCCCTCGCATAACATTGCCAGCTGTAAATAACAATAAGACACAGAATCTCACGACAACCAGTGTGCGGAAAATTTTTAAAATAAACTTGTGAAATTCCGGAGCAGTCCTAGTCGAATGCAAAAAACACGAAGTCTCTATCTATTACCGTTTCCGAGATCCTTTCGTTCATACGGACGGACGGACGGACAGACGGACATGGCTATATCGACTCCTCTATCACTCCTGACCATAATGGGGGTAACTTTGGGGGGTCTCCGACAATTAGTTCTTCCTATTACATACATTTGCACAAAACCAATAGGCTCTTGTACCTTCGGTACAGGGCCTAAAAAGTGTAAAATAGTTTCTGCTTAAAAGTATATTTATTGCAACTGCAGGAAAACTATTTTATTTCTGTTTATTAAATTACTTTTTCATGTTTTTTTAGCAGCCTGCGTGTATTCAAATATTTCACATAAAAACTTATTTCTTTTATCTAACATATTTCTGCAATTTAAACAAAAATTGTTTGTTAAAAAATTTGCAGATAACTTCGAATGAATTGTATGATGGAGGCTTTACTTTCCATTTTGAAACCGTATTCTGATACATTACCTAATATGTGGATGAAGTTTTTCTTCGCTTCAGATTATTTTGAGCAACAAATAATCTGAAGCGAAACACATTCAAAAATTACGTTTGGATCAAATATTTGAATTGCTTGTCGGGCGTCATGAAAAACCTATTTCTGGTCACGCTTCATTCTTCATTTTAGAGTTCGGGAATTATTGCGTTTATCTCTTAGAACTGACAAGCTTAAAAAGGAACAATGTCTCCAGCATGAACCACTTGGGTCCACTTTCTTTGCTAACACGAAAAATAATATTGTATACTAAAGTACAATATTTTACTAAATAGTCCTGACATTTGATTTTGATGTAGAGAGATGGGTTTATTTGCAGAAGTTCACATTATGAGAAAAGTTGACTGCCAATTACTTGGGAATGAAAATCAATGATTCTTGTTGCAAATAGACCAAGCAGCTCACAACGTCTACTTGGACACGAATTTCTTGGGTAGCCTCTGAATAGCAGTTCGGAGGTGAGCTAACTTTGCACTTGGAATGTCCACAGCCTTAATAGGATAGGTGCAAATATCCAGCTGGTTGATGTCCTCGAAAGATAGGACAAGGACCAGACGATGCATAGGACAGAGTTGCTCTAAAAAAGCATCCTGTGACATCTACTATAGCCGCCATGAGAGTAAGCACGAATTTAGATGCAGTTTCGTGGTAAGTAGGATAGTACGTAGACTCGTCTCCAGATTCACGCCTCTTGACGACCGTCTAGCCGCGATACGTATCAAGGCTAAATATTTTTATATTAGACTGATTTGTGCGCACGCCCGACGGAAGAGAAACACGACGTTGCTAAAGATGAGTACTATGAGCGTTTGGGACGTTGTCCCAAAACGATATCAAAATCGTGCTTGGCGATTTCAATGCCAAAATTGGGAAGGAATTGTGCTGTGGCCCAACCGTCGGAAAACTTAGCCTTCACGATACTACCTCCAATAATGCAGATAGGCTAATATATATCGCCGCAGGTCGAAACAGAAAAAGTTAGTAGCAATAGATATCACCACCTTAACATTGACAAGGCTACATGGCTGAGTCCAGATCAAATAACACGCATCCAAATTGATCATATTTTGATTGACGGAACGCAAGCATCGAGCGTGTTATACAAAACCTGTAAGGAATTCTTGTTACGACAAGGAGTGTCGCAATGCTACTGTAGATAATAATCCATCCTATCAGCAAACTCTGCAGTTGGGAGCAACGCGAGCTGTTAGAGAGCGATATCGAAAGAGAAAAGAAAATAAAAGAAAAGGAGGCCTTTTCAGACGCAAGAAAAAGGAGCAAGAAAGGCAGGAATTTGAGGATGTTGATATGTTATGTGACAGAAATGAAGCTCGAAAATTTTATCAAAAGTTCAAGCGTCTGACCGAAGATTTTAAAGCCGGTGTAACTTTCTGTAAGGACGAATCATTGCGATTATTGAGTAGTCATTTTTCTAACCTACTCGGAGGCGTTGAAGCGCACAATTCCGCCGATAGAGAAATAACACCGGAGCCACCAGTTGATGGCACTATTGTAGAGCCATCGGACTATAACGAGGTCGATTCGGTTTTTAAAAAGCTAAAAAAATAACAAAGCGGCCGGCTCTGATGGGCTACCAGCTAAGTTATTCAAGACCGATGGCGAAGAGTTGGTTGGGGGTATGCACCAACTTTTATGCAAGATATGGTCCGATGAACGCATACCCAATGACTGGAATCACAGAGTTCTCTGTAATATTTTTAAGAAAGGAAACCCCGCAGTTTGCTACTACTCTCACAAAGCCTTGTCAGGGTGGGGACCCCTTTAGTACCAAAAGAGGTTTCAGACAGGGTGTTGCGCCGTAATGGCAATTTTTCAATCTTCAGATGGAATACATCTTACAGATTATGTCGTGCTAGATCTCCAAAATGAAGGGATGCGTCTCGTGTACATGGATGATACTGATATAATCGGTAGACAATAACGGCGAGTCAGCAAGGCATTCTCGTAGATTGAAAAATAGTCGGCCAAAGGATCTACCGGTGAATGAGGACAAAACGAAACCGTCATCGCGTCTTGGGCGCTCTGTGACACAGGAGAATTTCAACCTCTAATGTTGTAGTAAACTTTTGCTATCTTGCACCTGTTTACACATGTCCAGCAACAACAGCGTCCGCCTGGAGATCAGGCAAAGAATCACGCTTGCATATAGATGATATTTTGGGCTGTGCAAGCCAATTAGAATTAGTTGGAATGACCCGGTATGAAGAGATCTCAGCATACAGCTGGAGTGCCTTTATCAATATTCCACTTCCGATATGGAATATTTAATTAGAATTTAAGTAAAATACACCAAGTTAACCGTTTTTAGCTAATATAATCAGAAAAACAGTAATTATTTTATTTAAAAACTCAGTTTAAGGGGTAGCAATCATAAGAAGTGGTACCCCTTAAATAACGGTTGGCAATTTGAATAAATAATACTTATCTGAAAATAGAAGACAAACTTATAGTCTCCAAATTCTCGATGTTCATACGGATAGCCAGAAAAACGGGCGTGTTTTAAAATAGATTCGACTTTTTGTTTTCTGATTTGAAGCTTTATTGAATATGTTATTAGATTTGATATAAAATACTTCAAACTTGACATTGCTAGATCCAGAATGGTAAGGCAGATTTGAATGCATGAATCACAATAGAAATATATTAAAAGATTTTTTTATTTTCATTTGAAATATAAAATTTTTTAAGTCATACATTTTAAGACGAAAATCCTAAATATCTAATCTTGAAACCCCTCCCATAATACACCAAGTCTCATCTATATTTTTTTATTAGTTTCAAGTGTTTCGAAGACTATAAATGGGCGATTTTTAACATTTTGGAATTTCTAGTCCATTTAGTACTGTGGCACCTAGGGACCCTAGAACAGACATTTATTATAGTCTTGTAGCCTCTGAAAACTATTTGTTGGAGAAGATAAAAGAACTGAATGACATAACCATATCGAATCCTTTCACAGTTGATTTCGAATTATTATGCTTCCAATATACTCAAATATATTATCTGGAGCGTATTATAAAATAGATTTAGAATATTATGCACTGTGTTCAAAAGTAACCCCGATTGTTTTAGCTAATTCTGTGTTATTTCTGTTATAATATGAAACGAAAGCATCTGAAAAGGAACTCAAATATGAAACACTCGAATAAAAGCAGAAAACAGTCGTCCTAGTCACTGACTTAGCAACACCATGCCACGTTGTAGTGTCGACCTATCTTCACCATTTTTTATTAATAATTTCGCATTGCGTTTTTTTATTCCTTTGATTGCCATGGCTGATTTTGATCTAAAAACACAGAAAAATTCATTCAACTACAGAAGGGCGACTATAAAATCTCTTTTAATAAATTTTAAATGTGCCGGCCTAAAATTAAGTTTATGGAGAGAGTTGGATAGAGCGTTGGAATTAAATTTTCAATTTCAGCAAAAAAAAAATGCCATGAAATTAAATTTTGTACTTATTTGTAAATTGATTAGGAGCAGTGCCCGGCATTACACGTAAATTAAAATCAACCATTAAAGGTAAAGCTACTGTCCGATGATGTTTTTGAAAAATTCCAATGGTGGCTATAATTAATTTTTAAGTCATCAACGCTAAATTGGCAGTTTTACATGTATTGAAAGAAGAAAAATAATGCGGGCAGCAATTGGGTGTGCCCATGGATGTCACACCGCGACAGAGACGCCTTCTTCATCGAATTTAAGAAATAGAACTTGAAACTATGGAGTTATACAAGAATTTCAGTAAAATTTCGAAGAAAATAGTTCGATGAATTTACTTAAAAAAAACTTCTTTTTGAAGCAAGTTGAGTGTGTTGTGGCGCCATCATGTTGGAACTACTTATCATAAAATGTTCGAGCTTCAACCTCCAGCATAAAAAAAGACTTCCATCATCTCATGGTTTTGACTGTTTCAGTATTTTCATTTGCATCTTCAAATAATAAGATCCAACAATGGGAACCCAACGGTCTATAAACTACCACTAACAGTGACATCCGGTAATTGCATCAGTCATTCTCTGACCACTTATGCAACAATCGAACCCATCCGAAAAAAAAAAAAAGATGAAACGTTAATGCGTTGAAGGTTATTTTCTCTTTAAACTTTTGGCGCGGCAAAGCTAAAATTTAGTATTGCTATTCTACCAAATACTTACTTAAGTGGCCGTCAACCGTCTACTGGTCATGGCCGCATCTAGCAAGGCGCGCCAGCCTCCATAGTCTAGTGCGCGCTGCCGCCAGTCGTTTTGAATGCCAAGTACGAAGAGATCTTCCCATACCTGGTCATTCCATCGAGTGCCCGGTCGTCCTCTATTTTGTCGTCCACCAATCAAGTTTGGGCTCCCCATGTAAGCCATGTGTGCTGGAGCTCTTTCGAAACAGGTGCCCAGCCCAGTGCAGCCGCTGGAATTTTATGCGTTGGACTATGTCAACCTCATCGAATAGCTCGTACAGCTCGCGGTTCATACGGGATCTAAACTCGTCGCCGACTATAATAGGACCAAAGATGCTGCGAAGAATCCTCCTCTCGAAGACTTCCAACGCTGTCTCGTCTGACTCAATCACGGTCCATGCCTCTGCGCCATTCAGTAGGACCGGGAGTATCAGCGTCTTATAGATCTTTATCTTCGTCTTTCGAGAGAAGGCTTTACTTCCCATTTGCTTGCTCAATCAAAAAAGCATCTGTTTGCAAGCGTGATTCTTCGCCTGATCTCCAGGCTGACGTTATTGTTGCTGGTTATTTCTGTTCCAAGATCGACGAAGTTTTCTACAACACTGAAGTTAAAATTCTCCATCGTCACTGACCGTCAAAAACGCTATGACGAAGTGTGAGAAAAGACCAAGTACTTCCTCTTGTCCTCATTCACCGATAGACCCATGAGCCGAGACTGTTTTTCAATCTCTGAGAACGCCTTTGCTGACTCGCCGTTCCTGCGTACCGATGATATCGATGTCTCCGCGAAAGCGAGCAACATCACTTTCTTTTGGAAGATCGAGCACGACATACTCTGTATGTACGGGCACTGGCGTAGGATGTATTCCATCAGAAGATTGCAACATCGCACGACAGAGCATCGCCCTGCCTGAAACCTTTCTTGGTATCAAAGGGGTCGGAGAGGTTTTTCAACATCCTGACAACGCTTTGTGTGTTAGATAGCGTCGCCATGCAAAGACGGACAATCTTTGCCGGGATACCTAGTTCAGACAGGGCGTCGAAAAACTTCGATCGTATCGGCGTGTCGAAAGCGGCTTTATAATCGACAAATAGGTGGTGTGCGTCGTTGTTAAACTCACGGATCTTTTCCAAGATTTGGCGTAATGTGAATATTTGCTCACTGGTCGACCTTTTTGGTCGGAAGTCACACTGACATAGTCCTATTAGTAAATCCGTATATGGCTTCAGCCTATTACACATTTTCCGCGGTAGTTGGCGCAAACAGCGGGGTCTCCTTTCTTAAAGAAAGGACAGAGAACACTGAGATTCCAGTCATTGAGTATGCGTTCATCGGACTATATCTTGCATAAAAGCTGGTGCATACTCCCAACTCTTCGCCGCCGGTCTTAAATAACTCAGCTGGCAGCCCATCAGAGCCTGCCGATTTGTTATTTTTCAGTTTCTTAATAACTGAATCGACCTCGTTATAGCCCGGTCGCTCTACGATAGTTCCATCATTAACTGGTGGTTCCGGTGTCATTTATCTATCGGCGGAATTGTGTGCTTCATCGCCTCCGAGTAGGTTGGAGAAATGACTCCTCCATAAACTCAGTGATTCCTGTTCATCCGTTACCAGATTTCCATTGTCATCCTTACAGAAAGTTTCTCCGGGCTTAAAACCTTCAGTCAGACGCTTGACCATTTTATAGAATTTTCGAGCTTCATTTCTGTCACGTAACATCTCAACATCCTCAAACTCCCGCCTTTCTTGCTCCTTTTTCTTGCGTCTGAAAAGGCGTTTCTCCTTTTCTCTTTCGATATCGCTCTCTAACAGCTCGCGTTGCTCCCGACTGCAGAGTTCGCTGATAGAAAGCGTTCTTCTCTGCAGTAGCATTGCGACACTCCTCGTCGTACCAAGAATTCTTCACAGGTTTTGACCTGAATGATATCTCTAGCAACCCTATCCATGGAGTGGACGCCTAGCTTTCATTGCATGTTGGAACGGGCGGCGTGCACTACACTGAGCCATTACGTACCTTGGCTGCGACAAGATAGTGGTCCGAGTCAATGTTGGGCCGTCCAACACGATCGATGCGTGCCTTCCG
Source organism: Leucophenga maculata (assembly GCA_035044805.1). Lineage (NCBI taxonomy): Eukaryota > Metazoa > Arthropoda > Insecta > Diptera > Drosophilidae > Leucophenga > Leucophenga maculata. Next base: position 649,753 of record JAWNNP010000304.1, on the reverse strand, counting down.
TCAATCAAAACATGATCAATTTGGTTGCGTGTTTTTTGATCGGGACTAGCCTTGTGGATGATGATGTGTTGAAATCTGATGCTGCTTACTACCAAGTTCCGACCTGCTGCGCAATCGATGCCTCTCTCCATTATTGGAGGTTTTGTCGTAAAGGCTATATTTCCGTCGGTTGGGCCAAATATTCCTTCCTACCCAATCTTGGCGTTGGCGCTCGTACAGACGTTCTTTAGCGTCGTCGTCTTTCTCTTCCGTCAACAACAAGCGTGAATCTGGAAACAAGACTACGTAGTTTTCTTCTTATCACAAAATCGTGCTTACTCTCATGGCAACTATAGTAGAGCAAGCCTGTCCTATCCATTATATTTTCTGGATTGAAATGATCTATTTATTTATTTATCTTTCGAGGACATCAACCAGCTGGATATTTTCACCATCCCAATTAAGGGTGCGGACCTTCCAGGTTCATATCCGTAAATCGTGATCCATATATCGTTTGCGGGGGTCGTCATCATAGGGTTCCTTCCGAGGCTTCCTAATTGTTTTCATTGGAGATTTATTTTTACAGTGGCGGGTCCCAGGCCCAGCGCACCAACTCCTAATAAAAGGGAGGGGGTTTTCGCCTTCTCACGTTAGCTCACCACGGTTGTTCAGTGACTACCCAGGTGATACGTCCCCCAAGGAACGGACGTGTGAGCTGCTTGGGCCGTTTGCAAAAGAATTATTGTTGGCCATTCCCAAGTGAATGGCAGTCAACAAGTTTCCTCACAATGTGAACTTTTGCAAACGTATCCCAATCTCCCAATATTAAACTATCAAATTTGTGTAGCCTTTTTGAAATAATAATCGTAAATTTATCTTTAAAAAATAGCTGCTTTTGGATTTTTTATTTAGCTGATTTAGCTTTTTTTATTCCACAAAAACGGCAACACTGAAATGCATTAAGAATATGAGTGAGAGTATGGAACCGTAGCAGAAGGAAAGAGATAGCAACAATAAAAAATGTCGATCGAACAACAACAGTAAATACATATAAATAAGTAAAATTCAAAACATAGCGCGTTCTTTTTATATTTATTAATGGCCAAGATCGAAGTGAGAAAGATAATTCTAATTAACATCTGAATAACAAATATATCGCCCTGCCTGAATTAAAGTCAACAGTCATAAAGCACACAAGGAACGTGCACAACTGTTGAATGCGTTCCTTGACAAATCCGAGGGAACACAAAAGGGCATAAAGACTAGATTGAGAGCTTGCATCGAGCGATGTGAGTATTCTGTTTCAACAAAAAGACATTTAAAAGAGCTGCAACATACGCATTTTTTGATAATTTCAGAAACAAGTGGTATATCGATGGAAAAACACGATAGAACCGGTCGGGAAACGGAATGCGGAGCAACAAAGCAACGTTGCACCTGTAAACGAAGAGCGTCGTCTCCGCTAAACCCATTCACATATGATGGTCGTCGTCTTAACGCATCGATTTCTCTGGGCGGGTAGACGATGACAGCGTTCGTTAATACGGGAGCATCGAAAAGCTAACGAACGAAGTCTTGTTAGGAATGGATTTTCTGACTAGGAGCGCAGCAAGCTTGGAGTGTTGCGGACACTCAATTACATTTGGAGCGAATGTTGATGAACAGATTAAAGCACAAGGCACGAACCAGTCGCATAGCCCGTCACCTGAAACAACTGTACCCCAAGTGGTCGCGGTAGGAACACAAACAGACTCTAGCGAAACATCTGAAACCTCTACATTACGAACAGAATCAGCCAAGCCAAAGATACCAGAGGATTTGCAGCAGGAGCTCCGCCGATTATTGGCTGTAAAAAGGAAAAAGATGTCGTTCATATGGCCAGACAAGACGGGCAATTTCCAGGTCAATGTATCAATGTAGGTCAGGGGCACTCAGTGTTCGCTACCGACAGCCTGGACAGCCGGACATGCACCTATTGGAACGCGGGTCGCACAACTGTGGCACACATGGTTCGAACATCAGTTTTGACTAACAACACAAACTTCGTGAATAAATCTTAAATAAATAATTAGTATTAAGACATGACAAAACTTTTATTGATATTAAAATTATCACCGTATAGGTAACATTTAAGGGAAAAACTGAAGAGATATAACAACGCAGATATTAATAGTAGCTATTAATTCACCATATATGTGTTTTTGGATTTTTAAAGTGGTGCGTAAAACGTTGAACGGAAGCAACTACTATTAAATGACAATACCTAATAAATTTCTCATTACAAAAATAAATTTTAATTCAGTTAAATTATATTTTATGAGCAAAACAAAATCAGCTACGAATGAAAGATGCCAAAAATGCGAATATTCGGCATCTTTTTTAAATGAAAGATGTTAGAAATGCATTTGCTGGAAACACTTTATTCGAAGTAAATACGCTTTGCAACAGTTACAGGGCTGGGAATTAACTGTTGCTACAACAAAATTTATTGGTGCAGCTGCACTGTGAATGACAATGGAACAGCTGTTTTTTGTTTATGTACTTCATACTTGAAAGAAAAAAGCAACAATTTGTTTAAAGCTCTCTAATTATTTTATTTTTATAAATGAATGCATTTCTTTTGTTTATATACATAATCGGCATAATACGCACCACACGCTGCGAATTCGAATACAAAAATGCAAACAGAAACTTGGAAAATGAGGCAACGACGGCATCAAAATTGGGTGTCAGTTTTAACACAGAAGTCGTAGCCAATGAATACATTGTGCAATATTATTACAAATACTGGCCTAAGACGCGTAGAAAATATCTTAGTACTGCAGTACAACGTGCAAAGGTTAGTGCAATTATTAAACATATGAAACCGCATTCTAATTGGCAAATATTCTCTTGACATTAGTTAACAAACTGCGTCATAGTTGAGCGCAACAACCCGGCAAGTCGCTATCCAAGCGATTTCGATGTACTCCGCACCAACGGCAGTGCATTGCATGAAAATGGGCTACTGTCCATTAAAAAACACAGAGCAATTAAAAATATAGCGCCGCAATATAGTGTGCAGCGTTTATTAAACTATGCGCCGTTTGAGAATGTCACACAGTTCTATAGTAAACGCCGTACACTGGGACTTATAAAAAAGTTAAAGCACAATGTACCTCATCAGGTCACGTTTACATTGCAAGCGAATGTGCTCTGGAAACTTGGTATAACCGGACAAGGTATAAAGGTTGCTGTTTTCGATACGGGCTTGACCAAGGACCATGCACATTTTCGCAAGGTCAAAGAACGCACGAATTGGACGAATGAAAAAACTCTGGACGATGGTGTAAGTCATGGTACCTTTGTGGCCGGCGTAATTGCTTCATCACGGGAATGTCTTGGATTTGCACCAGATGCAGAGCTGCATATATACAGAGTATTTACCAATTCGCAGGTCAGTAATAGTTTTTTTTTTTTTTTCGAGTAAGTTTAGAACTCTTTTTCTTTTAATATTCCAAGAAGTCATAGATAATAGTTAATTGGATAAATTGAAGCAATTATGGGATGCATTTCATTATGCTCACTTAGAAAATTTAAATAGAAATGTCCATTTCTCATATGAATTCTCAATCCTCATTTATACAAGCTATAGATTCGCCATTACTTTTTATGCGGCATTGTTACTTGCACGATTTCTTATTGATAGCCCAGTAGCTGATCGTTAATTTCTCCAACAAGAAGTAATAAAAGCAATCCCTTTTTTCAATAAGTAGACCCATAGATTAATGCGCCCAGTGCATAGTGCCATCACGTTTTGATATTTAAAGTCTCCAATATCCAGTAGCCAATGAACATCACAATTCTTCCCTAAATAGTTTCCTTCTGAAAACCCCATTTATCAATAAACATAATATTCATCATCGAAAAATGTTTATCAATCAAGTTGTTGTAAGTTAACTAGATAGAAAAATTCTAATAAAATATCCCACATGGATCCAGATACGAATATAGCACAGATACAAGTCTAAGATTCAAGAAGTCTCGAAGTCGAGCTTAAAGACTCTTAGCTAGATTTAACCTGGACTCAACTTTTGCAAACTTTTTAGAAAAATTAATACTGGTCAGCAAGGTCATATCCAAGATACCGTAAACTTTTGTACAAAAAAGGACCAACAATATCTAAACAAACGGACATAGTTAGATCAAATCAACCCGATCAAACATTCATATACTTTTTGGGGTTAATGATTGTTTAGTTTTAAGACTTCTGTATTATCGTGATACTCCAATAATATCTATTCAGAAACTTGTGACGATTTAAGATCTACGAGTATATGTATCGCTTTTAGGATGTTATACCCTGCTCAATTTAGCATAGAGCCGACCTTTCATGCATACCTTCAGCTTGCCTTTGCGCATTATCGTGCAACAAATGCCAACATCCTTCTTCGCGATATTCTGACCGAATACGACGGAACAAACTCCTCATAAAACCAAGATAACATCGTAGAAACAAATTAACATTGTCTACACTTTTGACAACACAATGTCTCGTCACTAGTTAAAATGTTGAAAAGGAAGTTTGATCCTTTTTGACATCTTTAATAATGGCTTTCGAATGTTGAATCCAAAGCGCCTTTTCCCCGTCTTTCAATTGATTCATAAGAAAAGCAAGAAAATAGCCATGAATTGAATATGACTGTATTAACGTTACTTAAATCTTATTTCTTTCTATTCTACATTCAATATTGGCATATGTTGAGTTCGAAAAGATCGCTTAGAATTAACATTTATTTTGGCAGTTTTATTTTTTATAAAAAAAAGAGAAACATATAAAATCTGATGCGCATTAGTCCAGACACAGACATCAAATGCAGCACGCTCTACTTATATCGAAAAAAAGACTAAGGTAAACACAAAATTTAGTGCATAAGTATTTCCATTTGGACGAGTCGTTTGTTTGTGTCGCCCGGCATGCGATACGGCATTGTAGCTGCCATATTATTTATTGCTTTAGCTTGATCGCGCAATAAACGCAATTCATTCTCTCGATATGTATCCCTCTTCGCCGCTACGTATTGTTTGTAGATAATATCCATAGTAGTAAGCATTAAATTAGGAAAAACTTTACACACTTCACCGCCAAGACGCTTAAAGTTTATTATGCACTCGTCCAGTTCATCAATGTTCATTGGTACCAGTTTGGTGCGTGCCAGCACTTCAAGTGCCAGTCGGTACTTTCCCTCGTAATAGTAGTCGAAGAACTTTAATAGCTCATATAGCAACAAGAATGTAGCTTGAATCTGTGGCTCAGCCTCAATATGATGCGTCTGTATGCGTGCATTAAACTTTGCCGCTTCAATAGCTAAACGTTCACGCATTGAACCTTCTCTAGCCGGTTGGTGCACCACTTGCGATAGCAGCGCTGATGCATTCTTCAATGCAAGATTATGTACGCCCGCAATGTCATACAATAGCACAGCTTTCTCAAACATGCCACGTTTTACGAGCTCTTTCGCCACCATAGCAGCCGCGACAGCTGTATCGAAATGTACAGAATTGAAACGTTCAAATAGGCCACCGATTATTTGGCCACTGCCTTCTGGGTCGAGTTTACCGAATATTAGTTCGTAAGCGCCCGTTTCGATTGCTAATTCACATACGCCTGTAAGGAATAGATTTCTACCCTCGGCATCTTTGTAGTTGCGCAAAAAGAACAAGTAGTGAAGTGCTTCCGCTACGTCTGTATTCTGAAAACTGTTCACATAAAGCATTATAAGACGCGCTAGATTAAGACGACGTAGCGGTTGCGGATCAGCAACGTCAACGGATACTGCAATACAAAAAATATATTAAATTAATTTATACACAAGCGGTACACCAGTATGACTTACACAACGGCTTATCCACACTCCTTGGTGCACCTAGCATGCAGAGTTCGTTCAAAGCTATTGCCATATGAACTGCATGTGCGCGGGTATTTTCGCTTCGTGCTAAAAATTCGATAGCAGCCTCGAATTGGCCAGTAAGCACTAAGACCTGGAAGTAGACATGCGCCTGTTGACGCGCATTAAAATAGCTTTCACCATATTTCTCCAATATGAGTGTCTGTAAACCGGGGTAAGACAATTGTTCGGAATGCTGATCATGATTATGCTGTATGAGCAAAAGCGACAATTGTACCCAGAGAAAATCGTCTATAGTTCGTGCCACTTCGGCATGTGAATCCTGTGGATCACAGCCGAGTACAATACAGTAGGTTGCTTTCTTAAACGGATCTGTTGAATTTTTGATTTTATTCGAATACTGCAGCTTAAGCTGACCTTCCAATTTGCCATTAAACTTCTGATCAGGATGATTGATTTTATCTTCGAGTGCTTGCACAAAATCGTCAAAGGAATTGCCAGCTTCACGTAGAAATTGTACGGCCGCCTTCAGTTCGCCACAACGCATTGCATAGTACACAAGTGGCCAGAGCGGTAGCGAGTGCACCATATCAACCAGTCCAATCATGTTGTGTGTTTTGAAGTTAACTGTTACATATGCACTAACCAGATTGTATGCGCTTGGTACACCACCACGATTTGCAGTGCGCAAATTTCCTTTGACTATAGACGACATATAGATCTTATACCGCCGTTCAAGATAGGTTTTCGCCTGCGACACAAAATGTCGTACGTCTTGACGCGTTACAAACGGATCAATATTGCGTGATATAGGCGTGATGTCAACCATTTGAATAAGCGCTGACCACATATCATCAACTTGTTCGTTCTTAAATTCTTCGGCAATGCGTCCAAATGTCTGCACAAGATTCGGACGATAGCCACCTTTTAGAATGATGTCATTGTATTCATGTACAGCAGCGGCATAACTGAGCTCCAAACGATTAAGGCTCGAGGTGGTTGTACAGGATTCATTAAGCACTGTATGCTCTGGCATGCGTTGTATGTCAATGAAATCTTGCGATGGACCCACAAGTGAGTTCAGTAAATTGACTTTTTCACGATTCCATTGCGATTGCATACTGGCCCATTTAATCTTGTCATTTGATTCGTACAGCTGCAAAAGAATGATGAAAAAATATTTAAACAGTTGATTTAAGCATATTTGTTAAACAATAATATTACTTTAGATTTTTATGCCCTACTCTTAGACAGAGGGATATACATTAAACAACATTAAAGCATTGCAAATATTAGCACAAAATTATTTCTAAATTGTAATCATTTGACTTATGAAGAGAAAATATGCAAATTTACAATTCTAAATGACGTAATTTCATAAAATCAGGTAATTTATTCGCAGCTTATTAGTCGCACGGACGACCACGACCACACAATTTAAGAGAAGTCTTTCAATAGTATTTGATGGTTTATGATTAAAAATTTCCCGCCAAATCGCTAGCAACTGCGGTTAAAGTAATTCGCCTTGAAATCTATTGTATATGTATAAAACATTATACTTACATCTTTATTTACTTCTTCGATAACAGATAGTATGGAGTTTTCCTTTTCGTTCTTGAGAAAACTTTGTATGTCGGTATCGCCAATAGGATCCAATGGCTCAAAAGTTTTGCGTGCGCTTAAAGCGTCCAACTTCTGTGTTAGCTTTGGCAGATCGACGCCTTTTGAGCCGAGTAGTATATGCCTAAAAAAAGATTTATAATTCAATAGCTCATGTGCCTGCGTATGTCAAATATTTATTTTTTTACTCACGCCTGTATATCCTTCGTGCTGCCCGTTTGTGTTACGCGCGCGTGCAATTCTTGAGTCGCCTGCAATACTTGTCCAATGGTGCGATCAACACGCGGCAATTCTGGGCCGCTTTTCGCATCGTTGGCAAGTCGTTGTGCCTGCTGCAGCAATGAGCTAAAATCCATTTTCGGTGGGGAGATTTAATTTCCAAACAAATTTATAAATTACAGCGGGAATTATACACGACGCCGTGCTCGCTATTCGCACACCGGTTGAACACTCACTCGCAAAACAGTGTTGGAAAATATTTATTGTACATTCACAGCTGACAGTGCTAACAAAAGTAATTGTTAGTGCTCTACAGCGCACATTAAGTGGCGCAAAAAATGTTTAAATTCAAACATTTAAAAATTGAATTTATTTGAAAGCTGTAAGGATCTCATCTTCTGTTGCGAGGGCTTTGTGACTTCGACTATTTCTTATAGTTTCTTGTACCATTTAAGCCAATTCTCTCCAAAAACTAAAATTACAATGCATTAATTTCTTTTTGGTGGCTCTGACTTTTTTTTAGTAATGTGAAGTAAATAGGATCCTGAGAAACCATCAAATAATAATAGCCACTAATTCAGTGCAACAAAGATATTTAATTCAGACTCTCTGCGTGTCGAGTATATTGTTGGACTTTCAATAGCTTAATAATCTACTTGTCCCGCCTGGTAATCCGTGGTTTCTTGCAGGTCTCCTACACTTCATGGTTTCTCGACGCTTTCAACTATGCAATATTTCGTAAAATTAATATACTCAATTTAAGCATTGGCGGCCCAGATTTCATGGATCAGCCGTTCGTAGAAAAAGTACTGGAACTGTCGGCTAATAAAGTTATAATGATCTCTGCTATCGGCAACGATGGACCATTGTACGGCACGCTAAATAATCCGGGCGATCAGAGTGATGTCATTGGTGTTGGCGGCATTGGCTACGATGATAAAATATCAAAATTTAGTTCACGCGGTATGACTACATGGGAACTGCCATGCGGCTATGGACGTTTGAAACCGGACATTGTCACATACGGCAGTCAAGTGGAGGGCAGTGATGTACGTTCCGGCTGTCGTTCACTGTCTGGTACGTCCGTTTCATCGCCTGTTGTAGCCGGTGCGGCCACACTCTTGGCAAGTGGTGCGCTGCATAAACTGAATCTTATAAATCCTTCTTCGCTGAAGCAAGTACTAATCGAAGGTGCCACCAAACTAGCTGATTATAATATGTTCGAGCAGGGGCACGGTAAGCTGAACATTCTGAAAAGCATGCAGCTATTACTGAGCTACAAGCCAAAAATCACGCTCAGTCCTTCGCAATTGGATTTCAGTGAGAACTATATGTGGCCGTATAGTTCACAGCCATTGTTTTACGGTGGCATGCCCGTAATAGTGAATGTGACCATACTTAATGGCATCTCAGTCAGTGGTAAGATTTTGGGACAGCCGCAGTGGCATCCGTATGCAGATGCAAATGGAAATCTGCTTAACATTTCGATAAAATATTCTGAAATAATTTGGCCTTGGGCTGGATGGATGGCAGTACATCTTGGTTGGTATTAATATTTTATATAAAATTTTTCCATAGCAAATAACTAATTAAAATTATTTTAGTTGCAACAGCAGCGGCGCAAGGCTACGAAGGTTTAGCCAAAGGACATATAAGTCTCTCTGTGGAAACCTACTTCGTCGATGGCAATCGCACAATCATCAGTCAAGTGATATTTCCCATAAGCGTAAAAATTACGCCCACTCCACCGCGACATAAGCGCATACTGTTCGATCAATATCACAGTCTACGCTATCCGCCAGGCTATATACCACGTGACAATCTGAAAGTCAAATCGGATCCGCTTGATTGGCGCGCAGATCACGTACACACAAACTTTCGCGATATGTATACTCATCTGCGTAATTCTGGTTATTACGTCGATATACTACGCGAGCCGTATACATGTTTCAATGCATCCGCTTACGGCACACTGCTGCTGGTTGATCCCGAAGAGGAATTCTTCGACGAGGAGATAATCAGCTTACAGAACTATGTCTACGACAGCGGCCTAAGTGTGCTAATCTTCGCCGACTGGTACAATACGACGGTAATGAAGAAAATCAAATTCTTCGATGAGAATACACGGCAATGGTGGATACCGGACACCGGCGGCTGCAACATGCCGGCGTTGAACGAGCTGCTAAAGCCATTTGGTGTTGCCTTGGATGATTTTGTTGCCGAGGGTTATTTTAAACTTGGCGATCATGCCATGTACTATGCGAGTGGCGCAACAATTGCTACGCATCCGGCAAATGCAGAAGACGTCATCATTGGCGCCAATCTCAATGATCAGGGTACAACGGTAAGTATTTTAAGCGACTAACAAAATACATCTTAAAAAAATATGTACCTTCAATACTTGCAGATACTTGACAGTACAAAAACTTCAAAGAAAGAAGACAAAGTGTTTGTTCCAATACTGGGACTATTCCAGATAAATCAAGCGCTGCGCAAAAATTTTGTCGCCGAAGAATTTAAAACGCCGACACCAGATTTTGAGCAAAACTACGCCAATCAAATCGAATGGGAGAGTGATCTGGCAGCTGGTGAGAAGAATCCGCTGCTAAATAAGCGTGTGCTGTTGCAGCAGACAGATGATCAGGCTGCAAAAGCCTCACAGAATCAAATACTGCGTAGAAAGCACAGACAAAGCAATCTCAATAGGGAGGGTCGACTGGTGGTCTATGGTGATTCAAATTGTCTGGATTCGACGCATCTGGAAAAGGCTTGTTTCTGGCTGTTAAATACGCTTTTGGACTACACAATGAACTCGCACAAGTCTAGTTTGCTAAAGAATCTGAACCGCATATCTGAATTTAAACAAACAAATGGCAAAGTGCCACCTTTAAGACTATACAGCAGTAATCTGCATAAATATTCCAAAGTACTCGATCCGAAGCTGAAGTTTAAAAAATCATTCAATGGCAAATGCGAACAACTGAGTTGGGAAACGGGCAACAGTGTCAGCTCAACAGAATTCGCAACATGGACTCCAAATACAACGGAGATATTTGAGGGTATAATATATTCCTTATTTACTTGCATAGCTTTCTATAATATTTCCTATTACAGACACTGTGGATAAATCTCTAATGGATGCTTTGCTGCTTGAAATGGAGAGCATTTCTGCAAACGAAGTCAATCTGAATAAACAGTACAGCGATTTTAATTTAAGTACCTCATTGGGATTTATTGTCGTGCTAACACTTGTGATGTTCGTTATATTTATTTTATTTGTAAGACGCAGAAGCCGTATTAAATAAGAAAAACAATATGATAAAAAATTCGCAATCGACAAGTATGCAGAGGGAAATCGGAGAGGCCACTATAAGTGCTGATAAACAGACAATGATTTATTTAAATTTTTAGTTAAATGGTGGCTCGCATCTACTTTTGACTGTCTACCTGATTATTTCCTATTGGCCTAAAAGTGCTATTTTCCAAGTTGCTAAACCTCAAAAACGTCTGTTAGCCCACAACCCTATGGGTAATCACCGAACATATGGAGGTATCCAACTAAAAGTCTCGAATACGACCCCCCTATGAAGACGACCCTCGCCAGCAATTTACGGATCTTGATTAATGAGGTGCAAATAATAATAATAAATATCTTCGATAAATACAAGGCATCTCAGCTATTTAGAAATTGCGTTGGATATGACCGAGCTGGTCTAATATAGTGTCCTGTGACGCCTTTTATAACTAGAGTAACCACCAATTTGGATGCCGTTTCCTGGATGTTTCTCCTCCAGTTGTTGAAGGCATTCATTACGGTTAAATATTTCAATTTTAGACTTATTTGCGCACAATTCCCGATGGAAAGGAAAGACTTCGAGGCGAAAGATGTATTTTACGAGAGCCAGCAAATTCTTTATGGGCGCAGCACGAACCACGATGGAAAAATTATTTGACACAACAGTCGGGGAATTTAGTCTTTAAGACATTTCCTCCGGAAGAGAGAGGGACCAATTGATTTCGTCGCAGGTCGGAACATGGCAGCACCAAATTTCAACATCTTAACGTACAAGGCTTAGTCCTGAACAAAATACACATAAACAAAATGAACATATTATAATAAGGGAAAGGCATGAATCGTGAGTGTTGAAAGCGCGAACATTACGAGGTCCTAATATCGACAGGGACCACTGATATTGACTTCATGTAGCCCGTAGTGTATCCGAACTAATGGGTCATCTTCATTGGATGTTTTGAAATTAACAGTAAAAATAAGTTGAAGATCTCTACACTAAAATTGTCTCACCGAAAGAATGGAGCACGCTGAAAGTCCCAACATACGTCGGAAAGCTATAGTAGCAATAGACCACCTTAGACTTCTCAGACAGACTTTCTTAAATGCTCCGGTAAACCTTTTCGTCGTATGCAGATATATAACGTCTTTCGGTCATGGCCGCATTTAGGAAGGCGCGCCAGCATCCGTAATCTTGTGCGTGCTGGCGCCAGTTGTTTTGAATGCCAACTGCGGAGAGATCTATGTATACCTGCTCATTCCAACGCTTGCCCGGTCATCCTCTATTGCGTCGTCCTCCAACAAGTTTGGGTCCCTCATGTAAACCTTTCATCCATTCGAATGAGTTGACCAGCCCAGTGCAGCTGCTGGAATTTTTTGCGCTGGTCTATGTCAGCCTCATCGAATAGCTTAACAGCTGACTCTTATAAGACCAAACACCTTGCGGAGAATCTTCCTTTCAAAGACTTTCAACGCTGTCTCATCCGACTCAATCACGGTCCATGCTTCTGCGCCATACAATAGGACCGGGAGTATCAGCGTCTTAAAGATCTTGATTTTCGTCTTTCGAGAGAGGGCTTTAATTCTTGTGCTGGCTCAGCCCAAAACAGCATCTGTTTGCAAGCGTGATTCTTCGCCTGATCTCCAGGCTGTCGTTGTTGTTGCTGGTTATCTCGGATCCAGCGAAGTATTGTACAACATTGAAGATAATATTATGTATGTGCGGGCACTGGCGTAGGATGTATTCCATTAAAAGATTGAAAAAACCCCACGGCAGCGCATCGGCCTGCCTGAAACCTCTCTTGGTATCAAAGGGGTCGGAGAGGTTTTTCCCCACCCTGACAACGCTTTGTATATAGCGTCATCATGCAAAGACGAACTATCTTTGGCGGGATACTTAGTGCAGACAGGGCGTCGAAAGACTTCGATCGTATCGGCGTGTCGAAAGAGGCTTTATAGTCGACAAATAGGTGGTGTGCGCCTTTGTTAAACTCACGTGTCTTTTCCAAGATTTGGCGTTATGTGAATATTTGGTCAATGGACGACATTTTTGATCTGAAGCCATACTGATATCGACCAATCAGTGAATCAGTATAGGCTTCAGCTAGGAAAATCAAAATATATTAGACGTTGACACTCCCGGTCCTGCAGTGTGGTACATGATTTCTGATAGAATCGGATTATAAAGCTTTTTGGAATTTTCATAAAAAAGATTCTTTGTAAGATATTTGGACCTATTCGAGTTAGCTTCAAGTTCCGTTCATGTACAATTATTCGTTGGAGCGTATCATCTTATCCGAATAGACATCATATCGCCGGCATATATGGTGTACATTGAGAAACCAAATTAAATGGTGGAAGAATTAATAGAGAGCAAAAGGGAAAGCGTCTAAACCGTCTGAGTCGATCAGGCCAGACCAGATAGATCTATTAAGTGCGGTGCTGAATTGAGGTTGCCATTATTACCTACTGTTTTCGTGGAGAACTGATTGAAAATCCTTTTTCTCTGTTCCTCTATCGGATACGGTTCTTAAGTAACTGTACACTGCACCTTGTCTGAAGAACTTATCAAATTAAATAAAGTTTTCTCAGATTTTTTATCTTCTCATTCCATTTGAGATATATTATCGATGCTAAGTTTTATATATTTCGAACTGTTAAGTCTTTTATCTAAATCCTGTTCAAAATTTTAGAAGATTGAACTGCTCCTTGATATATTTAATTCCGGTTAATTTAAGTAGCATTCGTAAATAATTATTTATTGGCTACACAGAAATTCAAAATATATCTCAGTTTTCTTTTCTCCAGTTAGTTGCCACCAATTCTTAGCATCTCCAACCTCATGTAAACTTCGCTGATACGGGTTGATACGGGTATGAGAGTTTTAGTAAATGAGTATTAAATATTGGGGTCAATGTAATGATATTTTAGCTTTCGTGATTAAGGAAAGTATGTGCATCCTCTCTTCCTTAAAAACATTCCATGATAGACCACTTCAAGTTGCTTTTAAAAACTTTTTTGTATGAGATTCTTGTTGTCACTGATTGCTTCAACACATATTTGTTTTTTTTTTTTTTGAGAAGCTTCTTGGTACAACTATCTTTAGGCATGAACTTGGATAGAAATATTAGTTCTTTAAATCACTTTTAAATTTTAATACGCGCTACGGCGTAAATAACTTACTGCGTTATGTGAAAACTAGGCTAAATTTGGCGGTTTAATGACAATCACTGCGCAATGATAAAACCGGCGGATTTTCATATTTCACAGTGAATGTCAACGCTGTAGAGTCGTGGTACGCAGTCGGTGTTGGAGCTAAAAGTTAATAAGTGCAAACAAAAACAAAAATGAATGCTGAAGAAGATGAATTAACTTTTCAAAAAAAAGCGCTTGAGGTACGCGAGCCAGACGCTGACTTCGATCCAAATATTCCACCTGAAAACGGTGACGAATTTTTAATGCACATGCTCTACGAACGTAAACAATGTCCGGCAGTTGTTGTTAAACAGCCGCCAAAATGCGCTCAAACGAACATCGAAGTGCTCAAAGAAAGCGACAATAAGATCGTAAGTAGCAAATAGAAATATACTGTACAAATAGATTATTAAACAATATCATATTTATATATATTGCAGGCATTCGATGCGGGTTTGCTGCAGACTACAGAGTGGAAAGCTGTACAAAGTCAAGACTTCCTTCTCACTCGTGTCAAAATCACACAAATACGCGGAGAACTAACTGCACAAAACTATGACCAGTCCTTAGAGCCACCACTCACAACAGATGTGGAAGAATGGCAGCGTTTCTGTCGCGAAAATCAGCCTTTATTACGCACATTGTTGCGCCTGAATCAACAAGATTTAGAACAGTTACTTGAGATGCTCAGCATTTGGCTTAATGACGATGTTGAACCTGATGAACAAACAGCTACCTCTTCCTCCGCTTCAACGACCAACAATACAATTGATTTGGCCAACAGCGAACGTTGGATCGGTGCTTGGCTCTACTCGACACTGACGTGCCTACATATGCCACTGGTACCGCGTGTACATAGCACACTACGTGAAATTGCGCGCAGCTGCATACGGCTACGGAATCGTCTGATGCCGAACGAACTCGAGAAGGCGGCGCCTTATAATATCTTTATACATTTGATTTCTAGTGTCTTCGATCAGTTCGACTTTGCCGAGTATGTCTAAAGTTAAGTCTAATGATTTTCTTCTAGTTTAGCATTAAGAAAAGCTCCATTGTTATCAGTAAATCTTAAGATATAATCAAATAATAGTCAGTTTTATACTTTTCTGCTGAAATACGATGATTTTCCTAAAGAATGAAAAGGTGCTGAAATGAAACAGTCGAAGCAGAAACTGATATTGATGGATGCAGTTTATTATTCAACTTCACATGTTATTTATTTCAAAAACAGACATTTTTATAAATTAATGCATGCGGCGTTGTGAAAATACGCGTTGATACTCCTGACATAGGTCGCAACAGCGCTGATGTTCATCGGTATGCGAGACAGTTAGATTACTGGGAGAGCTACTGTCGCTTCTAGAACGAAGAAGGCAGCTAGTGGCGCCCGACGATTGACTCAGCGTATTTGAATTGGTACTAAGCAGACTAAAATTTAAATGTGTTACATAGTTATAAGGATTTATATTTAAATTGAGCACAGAAGGATTACCTGGAACATGTGGACAGCCGCCGTTGCGCATTGTTATGCGCCACTAAGTCAGCTTCGAAACTAGCAGCGCTCTCCGGTCTGGAACAGTTATGACAAGACGTACAACTTGGCAGCTGCTTGACATGACTAACCGGATGTTGTCTACGACGCTGTTCCAAATAACAATCGCAACCTAATTCGCCGCAATGACGATTAATTCTTGGTGCTGATTTTGCTGCATCAAACAACAAACGCGTTGGCTTCAGCTTATCCAGCGTACAGTGTCTCGAGCAATAGCTATCAACTGCCGATACACGTCGATTAGCCAAACGATCCTGTATAGCCACTTGTGCGGATAGTTCCAATTTCGGTGCTAAAATGCCGGGAAAAGCAGGCGTTGCCTTCATAAGTAAATCCACATTGGTCTGATGTTCGCAGCTAAGACGTGGCAGTGTGGGTTTCGTAACATCAGTCAGTGTGCCTAAGAAGTAAGCTAAACGGCGTCCATTTTGCCAAAGTGTTATTTCCAACTTCTCAGCGGCCAAAACATGTTCCAACTCTTGCAGCGAGCAAACAGATTTGAAATAACCCTCCATAGTAAATTGGTCATGGCAGAGCAAGGGAAAACGTGGTTCCATAGCGCCGGTACGAAAAAAGTAACCAAGCGCTTTAATTGTTGCCTCAACGTAGCCGTGCGTACATAACCAGACACCGGGGCAGGTGATCTGTAAGATGAGTAAGTTATTAAAGGCATGTATAATATTTTTAGGTGGAGTATTTTACTGCATGGAGCTCTAAATCGACGCGCACATAAAATCTTTTGCGATACATTGTCGTTGGCAAAACAAAAGCTTACTGAGCAAGTTAAATGTGTATCACTTAAAAGGAACGCAAGGAGCACACCTCTCCACCATGTTACGCCCCCAATGACCAAGGCAACAGCCGGCAGTGTGGGGGCTTTACTACGGTTACCTTGGCCGCATTCATAAGTTGGGGAGCCAGCCGGCATTTTGCTTTCGTTTTTATATTCGTTGCCATGGTGGAGCTAGTTGCAATTGAGTGCTTTTCAAACTGTAACGGTTTTTGAATGTCAAGCACAAGCAGCACCGGTTGCCTGCACGGGAAGAGGAAGAAGTAACAGCTGTTTGCATGCCGGCAGTAATAAACAAACCACGTCAGTTTTTCCGCAGTTTTCAGAGAATAGCATAAGTTGGCATAGTGAAAGGACAATGTTTAAGTATAAAGCATGTTTACTACTTATCTGCTGTGTCACATTCTGTGCGGGTAGTTCCAATGAAGTCAGTACGCCGGAGGAAGAGCAGGGCGTACGCTATGCAAATCGTTGCGAGGCTTGCAAAATATTGGCCACCGAATTAGAAGCGCGCCTTAAAGAAACCGGCAAGTCACACGATGTCATTGAGATCGGCTACTCGGTGGACGATGTCAAGCCAAAGAAACGCACTGAATACCGACGCAGCGAGCTGCGATTGCTCGAATCCATGGAGAACGTTTGCGATCGGGTCTTAGAGTATAATCTGCACAAGGAACGCACGGATAGTACACGTTTTGCCAAGGGTATGTCACAAACTTTCAAAACATTGCACGGCCTGGTGGACAAAGGCGTCAAAGTTGATCTCGGTATACCCATCGAACTGTGGGATAAGCCACCCGTAGAAGTAACACAAATGAAGACACAATGCGAAAATATGCTGGAACAGTATGAGGACACCATATCCGATTGGTATTTTAAGCTACAGGATGACAAATCGCTGAAGGATTACTTGTGTGCAGAAAATATACTGCGAAAGCCGGAGGAGCGAAAATGTCTCCAGGAACAGCAGCCGCCGGTAAGTGCTGACGACGAGAATGATGAGCCTAAGCAGCAAACAAACAAGAAAACCAAAAAGACTGCCGCGAAGGAGAAAAATAAAGTTGGCAAAGCAGAACTCTGAATGAGCGTTGCAAAGCAGAGCTTACTAAAAACAAGAGATTCCGTTTAGTATTAAGTTTTCTTATTATTGTAGCTAAAAATGCAGAATTTAATTACCGAACTGGTTCAGTTAATTTCCTTAAAATATTTTCAATTTAAGACTTACACAGCGACGTAATTCCAAGGACTCACTTGTCGTAACAGAGGCCAAAAATGTACTATCTCATATCGATTTCATTTACAAATAAGTTGTACCGCAACAAAAAAACAAAACAAAAAAGCAACAACATACACTAAAAAGGACATTCCAAGCAATTAAAATAAATAACCACAAATGTGGAGCTTGCGCGTTAGTTGAGGCCAACGGACGTTGCTAGCAGCAAGAATGTGTAGCGTATGCCAAGTTAGTTGCATTAAAATTTAGCCGCCCTACATTAATGAATCTATTGTAAGTAAATGTTAGTTTGTAATAAATATGAAATTATGTTTTAATTGAAATTGTTTCACATTAATATTAATGCTCTGAGAGTTTTTAAGTTGCTCACTTATGAACCACAATTTATAGTAATATGGCTAATAGCCACATTTATAACCTCATCACATCCCATTCATCGTCCATGTAGTGCAATATGGGTTCATGCACACGATCGCCGAAGACCTCGCGTAGCAGTTTCAATACCTGCTCCTCAATAAAGGCCACTTGATTCTGCGGACAGTAGTCGTCCTGCGCTGAGTGAGCCATAGTTATTAACACCGGGGGCACAGGCAGACGTTGTAAGAATAGTTTAAAATATTCGAAATACTGCTCTAACTCTTCGGAAGTGCTTATGTGATGTGGCAAGCCATTATTGTCTGTAGTACTGCCCGAATCGAATATCAATAACCAATCGATTTCATCATCGGCATATTTGCTCTGCAATACTTCAGCAAGTCTAACAACCTTTTCGTAAATTTCGGCGCTGATAACATTCGGATCTGGTTCCTCCAGGCCGTCAAATGTGCGTTCATTTTCGAGATGCCAGAATATGTTGCGCAGCGCTTCAAGCTGTTGTTTGCGTCGCTCAGAAGTGGCAATGTAATTCGCTTCTTTTGTTTTACACGCCTCCACGGCAACAAATTGGAAGATATCGGTTAATTGTGCATAGCAATTAGCATCTTTATATATCTCCAGAAATGGGTTCGAAGTGCTGAAGAAATCCAAATCAATATCCAAAACAAAGCTGTGCTTATCGTTTTCTGACAGAAATTCAGCTGGATTCAAAGTTTCTGTATCAGCATCGTAGACGCGCAGTTCAATGTTTCGCGCTTCTTGTAATTCTTCTGTGGGACAATAATTACCATCGGCAATAAAATAATCCAATGCACAATCGACGCCAATGAGATCGTTTTTGTGTCCAACTTTGAAATTATGTTTACCGATTGGTAGCTGTTGGCACCATGAGTTCTTTAACCAAACCACACGATCAAAGTGACCTGAAATAACGACATACAATTTATAATAATCAAATAAGTAATTTATATTAATTAATAAGGCTTACCTGCATACAGCGTAGGCATGATCCAGTTCTCTATGCTCAAGTCCGACAGCATTAAATCCTTGTTGTATGAGGCGCTAGCAGGAAGATCTCTGGAAATTACCATGTCCGGATGCGAATCAAAATGCACCAGTATATTCTTCTCTAACGGCAGATGACGCGTCGCCAGACAGCGATAGATAAATTCGAGCACATCGTTGTGATAGTCAACTATGAACACTGGTATACGCTTAAAACTACGCAGACTGGACTGCGTGCTCTGCACCTGCTGTGTGGACTCAGCTGCTTGATTGTCATCGCCACTGTTCACTGCATCAGACTTATTAGATTTCAGTCGTTTTGTTGGCGGCGTGTCTTCATCCTCTTCGGTATCTGAGCTGGCTATTGTGGTGCTGCTTGTAGTGGTCGTTGACTCTTTTGGCACAACACTTTCACTCTGCTGCTTCAATTTCGCCGCTGTCTGGGCTTCATCATCATGGCTGCGCGCTTTAATTCCCGTATTTGGCGGCGTTTTCTGAGCTTCCGTTGTATCTGATTCCATGACACTAAAACTTTGCTTTCAAAAGGCTTTAAACGCGCAATTATTATGACGCAGACTTTTCGCAAATCACAGACGTCGCTGTCGTCTCGTTTTTTGGTTCGTTCTCTTTTGTTTTAAAGCAAACAAATATAAGCTATGGTATGGCTAAATTACGTGCGCCGGTGCGGAAAGGGGCAGGCAGGTAGACGCGCCATTCGCGGTCGTTGCCACTGGCGGCAACTTTAAGTATTAAAGTACTCGATACTTTAATTGTATACACTGCGACATAAATCATTTGAAGAATTCTTCTGGTCTTTGAGCTTTTAAAAAATAAAACAATTTTGCTTTAAATACACTGCAAAACAACTAATTTGTATCATTATTTGCATTAGGCCTTTCCCGCTTTGCTTTTCATAATTTCTGCAGAAGTTTATAAATTGGAACAGCATTGCCAGATGCTTTTTATAAGTGTTGTGACTTTGAAAAAAATAACGGTTATAATTAATTTAAATTGACAAAAGCTAACAGCAAATAATTTATTTTTCAAATAAAAGTTATGGTTTGTTCAGATTTATGATTAGATTGTTTATTCATTGAATCTCACATTCAATGGAAAATTAAAGACTCGATAATGAAATAATAAATTCCATCGAAATATTTTTTAGCGCACACAGGATTTTTTAAAAACATAAAATGACAATATACGAAGTATTTTGACTGATTAAATTGTAATAAAGCCGTATTTTACATCCTTGTCTAGCGAAATTGAATAGAAAATGCCAGACGACTTTGCAAAGTTTTTGAGTACAGTCCAACGCAGGTTTCCGTCATAGCACATCTATCGTATAATATGTTTTATACCGCGATTTAGATTTTTTAAATTTTTATAGCAATTATACTTCTCTAATAGTTTAACTTATTTCATACTAGCTGGACCGCAGACGTTGTTATGGCCTTTCCTGTCTTTATTTATTAAATTTTAATTAACAATGCTTTCACGGCACTCAGTGAAAGTATTACAAAAATTACCTCTTTATAATATTACACTAGTAACCTCCATAATCTTGTGCGCGCTGGCACCAGTCGTTTTGAATGTCGGCGTCCACTAATCAAGTTTGGGCCCCCCATGTAAACAATGCGTGCTGGAGATCTTTCATCCATTCGAATGAGGTGCCCAGCCCAGTGCAGCCACTGGACTATGTCAACCTCATCGAATAGCTTAACAGCTTGCGGTTCACATGGGACCTGAACTCATTGCCGACTCTTATTAGACCAAACACCTTGCGGAGAATCTTCCTCTCAAAGACTTTCAACGCTGTCTCGTCCGACTCAATCACGGTCCATGCCTCTGCGCCATACAGTAGGACCGGGAGTATCAGCGTCTTATAGATCTTTATTGTCATCTTTCGAGAGAGGGCTTTACTTCTCATTTGCTTGCTCAATCAAAAAAGCATCTGTTTGCAAGCGTGATTCGTGCCTTGCTGACTCGCCGTTCCCGCGTACCGATGATATCGATGTCATTGGCGTAAGCGATCAGCATCACTTTCTTTTGGAAGATCGAGCACGACATCCTCTGTATGTACGGGCACTGGCGTAGGATGTATTCCATCAGAAGATTGCAACATCGCACGACAGAGCATCGCCCTGCCTGAAACCTTTCTTGGTATCAAAGGGGTCGGAGAGGTTTTTCAACACCCTGACAACGCTTTGTGTGTTAGATAGAGTCGCCATGCAAAGACGGACAATCTTTGCCGGGATACATAGTTCAGACAGGGCGTCGAAAAACTTCGCTCGTATCGGCGTGTAGAAAGCGGCTTTTCAATCGACAAATAGGTGGTGAGTGTCTTTGTTGAACTCATGGGTCTTTTCCAAGATTTGGCGTAATGTGAATATTCGGTCACTGGTCGACCTTTTTGGTCTGAAGCCACACTGATATCGTCCTATCAGTAAAGCCGTATATGGCTTCAGCCTATTACACATTACGCTCGACAGAATCTTATATCCAATGGAAAGAAGACTTATTCCGCGGTATTTGGCGCAAATAGCGGGGTCTCCTTTCTTAAAGAAAGGACAGAGAACACTGAGATTCCAGTCATTGAGTATGCGTTCATCGGACCATATCTTGCATAAAAGCTGGTGCATATTCCTAACCAACTCTTCGCCGCCGGTCTTAAATAACTCAGCTGGCAGCCCATCAGAGCCTTCCGCTTTGTTATTTTTCAGCTTTTTTATAACTGAATCGACATCGTTATAGCCCGGTCGCTCTACAATAGTTCCATCATTAACTGGTGGTTCCGGTGTCCTTTCTCTATCGGCGGAATTGTGTGCTTCATCGCCTCCGAGTAGGTTGGAGAAATGACTCCTCCATAAACTCAGTGATTCCAGTTCATCCGTTACCAGATTTCCATTGTCATCCTTACAGAAAGTTACTCCGGGCTTAAAACCTTCAGTCAGACGCTTGACCTTTTTTTTTTAGAATTTTCGAGCTTCATTTCTGTCACGTAACATCTCAACATTCTCAAACTCCCACCTTTCTTGCTCCTTTTTCTTGCATCTGAAATGGCGTTTCTCCTTTTCTCTTTCGATATCGCTCTTTAACAGCTCGCGTTGCTCCCGACTGCAGAGTTTGCTGATAAGAAGCGTTCTTCTCTGCAGTAGCAATGCGACACTCCTCGTCGTACCAAGAATTCTTCACAGGTTTTGTATAACCAATGACATCCTTGGCAGCCCTATCCATGGAGCGGGTGATATGTTTCTTCACATATATCTCGAGAAGACGGAGAGGTTGCCCTGAGCAGTCGGGAGAGTGTGTTTGAGAAAGCTGCGGCGGTATGTTAAGATTGCAGCTTGCCGACGTCTAGCTTTCGTTGCATGTTGGAACGTGCGGTGTGCACTACGCTGAGCCTAGTGCGTACCTTGGCTGCGGCAAGATAGTGGTCCGAGTCAATATTAGGACCACGTGCGTGCCTTCCGTTAATCAAAACATGATCAATTAGATTGCGGGATATTTGATCTTAGTCTTTCTGATGTTAAGATGTTGAAATCTGGTACTACTAACTACCATGTTCCGACCTGCGGCGAAATCGATTAGCCTCTCTCCATTATTGGAGGTAGTGTCGTGAAGGCTAAATTTTCCGAAGGTTGGGCCAAAGATTCCTTCCTTCCCAATCTTGGCGTTGAAATCGCCAAGCATGATTTTGACATTGTGTTTGGGACAGCGATCGTACAGACGTTCCAATCGCTCATAGAACTTATTTTTAGCATCGTCGTCTTTCTCTTTCGTCGGGGCATGCGCACAAATCAAGCTAATATAAAAATATTTAGCCTTGATGCGTATCGCGGCTAGGCGCTCGTCAACAGGCGTGAACCTAGAGACGAGGTCACGTAGTTTCCTACTCACCACGAGTAGGAAACTACGTGATGTCACAGGATGCTTTTTTAGAGCAACCTTGTCCTATCCGTCGGATTTCTTGGATTGCGGTGAGGTCAGCATTGCATCTTTCGAGGATTTCGGACATTCCAGGTGCATATCCTTAAATCATGATCCTTATATTGTTTGCGGGGGTAGTCATCATAGTATTCCTTGCGAGGCTTCCTATTCGTATTCATTGGGGGTTTATTTTTTTTAAGTGGTGGGGCTTAAGCCCAGCTCAGGAGATATGTGTCCTAACGAACGTTTGAGTTGCTTGGACCGTTTGACACAAGAATCATTGTTGGCCATTCCCAGGTGAATGGCAGTAAACAACTTTTCTCACAATGTGAACTTGAGCAAACGAGTCCCAATCTCCCACTAATCCCCATAGAATATTCCATACGGATCCAGAAATGCATAAATACCCTACACAAATTTAGGATTAACAGGGGTTCAAGGTATCTCGAAGTCGAACCCACTCGACTGCAGCGTTCTTTCTTGTTCATTTGTATTCTTATATGAACGAAAAGTTTGAAAGTCCTTTACGCCCAAAATATTCGAAAGGTCTACCTTGAGCAGTTACTGCAAATTGTGGCTTTACTGTAATATTTCGCTACAAGAATTTTTACACGTGTCCGTTACTCCAACGTATTCCCTTTGGGGTCACATTCATTTCGCCAACAACTATGTATTACTCCGGCATACATTCAGCCACACAACCCCCTGCTTCAAGGTTATGTTTTGTAGACTTTTCGTACGCAAATCAATAAAACTACAACTTGAACTAAGTTGAAGAGAAAGAGCGAGAGAGTACGATAAGAGAGAGAGAGTAAGAACTAACAAATACGAGTAGGTGGTCCAATATAATTTTATTATTGAGGCACTCAACTTGAACGACCGTAAAAAAAATAAAACCAACAACAATGAAGACGACGCCCAAGCGCGTGTGGAAAAGCTTTTCGGTTGCAAAGGGGCAGCTCGCCCACTTGTAAAGCTTTTCATTCATAACTTTTCTTTACTATACAACAATGGGTGTACTATATATATATATCCGAGTATATATAGTGTCATTGTATTTGTACAATTTGGGTGTGTTTGCCGAAGCGTGTGTATTGAACACCCACGTTTTTCAATTGGAATGCGTAAAAGTTTTTGCTGGATTTTCACGCACATCAAAAAAAAAAAAAAAAAAAATAGGAAAAAGTTTTTCTCCATTATTGTTGCGTGAGTCAGTCAATTTGTGTGTATGTGTGTGTGTATATATATATATGTAGGGCGCTTTTAATACTTTTATATACAAGTGTGTGTGTGTCCGTGTCTGCTTCAATGAATGACAGCTTGGCTGCTGGAAAACTCTGCGTGGGTGTTCAATGTTTCCGTTTTGGCGCTATCAGAAAAAAAAAACGATACAAAAAATAAAGAAGGAGAAATTATACACAATTTGTAGCAAATCGTGCAAAATTTTACTGCGTGGGCTGTGAAACGTTGTAATACACTCAGCGAAATTTAATTAAAAGTACCTGGACTAACTTAAAAAGTTTTGGACTAGCAGCAAGTTGTGAAAAAGAAGCAGTTAACGAAAAATAAAAGCAAAAATTTCAAAATCAATGCAGATACCTAATTAAATTAACTACTTGGTATGGGAAAAACGGTGGGTAGTTGGCTGCATGTATGTACAAACATTTCTCTGTGTCCAAAACTAAGAAGTTGCGAACTCTATTGCAATTATTTGTCGAGTGCAACATTTTATTGGAAGAACTTCTAGTATATTCAAGCCTCCTAGTAAGTCTCCAACACTCACAAATTTTTTTCACATTTCACATTAGACACATAACAAGCTGAGAAGATACGAAAAAACACGATGAATTGAATTTCTCCAAATTGTCTGAAAATTCTCACAATTGGCCATTATAGGCTTATGAAAAATTTGTATCCACTGAATGTTCCATCTTTGTTTACTTTCTGGAACATAAAAAGGTCGTCAAGATTTTCATTCAAGGTGTGGGTGTGTTAATTTCAGAAATGTGTGTTTGAATATGTACGTTTGATCTTGGAAACTAAACGTAATGAAAACTATTAATAAACCATCTCTTATCAATATACAAAAATTGCCAGGGTTTAAGTTAAGGAATTATATATAGTCAATATACTACGTGACTAATTCTTAAAATTTTTTTACCTAATGACTGTTAATTTGAGAATAAAATGGAATGAAAGAGGGAAGCATGTGTATGTATATTGTTGGTCCGAGTATCATTATTCTGTGAGTCTTCTACGTAACAGACTATCGTCCCGATTTTTAGAGTTTAAACGGATTCACTGGGTTTTTAATGTCGTATTTATATGTTGGCGCAAATTTGTTGAAATTTACATACAGAAACGAGAAACTTGGTCAATGGAAATTGTCGATTGTGTTCGATTGCAACTAACTTCAATTCAATTTCGCTCAGTGTATGAACCTAAATAAATGCGTATGTAGCTATGAGAGTATAACATGTATATAAGTTTTTGTAACTGCCTTTTACGTACTCATATATATTTAGATATTTATTTTATATATATATATATATAGATTGGCTTATGTATGGCTTATATAAAAATGGGCATATGTACGTATGTGTATACCAATATCGACTGGCAGCAGTAAGTTCTCGAAATGTACTCATTCCATACAGATTTTGTCAACGTTTGGTTAACAAATTAATTTACTCAATAATATATGTCTAATTTATTGAAGCACTTTCATACCACAGAACAATAGAGAACTTTAATTAGAGCTTCGTTTGACACGCCTGTAAATCACTTACTCTCATGCTCTCTGGTCTGGTCTATGTCGTATATAAAGTTAAATTGTTAACTTTGTAAGATGTGATGTTCATCGGAAAGTATACAATTTATCAAAATATAATATGTAATAAGAAAATCCTTAAAATACTTCCCAATTAGCATTAATATCGGAAGTAGTTTTCTGTATAATAACCAAAAATTAGATGGTGTGTTTGTATGACAAGTTAGCGTTCAATTTCAAGAAGATTATTCAAAAGTTTGGTACCAGAAATTACAAAATTCCAACAGTTGATGAGATGAAAAAAGGTATTTCGCAGCCATAATTAATGGAACACATAAAACAGGACAGGATAAAACAGTAAGAAAAATACAGTCAGGCGAAACCGACTGTAAGAGGCCTTTTAAAGTGTGTCCCACGGAAAATTTCGAATTTGAAAATGCTATAAAAAAGGACGGCTTGATAGATTTCAATGAGTAAGCATTTATTTGAAAGGTTATTTCATGACATTTATTTATGAAAAATAATTTCCTTCAAATGTCCACCACGGCTGACTTGGCAGTACCTCATTCGATCAACCCAATTTTTCAGTACATTTTCAAAGGTTTCCGGTCTAATGGCAACAATAGCTGCTTCAATTTCATGTTTCAAATCGTCAATCGTTTCTGGACTGTTGGTGTAACAAACGTCTTTAACCGCTCCCTAAAGATAATAGTCCAACGGTGTCAGATCGCAGCTTCTTGGCGGCCAATTCACATCCACATTTTTGCTGATTATTTGATTTTCAAAGATTGTGTGCAAAAGATCGATTGTAGCGTGGGCTGTTTGGCACGTAGCGCCGTCCAGTTGAAACCAAATATCGTCCAAGTCTTCCCTTTCAATTTGATCAAAAAAATAATCAGCAAACATGGCACGGTAGCGCTCACCATTGACGGTTACGGCGGCTCTTTCCTCATTTTCGAAGAAAAATTGGCCAATGGCATCGTTGTGGATGCAGCGGCTTCTCCTCAATGACTTGCGGGTTTTCTGTGCCCCAGATGCGACAGTTTTGCTTATTAACATAACCACCGAGGTGGAAATGAGCTTCGTCCGAAAAGATGATTTTTTCAGTTAAAATTCGGGATCTTCAACCAAACGATCTTCCGCCCAATCTGCGAAGCGTAGACGGCTCGGATGGTCAATTAGCTTTAGCTGCTGCACCAATTGAACTTTATATGGCTTCAAAGCAAGGTCTTTACGCAAAATTCGGTGCATAGGTTCAATTCTTGCAATCGATGGCGAATCGATGTGGATGGACGTTCGCGAACACTTTCACTCACAGCGGCAATATTTTCGTTTGACCTTGCTGGAAATGGACGTTTACGTGTTGTTTTATCCACCAACGAACCAGTTTCACGCACACGCTTCACAAATTGTCGCAAATATGCTTCTGATGGCAATTCTTTTTTGTTGAAATTTTTTTTAAAATTTCGCACAGTTTGAGTTGGAGACTCATCACTTTGGAAAAAAGTTTTTAATATTTCCCAACTTTGTTCAAGCAAATAGCGACCCATTTCGTAAATGTCAGACTTTATACTGAATATCTGCCACTTTCCCGATGACGTTTGACGTTTATAATGTCAAATTATCTTTAGTTCAAATTCGAAACGCTAGGATGTACACCCGTTACCAGTACAGATCGCCAAAGAAACATCTTAAATATTTCCCTAGCTTATGAGCAAGCATAGTACATATGTACTGACAAAAAGAATTTTGCTCCTCCCACTTCTCACTGTACGAATAACACATTTTTTATGCATGAAATTAAAAGGGAGGACGGAAACATCATAGGTTGTTCAAATTCAATTGCTTATAAAATCGTCATTTATTATCCTATTTTATTGGCATACATAATTTTATTTGTCCCGAGGAAATATTTAGCCTTGAGGGTGATTTTGTGGGGAATGGGGGAGGTGTAAAATTTTAAAATAAACGAAGCGAAGTCTTAGTCAAATGTAAAAGAACGAAATCTCTATCTATTTCGTTCATACGGACGACCAGACGGACATGGCTATATCAACTCCTCTATTACTCCTGACCATAATGGATGGATGTAACTTTGGGGGTCTCCGGCCCTTTTTTTTTGACCAGTTACATACATTTGCACAAAATCAATAGGCTCTTGTACCTTCGGTACAGGACCTAAGAACTGTAAGACATTTTTTTTTAAATAAAGCTTATGTTGGATACTTTGGTATTCAGAATAAAACTTAAGCACCGCATCAGATTTGTAGAGCTTGTACCGGGATACCAATGGTTAGAAGAACACCTAAAAAACACTAAGTTGTATATTAATCAATAACAGCAATTGGACACTGCTAGACACCCGGTACCTCACTCAAAGAAATGGCTAATTGCGTCTCAGCAGCTATTATAGTTCTGTGGGGATTATTATTTTACCTCTGATACGTCTCTTATGCTCATTAGGTCACCTTCAGTGAAAAAAAGGGATATCAACATATCAAAAGTAACTTCTTACTATTAAATTAAAAAACAAAAATGTACTTGAACAGGGAGTCCTCATTTTTTTTGACAGTATTAGGAACTGTGAAAGCTAAATTTGACTATTCTTCTTTCAAGAAGACAATCTTAGGTGTTTCTCTCATTCAATTCAAAGGGAAATGAAAATATAAAAGAAGTTTATAATACAAAGCCTTTGTTTTGCAGACTTAAAAATAATACGAATTTTCTTTAAACAGTTAGGTGGATACACTAAATTTCCGTGCTTCTTGTACCTCTGGTAAGCCAAACACATCGTAACGTTTGAGAAAAAATAATTATTTTTCTTCCTTTACATATCTGGTTGAAGTTTATGAAGTAGTTTGTTATAGCTTTTGACAAGAGCGGATCATGCTTTGCAAATATAGGCGAAAATGTCATAGTTCAGTAGAGAAGGCTGGACTTCATTTGTTGCAGTTGTCGAAAGTTGAATATTTTCTTTATAATTTAGGAGACATCAGTGGATACAAGATGAAAATTAATCAAGGAATAATAAAACTATAATAGTAATGGCCGGCAACTATCATCAATATCATCTCCAGATCTCAACTCCATATTAAAATTAACCAGTTCATCTAGCTAAAGTTGCAAGAGAACGATGTTTGCATATGAGTGCAAAAGTTGCCAGAATATGTCACAACATCGAATATGGTGTTGCCTCTTCGCATTCCAGTCTCCAGCAATTACAAATTTTGGACCAAGTTCGTCAGGTATGTCTTGAAAATGTAAAGAATTCCAAGGCAAATTTGGTGGGCAATAAACTGATGCTAATATAAAATCTCTAAGATTACTGGCTACTATGAAACCAACACATAGAGGGGTATCGCATGATTTGAACCGGAAAGTGACTTATATTTGACTTAATAAGGATAGAAGCTCCGCTAGTTCTGTATAAATCAACCCCTATTTTTATGTATCGAAGGTGCAAGAGTCTATTGGTTTTGTGCAAATGTGTCTAACAGGTAGAAATAATGGTCGGAGACCCCCTAAAGTTACACCCATTATGGTCAGGAGCGATAGAGGAGTCGATATAGCCATGTCCGTCTGTCCTTCCGAATGAACGAAAGGATCTCAGAAACGATAATATATTGAGATTTCGTTTTTTTTTTTGCATTCGACAAGAACTTCGCCGGAAGTTTATTTTTAAACTTTGCCCCTCCTTCCTTCCCCATAAAATCACCCTCAAGTCTAAAAATCTCTTCGGCATAAAAAGTATGCCAGAATAGAGATAACGTCTCAATCAAAATCCCAAAATTTCATCAAAATCGGATAATAAATGGTGATTTTAAAGGCAATTGAATTTTAACGACCTATGATGGGGGCCCTAATTTTTTAAAAGTTCGGAAAAATATGTATTTTACTACATATTTCGCACTTTTCCCTACTAAAAAAAAAAAGAAACAAAGTTAGCCCCCCTTCGGAGACAGTAAATGTTGGACAGATGTTGGATGCAGACAAGACAACTGTACTGTTTTATTGTTCCATGCAGATTTTACAAACCTCAAATATCTATATTTGTCTATGGAATCAATTTTTTTTTGGAATACCATAAATTGCAAGAAGAAAACGAATTCCATTTGTAACGATGTCTTGTGGAGAAGAGTCAATCTTACTATACTGGTACAGGGCCTCTTACAGTCGCTTACGCCCGACAGTAATTTTCTTACTTGTATCTAGTTCAAAATTTGTACATATTTGAAAATATTTTCAATGCAATATGATAAAAGTGTCGGAGATATGTTACTGTCTGATGAAGACTTAAACAAAACTGGGGTTCCTCACTAAAACTCCAATAATGTAACCCAAGGTGTAAAAATATAATCTAAAAACTCCTTAAATCGTCTGCTATTGATGATAGAACAAAATAATGTACTACGACTTTGCAGAACACATCATTATTTAGAAAAAGTGTGACAGCATATGTCTAACTATTATAGTTATCTATGCTAATATTATAAAGGGGAAAGATTTGTATTTTTGTATATAACGAAGAAACTCAAAAACTACCTGACTGATCTAAAAAAAACTTTCACCATTAGAATGCTACATTATCCCTAACAGTAACATAAGATACAATTATTTAAAATCGGAGGAGGCGGTGCCCCACCCCCAAATATAAGCTATAAACATAAATGTACATATTTTTGCATCTCTATGAGCTTCGGGGATTATATTTAGTATACACGTTGGTTGGGATCAGAAGAAGTAAGATCCATTAGAAAAGTGGGGATGGTTTTATAGGAAATATACATATTCAACATTTATTTTGACAAAAGTTTTTATGGGTCGTAGTGAAGCGTGCCGGATGCAGCTAGTTAATATTATAAATAGTAAACAAATATATATATAGTTTTTAAGAAGATTCTTAATCAAATTTCCTATTAAAATTTTAAAAAAATTTTTTTTCGAAATGCTTCCTGCTGGGGCAGCTTGACTATGAAAAGTTCATATAATAATGAAAAAGTCATGGCATCATATTGTAAACATAGGAATTCTCGTCGCACACAAATGATTCAAATATGACTGAAATACGACTCGAAAAAGACTCGTAAATGATTCAAATATGACTGAAATGCGACTCGAAAAAGACTCGTAAATGATTCAAATATGACTGAAATACTACTCGAAAAAGACTCTTCAAGAAGAGTCGCGGCTAGGGTACCATTTTCTCCCGACAAAAGTATTATTTATGATCAGAAAATGAGCGCATATATGATTGTTTTAATCAGACAGGGGACTCGAAAAAGACTCGAATATGATCCGAAATTTAATAAAATGCTGGCTGGGTAGGGTAATTTCCCGCGAATTCTGTAACACACACAAGAAAATGTTAGAGACCCTATAAGCTCTACAATGGCTCTACAATAGTGCCATCATTAACTGGTATTTCCGGTGTCATTTCTCAACCTCCGAGTAGGTTGGAGAAATGACTCCTCCATAATCTCAGTGATTCCTGTTCATCCGTTACCAGATTTCCATTGTCATCCTTACAGAAAGTTACTCCGGGCTTAAAACCTTCAGTCCGACGCTTGACCTTTTGGTAGAATTTTCGAGCTTCATTTCTGTTACGGAACATCTCAACATCCTCAAACTCACGCCTTTCATGCTCCTTTTTCTTGCGTCTGAAAAGGCGTTTCTCCTCTCTCTGTTTCTCTCGATATCGCTCTCTAACAGCTCGCGTTGCTCCCGACTGCAGAGTTCGCTGATAGGAAGCGTTCTTCTCTGCAGTAGCATTGCGACACTCCTCGTCGTACCAAGAGTTCTTCACAGGTTTAGTATAACCAATGACATCCTTGGCAGCCCTATCCATGGAGCGGGTGATATGTGTACACTGCTCACATATATCTTTTTTTTTTTTTCAAAATACGGATTTATAGCCCGATATGCATCTGAGGATAATGCCATAATTCGCATTGTGGAAGGGTAACTAACATTCAATAGGCACGAATCAGAAGAAGTCACAGCATTCAGAGAAGATCGATGTCCGTTTGATGGTCCACAAAAATTGGCTGCGGCTTAGGCACTTTCGGTGACAGAACCGACACAGCATTGAGAGGTTTGCTTCTACCAACATATAAAACTGCATCAAGATAAAGTTCTTCACCAAGGATAGCAAACGAGTTTGAAGATCCCCTGTAGGTAGGCTTAATGTTTTCCCGTTTCTTAGCAATATTTTTCATAGCATTTTTATTCAAAATAGTTTTAGTTTAGCCAGTTCCTTTGCTGGTTTAGGTGACAAGTCGTTTTTCGATATTCGTTTTGTGAAGGGTCTGGTGCTGGGCATCGGGCGAGATTTATTACCAGATTGCTAACAGAATCATTCTTCAAGAGATCTGTCTGATGACTGCGATGACTGCAACCCTATAGTTTGCTGGTAATTCTTCGGAACTTGCAGATTGGAGAATGTTAATCGTAGGAGTCAATGGTAATAGAGTACATATATATCTTCCAGATTGCCTAGCGTACTTCTTAGCAATTTTAAATTCCAGCGTTGCCGATCAAATGCAAGTGCGAAGAGTATTTGTGGTTCAGTTTCACCGAAGTTAAAGTGTTATTTTGTTAAGATTGTATAAGGGTATGTAGAGCCTGTATAAGTCTATATAAGAAAGGTGGTAGGGTATTTCGAATATATAGCATTTTTATTTGTTTCTTTTATATTCGTTGAGTTTTGAGACCCAATTCATTCATTTTGGTTTGTGTTATTTATATTATTTAATAATAAAAATTAGAAGTATATATTTTCAAAAGACAAAAAAAATACTTAAGTGAATTAATGAATATTTTTTATATGTTCCACTAAATGAATATCTGTGTAACAACAGGAAATGCCAATTGAAAATAAATCAATCGTTTAAATAAACTAAGAAGAACAAAAGTCAACCAAGTACCAAGAAATCAAGCCGGGGCAACAGCCAATTGGGCGTCAATACTCACGCATTTGCGTTAATTAAAAGTTTACAGAGCAAACTTTCAATAAGCCTTATAAATAAATTGCGCCACAAACGAAGACGCAGTAGACGACGATGGACGATGGACAAGCTGCCCAATTTCGAAGATCTCCATCTGTGGCACTGCGAGTGTATGTGCGACTGGGTTCAATTATTGATTTAATTGGCTGCAATTGAACGAGTAGAGCAGGAACCATTAGTGCAGCAACGCGTATATGATTTCGAGTCGAGCGTAGCACATATCAATTACACAGACTCAGACTCAGACTCATAAGAAGACCATTTCGAATTTATGCGATTTCGTTGTATTTAGTTTCATTCGTTTGCGAAATTTAGCGCAATTTTCTTTCAACAGTTTTTTTCTTTTCGTTTTTCGTTCCATTAATAATGCAGCCATCTAAAGTGTCGGGTTTGATTGTTTTGTAAAATACATTTGACCCGGCGCGGTCAAATAGTTCCGCATTAACCTTCGTTAGCCTCGTTCAATTAATGGAATGTTGCGGAGGCAATTCTCTAACTTTGTGCGCGCTGTGTCTTTGCTGAAAAATTCATTCAGAGTCAGAAAAAATAAAAATTTTTTAAATTATTTTAAATCAGTTTTAGTCTGAACTCTGAAAACGTGTTGTAAAAATAGATGTAGCACATTTTTAGGATTATGCGCCGCCACTCAACAATTGCCAGCATCAACTGCTGCCTACACTTGCGAACGTCGGCGTCGAGGGCGTTTGTGTATGCTCCAAATGGCCCACGCGTCTCTAAGCCACTTTATATTGAGCCTCAATAGGCCGAAATAAATATATATTTATGACGTCAACAGGCATTTGAGCGAGCAAACGAGCTTCGGTATTACGGTTAAGGAGGCGCGCCAGTCTATTGCTCCTTGTACGCCCAAACACAGCCCTTCGCTTGAGAATCGAAGTACACAGCCAGCGTAGGTGTCTCGTTGTTGTCTGTTCGCTTTTAAAATAAATATATATAGTCGCTACATATTTCGAATATATTTTTGGATTTTTAAGCAATGTGCTTGACTTGCCAACAAAATAAATCAAGGTGAAGGATAACAAGCTGAGAAGAAGCATTTTAATGTGTATCCGTTGAATATTTTTCGCTGAAGTAAAATGCACAGAACAGTGTATGTGAGAGTATAGGAGTGTATGCCTTAGCATAAAAATAGAATTCTCTTATAAAAAAGCTTGGGCGTAATTTAAGGAATCAAACAATCGAAAATTTTAAACCAAAAATTTTATATAATGGCTACAGCAGCGAAAACTTAAATGTTGTTACAAGCTTAACTTTCTATTAAGGACTAAACATTTCGTTTTTTTAATAAAAAAAAACCCTTTAATATTTATTAATAACAAATACTTACTTAAGTTGCCTTCAACCTTCGTTCGGTCATGGTCTCATATGGGAAGGCGCACCAGCTGCTGTGGTTTTAGGTACGCTGGCGTCTGTTCTTATGAATGCCAAGAATGCACAGTTCTCTCTATACCTGGTCGTTCTAGAGTGTGCCCGGTCGTCCACCAATCAAATAAACTTTGCGTGCTGGAGCTGTTTCGCCCATTCGAATGACGTGCCCAGCATTGTGCAGCGTTGATGTATCTTTCTCTCGACGACTTCCAACTCCGTTTTATCTGACTCAATCGCAGTCTTTGCCTCTGCGCACGGTAGGTAGATCTTGATTTTAGTCTTCCGAGAGAGGTCTTTACTTCTAATTTGCTTACTCAATCAAAAATAGTAACTATTTGCAAGCGCGATTCTAAGCCTGAGCTCAAAATTGAAGTTTTTGTTGCTGGTCATTTCGTATCCAAGTTAGACGAAGTTTTCTACAATACTAAAATGGATATTCTGTGTATACGGGAACTGGCGTAGAATGTATTCTATCAGAAGATTGAAAAATCACACGACAGAGCATCGCCCTGCCTGAAACCTCTCTTGGTATCAAAAGGTTCTGAGAGGATTTTCCCCAATGAATCCGTTGTGCGCTTCATCACCTCCAAGTAGGTTAGAGAAATGACTCCTCCATATCCTCAGTAAATCCTGTTCATCCATAACCAGATTTCCGTTTTCAACCTTGCAGAAAGTTATTCCGGGCTTAAAACCTTCAGTCAGACGCTTGACCTAATGATAAAACTTTCGAGCTTAATTTCTAAAATAAAACCTCTCAACATCCACAAATTCACGCCTTCCAGACTCTTTTTTTTTCTTACGCCTGACAATGCGTTTCTATTTTCTCCCTATCTCTCGATATCGCTCTGCTCGCGTTGCTTTCGCCGGCAAGGATCGCTGATAGGAGTCTTTGCGACATTCCTAGTCACAGGATTGGTATAACAAAGACATACCAGACAGCCCTATCGATGGAGTGGGGAATACTTCTCCACTGTTGACATATCAATTAAAAATGTTTTCCAAGCGCTCGTAAAATTAATCTTTATATTAAGCCTTGATGCGTGTCGCGGCCAAACGCTTGTCAAGATGTGTGACTCTGGAGAACAGGCTACGTAGTTCGCTACTTACCATGAAACAGCATCCAAATTCGTAGGTTTTTTTACATTGGTGGCTCTCAAACCCAGTGTACCCTTCTCCTTCGCCTTCTTACAAGTATCTCACCTTCGACCAGTTGTTCAGAGGCTACCCAAGAACCATTCAAGTCTCTGAGCAATAGAACAGGACAGGCTTTTCGCTGGTATTAAAGCTGCGAACTTTTGTGCGCAGAGATAATTTTGTGTCCGAAGAATAAAATTTCTTGAGAAGTTATTAACATCAGAGCTAATTTCTAGACAGAAAACAAATCAAGTTCAATTTGAGAATCGGCAGTAGTTTCGGGACTTGGGGAGGAGACATGTAATATTTAGCGATAAGAAAACAATCAATTTGGATGGAGCAGATGGTTACCGTAAATATTAGCGCCATATTCGAGGTTCACGTGTCGAGAAACTTAAATGGGTGCTCCCTTATGATTTAGACGACATTCGGCTACAAGGAA
Organism: Leucophenga maculata; assembly: GCA_035044805.1. Lineage (NCBI taxonomy): Eukaryota > Metazoa > Arthropoda > Insecta > Diptera > Drosophilidae > Leucophenga > Leucophenga maculata. The sequence continues at coordinate 613,938 of JAWNNP010000304.1, read as the reverse complement.
AAGTCTATATGAATGCAGAATGAACGCTGAAACCAACGTAGAACTTTAAGAAATACTTCAATACAGTTTGGAAAATAATATTTAGGGGACGAATGGATCTTTCATGGATTCTACATACTGCACAACACACAAAGGCTTTTTTCCCAGGTTCTAAATCGTATTGAAAATCTCTGGGGCATTTGATCTCATAGAGTTTATGCCAATGGACGATAATGTAGTAGTCTTATAAACTTAAATGAACCCATTGTTCTAAGAAATGAGCAAAAAAGTTAATATGGTCTGCGTAACACAGGTCACATAGCATTCGGTTTTCTTGCCAATAAAGATCCTTCTGTGCGGCTACTGTCTTTAAGTGTTTTCAAGATTCACTGTAATCAGAGGTGAGAGTAGATTTATTATAATTCTTTTTTTTTAGAGGATAGCCTTTTATTTGGCAGAAGTTTTCTTATAAACGGAAAAAGCCAACTGCGGAAGGATGATCTTCAGTTATTGAAGCATTTAATCTATTCCTTTTGGAGGTATTCTGAGTGGCAAGAGTGCTTCGAAAATGTTTTCAAACTTATTCATAATTATATTGGCTTTCATGGAGAATATTTAGAAAATATAAAATCCAATTGCAATTAAAAGCAACGGAGACACGTATTTCTAATTCCATTATGAAATTTCGTCAGTCCGTTTGGCTATGTCAATACAATTTTTTTTTAGAAATATATATTACGCGCTCTGTGAATCATAATTACTTGCATGTATCCAATGATAAATTCTTGTAACCTCAAATGGTTTTAAGGAATGGGTGTGGTTTATAGAGGGGTCATGCAACAAGAAAATACTTGTATATATTTTAAGTAAAAAGCTGTTTGCGAATTACAACAATGAATAAAATATGCTTGAAAATAAGTCGCAGTTATTATTTGATACATGAAAATAATATGATTCACAATTTTTAAATTGACAGCTGATAAGATTTCGTTGCGGAAATCGAAACATGTGTCTGCATTGCTCTTCAACTCAATGTTATTCAAAGTGGTTGCAATTAATTTCACTCATACCTCTAGCTTGCTAAAAATTTATATCATTAATACATCATTTTATTTTCATTATTAGGCGCCCAATATAAAAGGTAATCATTATCAAATTAATAAGAATCCTACAGTCATTTAATTGGCTCATAGTTCACTCAAGGTTCGCAATATTGCAATTGATATGTTGTGCACAATTGATGACTTCTCAAAAAGTTTTCCACGAATTTTGACTGTCTCGACGCATACGTTCAAGTCGATTCACCTGCCTTATATCAATTTAAAAAATAAAATTTATATATTTCAGCGGCAATCTGTCTACTATCACGCACGGCAGTTCTGCGGTTTTTTATTATTTTTTATTTAGCAAAACTACGAATATGATTCATCAAACATTAACAAAATGCCACCAGTTCTTTAATTGGATCGAGTGACGAACGAGTTTGTTGAATTCTTAGAGGAATATAACAAAATATAAATTTAATTTTCAAAGAATTTGAATTACAATAAAATAAGCCCGCAGATGAAATTTGTGCTTATACAGAATTCTGGGAACTATTAAATGTTTTATTAATTTTTTACTGGGAATAAAATTTTGATATAGAATTATTTTTAAATGCTTGTATATCCCTAAGTTCACACAAATTTAAATAAGCTCAGGCATTATCAATAGATTTATTTTTATTCAAATACCTTGGAACTTAAAATTTTTTCGATTTCGAAAATAGTTTAGATGTTAAATTATAATTTTTCTTTTTTAGAGTATCCACAATTCGTTGCAGTCCATTGAAAGTCTAACAATATTTGCTCGTATTATTAATTATTCATCGCATACAAATATGTCTCACAATTTCTTTGGAATTACAAATCCAAAGTATGAGCAATTATGTTGGCGTCGTGGTTCAATGCTGGATCAGGTTGCGCTGCAACTTTGTGGTTCCAAATAAATAGACTTCGACTTCAATTTGAACTACGCTAATTGTGCCAAGAATTTGGCAACTTCCTTCCGATGAATCAATGCATAAATTGAAATTTATTTCAAGAAATTGTGAAATGTAAAGACGTGCAGTTACATCGCAAGCAAAGAAGTACTTATATACATTTCGATAGCTTCTTGCGCGAAGCCGATTTGCAGTAAGTAAACCTTATCGACAATTGCTTCCGTTGCATTGGTATATATAGTATGGCTCAAGATAGTTGGGAAGACGGACGGTATGTAGAAATGAACGACCTCCAAGTGTTAAACTTGCATATTCAATGGTAATCTGCATGCAGGAAACGTAGGCGTCCGTCCGTCCGTCCGTCCGTCCGTCCGTCCATAAGCTGTTTGGAATGCACAAGGAAGTTGATTGACTGAACACATATTATGGATTGCAATGCAAAGAAGTCAGCCGGAAGTACACCAGTATGTACATGCAAATGTATCAAGGAATGTGCAAGAATTTTCAGCTCAATTGCGAGGGTCAACCTCAAATTATTAAAAAGTTTAAAGAAGAATGAAAAAAATCATTTTTTTATCAGATCTAGAAGACCTTTTGTGGATTCGTTTTGTTTTGAATGAGTGAAAGTTTGGAAGCCACATATCTCGATACAAATGAAACATAAACTAAAATCCTTGCTACTAACCAGATTTGTATAATGCTTAATAAATTTTAAAGTTGTATATATTTTCAAAACAATCTATACAGGTTTTAAAAGAATGGATTCCATCTCCTATTCATCACCCGCACTTCGTCTTCATTTTCATCCTATTGTTGTTAAAGTATTGGAGCTCAGATTGATATGCCGCCCAGTGTGCTTTTGTGACATAACAGTCAGAGGCAGTCATCTAATCTCGCCCACTCTTTAACTCTCTTCTGGTCTTAGTAAATCCAAAGATGATCTCCTGAACAAATCAGTTAATATAAGTCACTCGCTGGCAGCACTGATCCAACCATGGTGTACTCGTCTACTAACTCGTTGCCTGGAATGCCAGAATGCCCTAGAAACCAGACGCCTGACGAAGATTGTTATGTTTCTTAGAGTTTCTTCCAGGTTGCTAATCAGTTTAGAGAACTGCCTGCAACTGCACATATATCTGCCTGAAGTATGCTACACTAGTCAGACAAGCGGCACGAGAGCCGTGTGGCTAGTTCCTCAGAGAAGACGCTTGATGCTTTGATCTTATACATCATCGAACCGTCTGTGTACTTGTAGATTGAAAGTTCGATTCTAGGGCTCAATATTTTTAACCACACCCATGCCGGATATTTTGTTACAAAGTTATCATTCAATTTAAACTCTGGAACACTGTAGTTGCCCTCGTTAACCTTTACCAGGTTCACTACTAAGTGTAGAACGATGCTGTGGATTTCAGGCCTAAGAAGACTTGGCTTCTGGAGTATAGCTACACATCTAGCTGCCGTATGCTAATAAAAATAAATTCCAGATTCAATATGAACTCTAAAGCGGCTTGAACAGTGAGGTGGCTCTATGTACTCGTACTTTATGGAAGTTGACGTGATGAGATTTGGTACTACTATCTACCAGACCAAGGCTTCGTAGGTTGGTATAAGTTAGTGTAAGACCAATGAACAATATACAGTTGCAATCCGCATTTCCCTTCGAACGTTCTGTTAAAACTCAGAAGGCACCTTATGCATTCTTAATTATTTCTTCGAAGCTTTTCCTGCATTATAGTTCTGAGTGCAGGATTACATTAACAAACTTGATTTAAATAAATTGTATTGCGTTTCCTTTTGGACGGACATTTGATCGGTATCCTGATTTTAGTATAAAGTGGACTAATTAGTATTGACCCGAAGACAGTTCCATTGTGCCCATCTTAAGATATTACCAAGTAAACTTTCCAATAGAACACTTATTGTGAATTTTCCTGTTGCCAATAAAGTCTGGTCAACTGAGAAGGCAGTCACACTGCATAAATATTTTTTTAAGTTTTATGAAAATATTGTTGAGAAACAGATTTCACAGTGGCGGAGGTATGACTTTTTCCTGTGGATTGCCTCTTATGGCTTTCTTTCTTATTTCCACAAAACAGAGTTTGGAGTATATCACTCGACAGCAATTGTGATTGTGATTGTGATTGTCATGTTGGAACTGATATTGGCGCTTGATTCGATGCAAAAATTCCCTCGATATCGAGAAAGGCAGTCTTTTATTGGAATGTCTTCGTCTTGTAGTGCGCCCTCAACAGTTCTGCCCTCAATGTAGTAGTATTGGGACCCACTGAACAGTTGTGCGTACAGAACGATGATAGTTAATTCGGCGAGCGGTGTGTTGCTTTTCCAACCATGCGAATAACCACTATAATTTCTTACCCTCTTTTGGGGGAGCTAGGAAGTAAGGCACGTTATGAAAATTTTGAAACGCCACGGCAAGAAATACTGAAGCACTGCTTGCAACATAGCCGGTCGAATGCCATCCAGTCCAGGGTAAATATAGGGCTAAAATGACTTAATATACAAGATTATCTTCTCCAATGTGGTTATAAAAGTTCGGTCCTTGTTTTTTTCCGGATCATCATCTGGAAAATGATTTTCCGTGAGCAGCTCCAAAAAATGTCATCTCTTTTCTACTTATTTGTTAGTAGTTAGTAGATCTAGTTTAGTCGAATCGTTTGCTAACTCGTCAAAAAGTCTGAACGATTTATTTAAGCTAGCCATATCATAGCAAAAATTAGTCCATTAGTCTCTTTTAGTTTTCCTATATGATCCTTTGACTTTTTTAAAGATAAGACTATAAGCGCCCCAGTCGTTTTGGCTTTATTATTCTTATGCATTGTTAGACTTGCCGCTAGACTTTGTTGTTAAGCTAGCTAATCGGACATGGCCTGAGAATGGTTTGTTGTAGCACTTTCGCAATGGTTTAGGAAGACTTCTCAAATATGTGAAGCTGCAGTAACTCATATAGCGGGTTTTTCTGACGACTTAGTAATATCTTCCAGATCGTTTTTATCTGATTGCTATATGGAGAAAGCTTTTCCCTATTCCATGCGTCATCGAAACGTGTATTGATCCTAGAAAGAACACTCGCTGGATAAGTGTCAGTTGTCGATGGCCATGGAATCGTTCTTTGACTCTAAGGTTATATCAATAGCCTCGTTACGGGTTTTCTAACAGAATGTAGGATGATCACACCAATTGAACATTAAAAGATTTGTATTCGGAAGTTATTCGACCAGTATTTTCTCTCTTTAATTGTAGCCGTTAGCATCATAATGATTGCATCAATAACCTCTCTTGTGAATGGTGGAAGAGAGCGCTTATTTTTTCCGGCTATGCCGGTTCTTATTGGGCCAATACATATACACTTCGATGCACCAAACTTGGTATAAAAAATCAACTTTCTGCTGGATATATAAAAAAAAAACAGAACGCAGAAGACTAGAGTGCAGATCTTCGAGATACCCTATACCCCCATTTTTATAAGCTTTAACCCTTAGAGAAGTCCTTTGTTTCATATTAAGGAGAGACTAAATAGTTCTTGATGTCCATACGGACAGCCATGCAGACGGACATGTCTATATCAACTCTTTGTATGATCTTTAAGGAATTTTGTATTAATATTTGTGGAATTATTAGAATTGAGTAAGCATGTACAAAATTTTTCAATTCCATCTGAATTAACAAAAAAAAAAATGTTTTTTTTAAAAAAAACTCCAGCTTTTTAGATGAAATAGGTTTGTAAAGTATGGGGCAACACCAAAATGTGCACAGGGTATAAAAAATGATACATAAAATTGCGCAGATACTATTAGACAAGCGGACAATCGGATATAAACTTGATCAACTCGTCTCCAAGATGTGGTCAAGAATATTTATCTTTAGACTTTGAATTAAACTATTAGAATAAAACCCTTTCGTCCTGTTACAAGAGTATCTTTAAATTCATAGCTCGCATAGTATACCATATATACAGAATAAGACCCTTTCGCTCTTGCATCGTATATATATAATCTAGGATTTAACAGATCTAAAGGGTATTATTCTTTTAGTTAAGTTTGGCTAAGTCTTCTTTATTCAGATATACTTTCTTCAGACAGACGAACGGATGGGCGGAACGGAGGACATAACTAAAGATAGTCCAGACCTTATGCAAGATTTGAATAAATTAGAAAACACAGTTTTACGTCTTTATCTTTTTATTTTTTTATTAAATATAATAGTATATAGCATAGGGTTATATATGGAATAACACATCGGGCAAATAGCCTCCACGGCTTTGCTGGCACATACGCATTCTTTTGTCAAAATTTTTAAAGAGAATTCTCCATAGACCTTTGATTTCAATAAGCCCATTAAAAATAATATATTGGTGTTAAATTTCACGATCTAGGGGGCCAATTCTGATTACTGAAATGAAAGAGTACACGACTAGGCAATCTCTCATGCAGTAATATAAATGTTTCGGAAGCTGGTTGGCACCGTCATGTTGAAACCACATATTGGCGACATTCATATCATCTAATTTCGGCAGAAGGAATTGTGTTATCATGTCGCGATATCGAGCACCAGTAACAGTCAATGTTTGACCAGCTTCATTTTAAAAAAATTATAGTCCAATGCCACATTGCAGATGTATTTGTTTTTCAACAATCATATGTGGGTTCTCTGTACCTCAAACACAGCAATTTTGGCAAATAACAAAGCCATGCAGGAGAAAATGTACTTCATCGTTTCAAAATAATTTTACTCGCAAAACTTTCATTATTATTGAGATATTATATTGTTCAATAAAAAACACCCTTTACTCTAGCTATCCTAACTTTTTCACTATTATTTGATGTTCTTTAACGCCGTGCGAATTGGAGATGATGTATCCATTATTAAAATTCAGCAAATCGAATTCACACTTATTACGCTGAACTTTTTTGACTGTAGAAACTCTTCGCATTACCCTCGATTTAATGATAAGTGTTAAATGGTGCTGGGACAGCAGTACGCAGTGTAGGGGAGCACTTTATGATTGATTTATATTGCGTATCGCAACACGCATGAATCATTTATGGCTTGTCTCATTACTCATCGTTTGCTAATTGCTGCAACAGGCACTTCGACCCAAATAAATAAAAAGAAAGAAAACAAATTAACAAAATAAATAAAAAGCAAAAGAAATAAATTCCAATTGACAACAATGAAGAGGCACAGATTTTCAACACAAAGCTTGAAGAAGAAGGGCGCGGTGCGCAGCGCGTGAGCAGCTAAACTCATTCATGGAATTCGTTCTCAGTCTGTCTGTCTGTCTGTCTATCTATATTAAATACTATCTGAGTTGTGTGACTCCATTTTCAATTTTCAGCTTTTTTCGAGGGGATTTTGTCGAATTGGGTCAAAGCGCAAGCAACCCCGAAAAAACTGTACAAGCTGAATGAATGAATGAACGGATGAATGAATGACTGAGTGCGAATGGCTTGGCTTGGCTAAATGCTTGTGTCAGAGAAGTAAATGCGCTTTTCTGTATTCATTCATATAAAACAGTGAAGGATTTACAGTGCCAAACTGAGAACAAGAGAGTGACGTGAGCGAGGGAGTCCTTGGTGTTCAAGTACACAACTCAAGCGAAAATGCTAAAGTGCAGCAGACATTTTGTGAACTTGAAAAATCTGTCCAAGCACGCGTTCAAATTTATGCGTTCGTATATGTATAGTAAGAGTGACAGAGTTAGAGAGATAGCGCGTGTAAGCGAGACAGTTAACTCCGCTCCGCTCCACTCCAAAGCTTTACGGCTGCGTCTGTTGGCTTTGCTGCGTCCAAACACTGCGTAGAAAAACAATTTCTCTGCAAGGACACTTTAGGGACATGCCGCCAACACAGACGTCGTCAGCTGCCTGCCTGTGATAATTCATAAAAGCAAAAACTACGCTGCAAGCAGTTTTCCTTGCCACATTTTCTATTTTTTGCAGCACAATTTCGCACAAAAACGCCTACAAAAAAACATGCTTTATTTATTAATAAACCAGTTGAAAGAAAAGTTGTTAGTCTAATTCTAATTTGGTCGCGCAACATCCTCTGCAAAAGAAAAAAAAAAAAACCGTATACAGACGCACACGACCATGTGGCATCCCACACTCATTCAGAAAGCTTGAAAAGTCGTATCCAGTTCGTCACTCGGTCAGTCAGGTCAGTCTGATGTGATGTGATGCGGTGGCGCCCACTTGCGCATGCTGCCTCAGCTGTCATTTTATTATTTTTTAGACCAACTGTCCATGTGCCATGTGCTGGCTGCCCATTGCCGTTGTTGCCGTTGTTGACGGTTGGGTCGGTTAGTAACAGCCCCGTCAACAAATTTCGTTGCCCACGCGTGCCTCCTATGCTGCGTGCATTCTGTTACGGCAAGACTTGCAGCAGTTACGTATATAGTTTAGGCACATGGAATTGGCTCGTTGGGCCTGTACTGGACGAACTAGTGAATGAGTGAATGAATGAGTGCTTCAGCAACCAACACGGCCGACCAATATCGACTAAATGAGTATGCGTGGGCATTACAAAAAAGGCAAGTTATAAATATGTCCCGTAAATAAGCCACAATAACTATGAGAACTACGTAAGCGAGTTTACTTATACAATGCCACGCAACTGAATAGGTACAGCATGTTTATATAAATACATTTCACTTCATTAAATAGTGAATTTCAGAATATTAAACACACGTTTTATGGAGAGAAAAAAATTTTAATAAATTATAAACATACAGGATTTATTTTACCTCCATCTTGTAAAATTAGCCATCCCATAAGCCAACTTGGCAACTCTTCTATAAGAAAAAGCACCCATATAAACAATCACCTTTTCTGTGTTTTTGCATTTAAACGTCAGTCCTAATAAAATATGGCACATGGATCAAGATCGGATTATAGTTTTAATACAAATATTATTTCAAGAAAGTACAAGGTGTCGCATATTTGAGCACACCACAAATCATTCAGAACGTAGCTACTTTAATAATGATTCCTGGCGATTTCAATGCCTGAAGTCCAATATGGAGCTACCCAGCTACTCCAAAGGTAAACTTCCAATGACAATAGATGTTCAACACATTTTGTACCATATGGGTATATCTTTATGTTCAACAGAACTAAATCTAGGACCATAGATAACACCGGCACACAAAAAGAGAGAAGTGGTCTGTGAACTTGACCAGACTCGTCTACCGACCGTATTTCGACAAGCTGTATCTGAATCTGAGTTCCGTTTCACTCGTATACCTTCAAAATTTTGAGTAAATAGCGAAAAATCGAAAATATGGCAAAAAATTATATGCTTCTTGTATACCTTGATGTATGGAATACAGGGCTAGAATTTGAAAATTTCAAACATTTTTGAATCTGCAAACAAATAGCATCTACAGATAAGTATATTAGGAAGCGATTTTTATGGTTTTCAAACTGTTTTTCGTTTTTATCGAACTCTTTTGTCTTAACAAATATTAAGGAAGATCAGTCAATGGTGTTGATTGCTTGTGTCTGTAACCAGGGCCCCTCCACATGGTGACGTAGGGGAATATAAGCATCTGACAAAGTCCCTGGGTTAACGGCACAATTACGTTTGTGGGGAATTTAATTTGGTAAGAAATCGCAGATCGGTACTTGATAGATTAAAAACAAAAATAATGTAGAATGTTTTGGTATCCAAATTACTAATTTGTATACGGCCTGGGTTCCACATACGGTTTGTAATAGTCGATGTAAAATTTTTTTTAACCCGTTGGGAAGTTACAAAAAAGCAGAAAAACTTTTAATTCACAATAGGTATGAAATGGTGTTCACCAACAAGTCAAAAAAAAGTTTTTCGTCGATTACTAGTAACAAAATCCAAAATACCAAAGTTTCATCAGCTGGAAAGCCACAGAAAACATTGGACGTGTGTAAAATTGTAACTGCTGAAGAGATGGATATGGAAGAAAAAGATATGAAAGTTGACTAAGTCGTCAAAGAAGAATGTTCCGAGGAAGAAGAATATTTGTCAGATGGGAAAACAAAAGTTCCTGAAACATTTAGCCGAGAAGCATTCATTGATTTTATATGACATTTCGGATTAACTAAAGATGAAGCTGAATATATAGCTGGAAAAATTGATTAGCTATTACTTTTATCGAAATTGTGAAGAGGAATTCCGTAAATTTTTTACGAACGACGATGAGAAAGTGGAGACTATTTATGGATTCATCAACATGAAGTGTCAAAGCTGTCTTGCTTCATAACAGAAACATATAATTCCTAAAATAGACACGAACATTTACAGATTGTATTCGATAAAATAAAATACTCGAAACATCAGTGGAAAGCTTGTGGTAATCTAAAAATTTTAAACACTACTTCTAGGTTAACAAAATATCTCGTGGCTTACAAAATATCATCACTACAATCTTCCGAAATTCGTTTATTTTTGTAGTTTTGTTAGCAGAAGTGACAACATTTGCGTAATATGGGTTCTAAGTCACTGTGGAATCCTCGGCAATGAGTCCGTCGATTAGAAGGCTTAATCAGCTCATCGGTCTTCCATTCGGCTTGCATGACAAGGTGGAGAAAATGCCAACACTATCATGTCTATATAAATTCTGACTTTTCAACCACAATATGGGACCAAAGGTATCGAAAAATTATGAAAAGGCATTTCCACGAAACTGTTTACAGGAAAAAATAGAATATTAAACGGCAGAAGGAGGAGCACTTCACAAAGTAAATATATTCTTGATCAACATCAAAAGTCATATCTCCACTTCCTCGTTTATTCTTCAGATTACAATGAATGTGCTTAAAACTAGATGGGAACATATCTCATATAGTTCAATGGGGAGGTATCTGGAAGTCGAGTTCTGCTCACTGCAGCGTTCTTTTAAGTGTTTGATATTAAAATCGTGAAAATTTATAGAAAATTTATATCAACCAGGACAATATTTTTGGCTACATATCATTTAAGAAAAAGATGCTTTTCCACGATCCTTATATAAGACAAATTCATAATTGGTTTTATCTTGATATTTATTCGACTTAGAACGAAAAGATTTGGTAAGAATGGGAGCAAGTTTCACAGTGAAAAAGGCCAGAAGAGCTTATAATTGGAAGAATACACAGTTGTGCGATCGCTCATTTATCAAAAAATACATAACATATCTTCTTGCGACGGCATCTTCTGCCAGAGCATCTTGAATCTATTGACCAAGAATGCAAACTGGTGCAAACATCTCATTCTTTTGACCAAATACCTACTTTACGGACTTCAATAAGAGAAACGTGAAACATAAAAAAGAGCTAAGAAGGTATTAAATGAAGAGAAACTATCTACTTTTTAAATACTTTGAATTTCCACAAATAGAAGGAATATTTCCGGCACTAATACAGAAATAAGCAACAGAATTACAAACGTTAAGTCATATCCCCAACATTAAGAGAACATTTTGCTCTATGAGCTTCTTTTAATAATAAAAAATGCACCAGTAGGGAGGGAGAAACAATCATATTGAGGAATAAATACATAGAGACTTCGAGTTTTTTGCAATCGACTAGGACTTCTCCGGAATTTTACAAGTTTATTTTATAATTTTGACCCTCCCCCCCCTTCCCCATAAAACCACCAAGTCTAAACTTATTACTCGCAATCCCAATTATCATGTACACCAAAATTGATCGCTATACCTCAAATGGATGCCAAGATATGAAAAATTTTTTTATCACTTATATGGTAGGTGGGGCATCGCCCTCTAAAATTTTAACAAAAAGTTGCCTATGTTATTTTTCAAAGACACATCTATGTCTACACCCAAAATTTTTATAACTTCAAAAAATATATCTATATTGATTCACAGGGTGGAGTTCTTTCGCCTCTGCTATAGAACCAAGTTGTGGATGGTCTAGTCAGTACTCTGAGTAAAAATGGCATACGATGCTAACTTTTGTGGTCTCCATTATGACATGTGGGAAGTTTAAAGAGATACTCTGTTACATAAACAAATAATTAGTCAAAATCACACAACCACCGTGTCAAGACAGTCATTAAATCGAAATCATATGCTACTAGACTTAAAGAACTTAATTTCGGAGGTACAAAATTATATTGGTATATACGAGCTTTAATATCTTGAAGTTTCATAGATTTAAAGCATGATGACCGTGCAATCTTGAGAAATGATCCGGTCAAAAGTTCACCTCTGCTCATGCGATTTAAATCTATTGGATTTTAATCAAGTCATTAACGTTAGGGAAGCTTAGAACCAACATACAACGAGAAATTGTCAACGTTTCGGCAAATATGTGTGGATGAGTGTTGGAAAATTGTCTACAAAGTATCGGTCAGTTCAAAAGTGTATGCGTTGATCATATGAACGAGAACAATATACATTTTTAAATGTAACATGGACTGGATATGGAAAAAAATCTCAGCACAATATCTCAGTTATTATGTGTTCAATTAAAAATTTGTTTTCTTAATTCAAAACACTCAAGGAACAAACTTGCATGTTTTGAGCTAAACCACCATTGAACCTTAAATTTGTATACGGATTTATCCGCTTGAAATAATTTATTAGGATTCTTTATAAATTAAACCACAATAAAATGGGACAGTAAGGGGAACAAATGAGAACATGGTTCTATATGAACCTACTTATATGGAATATTTTATTAGAATTGAGGTATGATACTCCAATTTAGCTAAAATAATAGAAAAACCAAAATTTTTTCATTCAAAAACTTAGCGTGGAAGGATAGGTTTCGATGAGTACAATTCCTTAGATTTCGGTTGTCACATTCATTAAATATTATTTATCTGAAAAACAGCAAACTACCAGGGCCCAGCGAATCATTTTCAATGTTTTTCATATCCTAGCCTTCCTTTTTTTTTGTTTTTTTAAATGTGTCACATAACCTTTTAATTGAAATATGCCCTACATATATTTTAGATGTACTTATATACTATATTGTTATGTGGTGCAAATATTTACAGTCAATAGCAAAACTTATCCTTGGCTCCAACTGTTGGCCCCTCAGAACTCCTCTGCAGCACTTAGTTTATTTTAATTTATGGTCCTCACGCTACGTTGCATCCTGCTTGCTTCAACTTTTTTGCATGTATTGTTGTTCTTCTTCTTCTTGTTATATTTGTTGTTGTTATTGCTCTACTACTTGTAGGTACATATATACAAAAAAAAAAAAAAACAACAAAAATTTACTACTCTCATTTCTCGTTTCGTTTTGATTTTTGTTGCTTTTGCTGCTGCTGCTCTAACTGATGCTATTTGTTGTTGCTATTGTCTATCTTTATTTGCTTCAGTTGTTGTTGTTGTTGCTTTTTGTACTGAAATTTTTGCGTGGGATTTTTCATTCATGAAAATTTGAATTGGCGTTCCAAAGCAAAGCACGATTTACGCTGTCGGCGTCGAGCTTGAAGTGTATGAGTGTGTGTGTATGTGTGTGTATTTACAATACAAATGTGTGCCTATCTCACTAACTGTATGGCATGCAACTGTGTGTATGTGTTATATATGTAAGCAACAACTTCGTTCACATGCCCCCCGTTCGTTTGGAGCATACTTTGCTCATTCTTGCTCACTCTCCGTCTGTCACTTTCTTCTTTTCACCTTACAACATTGCACTTCACTGCGCTTGCGCATAATTTACAACATTTTTGTTCTTGTTGTTTTTTCTGTTGATTTTCTTTTTTTTTCCTTCGTTTGGAGAAATATTTCAGCTCACGTTCGGAAACATCCTTGAAATGTTTTTGTGTGTTTGTGCTGCTGCTGGCGCTGCCTGTGCTGCTTTCGTTGTTGTTGTTTCTTTGCAAACATTTGCAAATATCAGGGTCATGGATATAAATTTAAACATTGCAAGAGTCTCCAAAAAGTACATCAAGTACGAATTTTTACATATAATGGTCTAGTTGTGTGCGTATGGGGTGGTGCGGTGGAATGAAGAAGCATTCTGTTTGCTATGGAGCGGATATGAAAAACCGGAAGTGACATACATGTAAATAGAGAGTACACGCCCACAATAGACCAAAAGCAACTTACTTTGGCTTAATACAAGTCAATTTAATGGACATATTTATGAATGCATGTATATATATATGTATGTAAATAACCAGATAAGATACGCATATGATATATGTATATACATATATATGTATGAGCATATGTATATAATGCATACACATGTACGTTTACACATAGTTTCACATGTTATATGCAATAACAAAAACAACAACAACAATAAAAAAATTCAATTGTTGCTATAGTTGTTCTTCTTCTTCTGTTTCTTCTAGTTGCTGCTGCTGCTGTTGTTGTTGCTGTTGCTTTTTCGCATTTCAATGAATCAACACGCATACCAATGCACAAAAATATCAATGAACTTTACAACAACAACAAAAAAAGCAACAAATGTGTATGTGTGAGAACAAACAATGCATCTAGTTGACTGAGAGAACATAGCAGAGCAGTATTAACATAAGAAAAGTTGAGTTTGTCATGTAATAGCAGTTAATGTAATTGTATATGTGTGTGCGATTTAACAGCGCAGCTCACAGCAAAGCGCTGCACAACAAGTAGTAGGCAGTCACCAATCCATGCAAACGTATGTGTATGTAGCAGCATAAGCACACCTTGAATCAGAGTGGAGCATGCCAGGGACGAAAACAATGTCATTCGTAGTAGCTTATTATTTACGAAGAATTTAAATAAAAAAAAATTAACAATAAATAAACCACATTTATCATAATATTCGTGGTACATGGTCCTACTTTACAAGAGCCTATTGGTTTTGTGCAAATGTATGTAACAGGAAGAACTAATTGTCGGAGACTTCCCAAAGTTACCCCCATTATGGTCAGGAGTGATAGAGGAGTCGATATAGCCATGTCCGTCTGTCCGTCCGTCCGTCTGTATGAACGAAAGGATCTCGGAAACGGTAATAGATGGAGACTTCGTGTTTTTTGCATTCGACTAGGACTGCTTTGGAATTTCACAAGTTTATTTTAAAATTTTGCCCCTCCCCCCCTTTCCCATGAAATCACCCCTTAGGGTAAAAATTTCTTCGACACAAAAAAAATTGAGTATACTAGTATAAAGTTAACGTTCTTATAAGCCAAAATCAAAGAAGTTCATCAAAATCGGATAATAAATGACGATTTTATAAACAATTGAATTTGAACGACCCCCCTTTTCGTTTCATACATAAAAATTGTGTTAAAAAACACTTATTCGTGCAATGAGAAGTGGTCATGTGCTTGGTCATAAGCTAGGGAAACATTTAATGTGTTTGTTAGGCGACCTGTACTGGTACAGGGCCTCTTCCAGTCGGTTACGCCCGACTGTAACTTCCTTACTTGTTTAGTATGAATATGTCATTTGTTTGAAGCGTAAACAACAATTTTTTCTATTCATTTGAAAATGTCGAACTTGTCGTTTTTGCGTGGAATTCATCTTCATTACTTTGAAATAAAGAAAAGTGCTATCGAAAGTCATCGTATTTTAGTGGATGTTTGTGGTGACCTTGCTCTAGCTGAACGAACGTGCCAGAAGTGGTTTGCATGGTTTAAAAGTGGACAGCCCAAAGGTTTGAAGATGAAGAATTGGAGGCATTACTCGATGAAGATGCGTGCCAAATGCACAAAGAACTTGCAAAAGCTTAGGCAGTTGATCAAGCAATCATTTCCAGACTTTGTAAGGCATTGGAATTCCTCCAAATAGCAAAATATGCGACCAGACACGAATCCATATTTTTCCGTCATGACAACGCTGGGCCTCATGTTGAAGGACTAATTAAAAACTATTTGGAAGAAAGTGGGTGGGAAGTTCTACATCACCCGCCATGACCCATTCTGATTACTTCTTGTTCAGATCAATGCAAAATACCTTCACCGGAATAAGCTTCACTTCAGAACAGGGTATCAAGAATTGGCTCCAGAGAAGTTATTTTGGGACGGAATCCACAAACTGCCAGAAAGATGGACATACATCGTAGCTTCAGATGGACAAAATGTAGAACATTGAATATATAACCTTTTTTCACAATTAAGCCTTAATTTTCGAATTTCATTTCGTCATGTTTATCAGTTTGGCCATTCTTTCACTACGTTAATTATAATATAAATCATAAATAATTATTTATGAGTGAAGATCTGTTCAGAGTTTCCTATATATATGACACTCTTATCACATTACAATGAAAATATTTTCAAATTTGTACAAAATTCAACTAGAAATGGTAGCAAATTTGATTTTTGCCAGATATCTGATATCAAGGTATATACAAGTCAGATACGACGGAACTTTTATAAGAAATAGTAATAAAAATGCACTTCGATTGTTATTTCTGATTGATTAAACTTTTGGTTTTGCTTTGTTACTGATGACAGTGGTACGGGTTCACACGCGAATTTACGAATCTGATTTTTTAGGTATTATGGAAAAAGTGGCGGAGGCAAGTTTTCTATCGGAATGTATTTATTCCGAAACCCTTCTAAATCATAAAAAAAATTAGATACGATTAATGAATCATAAGACAATAAATCATAATATCCTACTTTCTATTAATCTGAGGTAGATAAGCTTAAAAAATTAGTGAATCGAGAAGAACTTTAAAGTTATTAAAAATCGGCCAGAACCGTAGACAGCCTTATCTTACAGCTTAAATAAAATCAATTTGAATATTGCTTCACTAATATTGAGGTATTGAATTTGAGACATGGGGTCGTTTGCAATCACTTGGGAACGACCAACAATGCTCCTTGTGTAAACTGTCCAAGCAGCTCACAACGTCCGTTAAGATAAATATCTCTTGGATAGCCTCTAAACAGCAGTTCTGCGAGTACGAAGCGGCAGATGGTGTGCAGGAGTATTTGCACATCCTTGAACACTGGGCCCGAATGTGGAATATTAAATTAAACCCAACCAAATGCATCAATGTGTGCTTCTAACTAAGGAGAAGGATCCCTCCTAATGTCTTTTTGAATAATGCCGTTCTCACGCAAGCTAATGAAATAAGATACTTTGGGCTGACGCTGGATAAGAGGCTAACGTTTGCGCGGCACACCAGAACCCTAGTCAGCCGTTGTCGCCTCAGAATGAGGCAACTCTACTGGCTCATAAATAAACGAAGTAAACTGGCCCTGCGCTGCAAGAGATCGGTTTACAACTCTGTTGTTGCACCCATTTGGAGGTAAGGAGTACAGCTATGGGGCATTTGTTCCAAGACACATCGAAAGCGCATTCAGGTGTTGCAAAATAAAGCCCTGCGGATGATCAGTGACTGCCTGTGGTTCACCGAAACAGCACACTCCATAGGGACCTTCGCGGGGAAACGATAGAGGAGCAAATTGGCCACCATACCTGTCGGTACAATACAATGCAGCAGACTTGCTATCACTCTACCAAACAGGCGACCGATCAACAGACTGAGGAGGCGTAATGTCTTCCTCTAATGGAACGCCACTTATGGCCCTAATCTTGCTACCCTCCAAAGAGTAGGCGATGCTTCATAATAGAATCCGTTTTTGTTAAAATTTAAATGTAAATTGGTTCAATAAACTTAATTTAAAATCGAAAAAAAGGAGGTGAACTAACTTTGAAAAGGCGGCAAACACCTCCTTCATTAGGGGTTGGTGCGGTGAGCTTGGAACCCACCACCATAAAAACTATCACCCTAATGAAAACAAAATGGAAGCCTCGGAAGGAACCCTATGATGACAACCCCCGCAAACGATATAAGGACCACGATTTACTGAAAAAAAAAAACAAGGCTGCCATGGAAGGGGCAAGGCTGCTCTAAAAAAAGTCCTCTGACATCTACTACAGTTGCCATGAGCGTAAGCACGAATTTGGATGCGGTTTCATGGTAAGTAGAAAACTACGTAGCCTCGTCTCTAGATTCACGCTTGTTGACAAGCGCCTGAGTTGTGTGGAAGAAAACAACGATGGCGCTAAAGATGACACTTATGAGCGCTTGGAACGTCTGTACGAGTCCTGTCCCAAACACGATGTCAAAATCGGTTTTGGCTATTGCAACGCCCAGATTGGGCTGGAATGGAGAGCTCCAGAAAACTTGATTGGAGGACAACGAAATAGAGGACGTCGGGCATGCGTTGGAATGACCAGGTATCGAGAGATTTTAGTACATTTTACACGCTGGTGCGCCCTTCTAAAGGTGGCAATGACCGAACTACGGTTGACAGCCACTTAAGTAAGCAAGTAAAATTTATGTATTATGGTGTCTTTTTATTTATATTAAACACGATTTTTAATCAGAAAAATTCAATTCAATTCAATATTAAAAAATTTAAAATTTTTGGTCGAATTGAAAAGCAAAAAAAAAAAACAATTTGTAGCTTGAAGTGCTTAGTTTTTAGATATGAACCGTAAAATGGGCGTGACACAAGCGGTTTTTAAGTAATCATCGAAAAAAATTTAAATTTTTGCACGTCTTGAATTTGGTCTGATGACTTACAAATTTGGTGTATAACAATTTCTTATAATGCGACCACTAAGCTCTTTTTAGGTAATTTAATCAGCTTTAATTTGACCTGTTAAAGATGATTTGGCACGGAGTAATTGTTGATCAAAGCAAAAGAGTCTATTTGGACTTTGACAATCAATTAATGATCGTGTATGGACAATTAGAGTAGGGTGTTCAAAAATGCAGAGCATTCTCTATAACATGAAATTTATTGACTTTTGTTGACTAAAAAAAAGTTAAAAATTTGTGATTTTGAGGATATTTGGATAAAATGCATGAACGAATGATGAATTCCCAAATTTTTTTTACCTCAAAGTGTCCCCGACAAATCCGAAGCTACAAAGCGCTGCAATTTTTTTCTTAGTGTCAGAAGGTTTTGATTTTGTACAACAAATAATTTTTTGATTCTTATTTATTTTTTTTCAACTTCAAAAAAATTTTTTTTTTCAGTTTAAGCACATCAATTACTAAGAAGAACTAAAATGAATATCTGTTCAGAAATTTAAGGCAATCGGACGTATAGTTTCGGAGATCTCGTGATCAGTCAGTCTGTGGTATTTCGCTTATGAATATAGAGAAATTATAAACAGTCTCAAAAGTGCTACGAAGTGTAATATCAATAAAATTATTGGTTATTCCTGTCTCTGAGATTTGTTTCTAGATATGTGGGTGTAGCAATACCATCAACATTAAAAGTGCTTTTCCATCCCTGATGCAAAAGTATGTTTCTCTCACTCCAAATCTCTGCTTACTTATATGTGTATCGATGTGTGTTGTGTGCCTGCATGGTTGTGTGTGTGATGTACCTGCTGCGCTCTTTTCCGCACGCTGTTATTTAACAGAGACTGCTAAGCACTGTTAAACTATTTAAAATCTTGAAAATTATTCACTTTGCTCTTGTTCGCTGCTCAGCGCGGTCGTTTGTTTTTTAGTAGCGCGTGTTTTTGCCTTGCCGTCGCGTTTATAGAGTGTCTACATACATATGTGTGCGTGCGAGCGTGTGAGACAAAAGATTCATTTCATTGCTGCTGCTGCTCAGTGAATAAATTCAACAAAAAATAAAAATACACAAAATTAAATATTTCCGCAGCGCATATTTCTAAATGTGGAAACTAAACAAATACACAATTCGAGGGAATAAAAAAATAAAACAATTGTGTGGAGTGTGTGCAAATTAGAATTAAATATATAATAAAATAATATTGTATAAAAAATAATTAAATAAGAAAAACAAACAAGCAGCGAAAAACGCAGTAAAAGAAACATACAAGAAGAAGAAGAAGGAAAAAAAACTGAAGTAAAGAAGAAGTAGAAAAACAACTTGAGGAGCAACTTCTTTTCGTAGCTGTTTTTGTTGTTGCTGTTGCGTTTTTATGTTGCTGCTACAGTGCGAGTGAACAACAACAGCAGCAGCAGAAGCCGCGTGATACAAGTGGAAGAGAGAAAGAGAGCAGAAGCTGTTGTTGATGATGTAAATGTAATAAAATTTAAAATATTCGCGCTTTTGCATTTGCTTTTGAGTGTGTGTGTGTGTGTGTTGTTGTTGTGTTAAGAGTGTGTAATGACATAAAAACGAATAAAAGTAATTAATAAAATTGTCAAAAGTTTTGCCAAAAAATACTAAAAAAAAGAACGACACTGAAAAAAAGAAAAAAACATAAAAAAACAAAGAAATGCAGCAAAGCACAAAATGTATTTTGGTTTGTGTTTGCAAGTGTAAAACGAAAAAGTAAAAGACAACAACAAGAAAAAAGAAGAAGTAGCAGTGGAAGCACTTTGAACAATTTTTGTTTAGAAAACGCGTAAGTGAGAAAAGCGTGATGAATTTCATAAGATAAAAAAACGCTAAAAACAAAACAGAATACGTGTAAGAAAATTATTTTATTTAAAAAAAAAAAATCAAACTGTTTGCCAAATCAAATTTTCATCAAATCATCCAATTCACTTCCGCCGGATATTCGCTTACCGTTATACTACAACGCTAACAAAATGCCGGAAACCGAATTCGAGTGCATCTCGAAGGAGTGGTTGCAAACGCAGCTCCGCGCCTCCTCCTCCGAAGATCTAATCATACTCGATTGTCGCAGCTCACACGAGTACAGCGAATCGCATATACGCTCCGCAGTGAATTTTTCCATACCAAGCATTATGCTGCGCCGCCTGGCCGCGGGCAAAATAGGTCTACTGTCCACCATTAAATCACCGGAACTAAAGGAGCGCATACAGAGCGGCTATAAGGTTAGCCTTTTTATATTGTACAACGATGTGG
The DNA here is from genome assembly GCA_035044805.1 of Leucophenga maculata. NCBI lineage: Eukaryota > Metazoa > Arthropoda > Insecta > Diptera > Drosophilidae > Leucophenga > Leucophenga maculata. Next base: position 593,207 of record JAWNNP010000304.1, on the reverse strand, counting down.
GCTGCAATGGAGCACAGCAACCGGCCGCATTTCAAGCCGCACAGGAAGCTGCGGCGGCAGCAGCAGCTGCTGTATCCGTTGGCGCATTTGATATGCTCGGTGGAGGCGGTGGCATTGGTGGAGGTGGCGGCGGCGGTGGCAGCGATAGTACTATCAATGTGCTGCATAAGCGTTTGAAGCAGGATGGCTGTCGTGTGGTGTCATTGCAAGGTGAGTTAGAAAAATTAATTTTAAAAAATAATAATAAAAAAATTCTTGTAATTTATTGGATCAGATAAATCGGAAATTCTCGAAAGCTTAGATTTCTTAATTGTGAATAATAAGTCCTCTGTTCGAATTATATTTTTTAATGGTTATTATGTCTTATACGACAGTATTGAAGCTAATGAAACCACCCAATTCAGTTTGAACCCCGGGGAGTCGGAGATGTAATATTTATAGAGAAACAGTCTAATTAGTAGACTTCTAGTAGGGGACACCTAGTAGTGGACTCCTAGTAGTGGATTCCTAGAATTGGACTCCTAGTTGTGGACTCCTAGTAGTGGATTCCTAGAAGTGGACTTCTAGTAGTGGATTCCTAGAAGTGGACTCCTAGTTGTGGACTCCTAAAAGTGGACTCCTAGTTGTGGACTCCTAAAAGTGGACTCCTAGAAGTGTATTCCTAGTAGTGGAATCCTAGTAGTGGACTTGCTTGACAATGTATCAACTTGAATACATCTCGAAATCAGTCTCAGCGATACCTAATTTTCTCATCGAAAATCATTTTAATCTTAGAAACCATGTTTTTGACCAACAAAATTATTTCATCTAACACAAAATCGAGCAAGTTTTCACAGAAGTGACACAGAAGTATATATATCTTCATACGGTTAAAAGGAATCTAAGTTGGAAAATCTACTTTCTCAGCTATTTTCAAACAAATCTGTCTAGCGTACAAATGTCTACTTTTATTTTTTATTACTCAAAAAAAATCTCCAATTCTCTGATGCTTTTAAAAAATTTGATTTTTGAAGATTCTCAAAATAGGTATTCGTTTGGCAGATGAGCTGCAAATTTGACTGAAATTTGTTTCTACCAAAACATTTCTTCAAGTTTGAAAAGGATAATAGCCATAGGAGGGCAATCCTGCAGAATAGGGTGAATGAGAAACCAATTTGTTGTGGATTACATATATTTTTTTCGGGTTTATATATATATATATATATATATATTTTTTTTTTTTGCTTTAAATCAGCATTAAATCTCCAAAATTACTGAAAAAATATATCTGCCTACTGTCCCAAAAAATCTCAACATCGCCTATATGGTTGACAGACACATCTTGGTCTATCTCAGTGGCTATTCCTTAAAAGAAATCCATTGATTTGACTTTTTCTAGGCTTTGATATTTTTTGCTGGATCCAAATTGCTTCGCATTTACGAAACTACACGAAAAGTCCTTCTTATTGCTATTAAACATCGCTAAAATGTTTACACGTTTGGCTGTGAGCAATTGTAGCACCCAATATTCGTAACCAATTATAGATGCATATATGTTCCACTCGTTCGGAAACATCCACAGCAGTTTCAGGCAATTTCTGCGGTGGTGATCTTACTTAGCCACACAAAAATTCCGACCTCCAAAATTTTATGTTTGAAATCGAATCGTTGATTCTCCATAAACATTGTTCAAATTGTCTTCTATTTTAAATGAAGCAATTGCTCTATCAGCTCCTGCCAAAACTTCAAAGGGTGAACAAGGTGTCTTAGAAAAGAAACTTCTTGGCTCAACCAAATTTTTGGGAACAGACATGCCAATAAATGAATTTTTCCTCAGTCCAAGGTGCTCTACGAGGGGCACTCTTTATATTTCAAGAATAGCAAATAAAAACAAACATTTTTGAACAAAAAAGGTTTCATTGTTTTTCAAAATATACTCCATGAAAATTTATGCACCTTTGCATTCGCTCAAACCAATTTTTGAAGCACTTTTTCCACTCCGATTCAGGTACCTCCAAAACATAGGTTGTGAACGTATCAACAGCTTCTTCGGGCGTACTAAAACCGTTCACCACGCGGTTTATTTTTGATGTTTGGGTATAAAAAGAAATGATATATCAAGGCTGTACTGTGGATGATCCATCAATTCGATATTCTGAGTGCTCAAAAACTCTCTTGTGTGAGCCGATGTGTTGGGTGGTTCGTCTTCGGCGGTTGGTTTTGTGATTTTCTCTGAAGACTTTAGGCAAACAAATGGTCGTGTACCATTCAGAATTGACCGTTCTACGTTGCTAAAGGGGAACAGTGGCCACATGACCCATTCTGCTCGAACATATGCTCGTCTTGGAACACCCACTGGACGATTGCTGCTTCGTTTCCGGCTCATACGCATACATTCATGATTCGCAACCTGTGACGATCTTATAAACATCTTTTGAAGCATTTCGAACGCATTTTTTCAGCATTTCTTTGCATCAATCCACACGAAACTTTTTTGACCAATTATCAAATTAAATCCAACCGTGAACAAACCTTTTTTTTCGGTGAGGTGTTCATGCAACATCTTCAAATACGCTGTTGGAATTAATGTTTAGGGATGCCTCAATATATCGTGGTATGTCACATGACGATCTCGGAACTATGAACGAAGTGGTTTTTCATGGTGCTTCATCGTCATACAACGAACTGAGTTCATCGACGTACTTTTGTTGAGATAATCCATAACAAAAGTTGTAAAAATTATCCAACGAAAACCTACCTTTAAGATTTCCATTTTAGTACTGCCAGATTTCACCCATTAACCTTAGTGTTGCCACTTCGCCAAATATAAATAGTGCCCCTCTTATAATATTATGGGTAAACTACGAAAAGTGCAAAAACATGTACCGTTCAGCAAATGTAAATTGTTTAATCTGAACTATTTATTGACAGTTCTCAATTTTATCTCAGATTTGTACGATGACGTCAAACCAACACAAATGGGTGGTTCGAGGTTTAGGTCAAATAGCTACGAAATACAGAAATATTTTCATTTGCATTAAAACGAAAAAATAATTTGTGAATGAATGTGCGTGCGTGTACATATATGAATGAGTAATTGTCAAAATTTCTGATAAACAGATTTCAAAGAAGAACAAATGAATTTGTCATAAAAATTTGGACCAAGCGGGTTGATTTATTGAAAAAAATCAATATATGCTATCTCCTTCACACAGTTTTATGCAATTATTTAATTACTTCTTTTGAGTTCTCTCTGCGCTACACAATGGCTTTTCGAAAACATTCTGAAGTACCACTTCAGAATTTATGACATGGTCATAAAATAAAACTGGAAAAACTACAATAAATCGTTGAAGAAAATATGCGGAAAATACGCAGAAGCTGACTGAGTAAATGAGTAAAGAAGCAAATTTGGGATTTTTGAGCATCACTCACTACCTGCTAAGTTTATGAAAAGGGTCAGCAGCGCATCGATCTTCTAGGTGGCAGAAAATGTGCAAATCCTCCCCGTTGTTTTCGACACTCTACGCTCGAGTATTGTGTGTGCGTGTGTGTGTGTGTTTACAAAAAGGACTTAATTCCTTTTTGCTATGCGTATGTTCCACTTGAAAAACTGAAGCAACCAAAGGCGCATAGCAGTCTGTTGAGGTGTTTAGAAAAAGAGCTCATAAAATCGAACGTGTTTCGAAAAGGTATAAAAATTTGTCAATGACCAAAAATGGAATTTCACAATTGCCTGCTTATCGATCGATTCTGTCGTATTCCCCGTAATATCTCAATTTTTACAACGAATTTTGTTTTTTTTTTTTTATTTTATTTTATTTTATTTATTTGACTGTTGTTGGCATTATCTGTGCAAATATATTTATTTATTATTTTCATATTCATGGCATAGCTCATTTGCCGTACACTGATAAGCGTAATATTTTGCAATCGTAAAACGATTTCATTCTATTTTCTGGCTCTATCGAGGGTCTGTAGGGGCTTAAAGTGAAATTCATAAGTAGTTAGCTGGCTTATCTTATCATCGGAAGTTTGATTTTGTGAGTTTGTTTGTTTGTTTGCACAAGCCCGCTGCCCTCCTCAGGCCGTGCTGCATTGTCTACTCTAAACGAATCGATTTTGAATTACCGCGCCTAAGATCGTCGAAACGCGGATCGCCTATAATTTGCAATCAAGAAAATAGAGAAAAAAGCAAAAATAGTGCAAACAAATGGAATAATTTATGCAAGCTCGCCCTTGTCTCGAGTCACCAAAAGGTGGCGACCGCACTTGGTGCCAATCTGCTTATCTCCAACCCAACTATATTTGCTCTGTACAATCCTTATCCACAGGCGGCACATATATAATATTTTGCATTTATTAATAATAATATAAATAAGCGAATCGGCGCCTTTAATCGATAATTCGAATGAATATTTAGCAAGAAAGAAAATAAAATATCTTTTTTTATTCTTTTTTGTATTCTATTTTGTTGCTGTATGCCGGCGATATCTCAGCATTTAACGCTGCTGGTACCGCGATCCCATCTGATCCAATTGAAAACAATTGCGTCACACCTCAGAGACAGTCTAAATTGCAAACTCATTCAGACGCGACACAAAGTCGACAAAAGAATAAAATCGACAAAAAATATTAGAACTGGCGTAAAATTTGAGTAAGGTGACACCGGAATTTTGATGCACTTCACAGCTTGTTATTTAATATGGAAAATAAATTAATTTGCTGCTCTTTTGAAATATATTGGCGTGAAATCGGTTAAAATTGATTACTAATTTAATTATTAGTAAAAGTATTGTAAAATAATTGGATATTTGAACTTGATTATTTTTACTTAATATAAATTGGTATAGGAACCATAGTTCAGACTGTTGTCTTGCTTTTTTTTTTTAGTTAAGTAATGAATATTCGATATTGTTACTAAACTCTTTTGTATTTTCATTTGAAAATGATTGAATTTCGACTTAGATTAGATATGGACTTAGAGATTATATAGGATATATAAATAGGCGTAGAAAAAATAGTTCGTTAACATTTATTTTTCTCAAACACATCATATTCTCGTTTGTTCTTATTTTGTTTGTTTTGCAAATGCTATACACAAACTATATTTAATCAAAATCGGTTGAATAATTTAGGCGTAACTACTTCCCTATTGAGAAATTGACAAGCATCAACATGCAGGCGAATAATATGATTGTTTCTGGAGTTTATTGGGCAGGCTTTTGATTTAATGTCATGCATTGTTTATGAAACTCAAACTGATTCCACCAAAATGCAAAATCGTCACAAAATTTGAACACTTATGTAGCAACGGATATACTTAGATGGCCTTAAACCGTCAATGGACGCATTCAGGAAGGCGCACCAGCTGTAGGTAGTCTTCTGCGCGCTGGCGCCAAATGTTCAATGCCAAGTATGCTGAGATCTCTACATACCTGGTCACTCCAGTGCGTGCCAAGTTGTCTTCCAAACAATTTTTGTGCCCCCATCGATGTTTTTCATATGTAAACATCGATGCATCGGTCTAAAAATCGATGTTTTCCCAAGCCTTACCCCCATGTAATTTTATGCGCTGGACTCTGTCAACTATATAGCTTGCAGTTGGACCTAAACTAGTTGCCAACTCTAATAGAACCAAAGATCCTGCAGAGAATTTTTCTCTCAAAGACTTTCAACGCTGTTTCGATTAACTCATGCCGCTTTGCTGTACAGTAGGACCGTGAGTATTAGCGTCTTATAGATCTTGATTTTCGTCTTACGAGAGAGGGTTTTATTACTAATTAGCTTGCTCAGCCCAAAATTGCATCTATATGTTAGCGTGTTTCTTCACCTGATCTCCAGGCTGTTGTTAAAGTTGAAATTCTCTATCGTCACTGACCATCATTTACAGCTAGACCGATGGACCGAGACTGTTTATTTAATCTCTGATAAAAAAAACTTCCTTCGTATCGGCTTTTATTACCGTCAAGCAGGTGGTGTTTCCCTGTCTTATTTGGTCACTGATCGAATCCGTATTGGCTGAATGCGTATATGGCTTCAGCCTATATATATCTGATAGAAATAAGACTTCCGCGGTAGTTTGCCCAAACAGCGTGTTGCATTCTCCTTACCAACTCTTCGCCACCGATCTGTAATAATTTAGCTGGCATCTCATCAGAGCCTCCTCTTTGCTATATCGCAGCTTTTTAATAACCGAATCGAACTCGTTATAGTCCGGTGGCTCTTCTATAGTACCATCATTAACTGGTGGTACCGGTGTCATTTCTTTCATTGCATACAAGTAGGTTAGGGCAATGACTTCTCCATAATCGCAGTGATTCCTGTGCATTTGTAACCAGATTTCCAATTTGGGCTTTGGCAGAAAGTTACTCCGGGTTTAAAACCTTAAGTCAGACGCTTGACCCTTTGATAAATTTTGCGAGCTTCATTTCCCTTCCATAACCTCTCAACATCATCAAACTCCCGCCTTTCTTGCTTCTTTTTCTTGTGTCTCCTTTCTCCATGTCTCTTGATATCGGTCTTTAACAGCTCGAGTTGCTCCCGACTGCAGAGTTCTCTGATAGAAAGCGTTCTTTTTTATGGATATGTTTTTTGTTTTATATTAAACTGCACATGACCATACGATGATCATATGTTGATCATTTCGATGTATCCTCACCAATATTAAATCGGAATGGATATACATTCAAAGTATTACAGCTTAAAATTACACGAGCATTCCGCAAGAAATTTCACTTCTGTTTTGTGGCCCAGATGCACTAATTTTTTTGTTTTTCATGATTATTTGACCATGATTTCTTATCTTTTGGCTTAGCATAGTGTGGACCTATTTTGTAACACTGGTACCTGGTTCAACGTTTCCCGGCGTTTGTTCATATGAAACTCAATTTCTTTGTTTTTGGAATCATTCCCAACTATTTAAAATGATGCAACGATGATGTAAAATTGCATGTTTGCAATTGAGTCACTCCCAATGTAAGTACAAGTTATTCTTGTGTTTGGTATGAATCTTGATCCTACACAAGGCATCTATTTGTAGAAACCAACGTTGATGACTTTTTATTTCTGAAAATTTAAACCTTAATCTACTGGCAGCACGATCTTTTATCAACAGGCGAGACTTATTTAATCACCCTAGTACTTAAGCAACATACCTTGTTCATATCTTATCCTTTCTCATTATTTCGCGTTTGTAGAGCATGTTGGCTCAAACATGCTCACGACTTGACAGCAAACTTGTTTTATGAATAGCTGTTTCGAGCCTCTCAGTAAAAATTACGTCTTTTGAGGTTTTTCTTTGCTCCTAACTAGCTGAACATCTTGGATGCCAGTTTCAATTATGTATATTCTCTCCCATATATAACCAATACCCCCTTTCATACCATATGTGTAGGGTATTAAAACCAGAAAGCACTTCTTATTTGTTATTTATGATTATGATTTTGTTGTGTATTAAATAATTCCATGGTTCAAAATTTATTTCTAGGAAAAGTGGGTCTATTTTTAAATGAATGCGATTTATCTTTCATGTGTACGACGTTCTTTGGCTCGTTTAAAGCGTGTTATTTTTCTTGTAGCCCATAATAATAATTTTGAGATGTTCTGTGCCGTGTTCTCGTTTTGATTGATTTATTTGCATTATGAGCAAGCAAGCGTAGAGCTGTTTTAATTTAATATCTTTCAAAACATTTCGACAGCATTTTTGAAATATTTTCTTTTTGGTTTTTTCTTTTTTCTTGTTTTTTTGGTTTTTCTTTAAAATAATATTGTGTGTAGCCAGAGTTTTTTTTAGATCATATATTTTATTTGTATTTTCACGCCTTTGACTTCGTCGACACGACACGACGTCGGCGGCGGCGGCGACGCATTATTCACGTGTTCTGTGCTGCGCTTTTTTGACACGATTTGTATTTTTTTTAAGTTTTTTTTTTTTTTTTGTATATTTTCCTTTTTCAATACATTTTTTTCTCTTTCGTTTATTTAGTACTTTTAACGATCGTACAACATCGATAAGAAGTCAATAACCTTTTTTTTTTCTTCTTTTTTTATGCACTAAGGTAAATATGACCGCAATGCGTTAACTTTGTGATAGATCGATCGATTGTTCGTTTACATTTTTTTTTATTGGTTTGTCCGTCCATATCACACGGCAAAATGTCAGGAATTTCGAGAATTACGTTTGGTATTTTCATTATGCGTAAAAGTAATTTAAAAAAAAAAACGAACTAAATTGATTTTTAAGAATTCTGAATGAAGATCTGAACGGAAATTATGTTCTCTATTAAAATGCTGAAGAATATTAAATAACATAAAATGATGCTCGTAAATGAATGAATGGTGGTGGTGTCTTAAAATCTTAATTTTTAAGATTGGATAATATTCTTCAGTTCAACTTGTTTCTGTCCAAAAAATAAAACAATTTTTTTACAGAAGCATTTCTCCATGAATTTACTTCTTTATAGCCAAACAGCTGAACTTTAATTGATAAGGTTTAACTAGCAAGTATTTTTCTGTCGCTCGCTATAGAAACTAGGTTAGACAAGTAAGCACGTACACCTATTTGCATCACCCGATGTAACTCTATATGTACAAAAAAAAAAAAAAAGGATCTGTTTGTTTATATTATTGAACTTCAAAATAATTTAATCGATCACCATGAGCACACATTAAGGTTCTTTAAATGGTGAACTTTAGTATGCTCTCCACTTTATAGTACCTCACCAATAGATGGTACAAAAGCATATTAACTTCAACCCTCAAGCTGCAAATATATTTTCATATAGCAGAAACGAAGGGATACAATTGGATAAGATTTGTTCCAAATTTGTTACATGCATCCTGAGTAAAGTCTTAAAGTCTTCGAATTTCTGAGACGTTTTGAGTTTGAAAGATGAGAATCGTTAAATATATATAAATCGTAAAGGGAGGCATAAGGTTCAGTGCATATATGGGCGCTTCCACTTACCAAAAATTTTAAATGTTTTATCTGTTCAACTTTTTAAGGAAGTTGGATGAGCTGAGTATTATGAATTGTGCTACATTCTCATATAAGAAAAAAATTGGTACATAGTACCACAATCTTCGTTCGCTATTATCTTTTAAGTACATTTTAAAGTATTTTCCTTTTTTAATAATTTCGAAAGATGATTCAAAATTTGTTTTTAAGTTGACTCTTTTGGACGTATGAAATTTTGAGAGATAAGTAATGTGCTTCCCCTATATAAGCACACTATTGAAGTGAAACAAAATGGAATCAAGTTTCAAAATACATATTCGCCAGAGATGTGTTCAATAATATTAGTCATTTGTTTAATTATAAAAGGCTTTTAACAACTAAAATTAGTTACAAATATTCGTGTTTAAATAGCGTGTAAATATAACTTCTATCGTTGCTCCATGTTTTGTTGTTAATTTTCATGGAGAATATTTTGAAAAACAAGCAATTTTCATTTAAAATGTTTTTTATTAACTGTTATTTCCGAAATATAAATAGTGCCCCTCGTAGAATTTTCTTCTTGATATACTATATACCTTTCTTTCTGACCTCTCTCGCGATCTAATCGATCTCATCGGTTACAAGAGAAAAAGATATTTGTAGATTGTAATTATTTCACCATGCACAAAACCAAACAGCAGCAACAACAAGTATAGCATATCTCTCTTACTCCTGCATAAGCACACATTCTCTATGCTTCAAACTCTTAAGCCAATGTTTTTCCTCTCTTGAATTCCGTTTCACCATTGTTATTTCGTTATGCACAAAACCAAACAGCAGCAACAACAACAATAGCAACTCTTACGCCTGCATCAGCAGTCATTCTCTAAGCTTCAGACTCACAAACCAATGCGTTTCCCCTCTTGAATTCCGTTTCACCATTATTATTTCGTTTTGTACAAAATCAAATATCCGCAACAACAACAATAGCAACTCTTACGCAGGCTTAAGCACACATTCTCTATGCTTCAAACGCAAAAACCAATGCTTTTCCCCTCTTGAATTCCGTTTCACCATTGTTATTTCGTTATGTACAAAATCAAACCTCCGCAACAACAACAATAGCCACTCTTTCGTTATGCTTCAGACTTACAAGCCAATGCTTTTTCACTCTTGAATTGCGTTTTACCACTGTTATTTCGTCATGCTCAACAACAACAATAGAAACTCCCTCTCACTCCTGCATCAACACTAATTTTTTATGGTTCAAACTATTAAGCCAGTGTTTTTCCTCTCTTGAATTCCGTTTCACCATTGTTATTTCGTTATGCCAAACAGCAGCAACAACAACAATATCAACTCTTACGCAGGCTTAAGCACACATTCTCTATGCTTCAAACGCACAAACCAATGCTTTTCCCCTTTTGAATTCCGTTTCACCATTGTTATTTCGTCATGCTCAAACCAAACAGCAGCAACAACAACAATAGCAACTCTTACGCCTGCATCAGCAGTCATTCTCTAAGCTTCAGACGCACAAACCAATGCTTTTCCCTTCTTGAAATCCGTTTCACTTTCACACTATTGAAGTTCAAAATTTGCTATACATGCACGAGTTCTCCCCATTTTTTAAGCGATGTTACTGTTGCTATGCGAGCATTTCGCCTTTTCTTCTCATTTTTTACTTTCACTGAAAGTTTCTCCTCTCGCGCGATACACCTTTTTTTGATCAAAAAGCGTTCAAATTTAGTTCAAAGGATTGATCAATATTATGCTTCATCTACGCCACTGTTTTTTTTTTTTTTTTTTGTGTAGACCTCTTTAGGCTTTGCTTACTCTAGTGCAGTATTTTATTTAAGAAAAAGAATGAACTAAATGGATAGCTCATACTGGTCATAAGCAATTAAACCGCTTCATCAGTTTTATGGGCATCTATCAATAACGTCTCATTTTACTGATCACAATTCTATTAATCCAATAAAGCCGGCAGATGTGTAGGTAATCTGTATATTAACTGTGTCGAAATTATGTTAAACCAATGTTCACAAGTGATCCTTTTTTTCAGTGTCTCTCTTATTTAAATGATGGATTTCTCTCATAAGATGATCTTCAGATTCTATACCAGTTTGGTTTTGTACATTTTCACCTATACTACTTCTGTATGGTGGCCAAAGTGAGAGTAGACTAAAAAGCTTCAACGACTTGCTATGGAGACAATTATTAAACTGTCTTTGCTTATTGTCACATAGGTTGCAGAAGTGATAAATCTCCAAAATGCTTCTGCACAGACGATGCTCTATAATTTTCTCTAGTTCAGCGAATTAGAGCAGTGCATACAAGCAACTGCACCCATCAACAATTATATGTTGTGTTGATTTAGGGAGCGAAGGAGAGTATCTCTATTGCTTTGGGTACTTTGCACACAGTATTTCCTTGCGTTCCAGAATTTTCTTATTTTATGACAACGACAAAAAAATCGCTGGCTTATGTTATTCGTCAGATTGTTTAAATTATTCGAGACTCTTCAAAAACTATCGATTGGTTGCGACTGGTTATGATTTGTTAGTTTAATCAGAAGTGCTTTCTCAGCGCATATTGTATGACGGTTTAGCCAATGGAAAGGAATGTCTGTTTTCATTTTCTCAGAATATTTGGTTTATGTTCACATTAGAACCTATTCTATAAATAAATCTTGAAGCTCTTATACCATCTGATAAATAAAAAATTCTTTGGCCATTCGATAAATATGTTAATTTTCTTTTTTTCCGAACTAATAAACATATTTTAGTCAACTCTTGAGATTGTAAACTGATTATCATAAGCAAGATCACTGAACAATCAAAAGATAGACGGATATAGATACTGAATGCTAAGGAATCTGTGTCTGCGTTGTTTGACAATTATCAATTTACGAGATATACTATTAGCATCCAAGTCGAAATTGATGACGATTGTAATGCTTCAATATGCCCAAAGCAGTTCAGAGTCCTATGCTCGTACATTGTGGCGGGGAGCTAAGAGCAACGTTTGAAGAAAACCGGAAATTGAAGTGATAAAAATAAATATGAAGCTATAAAGCTGACTGACAAACTGAAAGAATGACTGACGGACCGAAAATTGTATTGTCTGATTTTGAGTTGCGACAATCTTTTGTAAATGGAAAAAATAAAAGTTTGCGATTTGTTCAATGCGTAATAAGCGCGTGGCTGGCGGCATTTGTTGTAGGCGACAATGTTCTATCTTCTGAGTCGCATCGAGCTTCGATATAGTAAATATAATAAGTAAAATTTTTTTATATAGAAAAATCAAGCGAGACAAGTTAAATAGAATTCTATTTATTTGATGACAACACCTACACGCGATAACAACTATGTATATGAGTTGGAACATAGGCGAGGTACTGCGCGGAAGAATTGCACTTGTATAATGACAACAATAAATTGAGACAGCAGCAACAACAACAACTACAACAACCAAAATTGGAATAATAATGCCGCTGACATCGACAACAGCTTTTCAATTGAAATACCAAATTTGTAGCCGTGAGTTACTTGGCGTCAAGTCGAGCCATAAGATATGATTCAAAATTTCATAAACTTTTTTTGTTAGCAATAAATAGTACGATTTGGAACTCGATTTTGTTAAATAAATTTTATTGTTTGATAAGCTGCACGGTTTATAGAATGCATAAATATTATTGACAAAAAATAGTTTGCAGGAGGAGTCACTTTAAAGTACTATTCTCATTCTAAATTAAATGGTCATGTATCGAAACGCTGCGAAAATGAGTCTTAGTAATGCAAATGTTAATGAGGTTTTGGAACTTATTACTTTTTTACACAGTTTATCATATAAATCCATCCATCGTCCCTAATGCCATTGAAATGATCAATGTCTCTCCCTCCTAATATTCTAAGAAGTCTCACATTTTATTTTTTATGTGCTGGCTTTCTAACAAAATAACCGAAATTTAATTAAATAAATTATGGTATCAGATGGGGGGATCTCTGAGAATCCCTTACTGAAAATCAATTTGTTCACGTTTTTAACGTATTTTAATAATTTTATAAACTTCAAATTTCCATGACTATAGGAGGTTCACATAAAACAAATTTCAAACAAATTCTGTAAGAAAAAAATTTAATATTTATAATTTAGATGTGCTGGGATTCTTCATATTCTTACAGGTTAAACAGTGTCTATATTTTTAGTTCTAAACTAGCAACGCCCGCGACCGGTAAAATCAAACTTTTCATACTTGTCCAATGAATTTGATTTCTCTCGATTCGATTAACATATTTCAAAAATTTCATCTTTGAACCTCAAATGGATGCAAAGATTTGACCAATTTTGTTTATCGTTCGTATGTATGCGGGGCATCGCACGCTCTAATTTTTTACTAATCTTAATAGGAATACTTCCTCAGTATAATGACCAATCTTAATAGGATCCTCTGATGCAAATATATATGTTGAATTTTTTATCGCTCCGATTTTGAACAAACTTTAAGTGGTTTAACTATCCCGATTCTACTAATATGTCTACTAAATTTCATCACACCGCCTCAAATAGATACGAAAATATGATAAATTTAATTTATCGTTTAAATGTTTAGCACGACGATTTTTTTTTTAAACAAAAAGTGGCCTATGTTCTTTTCCAACGTCCCATCTATTTTTTATACCAAAGTTTATACAAATTGGTTCAGCGGTTTAGACGTGATGCGCGTACAAACAAGCAAACAAAAATTTTTCCACGATTTTTTTTTATATGTATAAAGCTATCATTCAGTTGATTATATATGTAAACACTAACCAAAACTCAGTTTTGCCTTATTTCGCTTTATTTCACATGAAGAAATTCAAGATTGCGTCTGTTCCATGTCTCGAATGTTTGCTGATGGTTGTAAAAATCGGATTTATCCCAAAAAAATTGCTAAACATAACTTGGAATTTGACATACATATTTTTTTAATTTGTACTCAAATATAAAGTCTCTCTTCATAGCTTCCACAGCTTCGGTATATAGACCAGATTGAGTTACATATCTTTCATATTTAGAACATAGTTTCTATGGACCACTTTTATGCCTGTGTAGAAGAGAAAAAAGATCCATATTAATTTTAAATTTTCTCAAACTGTATGAAAAAGTTTCCAAATGATATAAAAAAATATCATATTGATCAGAGCTCATATCACCTGTACTTCTTCGAAAGTAGGAAAACTTAACAGACGTAATAGTACCAGAGAGATGAAATATGTCGATCTTTGAGTTGCAAAATAGAACAAACGAAATAATATATGTAAGCACTGAAGCTGAAATGGTTCAAATAATGAGAAATTGAACTAGACATTGTAGTACTCTGATCCTGATCCTTGTAGTTTGAATATTAGTTTCCAACATTATAAAAGTTTAAAATATAATAAAAAAGCCCTATAAACCTTTTATGTTCCAAATGATACATAAACAAATCTTTTGGTATTAAAACCGATCAAATTGTTATATTCGAAAATATCATTCTGAACTTTTGAATACTAGAACACTAGAACACAAAAAATAATTGATTTTACAGATCAAATTGATATAAAAAGATTAATGTGCCTCACATATATCAGCACACTATTGAAGTAAAACTGCTGACCAAATTGAAATTAAGTTTCAAAATAGTCACCAGTGATGTGTTCAATAATATTATATCATTTATTTCATTATAAGTGGCTTATGATAACTTAAATTAGATACAATATTCGTGTTTAAATAGCGTGTAAATATAGCATCTATCGTTGCAGCATGTTTCGTTGTGGATTTTGTCGGAACATTTGATATGATCAAATAAATTTTTTGTTTTTGAGAATATTTAATACAGAAGCTGATGATTTTTTGGCAAAATAAACATGGAAATCTGCTATGAGAATTATAGGAATTTGGTTTTTCTAAACCAAATTTAAGAATTTTAGCTACTTGAAATGAATATAAAAGTGTAGAATGTTTTAATTGTTTCTCAGCTACTGCAAATACCTAATAATACATATTTACCATATACCTTTCTCTCCCTCACCTCTTATGCGTTATAATGCTGTCATCGGTTACAAGCAAGATGATATTCATGGATTGTAATTATTTCACCATGTTTATTTCACCATGCACAAAACCAAACAGCAGCAACAACAACAATAGCATCTCTCTCTTACTCATGCATAAACACGCATTCTCTATGCTGCAGTCACACAAACCAATGCTTTTTCCCCTCTTGAATTCCCTTTCATTTTGCACACTATTGAATTTGAAAGTGTATTATACACATACACGCGCTCTTCCCACTCTTTAAAAGATGTTAAACTTGCTACGCGAGCATTTCCCCATTTTTTTCATTTCACTCAAAGTTTCTCTTTTCGCGCGATACCACTTTTTTGACCACAAAACGTTCAAATTTAACCTCCATTAAGAAGTTTTGTTCGAAAATATCTTCTGAACTTTTCGCACATGTCAGCTTGATAACTATTGGAGAACCGAGTTTTTAATGGAAAAATGTCATTTTAATGATTAATCTTAGTGATATTTTGGCTCTGGTGTCGTATACTCTCACCATTACACCTATGTATATTTCAAAGTACATATATAACCCTTGTTTTATAATTTTAGTTCAAGAAAAATTATTTTTTTTTTATTTAAAAAGCTGCAAATGTTTCTAGCTTTCTAAACTCGAGCGCACACAAGTACCATATTACCATTTATACTTGCCCACTATCCAAAAAGAACTTTTTAAATCAGTTCTTGTACATATTTATAAATCTACCTAATCATTTTAAGCACCTGTAATATGTTATATATTCTGTTTATTTAGTAGGAGTAATCTGTTAATATGTTGAAAGCGTAGGCAATCCCCCATTCAACTAATTGGAAACGTAAAATAAGTTGGCAGCACTCTAAATGCAAATATGTAAATTCATAAAGAAAATAATACTAAATTACAACAACAAAAAATTTACAATGATGCTTGTTCGTTGGATCGGTCGTTGGTTCGTTAATTTGTTGTTATTTTAAGTATTTGTTGAAATATTGCATATTTTTATTATTTTATAGCTCGTTGTTGTTGTTGTTGTTGTTGACTGCACTTGTTGTTATTTTTTCTATGAGTAGAGTAGCTGTTGTTGGATTTTAATTAAATTCCACTTTATATGCATTTCTCAGAATTAAAACAATTAAGCAGCAGCTACAACAACAATCAATGTGAAAATACCATCATTATTATTGTTGTTGGTGTAGCTGCTGGAACAAAAAAAAAAAAAAAACACCAACAATGCTTTTTGAATTACTCAGTCAGTCACTCAGTCAGTCATGGCTGCTTCTGCTGCAAGTATTGCATTTTTTATTGCTTTTAATAAAATACAAAAAAAAAAAAACAAAAAAAAAGTGCGAAGATACTCGTATATCTTTATAAAATTGGATGTCTTTCGATATATGTATGCGCATAGATATAGTATAAGTAATCGGTGAATGTGCGTATGCGACTTTGTAATACGCTTTCTACTAATTTTTTAAACTTTAAAATTAAAAAAAAAAAATATTTACATGGTGGGCTCTACTATCCAAGCTTCTCATGCTTCTCTCTAACTCTATTCATTTTAAAACACAGCTAAAAGGTGCTCTCTACTATACAACAAAAGCTCGTTTGTCGATAAAGCAGTCAGCACTGCTGTATTACCACTTTTCTTAGTGTTGCATATGAGCATAAATAATCGAGTTGGGCGTGGCAGCCAGTATTATTTAACTAAATTTCAGTTGCCTATGTATCAAGTATATTCAAAAATAAAAAATTTTATTGTTCTACCCTTCTTAATCTATGAGATCTCATTGTTTACACGTACTTAAATTTGATTTTTTATGCTTGCTGCCTGTTACATATATTTGCACAAATTTAATATATCTTTAGCTCTCTTGCGTAGCGTATAATGAGAACGCGCAGCGTAGCTGCATAAGAGTTTAATGTGTAACTTGTGTAGCATGCCACACAATAATAGTGGGGCAGCAACAACAACTAGCACACAGTTATGTGTGCAACAGAAATGAGTGTCTATGCTGCATCCTCAACAGCAACTGAATTTATTTAACAAATTAATCAGCAACGAGCAACAACAACAACAGCAACAACTATAGTAATAATAATATTGTATATATATGTACTATATATTATAATGAACTGTGCGCTTCCGTTGCATACAAAAATTTAAAAATAATCTTAAAAAAAAAAAAAAATGGAACTATTTTGCTGTTTTCGTAGTCGTCGTTGTCGCAGTTTGATGGTTTCATACGATAAAATTAAAACAACACAGCCGCAACAGTTCAGAGTCTTCAGCGCTGAGAACGCATTAACATATCCGTCCGTCTCTCATCTATCACTCCATAGGAGGTGACTCAAACTTCAATATGTAGCAGGTTTTATGTTTTCTTTTTTTTTATTTTGCGTAAAAGTTTTAGACTAGAGTGCCTTGAACTCTAACAAGTGCTGAACAACATCTTTTTAAAATTTTCATTCAAGACCTTTTATGCTCAGAGATATCAAAAACCAATGAACTTCACCATTTCGTCGAAGATTACTAGGACATAAGTAGATTATTTGGGCTACATTGCTTCAAACAAAAACTTTAACAAATTTTGTAGAAATATTTTTCCATAATATTGTCGTGACTCAATCTAAGTTGGTAAGATTGCTATTCTACACAGTCGGCGACTGAGAAAGGAACTTAAATATGAAAAAAAACAACATAAAACGTTAAATTCGCTTCAAAGAATAATCTAAGACGAAAGTAAATGCGATTTTAACCATTATGGCATCCATATTTCAGCAACATTTCCTAGATGTTGCCTAGACTTTCGGGTATATAAAGGAAACTTAACCTCGGATCATATACCTATTATTATCACCATTGATGCATCTGTTACAAATTACCCCTCCAGGCAACTAAATAACGATATTCACCCTGAAATAGAGCTAAATTCTGCGTATATTCACGTGCTACGTACTTTTTGAGCCCTTTATTGTGCGCTCTCTTAAGTAGAAAAATCCGACTAAGGAAGGGCAGAGAGCTACTTCTGAACTCAAAGAGTCTCTTCTTTGATTATATGCTAGATAATAAGGATATTGATAAAGACGCAACGTTTTCACTGTGGAAGGCAACTAGAAACATCAAACGCCAACCATTGCGTCAAGCTCCCTTGCGTAAGTTCCCTCTAGTAGGAGTTGGGGTCGTTCTCACTCTGAGCAGGTTGATGTGTTTGCACAGCACCTCGCTGAGCGTTTCAGACATTTCTAATTAGCTGCAAAAAATGAAATATTAACTACTACGACATCTTTAACATCACCTATTCTTCTTCTAAAGGATTTTCCTTGACAGAGATCTCTAACTCCATCAAAGGTTTAAAGAAAAGTTTAACCGCTGGCTATGATAAAATTTGCAAGGCGACTTAAAAAACTGCGGCCATAACAATGATTCACAAATCCGGTAAACCTTAGAAAGACCCTGAATTATATCGGCTCATCAGTCTTATTCCATCGCTATCAAAAACTTGGGAACGATTCCGAAGGTCTTCTACCGGACCATCAATTCGAATTTCGCTTAGGTCATAGTAAATCAGAACAATTTCACAGAGTTGTCAAGAGTATCCTCGGGGCTCATGATAACAAAGAGTACTACAACACCGTGTTTGTTGATGTTCTACAAGCCTTCGACAGAGTTTGGCATAACGGTTTATTGTCAAAAATAAAGACAAACTTAAATGCCCCGTTATTCCAAAGCACGAGCAAGTTCTTCTCGAAAACATCTGCTAGAGTGCCTCAAGATTGTAGCTCCGACTGTTTCTATTCAATCTTTTAACAGCTGACTTTCCAAATCCTGACGAGACTGTACCTAACACAAATTCTAGACTGATGAATGCCAGTTTTGCTGACGATGGTCTAAGCTCGAACTAGATTCTGCCGAAAGTCTTCAGAATTTGAATCTAAACAACCCTCCAAGGCAAAATATCTCGTATTTATTCTAGATAAAAGTGTCCACTTTAGAGCCCATGTCACAGCTACTGTGCAACCATGCAGTAACAAAATACGCAAACTTCAATGGCTTTTTAATAGCAATCTTGTAGGTACGCTATCCAGGTATTCAATAAGGTGAAATTTTTGAAAAACCATGCTCTATGCATGAATTGTCCGTGTTATGTTGAAAACTTCACACTTCATAGCGACTTCGATGTTCCTATTGTGGAAGATCAGATATGGTTCTTTTCAAGCAGGTATAATGAACGTCTAGGAAACCACCAAAACCGCTTTGCTCATACAGAAAATCGGAGAACCTGTGGTCTGACTTGGTATTTCGAAACAATAGATGATGCTAAAGCTGAAAGAAAACACAGTTAAAGGGTAGATCGTTAGTGTCTGGTGCACTTTAAAAATAGATATATGGCTCTGAAAGATATCTCCTTCACTCACTAGCCTCTTTAAATATCAAAATATTTATTTAAAACATTCAGGTATTGATTATACAAACCGAGGTTGATATCAATTGGATGAAATCAAAATTTTACCTTATAAGCATGTTCTTTGACCCACTTGGAGCTAACATTTTCCAAAATTGTTGAAACACTTAGCTAATTATTCTACATGTGGTGTATACAAACCGTGTTTGACTTTCAGATGCAAAAACAATTTATACCCTTACAATCTAATCCCTTAAGCTTCCCTTTTCCCCTCTTAATAAGAGAGAATTTCTTTTCGTCATGGATGTTTTGATTTATATTTAATTAGCCGTTCAGATGCTATTAGTCCAGTTCAGTTTGATTATTTTCTTCGTTTCTATAT
Organism: Leucophenga maculata; assembly: GCA_035044805.1. Classification (NCBI taxonomy): domain Eukaryota; kingdom Metazoa; phylum Arthropoda; class Insecta; order Diptera; family Drosophilidae; genus Leucophenga; species Leucophenga maculata. The sequence continues at coordinate 573,438 of JAWNNP010000304.1, read as the reverse complement.
GTTAATGTGTCAAGATTTGGCAGATTTCTGTTCAATTGTAAACTTGATGTCTCTATGAAAGGAGTTCAGCGTATCCATCGTCGTTTGAACCTCAGAAACCTTTGCTTTTTTAGCTAAGATGTTTATTTGAAGTGAAGTTGGTGATCCACAATAGGCATTCCCTTAAGTTCTGCGTAGGTATTATTGTGGAATAGAAATGTCTGCTGTTCTTTATATATTACAGAATTTTTGGGATCTCCATAAATACTGCTTTTGTCAGTTTGGTATTTCCTTTATTTTTCCATTTTTGTGTAAAATGGTTCAATGCGAGTAGAAGAAGTATATTCTTAAAACTTCTTCTGAATGTGTTAAATATTAAATTTTAGCCGTTTTTTCTTGAATTATTTCAAATATCGTTCAGCGCATTGAAAATAAATCCCGAGAAAGATCTAGAAGCAAATGGAAGCCGCAGCAGAGGCAAAACTTGTTGTTGTTGGTTATGTATTTTTTTCTCTTCTTTTACTTTAAAACATCAAAGAATAAGGGAATGGGCCATAAACGGGAATGAAACATTCAAACAAAACTTCAGCCTGGAGTCAACGCTCCCGAACGCAGTCAACGCCGCCGACGACTGCATTTTTTTTTTTTTAATCATGCTGGCAGCACATTCTTCTCTTCTTCTGCTGCTGCTGCAGCTTCTTGTTTTCTTCAGTTAATGCTGCTGCTGCTGCGCATGCGGATACAAACTGAAGAACTGAAAGTCTCCAACACTCGAGATGAAGTTTACGCACCAACAAACTCCAATGACAAACAGTAAACTAAAAAGAAGTAGTAAAAGATGAAGGCGACTACATATAACGAGTTCATCTTCAACTTCAGCATGCCTGCCTGCCACTCCGTTGCCGTTGTTGTCTTCTTAACTAACGTTTGTCGCTCTCTCTTTCTTGTTCCAAACCGGGAGCCCGCGAGACCCTTTTATAGAAATTGAACTCATGCGTTGCGCATGCGCTTGAAAAGGCTTTGGAATTTCGCTGTCCACTAACTTGACTTTATTGGTTAGGCAGGCTACTTAAGACAACTCCGGCTACTCCGTACACTTATGGAGTTATAGAGATTCCTCATATTTGTTGCATAGATAAACCCATGGTTGAATGCAGACAGACGGACAGCGAGACAGACAGACAGACAGGCAGACAGACGCATAGAGAGTTGTTTGCCTCATTGCACTGGATTTTTATAGACTTTATTTCAAGGCAGCTTGGTTTTGTTTGTGCAACTCATTATAGTACATTTGCAGCAGCTTGTACCAAAATGGCAAAATGGTGAAAATTTTCATTTGCCTTGCAGCAGGAGGCTAAATAATAAATGATGAAGCTTGTTTGTATTTATTTTTAAAATTTTCAAGTTACTGGATTACCTACTTTTGCGATTTACGGCGTGAAAGTAAACGCAAATGCAGAAGAAGAAGAAGACGAAATAAAACACGTGCCAAACACATGAAATAAAGAAGCAGAAAATCCATCGAAAACTTAAAGAGGCAACCAAAAAAAAAGCATCAAATCACAAACCTGGAAGTTACAGTGGCAGAAAAAGATGAAAAAAAATAACTTATTGTCATTTAGCCTCAAGGTTGCATTGAGTTCGAGCGAAAGAGAAAACACAGCCAGTAGAAGCAGATGACTATGATACACAGAAAACGTGTAAGCGCGCTTCAAAAGGCAGTAAAGCCGAAGCGGAGGAGGCCGGGCGCACTACCAGGCTCATTAAAAATTGGTAATTCATCAAGCGAAATGAGACGACGAGCTGCGCTAAGTTGAAAAACACAAAACAGACGCAGAGGAGCGCAGGCAAGCAGGCAGTCAAACAGCGAGAAACCAAGAAACCTGTTTCCCAGCACCCAATACCCAATTCAGTGATACGACAGACAGACAGACAGCCAGACCGACAGACGATTCAATCGAAATACTAGAACAGCGCGGAGCACTTGATAAACTTTGTCAAATTAAAAATTTACCTTTTTTTCTTTCTTTCTTTCTTTCTAATTTTTGGCTACAGCTTCCTTTTGAAATCGAATATTTTTAATGCGGTACCAAGCAACCACGCAACAGTGTACGCCCACTGCCACGCCCGGTGTGCAATACATTTTTTTAAGCATAAATTTGATGACGATGTTGATGTTGATGACGCTTGAGTGGCTTTTCCGCTGCCAACATGCATTAAAACAAAAAAAAAAAATAATAACAACAAGCATTCGGTGAAGAAAAAAAAAATGGACAAGTTGACCAAGTTTTTGTGGCTTTAACCAAATTTGTGTAGTTTATTTTTCTTCTCTCTCTCCCTCTTGCTCTCTCTTCAATGTTTTGACACCCAAATTGATTTTGCGGCCCACATGCAAAATTTTGTTTTCGTCAAACGCCTTTTTGTCATCGAATATTTCGAATTGAAATGTTTGACAAGTTTTTGACCAGCAGCGCGAACGTGCAACAACAACATCAACAAAAATTACAAATAAAGTTTAGGCGTCGCAAGAGTTGGCTAAAAAGTAGTGTGAAAGAGACAGCATGCGTGACTAGTTTCCTTATATGCAGCTTGGATTTAAGAAATAAATTTGGGTCAAAGTTTGTGTAGGTTTTAATTAAGAGACCGTCGCTGTTGGCGTATACGTTTGGGTAGTAAAGTACTGCGAAGATTTTTGGTGTAGTTCCACATTAAAACAGTAAAACCGAAGATTTAGTTAATCCTATAATCGGCTCAAACTGATTCGATACGCATATATTGCTCAGCAGTTGGCATAGTATTTTCTAGCTAAAAAGCAATTGCTCCGGAAGTATCCTTCTGTAGAAGTGTCAGTAATTTTCAACTGCATATACGCTGACATCATTAAGAACATATTTTAACAGTTAAGAAATGCATCAAAACAGTGCTTTGGCCATTCTATACTGCACGAAACTACTGCGGCACAGTGGATCGAAACACAAAATAGCTGCTCAAAGATGAAGTTGATTAAAAATTTTACGAGCATATTAAATTTTATTTGAATTAATTTTAATTATATTTTGAGACTATAGTAGAGGGTCCACAGATATTCTACTACCAACCAAAGAAAAAATTTGACCCTGAGAGTTTTTAATAATTATCGCGAATAATGCTTTTACGGGAAATTGCAGCTGTTGGAATCATTGGAATCCGCAGGATATTTGCCATCTGAATGATCGCCACAATCAAATTGTTTTTTAAGTCTTCAATAAGTAACCTTGTGCCATTACACATGTTAGGAGTTCTTATATTCCTTAAAAACATGACAGAAGTAGCGACTGATAGTTCGAGAGGTGATAAGCCAGAAAGATTAAGCTAATTTAGAAATTCTTGAGGAAAGTGGACAATATTGGGAACTGTGTGTAGGTTTTGACTTGACCAGGGATTCTTTGTACAATCAGATTGTTGATTTCATTGATAGTTGTTCTAGAACACAACTAGTGAAAGTCTCTTTCAAGTAAATTTTCGAGTCCCGAATATACTGCTTCTATAAGATGCTGCAGACTTTGAACTATCTTGCCTTGTCTCCCATTTTAAACGATTTCAGCAGAATAAGTCCGCAAATTAAGATAAGGAAAAACTCCTTCACCAAGAATGAGCATTTGTTGCGGGAAATCTTCATGCAAGTCTCCACCAAGAGAAGCTCTCATATTCGTTCGCAAATTTTGTTGTTGAATATAACTCCATAAGGGAGATGTTTTTAGATGATATCTGAACGCGTCCTGTTTGAAACTCCGAAAATCTTCAGCAAACACGAAAGTAACTTCTCCCATAATGACAGTAGAGCTTCTAAGGTCTTTCAACGTTCGATGGGTAGTTTCAGAAGAAGACTTTTCCGCTCGACGTATATATATAAGTTGTCTTTCTGCCTCTAGGCGCTGCGATCCTTCGGCGCTAGATTCCTTGGCACGGGACTGTGAAGTTTTTACATGTTGGCTAGCGAGCCGCCCTAGCACGCACTTGTGAGATGTACTCTTTATGATTCGCACGACGCTGAGTAGTTTCAGAGATAGATTCTTCCGATCTTCTGAGATGATCGACGTGAAAGTTGAGATTAATTCGCTGAATCCAAATTTAGAAAAGCCTGAAAGCCTGATGATAACGGCTTCAAGTTATCCAACCCATAAACCAAAGACTGTGACTTCTCTGTTTAGTCGAACAGCAAACTTTTATTTTTATAGAAACTAATCGGTCTGTTCACACTTAAGTAGCTCATATTAAGTATAATGAAAGGAACTAGGTGATGCTTATATTTATGCTCCATGCTAAGAGTGACATAAAAGTCTTCGATTATATTTGCATACGACTCTGAAATGTCTTTTAATTCTTCTTACACCAAATCTCTGTTTGCAGAACCAGAAATTGAAATCTTCTCTCACTATACGATTTATTTATAATATGCTGCTCGACGCGGCCAATGACATGTCATCGAGCAAGTCATGCAGCACATTACATATCATCGAAGATATCCTCAATCAACATGTTATCGATAACAGTGTACACCACCGATTCAGTGTGCACCACCCATTCATTTTTTGTTTCACTTTGCACCACTGTGCATTGCATTATTAACAAAGAAGTTTTCGACTCAATGAAGCACTAAAGAAATATTTTCGCATGAAAAACTAGAATAATGAGCTTACAGCAAGAAAATAAATTATGAAATGCAATAAGATTTCTTTTCAACAAATGATAAGTTTGTTTACGCAGAGGTTTCACTGTGAGGATAGATATGCATATAGATACAAATAAAAAAGATAGAAGAAATAAAAAAATAAAAAAAACAAAGTAGCACAAAATCAACGCTTTATAGAATTCTTGGAAAGTTGTGCGCACATAATTTCCTGTGGAGACACTTAAGCAGTAGCACCAACAACAACAACAGCAAAGCAACAACACCAATAACATTATTTACTAACAACAACAATGACATGCAGAAGCACGAAGCGCAGCAATTGCGACGATTGGTGTTGTTCAACTAGTAGTAGTAGGAGGAGGAGGAGGAGCAGGAGGTGAAGTAGGCGATAAAAAATGTTGTTGAAAAATATTTATAAGCACAATGAAAGCAACAACAACTACTACAACAACAACAACGCAAACGCATGTTGTGTATTAAAACAACAACAGCAACAAATATTTGCAACAATTGATGGCGTTGTTGATGACTTCCGGTCGTTTGGAACCGTTCGTTCAGTTTGGTTGGTTGGCTCCGGCTCCAGTCAGTCGGACGTTTGGGCGGTGGGACGACGAACAGTTAAGTTGATCTGTTGGATCTGTTGGCGGCGATTCAAATGAGCGATGATAATGGCGGCGAAGCGTGCGAAACTAAGACTGTATGTGTGGGAGCGGTGCAAAGAGTACATACATATGTACCTACACATGTACACAAATGGGAAACGTAACGATCTATGCACAAGACAAGAAAAGACAAGACACAACAATATATGATATGATATGACAGACAAATGAACGAGCAACAACGATCAAAGCTAAAAAGTGCGCCACGGAGAATGTCTCTGGTGGACGACGGCAATTTGTAAAACTTGAAACTTAAAATATTAGAGTGGCAAAGTATCGTAGAGTACACAAGTAGGTGTTGCACATTTATACAAAACCAGACAAGAAATCACCATATGTTCGTTTGCTGGCGGTGCTGCTGCTCCCACTCACAAGTTTTATAGAATTTTCAACGGAAGCGCAAATCAGTCAGTCGAATAAGAATTGATCGCTCGGTTGAAGACCGAAATGCGAAATGCGTAAATTTTTGTGTATTCTTGGAATTAGCAAGCTTCATACAAGCAGCAGCATGCGTCAAAATGTAGCAGCAGTAGCCGCATAAGACGCAAGCAGATCGCGCAGGGAACGTATCTCTATTTAGAACGTCTGCTATAGCTGGCATGATGTATGGAGTCTGGCCAAAGTTTCCGTTGTACAAGTATCTGTGTGCATGCATAAATCTACAACAAGCAACAACAGCCGCCATAACAACATCAGCATCAGGAATGGCTGGCATATATATTTTTATCGAAAGTGCAAATTAGCAGCACTAACCAAGCGCAGTCGTTGTTGATTTGAGCTGAGCACACACATGAGTATGAACTGGACGACGACGGTAGCTGTAGCTGTGCCGAAGTGGGAGTCATCATATAAATATTTCGTTACTCGACGATATTGCATTTGCTTTTATACAAAAAATAAATATATAAAATATATACAGGGTGCTATCTCAACATAATTTCAATATAATAAGACGCAGATAGTCATTACCTATTTAGCTTACATGGTGTGTGCTGACAAGAGTCTTTTATTTTCTGTGATCTTCATCCATTAAGTATATATGAACAGTTTACTCTTAAGAAATATTAAAATTATTCACTGAAAACTGCTCTATCCGCCAATGAAACTCTATCAAAATCAGCTCAGCTCATACTAATAAATAAATAATTTTAAATTTCGCAATCCCGACTTCTTCAAGAGGGTGATAACTGGTGTCGTATCATGAGTATATGGGAATCCAAAAGCCAATCATCCCAATAGAAGAAAATCGAAGATCGAAAAAGCCTAGTTCGGATAAATTTGATGGTTTAGCTAGGAGTTTCTTCGTTTACAATGGCGTGAGTTCTTGACAGAAGATCGTATGGTAAATAAGAATTATTACCTTCATTTTATGCGCCTTTCTGCGTAAAGTAATACGAAGAAACGTAATACACAGCGTTGCTTGATCGTGATTCATTGGACAAAAACAAGAACACAATCATGCCTCAGCCACCGAAATCTCCGGACTTGGTCCTTGTGAATTTTTGAGGTCCTAAAACTGAAAAGACCCACGATTGAGGAAATAAAGCCGCCGTCGCCGGAACAGATCAGCAACAACAACAATAGCAGACACTTTTACTCATGCATAAGCAATCATTCTCTATGCTTCAAACTCACAAACCAATGATTTCCCCCTCTTGATTTCCGTTTCATCACTATTATTCGGTCATGCTCAAAACAAACAACTGCAACAACAACAATAGCATCTCTCTCTTACTCATGCATATGCACTCATTCTTTATGCTTCAAACGCACAAACTAATGTTTTTCCTCTCTTGAAATCCGTTTCACTTTGCAGACTATGTATTATACACACACGCGCATTCTTCCCACTCTTTAAAAGATGTTAGGTTTGCTACCCGAGCATTTCCACTTCTCTTCCACTTCACTCGATGTTTACACTCTTGCGCGATAGTTTCACTTAAAAAAAATTCCCATTAAACACGTGTTGGAATGACTAGCACAGTCTTCCCATCTCTATAATTTTTCCCATTTTTTGTGTGATGTGGAGAAAATAGTCTCGAAATCAATAATTTTCAACTTTTAGAGGCCGTAAAGAGTTTCTGATCATGCTAAAACTTGGTAAACCCTCAGCGACGATTATTGCTAATAGTCTTAAAAGGAGGAGTTTCCGCAGGGAATAGAAAGTCATACCAAGTATTGTCGTGTACTGAACTATAGTGGACTTAATAAAGATAAGAAAAGAATACTAGAGACAGGAAAACAATATGTACAAAACTTATGAGAAATTATATAAACCTTATGAGATATTAGTCGTCTTGGATAAGCCATAAATGCAGACAATTTTTCATGAGGAAAACTAAGACGCTCAGATTGAAAGTGTTTACTTTGACTATACCTACTTGTAGTAACCATGGCAAAAGTTTTTCAAAAGCCTTTCAAACTTGAACTCTTATTTGTTGTAGTACTAGCACTATATGATTATCTATAGTTTCAGTTTCGAAAGGCACATTTTGCCATTTTGCCAAAAACTGAGTCCATAATTTTATATCAATATTTCGTATGATAATTGCTTGTGAGTTTCTACAAATTTTGATATCTGGTACAACTCTCTGGAAATATTGGTTACAGAGATATAGCAAGCTTAAGTTAGCAATTTTTGTAAAAAAAAAAAAAAATATCTTACATACTATTGTCTGTGATTCTAAATTGAGCGTAGAACGCTAATTTAAATGCTGCTTCATTGACAGCTTTCCACATATTTGTTCTAATTTCTTTAGTACCGTTATCATTGCTCAATGCTGTTGCACTCATATGTGCAGTTTTGGTTGTGTGTCTGTGTAGTACAGAATTCTGTGTTCTTTGCGGACAGCACTGGTTAGAGCACTTGGTATGTAAGATGAGACATTTTGATGACGACACACGCTGTATATGACAGCATTCAATTTCGTTTCGTTTGCAGCAAGTTATCATTGCCACATTTTATTTATTTATATTTTTTTTTATAAGTTTTTTTTTCTTATTTTGTTGCTGGTACGCTGTTGCTGTTCTCGACATTATTGCTGCTGTTGTGGTACATGTTGTTGTTGTTGTATGTTTTTTTTTTTTTTTTTTTTTTTTATATTGGCATTTCCTTTGAGAGCATATTTAGCTCTGACTGACTTTGCCATTTCTGTTGTGTTCTATAATTTTGCTTGCCTCCAACGCTGCTGCTGTTTCTTTCTTGAATCGTCATCATTGTCGCGATTGCTTTCTGGCTTATTGTTACTGATTCTTCCTGTTTGTTGTCCGTCTGTCTGTCTGTCTGTCTGTCTGTCTATATATATTTCATGCTTTATATGCAATATTTACATACGGCATTCACTGTACGGACACTGTAGCCCCCAGAGGTCTTCACCATATATACGCTGCACTTTGGGCTTTTACGTACAAGTTTATGCGGGGTCTTCGTCGTCGTCGACTTCGATGTTTCATTTTAAAATGAAATGGAATTCTTTGCACGTTTCTCAATGGCAAATGGTTTATTAAACATGCCACTGTTTTTTTTTTTTCTCTTTTATTTTTGTATTTATTTTTGTGGTTGCTGCTGTTTATTGACAGCAACAACAACAACAACAACAAGAACAACAACATCAGCGAAGTAATCGCACCAAGTCATCGTCGAAGGCGGCAAAGACAACGGCTGCGGCGACTTGCTTAAAGTGTCGAGGAATTTTTATTATGCAAATTTGGCGCACGATTTAAGCTGCCGACAAAATTCAGCGTAATTTTTGTTGTTTTTGTTTTTGTTCATGGTTTTGCGAATGCAACTGTAGAACGGAAGTGACCAAACAATAACCAACGAGGCATGCAACATAACATGCAGATAGTATTGTAGTTAGAGAAGAGTGCAAGAATATGCCGAACGCCTAACAACAGAAAACCAATAATAAATTATTATGCAGCACGTATAAAAAAATAAATAGAAAAAAGGGAAAAGTCAAATATAGAAGGGGCTAGCAAAAAAATGCGTAAGTTGTATATAAAAACAAGTAAGGAAATACAGTCGGGCGTAACCGACTGTAAAAGGCCCTGTACCAGTTCAGGTCGCCTAACAAACACATTATATGTTCCCCTAGCTTATGACCAAACACATGACCACTTCTCACTGCACGACTAAGTGCCTTTTAAAACATTTTTTTATGTATGAAACGAAAAGGGGGGCCGCTCAAATTCAATTGCTTATAAAATCGTCATTTATTATCCGATTTTGATGAACTTTTCAGATTTTTGCTAAGAAGAACGATATCTCTATACTGGCATACTTACTTTTTTTTGTGCCGAAGAAATTTTTACCCTTGGGGGTGATTTTATGGGGAAGGGGGGGGAGGGGCAAGTTTTTAAAATAAACTTGTAAAATTCCGGAGCAGTCCTAGTCGAATGCAAAAAACACGAAGTCTCTATCTATTACCGTTTCCGAGATCCTTTCGTTCATACGGACGGCCAGACGGACAGACGGACATGTCTATATCGACTCCTCTATCGCTCCTGACCATAATGGGGGTAACTTTGGGGGGTCTCCGATTATTATTTCTACCTGTTACATACATTTGCACAAAACCAATGTGCTCTTGTACCTTCGGTACAGGGCCTAAAAATAAGAGATTTTAATAGAAAAGGCTTTACATTAGCTTTTAATTAATATAAAATAGACGAAAACGGTGATTGGCTAAATAATAATTAATAAAAAATAACGGTAAATAATATATTGATGATCGCTAAAGTTTATACGCCATATTGTCAGAGTCTTCTAAGTGTGCAGAGTTGCAATGAGCTACTATTTTGGCTTGATGTTCGCCTTTCAAACAATTTTTCTAATGACATCTTTTGTTGGGAGATATTATTCAACCTGTTACATGCAGAGTTGTATGAAGTTATAGAGTTCAAATTATTGTTTTCAGATACATTATACAATGTGATACAATGTCAGATACATTATAATATATTATGTGTGATTTGAGAAATATGTTCGTTATAGCAATTATTGGTTCAATTAATATTCTTCTAGTTAAAAAAAAAAAATAATATAGCGAAGCTATTTACGGCTATGAATCTTTAAGAACTATGGTAAAGAGGAAACGGGCAAGAGAAGGGAAAGCCTCCACACAAATTTTGTTATATTTTTATGAAAAAATATATTAAATAAATACTCCAAATTCCGTTACAATTTACATCCTAATAATATATTTTATACGAATTCATGTTAAAATTTAGTCCCTAAAAAATATTAAATACAAGTGTTTATGGAATATAGCAACTGCAGTATTCTTTCTAACTTCAACCATTCAGAAGAATTTAAAAACTTCTTATAGATTTTAGTCATGCATTCTATATAAATTTTGGGTATATTTTAATGATTTCCACTGTCTTTAGTTGTCGCCGAAATTCATAGATGGAAACAAATCAAATTACAACTTTTTTGTTTGTTTTATGTTATATAAAGCTTGTGCAAATGTATGTAAAAGGTAGAAGAAGGCATGGCAGACCCACAAAGTATATCATCAAAAGGCGAGCCGATATGGAGCTGTCTATCTGGTTATCCGTATGGGAACTTTAAGAGATAGAGCATTCAAAATTGTAATATTAAGATTCAGAACACTTGTACCTATCCTCCGTAAGGGGACTAAATTTTAACGTTTTGAATACAAAACAGGGGTATTGCGCGAGAAGAGTAACGTGCAGTGAAATGGAAAAGAAGGGAAAATGCTCGCATAGCCAGCCTTACATCTTTTAACGATTGGGGGGGAGCGTGCATGTGTAGAGTACATTTTCAACTTTAAAAGTGTGCAAAGTGAAACGGAATTCAAGAGGAGAAAAGCATTGGATTGTGAGTCTGAAGCGTCTGAAGCATTTTGTTCAGCAGTTTCAGTTTTGTTCTCATCATAATAAAATAGTTCATTATCATACAAATTGGACCACCAAAAGAGGTGGCGACACTACAAAAAGTTAAGTCAATATAGACATATCTATCTGTCTGTCTGACTATGAGCAATCAGAACTTAGAAATTATGAGATAGAGCTTTCGGAAAATTCGGAAATTTGTATTTAATTAACGTGTGTACCACTCTCTAAGGTATAGTACCTATAAAAATCTGCTCCTCTTTTCTAATTAGTATGCATACATAAGTAACAGGTAGAAATAACGTCGAAGACCCCCCAAAGTTACCTCTATTATGGTCAGGAGTGATAGAGGAGTCGATATAGCCATGTCTGTCCGTATGAACGAAAGGATCTCGAAAACGATAATAGATATAAACTTCCTTTTTTTTGCATTCGACTAGGACTACGTCGAGTTTATTTTAAAAGTTAGTCCCTCCCCTCCCTTCACCAAGGCTAAAAAATTCTTCAGCACAAAAAAAATTAAGTATGCCAGTATAGAGATAACTTCTTCTTAGCAAATATCCCAAAACTTTATCGAAATCGGATAATAAATTTATAAATTTGTTTTATAAGGCACTTATTCGTGCAGTGAGAAGTGGGAGGAGCAAAACACTTTTCATCAGTACCATTTTTTCTTATTAATTTCTTACCTTTTTGTGTTGCACTGCTTGGTCATATGCTAGGGAAACATTTAATGTGTTTGTTTGGCGACCATTTGCGGTTTTTGTTTGAGATCCGGAATCGTGTTCAGTGGATAACCACTCTAATATTAATTTTTTGCAGGCCTGTGAATTTAGTACTGGCCTGAGCTCTTTTTAATTTTTTTTTTTTTTTTGCTGTATTGGTGATAATATTTCGTCCGACTTTACATTAGTAATTTTACATTTACTCATCTCCATGCCGATCAATGTTCTTGACTATACATATATCTTTGACCATATAACTATGTTGTTTATTTATTAATATATTTAATTAATTTTATTATCTTTTCTTTCTATTTGTAGGTAAGCTTGATGGCAAAGTTTCTATTTGGAAACAAGTTGTTGCTTGGTAAATAATTAAAATTAAATAATTAAGTTGTCTATTTCCAACCACTGGCTTTGGAAAGTTCGGTAGGTTGACGAGTTAACAATTTAAAAAAGATATTATTTTATACATTTGAAAACTTAAATATTTTTAGCCCTGTACCGAAGGTACAAGAGCCTTTTTGGTTTTTTGCAAATCTATGTAACAGATACAAAAAATGGTTGGAGACTACCAAAGTTACCCCCATTATGGTCAGGAGTGATAGAGCAGTCGATATAGCCATGTCCGTCTCTCCGTCTGGCCGTGCGTATAAACGAAAGGATCTCGGAAACGGTAATAGATAGAGACATTCGACTAGAACTTCATCGGAATCTTAAGAGTTTGTTTTAAAATTTTGTCCCTCACAATTTCCTACCATTTTTCACAATATTTGCCTGTTTTTCTTTTTGTTTTTTTTTTTTTTTATCTAAAAAGACTAAATTTGATGTATGTCAATTTAATTCTAATGAAATAGATGAATATTGATCCACTAGAAATCTGTCTCCCCTTCTGCTTATTTTTGTGGTAGAGTTTACCTTGAAACGACAATTTTGATGTAACTTATAAATTTTCCAATGTTCCAATAAAATATGCTTTACAAATCCTATGTAAAATATGAGGTTCAATTTGGAAGTTTGGTGATTTCTATTTTTAAAGATTTTTCCGAAATACATATTTAAATGAAAAACTTTTTAAATAAAATACAACTTTGCGAATTCTTGTTTGTCACCCCTCGTTATACATACATAAATTCTTATTGCACTTGTTGCTGCAATTTGAGTAATTTTCGCGCACTCTTTCTCTCACTTATTTCGCTCAACTGCTTGCACTAATTCAACTTATTCGTAGTGTTGGAGAGTGCAACTGTATTCGAATGGAGTGAGGTTAGGTGGTTCAATGGTAGTTAAAATCATTTGTGTATATTTTTGGGGTTTTTGCTGTTGCTGTCATTTAGAAGACGAAAACCAAAAACAATTCAATGCAAAAAAATAGCAAACACAGGAAACACCAATTAAACTTGACCCCATTTGAAAATTTAAAGCTGCTGCATACACGCAAACAGTAAGCAGTAAGCGTGTATTGGTCTACGAGGGTGCAAAATGCTGCGGAAATAGCTATGAAATTCAATATACTCATTCATATTTCAGACTTTTCACTGCGCAACACAAACGTACGAACGAACGAACTTAACTAACAAATAAATGTATGCGTCTGACAGATCATTTCTATGTTGATGTTGCTTGTGCGCTGGGGCAACAGTTGTTGTTGTTTGGGGGTTGGCTTGAAAAAAAAAAAAAAAGAAGAATTATAGCTACATATATTTGCAATGTTGCCGAATTTCAATTTCAACAGCTTTCGAATTATAATATATGTTTTCAGCCAGCGTATGCGTAATGCCATCAACCAACCAAACAACAAAACAACCACCGAGCTATGTTCAAGAAAAACATAATTAATTAATAATACGCCGCACAATTTCACATTATGTCTATATTGATATTGAGGGTTGGGTTGGTAATGAAATCTAAAACAACAACAATAACAACAGCCATATACCTGGGAAAAATAGCAACCAAAAACTTTTCTACGAAATAGCTCAAACTCTATTTTAGCACAGAGCTGCCCTAGGAAGCTGCTGCTGCTGCTGCTGCTGAAACTGCGTAACAGTTATTACCGCAAAAATTTTTATTTTTACATTTGAACAAAATTTTAAGCCAGCTCGAGCTTATCGTATGACTACATTTAGCTAACTGAAGAGCTGCTCTGGCTTTATGCTTTTAGCTGTGTCGTTGGCAGATTTACATTTTGATTGATTAGCTTAGAAACGTTGACATTTCCAGCGGCGATGTTTAAGCAGCAATTTGAAATTTAGCTGCGGAGAAAGTGTATAAAATAGTAGATGAAGCATTTTGTATTTTCCAGTCATTTGCCTAATAGATTTTTAATTATTTTATAGCTGAAAAGGGCAAATCTTTAACATTATTTTTTTTTTTTCACTTTACTTTAAACATCTACGCTACGTTAGTTTGTTTAAAGTATCTTAACTAACGAAAGCAGCAGAAATATGCATTTTTGAATGACAACTCAAAAAAAAAAAAAAAAAAAAACTTTAAAGTGCCTTTGTCGTCATTTATGTAGTTAGTTGGGGAGAAAAAAAACTTTGCTACTTGTGCAAAACTTATAAAGCTAAACGACTTTTTCTTCTTTTATTGTTGTTATTTCTCTTGAATGGCTTTTGTTATAGTTTTCATGTCTCCTTATTAACATGTGCAACGAAGTAGAACATGTAATGCAAGCGCAACATGCAATGCGGAAGAAAATTTCTATGCTATGAGTGCATAAAAATGGTAAAAATTAAAATATTTTGTAGCCGTACATGAGTATACATTATTGTCTTAGTTATAACAAACTAATTTAACCAGTTGAGAAAAAATCAGCAATAAACTAGAGAAAAAATGTTGTATGTATGTAGATAGAAATGGCAAGCAAGAAACTTGCTTAAACTGCTGCTGTATTCATGAATGACTGAAATTGCTTGAATGGATGAGTGATTATGTTCGAGAAACGCGCAAATGAATGAATGAATGAGTGAGTAAATTACTGTTGTTCGCCTGAGTAGCGAAAAGTTTCACTTAATTTTTTTCTTCTTCTCTTTCTTTTTGCATTTTATTTTATTTTGTTTTATTTTATTTCTCAGCTGTATAAGCAGCTCAAAGCACACGCGGCGTATGAGTAATATTCATTCGCATAAGGTCAAAGCAAGGAAGTACAGTGGCGTAACAGCAATGAATTGTTAAGAGGCGAGCAGCTTAAAGAGAGAGAGAGAGAGAGATTAATTTGTAGACTATTTGGTAGGCAGCCATTTTTACAGTTGGCCAATTTGCAATAACAAAGACTCTTCTTTGTTTTTAGTGCTGAGCAGCCACTAATTCGTGTTTTTTTTTTTTGTCACGCAGGCAGTTAGCAGCAGAAAAGCGAAAGGCATTAAAATCGTGTTTTAGAAATAATAAATGTTGAACACTCTCTGCTTTTATAAATTTCTTCAACTACAATTCTAAACCACTTAGTTGGCGTACGTGAGCAGCAACACTTCCTTTTGAAACATCGAGCCCCACATATGCTGTGTCGATAAACTTCGTTCGCCAAGATTTGGCGTCATGTGAATATTTGGTCACTGGCCGACCTTTTTGCTCTGAAGCCAAACTGATATGGTCCAGTGATTCCGTATATAGCTTCAGGCTATTGCACAATACGCGCGACATTATATTATATCTGATGGAAAGGAGACTTATTCAGCGGTAATTGGCGCAAACAGCGGGGTATCCTTTCTTAAAGATAGGACAGAGAACACTGAGAATCCAGTCATTCGGTATGCGTTCATCGGACCATATCTTGCATAAAAGTTGGTGCATACTCCAAGTATGTTAGAAAAATTATTCCTCCATAATCTCAGTGATTCATGTGCAACTGTAACCAGATTTCCATTTTCGTCTTTACAGAAAATTATTTCGAGTTTTAAACCTTCGGTCAGACGCATCACCTATTAAGAAAAATTTCAAGCTTTATTTCTATTACATAACCTCCCAACATTTTCAAACGCCCGCCTTTCTTGCTCCTTTTTCTTGCATCTGACAAGGCGATTCTTCTCTGTCCGTTTCGCTCAATATCGCTCTCTAACAGATAGGGTTACTACCGACTGCAGATTTCGCTGATAGGAAGCGTTCTTTTCTGCATTAGCATTGCGACACTCCTCATATTCGAATTAGTCACAGGTTTTATATAAACAATGACATCGTTGGGAACCCTATCTAAGGAGCTAGAGATATTTCCACTGCTTAAATATATCTTGAGGTTTCCTGGAGCAGTCTGGACTTCGCTGGCTTCAGCGTTCTGTTCTGATTGCAGCTTGCCGATAGCTCACGCTCGATGCGTGTCTTCCGTCTATCAACTCATGATCAATTTGTTTGCGTTTAATATAATCTGGACTCAAGCATGTAGCCTTGCGGATGTTGGGGTGTTGAAATATGGTGCTACTAACTATCATGTTCCGACCTGCGGCGAAATCAATTAGCCTCTCTCCATTATTGAAGGTAGTGTCGTGAAGGCTAAAATTTCCGACGGTTGGGCCAAAGATTCCTTCATTCCCTATTTTGGCATTGAAATCGCCAATCACGATTTTGACATCGTGTTTGGGACAGCGCTTCTATAGACGTTCCAAACGCTCATAGAATTCATCTTTAGTACCGTCACAAATTAGGTTTATATTAAAATATTTAGTCTTGATGCGTGTTGCGGCTAGGCGTTGCTTCTAGTTTCCTACTCACCACGAAACCGCATCCAACTTCATGCTTACTTTCATGGCGGCTATATTAGATGTCAGGTTAAGTATTTAACAAACCTTAAATTCGCGTAACTGTTTGTGTCTCTACTATGACAAGCGAATAAATTGATTTAAAATTATGCTTGAAAAGCTCAGAAATCAACTCTACAAAAGCACCTGCCACTTACAGTTAGTTTTTACGATATTTTAATTCGCTGTGCAAAGAAATACTTACAAAATAATAAGCCAATCAGCTGTTTTTCTGCACTGTTTTTGCACGCTGACTGTTTTTTGCCATTCACACATTTAACACACCGCATATCTTAACAGTCATTCGAGTAATTAAAAATGTTAATGTGCTGATTAACTAACAGCCTCTTAACAGCGACTGCATTAAATTGGCGCTTAGTGTTTTATTTAAACTTCGTGCGGCCATTGAAATCCTTGAACTTTTATATAACTTGTACATCATGTATTACCCTCTTTTGCATGCTACGCCGCTGTTAAGCTTTGCGTAGTTCGTTTCATTCACAAAAACGGTTTGGCAGCAGCAAGGTTATTTTAGGGCTTAGCGAATGGGGCTGAGTTAGTTCCGTCGACCGACATTGCTTTTTATTTTTATTTCAATTTGTTTTTTTTTTTTTTTTCAATTTGTTTTTTTTTTTTTTTTTTTCTTTTTGCTAATTATGTAAAAGCTTCAAGCTGTAAGCGTGAGAAGATGAACACGCTTAAATGCGCCACGTTTTGTGGCAAGTGGCACATGACTGCCTGCCTCATCGATGATTTGAAAAAAAAAAACAAAAAAGCAAATACAACAGTCACGCCTACGCCTAAAGCGCATCTACAGCACGCTTGGATTTATTTCAATGTTTAGCCTTTCAATTAGAAAAAAAAAATTGCTACAAAAATGCTGATTTTTTTTTCTAGTGGTGATGGAGTAAGAGAAGAGAAGTGTTTTTTACTCGAATAAAAGTTATTTGCGCGGGCGTTTATTTAGAATTTTGTTGCTTATTTTATGTATTTATTACTTTTAGACTTGCGTATTTGTGGTGGTTTTTGTTTTTATTGTTGTTGCATTTAAATAATTTTTTCCGTTTTATTATTTTTACCCGTGGGTGGTTTTTACAAAAAAAAAAAAAAAAAAAATTCTTATAGCTCAGAGTCAGACTTCAGCACAAGTGGGCGGCAGTCAAAAAGACAAACGAAGTCAACTTCTGCTTCTTTTTTTTTTTTTTTATTCAAAACAAGATGCGACCCGAGTGTTGGCTGGGGGTGTTTTCTAAGTGGGCGTCTCTATATGTACCTAAGCCAAACTGTGAAGGCCAGAATTGACAGTACAACGTGTGGGGGTTTGGTGAATATTTTTTAAATAATATTTCATGAATTTTCTGCGCTTGACGTAAAACAAATTTTTGTAATATTTCAACGCACAGAACGACCTTGCAACACAGCAACGGCGGCGGCAGTCAGAGTTACATTAAAATATTAAGTGTAATGCAAAATAATGGAAAGCTTTAATAAATAATTTAAAATCAAATGAATGAATGCATGAATTGCACTCAGCACTTAGTAAATACTCTTACGTACGTACGTACAAACAATGACTCATTTCATCGAATCGTTTCTGTAATCATTTAGCGAAGCGTGTCTGTTCAACCATAAAATGAAACACACTCATTCATTCATTCATTCATTCATTTTTATATGTAACTGGCTCGCGTCGCACATTTGTTCGACACACACACATGCATACGTGCCCCATTTCAATAATAAAATTCTTCATAAATAAACGCATTTCTGGGGAGTCATAAAAACCAATTTAATGGGCCGCTCTCTTGCAACTCACTGTAGCAGCAGCATATTCAAATTTAAATTTATTGAAAGAAAAAAAAAAATAAACCAAACAAAAAAAACTTCGACTTAAATTATAGAAGAATAGCGCACAGAAATGTGAAATGTGGATATTATTTGATGTTGTGCTGGCCATTGTCGATGTTGTATACGTTTCTGATGTTTATTATTATAGAAGATCTTTGGAGAAACAGATGAATAGCTGAATAGACAGACGCACAGACGGACAGGCACAATGAACTACAGCTGCATAATGTTTAGTTTTGGTTAAAAATTTAAAGAACAGCCAGAAAAGTTTCGAAAATTTAAGAGTTTAGCAAGTGAAGTCAGTTGTACAGTGATGCCTCGCAATGGATATATAACAGAATGTATAAAAAAAGAATTTAGCGAAAAATGGGAGCAAGAGCACTGTCTACAAACTGGCCAGCAGAATTTTTAAGCGTTTGGTTTATACTTTTAAGTCAGAAAAGGTTGAAAGAAATATTAAGAAACGAAAACAATATAAACAAGTAAGAAAATTACAGTCGGTCGTAACCGTTATTTTTTAAAACAAACTTGTAAAATTCCGGCGAAGTACTAATCGAATGCAAAAAGAACGAAGACTCTATCTATAACCATTTCCGAGATCCTTTCGTTCATATGAACGGACAGACTGATACGGCTATATCGACTCCTCTATTACTCCTGACCATAATTTCTACCTGTTACATACATTTGCACAAAACCAAAAGGTTCTTGTACCTTCGTGTATAGGGCCTAAAAAGAGTTCCTAACTGGACACATCAAAATCCAAAATTTACTTAAATGACCTTCAACCGTCTGTCGATCATGGCCGCATTTAGGAAGGCACGCCAGCTTCTGTAATCTCCTGCGCGCTGGCGCCAGTTGTTTTGTACGCCGACTTAAATAGGACCAAAAATGCTGCGGAGAATCTTTCTCTCAAAGACGTCCAACGCGGTTTCCTCTGACTCAATCATGGTTCATGTCTCCGCGCCATATAGTAGGACTAGGAGTATTAGCATCTTATAGATCTTAATTTTCGTCAATCGAATTAGGGCTTTGCTTCTAATTTGCTTGCTCAGCCTAAGATTGCATCTATTTGCAAACGTAATTCTTCCTCTGATCTCCTGGCTGACATTGTTGTTGCTGGTTATCTCGGATCCAAGATAGAAGAAGTTTTTTACAATCTTGAAGTTTAAATTCTTCATCGTCACTGGCCGTCCAAGACGCGAAGACGGCGTGAGGGAAGACACCAAGTACTTCGTCTTGTCCTCATTCACTGCTATACCCATGAGCCGAGACTGTTTTTCAATCTCTGAGAACGCCTTGCTGACTCGCCGTTCCTGCGTACTGATGATCACCTTGCCTGAAACCTCTCTTTGTATCAAAGAGGTTGAAGAGGTTTTTCCCCACTCTGACAACGCTTCGTGTGAGTCAAAAAGTATTCATGCAATATATATAACCATAAAATTTTTATATTAGAAAACAAGAAGTATCTGGAAAATCTCCAAGAAGTTGCCTTCATTGAGCCACAGTAACTACCAATGATTCCACAGCCGTAATTTTTTGACTATATTTTGTTCTTCAATTTGTAATGGACAAATATTTGTAGACAAGCTCCTATTTTATGTGACACTTCAGCTGACAGGCTTTACTGCGCCCCGTAAAAACTTTTGTCAAAATTAAAGTTGAGTCTATTTAAAATATATATAGATAAATGTTCCCTATAGATAGAGAAAACATTCCCACAATGACTTTTACTTAACATGAACTCCGAATATCATCTCTGTACCACAAATAGATGCAAAGATGTGACGAATTTCGTTTACTTCTTATATGAAAGATGGGCTATCGCCCCTTCCAGTTTTAATAATAATAATAGTTACTCTTTATAACATCAGCTATTAAACAGTCGGAACAAACAACCAGATAAATAGACAAAAAATATTAAAATGGTTTTTTTGAGTATAAGTACCAACTATACATTTCTATGCACTTATTTAAAGGTGTTACATGAAGTATTCGAAAAAAAGCTTCCCAATTCAAAAACAAGGTACAACACCACTGGTTCTTAATATCTTTAATAATAATAAGGGAGTATTATACATCGTTTAAAGCTCCATTAACTCCATTAGCACTATTTTGCACTAATTCCTTCTGAAGTTTCCTTCCTAAATTTTTGTAGACTGTAAAAACATCTTTTTTTATATAAAAACACACAAAGCATTGTCACCATCTCAAACTTCAGACTCCACTGTAGAAAACTTTAATAGAACGAAGCGGCATAAATTATATTGTTCCATAATGCTGGGTGGGGGAGAAAACATTATACGTATATTTCCACTTTGTATTTCGAAAGCATTATTTGTTTACATTTCATAATTTAAACACATGGATACTACTCACCCATACAAATACATCCATATATTTCGAGATAGACAGTTTGTGTAGCCGGAAAAGCATTTTTCCAGCAGACATACAGAATGATATACGCACTGTGTACCACAAAAATAGACGTCCCTAAAATGATGTTCGTGGTTTTTACTTATTCTTCTTTTTTCGAAGAAACCAGAAAACCAGAAAATGAGCACAACATTTCTTTTCGTAAAAAAGAAAACAAATTTCTTCACATTTTCTATAAACAAACAAAATAATAATAAGAAAAAATCGAACCATACGGACGTGTAGTGATTCGAATCGAAAGCGTACACGCCGCCGCCGCCTTACGATATGCATTATTGAGGAAATTCTGAATCACTTATATATACGGCATGTCGGTGAAAAAGCATAGCAAGGAGCTCTGGCGAAAATAGCATCGACAGCCGTTTGATTCACAGTGCGGAAGAAAAATATTAATGTCAGCCGTTTCCGCTTCTTATGGAAATTTATTTTCTTATACATATGTAGTATCTGTGTATTGATTTGATTTGTGTTGGCGTATTGAAATGTTTTGACAGAAGAAAAAAAAATTATATAGGTGTATTATATAGGTAAACGTTGGATGGCTTATACAGGGTCTGTTCGAATAATGAGAAAATGGTTTCAGCTTCGACTGCAATTGATATGGCTGCCATGTTGCCCAAAACACACGCTTCACAGATCTTTATTGCACAAATCAATTGCATAAACGCTGGAAGGTTTCAAAATAACTGACAGAGCTATTATATTATTATAATATCTCTAGTAAATTGTTGAAATTGTTGTCGGATCCACAGTTCTTTAAAAATTTATGCGACATAATTCGGTAGAGAATTCTATAAGCATCCGAATTTTAAATATTTTCGAATAAGAGGGTTGTTTAGCTTTTTCGAAAGAGTTTTAAGTAGTGCTTTGTTGCTTGTTTTAGTGGCTTTCATTTGTTGACCCCAAATAAATGATTTTCTGATAATTCCATCTTTGGTAACGACATCACTGACGAAAAAGACGACAACGGAAGATAAAAGAGAGGTAAAAAGTTCTATACTGGAACACTTTTTTGTTCCACCATAGAACTATGTTTTTGATTTTGCGCAAATGTTTGTAACAGATAGAAATAATTGTTGGAGACTCCCCAAAGTTACCTCTATTATGGTCAGGAGTGATAGAGAAGTCGATATAGCCATGTTCGTCTGACCGTCCGTATGAACGGAAAGATCTCAGAAACGGTAATAGAAAGAGACTTCGAACTTTTTGCATTCGACTAGAACTTCGCCGGAATTTGACGAGTTTATTTTAAAATTTTGCACCTTACAATTTCCTACCTTTTTGTTTTGACCTGCTGTGACATTTAAAGTGCGTCCTGTACTGGTAAAGGGCCTCTTGCAGTCGGTTACGCACGACTGTAATTTTCTTACTTGTTTGAATTCGGATTATGGTGAAACTTTCTTTTTACAACCGAATATTACTAATTCCAAATCAGAACATGCAATTGTAGTCGTACCGGAAATTCGCTTTTTCTCATCCTAGTCCTTCTATAACCAGGGTACCACCACGCGGTGACGTTGGGTACTTGCCATTTGCTGGTGTGGACTTTCTTCATCAATAAAGCAGTTCCGGCCAAATTCCTGGCAGAGGGTAATAATTTCTGCTTTACGAATGCAGGGTATCGGAATCTCAGTATAGAATCTCAGATGCAAATAATGAAAAAGTGGCAACATTTTCTTGAGAATCATAGGAGTCATAATTATGAACAAATATTTCCGACAATAGTTTACAACGATAGAAAAGAATGTTGCTTGATGAATATTAAATGGCATTTGCTGGACTCACATGAACTCTATTTCTCAAAAAATTTAAACGATTTTAGCGAAGAACAGGGAGAAAGTTTCCATCAGTACATTAAATCTTTAGAGCATAGATATCATGGAAGGTGGGATGTGAACATGATGACCGATTTCTGTTGGAATCGGAAAAAAGATATTCCATTAGAAAAAAGAAAATCTAAAAGACAATCATTACGAAGATCTTTTGAAAGTAAAATTAAAAATTTGTTCGATGAATTCCTTCAGTACTAATTTTCAAGCGAATACAATTGAATTTTAAACATTTCTTCGCCATATTGGGTCTACTATTTTAAATTTTAGAAAACTGACATAAGATGTGTAAGTTTTTTGAGGTTATATTAAAATAACGAACCAATTTGGACCACGGAATCGTCTTCAGCGTCCCAAAATACGTAAGAAAAGACTTCATAGTCTAGTTCGCTGAACACATTTTTCATTTCATTCGATCGTTCATTACAAAGTGGTTAAAGGAGTGGGTGTCGCCTGTTCTATGCGTCTCCAAAGTGGTTAAAATAGTGGGTGTCGCCTGTTATATGGGTCAATTGTATTAACTCAATCAATACTTGTACGTGTTGGATCAATTTTGAAAAACATTACCTATATCATAAGAAGGAAAACGGAATTGCATGGACCAAAATTATTTTTCACCCGATCCTCTTGAAATTTAATTTGTGTACTCTACAAAACAAATAAATTAACAAGTATTTTCCCGAACTAGAAAATTATATTTCAAGTGGTGAAATGATAACCGGAAGAGGACCTCTTCCGGTTATCATTTTGGAGAAAAAGAGGACCCATATAACGTTTACCCACTTATAACCACTTGAAATATAATTTTCGAGTTCGGGAAAATACTTTCTAATTTTTACGAGTGCTTGCCTAAGTGTCGTGTTTGTATATGCTGGAATATTTTAGATCCAATACAAATGAAACTTGAAGTCTGGAACTTATATTATTGCAGATGATGTCTTAAATCTAATAATTCTCGAGTTATTATATATGCTTGTAACTAGGCCAAGTGTTTTAGAGCTGCTTAAATGCAAAGTATATGCCTTAAAGCTTACCTGATCACTTTCACTTTTCTAGATTAAATACTTGATTCTCGTATTGCTAAGCTCTCAGATTTTATGTATGTCACAAATTGCATAACTTTGTAGTAAATCTCTGCGGCAACGGCTCGACGCCCACCAACAACAAAAGGCAATTTAGTAACTGCGTTTTATTGAAATGTCGCCGGGCATAATTTATTTAACGACACAAGCCATAAAAATATAATATGCGAATAACAACAACACTTCAGGCAGTCAGCAGCAGCAGCAGCAGTAGACGTGCTTCCTTTGAAGGATTGCTTATTTTTATACACCCACGAATACCCACTTGTAAGTATGATATAAGCCTGCTTTTCTCGCTACCAGATCCTTATGCATAGTACATACTTTCAACGAAAAACGAAAAAAAAAAAAAAAAAAGAATCCTGCTTGACTGTGACATTTTCACTACTGTGCGCACTCACAGCGGAAATTGATTGATTGCATGATTGATTGATGAGTAGAGTGTAGCGTATACATATTTGAACATATGCAGCCGCAGCAGTACATATTATGGAGAATGTCAAATGCAAACTTTGTTTTATTTGCTCCAACCGGAGCACCCGAGTGAGTCTCTTATAAATTTATTTTTAATGAGTATTTCGCAGCTAAAGTGCAAAGTTAATGCTGTGAAATATCAAATGAGCAACGAGCAGCAGCGATTCTAATTGGCATTTGCAGCATGATTGGTAATAAATCTTAAGCTGATCGGTCGCAGGCGGTCCGTAGAACACGTCATGTGCGACGCGCTTCAAAATGATACTCAAAAACTCAGAAGAAAAAAAAAAAAAGCAAATAGAATTCATCTCGATTTGTGTGTGGGGTGAACAATTCTTATTGGGATTGTTTCATTGATGAGTTCACACAAATAACACGAACAACAATGACAACTCAACACAACACAACGAACGACCTTCAAATATTGAAATGTAAACTTGAATAAATTTGTATATGTATACCCTATGCACAGCGATAGTTTGATTAGTTGTGTATGAGTATGTTTAGTTGCCTGAAAGGTTTGTTACAGTCTCTCAAAAACTTCTGAAAATAATAGCGCAAAGTTTTCCTTGAAAGTTAAAGAAGAAAGAGAAACATTTTTTTCGGCTTTGATTTATGCTTAACCTATTCATCTACACATTTCACAATCTAAATCTATTTATTTTGTACTAGAATTCGCTCATGGTTCAAGTTCCACCATTTCAGCGAGAATTGCATTTTTTTACGTTCTAATTTTTTCAAGTGGCAACACTGTCTATAGGAAGTACTTAGAGAGTTGATATCTCAAAGGCAAATTGAGAGAGAATAGGTTCATGTGATTGGTTGATAGTTTGGATGACTACCTTTGACTACCTTAGACACAACATTTCTGAAAAAATATGGCATTGTGCAGTGCTCCTCTTAAAAACCTCTGTTTTATATGTTTTTCGGGTTACTGAACACGAATCTGAAGTCAATTTGGCTCCGTCACGTCATATTTTTTTTTTCTAACCTCAAGAAATATGAAGGACAAAATTTAATCAATCCTCAGTTATAGTATCTAGGGGTCAGAAGCGCAAATTAAGCGTTTTGAATGGGTCGCAGATAAGAGAACTTTTGAAAGATACTAAAATTGAAGACAGAATGACTGTGGTCGATTTTTTAGCCTGGCGAACTTTTAGAGAAGTTACAAAAAATGTTTCTAGGAAACACCAAAGATCCTAACTATGCAGATATTGTTGGAAAAGTGTTAAAAAATTTTAAAGAATTGTGATGCCTCATGAATTTGAAGCTTCTCTTTCTTCATTCACATTTCTAATATTTTCGTGAAAATTTAAGTGACTTTAGTGAAGAGCAGGGCGAAAGATTCTACCAAGATCAAGAGATTGAAAAAAGGTATCAGGGTGTCTAGAAAGAGATACATCATAACAGAAAAGCACTACGGAGGTCATTCAAAACTAAGAAATTTTGACGTGATGGAACAAAACTGACTTAAGATTCGTGTTCAGGGACCCCAAAATATATATTACACCATATATTAGGTGAAAAGAACCCCTCATTGATTTATTTTGTGGACCTGTGTAATGATTGTTTGACCATGTTAAGGCCCTGTACCGAAGGTACAAGAGCCTATTGGTTTTGTGCAAATGTATGTATCAGCTAAAAATAAAGTCGGAGACCCCGAAAAGTTCCTCAAAATCGGATAATAAATAAGCAATTAAATTTTAACGACCTATGATGCTTCCGTCCTCCCTTTTCTTTTCATATAAGGAGCAAAATACTTTTCGTCAGTACTATATTTCTTATTAATTTCGTACCTTTTTATTTTGCACTACTTGATCATAAGCTAGGGCAACATTTAAGGTGTTTGTTTGGCGACCTGTACTAGTACAGGGCCTCTTAGGGCCATCCTTGAGTTTTACTCATATTCAAATCCAAGTCTAGTATCACAAGGCATCACGTTATCCAGAATGTTTTGTTTACAGAAATCCAAACGATTTACGTATATGTGAGCTGGTCTATGAAAAGGGGACCTACGTGCGGAAACCAGTTTTCAAGAAAACAGCTTTTAGAGTTAAACATGCATTAGTGCACATGCATATGGGAGGCTAAACATGCATGTTGGAGATGCAAAAAAGTGGGACCTGATTTTTGTCGACATTTTTAGCTCGCTTTTTACATATCAGGTCACATATATCAAAATAAAAAATTGATTGATGTGTTTCAGTACATAACTATTTTAGAGTGAATGGTGACATAGTTCAGCGTTTTAGAGTACTTACTGCAATTCGGAGAAAGTCCATAGCTTCTTCAATTTCCGCCAAGTTTATATGGAAAACAGTAGCAAAGATGCTTTAATCTTCAGATATCTTCAGAAATCACGACAACTGATTTTATTATCTCTTAATTAGTGATGCACTGAAGCGTATTTGCATTTCGGTTACATTGCTTTAGTTAAGATCGTTTGGTTTTATAGTTGTTTTTTTTTTCCAATATTTGTTTCAAATATGTAAAATACAAACGCAAGCCGGATTCAAACTAAAACACACAGCCACACAAACAATTATACTTTATATAGATACGAGTATACTATATATATATATATGTATATATATATATATATTGTATATATATTACAAATATGAAGCGACATTTGCATATTTTAGAGTCAATTTTGATTGTGTTTGCGCTTATCCCCTGCGGCCTCTCAACGGCTTTCACCAAGCGCCAAAACAAAGCAAAATTGTCATGCGACAGCGATAGAAATTTGTATAAATATGAATTTTTTTTTTTTTTGTTTTGTTTTTTTTTTATTTCAAAAATACAATTTGTATGCGAAATAAAATTAAATAATTTTTTACAACTGTTTCATACGACGTTGAGGTCGTTTTCTGTTGCGCTGCGTCGGCGGCATTCAAATTGGGAAGCGCGTTCATTCATATTTCGAATGACGGACGATTATATGAGGAGGTGACTTCTTCTTCTGCTGTGTTGCTCATATACAATTGTTTGTTTATATATATTGTTTTTTTTTTTAAATGTTTTGTTTTTATACAATAAATATATGTATAAAAAAAACCAATTATTAAAAAGAATGACAAATAAGAACGAAAAAAAAAACAAATAAAGCTTTAAACGTGAGTTAAATAATATTTTGCTCATTTTATTTAAAGAGTTTCTTTTTTTTTTTTTTTGATGAACAATGAATGAAATGAGGGGCGTCGATAAAGCGGGGACTTTATCGTAGAACGCGTCCCGGTATGCATTCATTCACAAATGGTTACAAATAGAAAGCAACAATAAAAACAATGAACAACAACAATAGCGTACGACAAACACTTCAAACCGGAAATGACATATGTACAGCCATATACCCTTTATTCGAGGGGGCACTTATGAACAAGCAGATCGAAAGACAAACCTTTTAGACAAGACGAGTGGAAATTTAATTATTATTTTGTAGATTTTTATCAATTACAACAACGCCAGCGAGTGCCACTTTTACAACACTCGAAAAAAAATAATAAACGAAGACAATTAGAAAATTAATTACTGCCATTTGCTGACTTTCGCAAAATAAAAGACTTCCCGAATAGGTCTAATGTGCTATAAATAGCAGTCTCCAAATTAGAAGAGGGCTCAAGCTAATCAAATATTCGTACACTCATCAACGTCGTCGTCGTCATAGAATGCGTCACAAATTCATAGTTGGCAAACATTTGCAGTTATGTACAAACCGGAAGTTCCCATGCGCAATTTTCAAAGCAAATTGTTGTCTTTTTTTTTTTTTTGGAATTATTGTGTTTGCAAACACACACAAACAAAACAATAAGAAAAATTATGGAAAAAAATAAAACAGAAGAAGAAGATTATATTTTGGAATACAAAACGGAAATTGCCATCACAAACGCATTTCAGTTTTTTATGTGTGTGACTGGGAAGTACATAGTTCGTTTTAGCTATGAAAAAAAATTTCAAAAAACGGTTGGAAAAGAAATATTTCATAAAATTTTTATTTAAACTCAATTTTGCTATGAAATTGTTTAATTCAGTTATGTAAGGATTATACAAAAAGAGTTTCAAGACGAACCGTTGAAAAAAATGTTTGCCCCTTTTTACATTTGAATCCTTTCTCTACAGATTTTTAATTATTTTGTATGTAGAGTAGAAACTGAGTATCCAGAACGGAGGGAAGAAAAGTATTTTGCCCATATCATCTTTGACCTCTTTTTCCTGCTTTGGAGTGTAGAGTATACAACACAAATTGAAAAACAATAGGGTGGAAAAATATATAATTACTCATATAACTCCTTTGTCCCATTTTTCTCCCTGCGCGCATAATTTTCAAAGACGTGGAATCAAGTACATATATAATTCTTTCTTGTGTTGCGGAAGAAAATAAAATGTGTTTCAGGCACAGCCCTAGGCCTATTCCCATGAAAGTAATATTTTCCATAATTCGGAACATATGTACATGTTTAATATATTGCGGTAGAAAAAAAAAAATGTCTTCAATTATATTCTTATGAAGTTTTTACCAATTTATATTTCGGGAATAGAAAATGGCTTTATTAGGCCCTGTACCGAAGGTACAGAGGCCTATTGGGTTTGTGCAAATGTATGTAACAGGTAGAAATAATGGTCGGAGACCCCCAAAGTTACCACCATTATGGTCAGGAATGAAAGAGGAGTTGATATAGCCATGTCCGTCTGTCCGTCTGTATGAACGAAAGGATCTCGGAAACGGTAATAGATAGAGACTTCGTGTTTTTTGCATTCGACTAGGATTGCTCCGTAATTTCACAAGTTTATTTTGAAATTTTGCCCCTCCCGCCCCTTCCCCATAAAATGACCCCTTAGGTGAAAACCTTCGGCACAAAAAAAATTGAGTGTACCAATATAGAGATAACGTCTCTCTAAGCACAAATCCAAAAAGTTCAAAATCGGATAATAAATGGCGATATTATAAGCAATTGAATTTGAACAACCCCCCTTTTCTTTTCATTCATATTCGCGCAGTGAGAAGTGGTCATGTGTTTGGTCATAAGCTCGGAAAACATTTAATATGTTTGTTAGGCGACCTGAACTGGTACAGGGCCTCTTACAATCGGTTACGCCCGACTGTATTTCCTTACTTGTTGTTTTTTTGCATTTGCTGAAACCGATTTTCGAAGTACTTTTTTCCACTTCGATTGAGACACCTCCGAAACATGGGTTGTAAACGCATCAACAGCTTCTTCGGGCTTAGAAAAACGTTCACCACATAGTTTATTTTTGATATTTGGAAATAAAAAGAAAAAAATGAGTGATAAAGCAGGGCTGTATGGCGGATATTTTGAGTGCTTAAAAACTCTCTTGTGTGGGGCGATATTTGAAAGCTTGCATTGTGGAGTGGTGGAGTGTATTTCGTCTTCTGCAGTTAGTTTTGCGAATTTCTCCGACAAACAAATGGTTATACTATTCAGAATTGACCGTCCTATGTTGCTTAAGCGAACCAGTGGCCACATGACCCATTTGGCCGAAGAAACAGACGACCAATTATTTCGCCATACTTCCTGCTCGAACAACTTTTGTTTAATTTGGTTCATCTTGGTACACCCACACGGTCGATTGCTGATTTGTTTCCGGCTCATACGCATATATCTACAGGTGACTGTGACCGATCTTTAAAACGTCTTTTGATCATATTTTTTCAGCATTTCTTTGCACCAATCCACATGAGCCGTTTTTGAGCGACTTTTATTCGAAATCCAACCCGAACAAACCTATTTTCCGTCAAGGTGTTCATGTAAAATCTTATATACGCTGGTGGAACTAATGTTTAGGGATGCCTCAATCTCACGGTATGTCACATGACGATCTCGTATTATCAATTCACGCACAGCATTAATGTATTGTGGCATAATAATCGATATTGAGCGGCTTTCACGGAATTCGTCGCTGAGCGCACTACGACCACGATTGAACTCACCATTCCAGCGATATATAGTGGTTTTTGATGGTGCTTCATCGCCATACAAGTAACTGAGTTCATTGACACACTCCGGTTGATAATAATCCAACGAAAACATTTCCTTGGAATTTTATATTTTTGGTCCAAAATAATTTTTTTCAACTCACCGTAAACAACACAAATAACGTTTGTATACGTTCATGCTAAAAAATGTCAAACTTCATTGTAGTATTGCCGGATTTTATCTATTGACATTAGCTTTGTCACTTCACGAAATATACATATGTAGTACCCTTCTTATGATACTGCAAAAATGGTGAATAACCTGCAAGCCTTTACCCTAGCAGCCTACTTTTCTAGGTGACTTGTTTTTTGCATTTTTACTATAAATTTATTATTGTCCACAAATTTCGGTAAGAAACCGGTTAAAAACCACTTTGTAACGATGTTCCAATCGAGAGTTTGGCGAAGTTACACAGCGACTCATAATCATGTATGAAATTTGAGTACATTACTTCACACCTAAAACGATGGAACAGTCAAAACAATGAACTGAAATTTGAGAATTGTTTTCAAAGAAAAAGAAGAAGAAGACAGTTGAATTTACAGAAGCGCGTCGTATTTTTAGAGATTAAATAGGTTCAAGAAGCAAATATGCCATCTTATTGAAGTGTTTGAGTGATAAAATCAAGAAATTTTTGATTTATCAAGACACATGGAACGTATGTACAACTGAAGTATACAGTATTATACAACTTGAGAGCATTGAAGTCAATAAATTGATAGTTCCGTAGCAACTGATCGAGTCGTATAAAAAATCAGTTCTTTTTTTAAACATGTTTGTCAGATATGAAACTTCCATCATATATGTATATAACCTATATATCAGTTTCCGTTCGATACTCACACTTGACTTCTTGTCTTCTAAGAGTATTTTTATTATATATTGTTGTGAAGACAACACTGATGCCTTTTCTATGAGATATGTATTCGGTTATCTATCTGCTCGGTTACTCCACACTAGGCGTCTGTCTACTCCAATGTTTCTGCTGCGTCTTGTCTCAATAAATGCAATCAGACTTTTTTTTATTATTAGTTTATTTTCTTATTTTTGCCAAGTAGGAAATTGTAAACTTCCGTTTGTTGTTTTTCGATTCGCTATTGTTATTTTTTTTATTGTTGTTCTTGTTGGTTTGATTTTTATTAATAGGAACGCAGCATTTCCGTTTCTGATGTTTGCTCGTACAAGCGAATTGGTCGGTCAAATGGTCAACACTTCCTGTTCCAATTGGACTATGTATATTAGTAGTGGCTGTGATTGAATTGTTTGTAGTTGTACAATTTGCATAACTACTCCAGCCCCTCATTTGCCTGTGACGTTTTGATTATGACGCGCTTTTTCATAGAAAAAGTTTTATGAATGAACCGCAGCGTTTTTATTTTACGCTCAGCCGCCATGGCACAAAAGCTGTAAGCCGAGTCAGTGCGCGGGTTTGATATTACATCATACTACAATGTATTGTAGACTCATTTAACCAAGCATACAGCTAAACAGTCAACAGCTAAGCGTAACGAATGTGCTGTCCAACTGTCCATCTGTCTGTCAGTCGTTTAAGAGATGCGCTGTATCTATTACATTGTAACACTCTTACATATATGAAATATGTAGCTTAAGCCTTTGTTGCGCGGGCGTCAAACGACGATTTCGCCGAGTTCAAAAGAATTATTAAGGCAAGACGTATATGCATGACGCTCACACTAAAGAATGTCTTAACGAAACCACAGAAACTAATATTCCATTCATTATATTCCTTTGTTTACAGATGGCTTTTCCAGTTTTCGTCAAGCGTTTCCCGAATGGTGCGAGGATGATGGCGTACACAATAAAGAAATGGAATCTAGTCGCAACACACAAGCCGATCAACTGATGGGTCTACGCTCATTGCGCATATCGACGCCGCATTCCGATTCTGCATGCAGCAGTTCCGCTGAATCTTCCGATTGTGAGAGCAGCACACATCATCATAATTTCAATGAGGCACCGGTGGAAATAATACCGGGACTCTTTTTGGGCAATGCCTCGCATAGTTGCGATTCGATTGCGCTGCAGAAATATAACATTAAGGTGAGTACTATTTGAAACTCCAGAAGATGTTTATAGAGGCTCACATTATACAGAGCCTAGATCACACGCTCTTTTTGAAATATAGAAAGAGACCTCCACTCTTTAGTTCCCTAACATATTTTCTTCTTTATGGAGTATGTATTCAAAATTGATATTGAGAAGGTGAAGAAGGCCAATAAAACTCTATTTGTATGTAAAATCGCCATTGGATGAAGTTGAGGATTATCCAATCCGAACATTATTTACTGGCTTTATTAAGGCGTATTAGAACTGACACTATTTATTAACATTAGCCAATATTAATGGGTAAAAATAGGTATAGAATATAGTGAAACACTACACTACACATACACTAAATGTCCTCTTTCGCTTATGCGCGCTTGGTCCTATTGCAAAAGAGTAAATCTCAACGTGCAGCAATATCATCTTCGGATACTCGAAGGAGAGTCAATTTCTCTCAACACGGCCTTAGACTTTCCACAAGTAGTTTTTCCTTTAATGCCTTAATTTGTATAACAATTGGCCTTTCCATTACTGATAGCTCATATCTCGAAGAGCACGTCTAAGGAGACAACTTCTTCCCGTACCAATGGCTCATTATTGTCCATAATACATAGACTAGCTTTAATATTTAATTAATAGACTTAAATTAATCTGTTCTCTCGTATATTTTTTTTACAGTATGTGCTAAATGTTACTCCAGATCTGCCAAATGTCTTCGAGGAACCAGGTGGCATACAATATTTACAAATACCCATAACAGATCACTATTCGCAGGACTTGGCCATGCATTTTCCCGCAGCCATACAATTTATTGGTATGTATTAAGCGTCTAATCCGACTTGAATATGTCAAATAATTTGTAAAAATTTTCTTACAGAGGAAGCTCGTTCCAAGAACTCGGCCGTGCTGGTACACTGCCTCGCTGGCGTCTCACGTTCCGTTACCGTAACGCTCGCCTATCTGATGCATACACGCGAGCTTAGCCTAAACGACGCCTTCTCCTTGGTACGCGAACGTAAACCGGATGTCTCACCCAATTTTCATTTTATGCAACAACTTCACTCATTCGAGAGTCAACTGCGTCTTAGTCCCAGCGAATGCATTGCCATGGATGAGAGTGGCGGTGGTGGTGTTGGCGGCGTTTGCATTACTGGTCCAAACTCGAACATGGTCAATTCCATATCAGCCAATACACTTGTGGGTGGTGGAGTTGGTGGTGGTGGCGGCGTAGTTGTCTCCCGCTGTGGCCGCGGCTCGAAATTCTCATGCAACTGCATTGCACCGGATTGCAAATGTATGCAAACAGGCGGCTATATGGCGCAACTGGCCAAAGCTACCGGCGTATCACCCGATTCAGGTATCGAATTCGATCGATGGACACCGTCGTCGGATACTGGCCTTAAATGAGATCAACTTGTGGGAAAAAGTTTTGTGCTGCCACCGAATGAGACGCTACCGGCGGCGCCAAACGCTGACAATATGTCACCTGCATCGACCACATCCTCCTCCACTTCGACGACGACTACCGCTGAAGCGGTATCCGTTGTCGAGGTGGTATTACACAATGCTGCAGTAGCTGCCGCGGCGACCACAACAACGCTCACCGAAGAGGCTGAGGAGGATGAGGAAGATGATGTTGACAATGACGACGATGATGTTGATGAGGAGGAGGAGGAGCAGCCGCAGCAGCAGCAAAGTGAAGACACTGCAGAGGCGTATGGCGCCACGGAAACTGTTGTTTAAATCAAATGCAGCGCGAATTTATTTAGAAGCTGCGCATGCATTAATTTTTGACTATAGATGGCGTACGGGCTCTGGCAGCATACAACTTTTTTTCCTACATGTTTGGTTACACACACATATACACCTACAGACATAAATACATGCATATATATACACATACACAGCGAAAATATCTTTTCAGTTTAAGATTTTTTTTGTTTAATTTTAAGTCAAAGTAAAAAAAAAAGAAAACAAAATACATAAATGTTAAAAATTAATTCATAAATGAATTAAACATATTTGTTGGTTGCTAATTTTTAACAAACATTAAAAATTTAATATACTTATATACATTAAAAAAAAGAAAAAACAAAGTCACAGTACAGAAATAAAAAATTAATAAATTTTAACAAAAATTTATAAAGAAAAAAAATATATTAAATATATTTATATATTATAAATATTTAACTCCTAACTGTATATCCCATATACGATGATTCTATTTAAGTCATTATGCAACAGAATCGACAGAACAAAGAAATGAAAAAATATATATCTATATATACAAACATATAAAGAAAAATTAACTATTTATACTGAAGAAAAAAAAAACACGCATAAGAAATGGGAGAAAATAACCCAAATTAGTTGTAAATTACTAAACAAGTCTAGATATGTATTAAAAATGAATTATTATTATTATTATTGTTATATTGTAACGAAAAAGAAAAAAAGTATATATGTATATGGAAACAAACAGCCTATATGTGGCGCTGACACAAAAACAAATACACACAGAAAGTTTATATAAAACAAATTTAATAAAAAACAAATTTGCCAAAAAAAAAAAAAACAAAACAAAAATCGAACGAACCCAAAATATTGGAAATATTTTATAAAACAGTTTTTTGTCTTACGAGTATGAAAGCAGTTCAGACACATATTTAAATGAAAATATTTACCCCGTATATTGGAGCTAAACTGAGCTGCCAATTAATTCTTTTTTAACAGCAAATAACTAAAAAATAATTAAAAGTAGTGCAGGAAAGTTAGATACGACAAAGGCGAAGGAACAAGTGTTTCGAAAAGGTTTTCTTGAATCGCGTTTTTTATACAGAAATAAAGTGCGGGTTGGGTTTTGGGGGAAAAAGCAATGAAAGAAATTAAAGTGGTACAAAAATATAAGAAAAACTATCAGGTGTTTGAAATTATAAAATTTAATAAAATATTTAAAACATAAAGAAGAATTATAATGTAACAAAAAAAAAAAAAAAATAACAAAAAACAAAATATAAAAAAAATTAAAGGCTGTGCGCAAATTAATAAAATTAAACGAAGAAATAGTGAAATACAAAGCATGTACGTATGAAGAAAGTTGGTAACAAAAGAAAATGTTCAGTTTAAGAACATATTTAAAAGAAAAATGGAAATCATTTTGAAGAAAGTACGCAGAAAGTTTGAAGTATTTATTTTGAAGTTTGCCAATTAAATTTGAAAAACAAACAGAAGTATAAAGAGGGCAACAGAGCTGAAAGACGAATTCAGCAAAAGAAATTTTGTGGTTAAAATGAAAAAATTGAAAAAAAAAATTTAGTAAGATGTTGTTTGCACAATATCGGAAACTTTTTTACCTAAAATTGCGAAACATGCAATAAAATAATTTGCGGAGAAAAATTAAAAAAATCTTCAAAAACACTGAAGGACAAAAAATTAATTAAAAAAAGCAACCTGAAACGCGGTAGGAGATACTTATAGATCTTTATACATGGCTGAAGTTAAAACTGAGAATATTTAATTATTTGCAGTTGAAGTTTGAGTAGAAGATATTTCTTTGGATGCGGTTTTATATTTAACTATACAATTTAAAACAAAATTATAATTCTAACTGTTCGTCATTAAAAATTATTCATATACACTTAAGATATAATGGCCTTCAATTGTCTTTCGGTCATGGTCGCATTTAGGATTGCACGCCAGTTTCTGTAATCTATTGCGCGCTGGTGCCAGTTATTTCGAGTGCCAAGTACGGAATGCTCTCGCCATACCTGGTCGTTCCAACGCGTGCCCGGTCGTCTATTTTGGCGTCCCCCAATCAAATATGGGCCTCCCATTTAAACCATGCGTGCTGGAGCACTGTCATTCATTGGAATGAGATGACCAGCCCAGTGCAGCCGCTGGAATTTTAGGCGCTGGTTCATGCCGCTGCTTAATCAACTATTTGTTATAAATAGCTCGTGCCGGGAGGACTAACATACCCTTTCACGTCAAGGGCGAATAATAACCAATATCTTTTATACGTCGCCTTACTATGCCACTGATTTGGTAGATTCTTCTGGCCTCTATCACGTGAAGAAGTGGAAAGTACTGTTGTCATTGATACCTTCTAACTCAATTCGTCTGTCTGGGTGTGCTTTTAAACATGATGACTATATGACTGACTTTGCTGACTCTGCATCAGCCATGACTAGTCATTGACTAGACCATGTGGTCTTTGTTAAGGGCAAACTGCGCAATTTTTCACGGTTGTTTGGTTTTGACCGTGCGAGCCAGTTGTATACCACGCATGTGACACTTTGATGTAACTTTCTGAATCAGCCTTAAAGTTCGTCGTTCCAATACTGCAGGATAGTTGCTCAAATAAAATCGTTTGAACTCTTTAAGCAACGTTGGTGTTTAGCTCGGCTTTGTAAAACGATCAAAACAGAATATTTTCCTGTTCAATATTTTTACAAAAAGACACAGTTTTCGCGGTGTTCAACTTGTGCCATGGTTATATTTCGGTATATTTATTTATAATTTTTTTGTAGATAGAGGCAAGTCATGAGATTCCTAGTATGTTCTTTATAATAAGTATTACTGTTTGATACTCCAACAAAAAGCTCCGAAAGCCATTCCATCGAATTGTTATCTAGCAGATGGGTCTTATGCGAGATTGTTGGGAACCTGTCGCCGACGTCCTGCCAAGTTGAATCTGTTACAACCGCAGCAAACTATCGCCACAGACATAAAGATGATGTTCACTACTTTGAAAAGACAATATTTGCTGTTAGAGCCAATAGTCAATAGTTTTCAGAAGAGCCTTCGGTGGTTTGAAAATTGGAGACTAACTCTAGTTACATTTAAACTAATTAAATGGTAAGACTTCAATTTTCAAACCAACAAAAGCTCTCTATTACAAAAATGACAGATATGGAACAGTCTAATTTTTCTTAGATATATCTGCTTACTATGTTTCATTTGTTTCGAGCTGTGGAACTATTTTCTTGACAACATGACTGCTTTCAACAAAACCTATCTGTCTCATACAATCGCAAATATCATAATTGACATAACCTCTACGCAGATTTAACAACGTATATCTAATTATGGCATTTTTCCGCGTGGAAGCTACTGTTGTATCTACTCAATGACACACAATGCTGAATCATGGCACCTACAATCAAATCTTCTCCACTTTCCGTCAAAGATCGATCAGTATACCATTTGATGGTATGTGTCTTTGTCCATGAAGAATCTTTCTGACGTCGAAGACAACTGTTCAATGAACATTGGGGTTAGTATTTGGGATACACATTGCGTCCAAGCAAAGCGATGTTTGTGTTAATTGCCGAAGATAGTTTTATTACCACTGATTTGTGGTCTCAAGTATATCTTCTAGGCTTCAAAAAAATAGATAATGAAGTCGCGTTAGGTCTAGCATTAACTAACTTAACTAATATAATTTTTATAAATTCTGGCAGCATCCAAAAGTATGACTTATAAGAACTCCTACTGCGTTTCAGAATGAGAAAATGATGTTGAACAATGAAATGTTTAAACACATTGTTTATTTGTAAGTTGAAAGAAAAACTTTAAAGCACAGCGAAGAATGTTTTTTATAACTGAGCGACGTATATTATTCTAAATCTTGTGAATCGAAATGCTGCAAAATGCAGAACGTTTATGTATTGTCGTAGATATGAATGTTGGATTTTCTTAATAAGCGTATTATTGTGAGTGAAAAAGTCGAAAATTTTATGCAAGTATAAAGTGTGAGAGATATTTTATTATTAAGCAAGAAACCTAAAAAAAATCGTATCATTTCGTCTTTGTTCTTTTCTTCTTAACAAATGCATCTCAATGTTGAATTCTATATTAGCAAAACCATACAAAATTTGAAGTAATCCGCCGTATATAAATGTCTAATAGCAAAATTAATGAAAGATATTTTAAATTTTAAAATATAATTGCGTATTGAAGCCGTTCCGAAGAAGCTCAAAAAGTTAAAAAGTTTTTCGGTGCCGCAGTGCTACGTTATTTGAGTGAGAATTTAGAGGCCAAGCAGCTCCTAACAAATATTTTTTAAAACCGCGACTTTCAAAGTCGAAAAACCGACACGATGATATATAAAAAATTTGTACAATTGACCAGAACAAAAATAAATTCGATGAAAATAAAAATTTAAGAACATAAAAAAAACCAAATAAGAATTTAAAGCGAATTTTCTCAAATTTAAATAGAATTTTTTTCTAATTTGTTGTTTAATATAGGCTAAACAACATAAACAGTGACCCAACAGCTCCAAAATAATTAAAAGCAAAAAATTAAAAAAAAAAACCACACCTAACGAAATGAAATTCAAATTTTGCACATTTGTAAGCAGATTTTACATACTTGAAAAACAAAAATTTAAAAACGACAAAAACTTAATGTTGAAACTTAAAAATTATAAAAAAAAAAACAAATACAAAAAAGGTTCGATGAAAACCATTTTTAAATAAAATATTAAACGTTTATAAAATTACATGAATTCGTTTCAATAAATACAACATTTATTTTTTGAATTTGTTGACTTAGTTTGGACACACAAGCATTCTGAATGGAAACACCAATTTGTACACAAAGGCTTAAATTTAAAAGAAAGTTTTTTGTTTTAATAGTCACATTATTTTTGAAATAATTTAAATATACAATACTAGTGAGTATACAGTTATAGTAATACGCTAATTAAAACGTAAAACGGACGAGAATTACATGCTTGCAGTACAATGTATTGTAGCTGCGGGACACTTTTCTGCTTAAACTAAATTGATTATATACGAGTATTGGCTAAAAGCTGCACTTTGCTAAATGCTGTGCTCGTCTTTTTCAGTTTATAGTTGAGCATGTGAAGAGCTGTTATTGTCTTTATTTTCATAGTAATAGTTGTTAGAGTTGCTCGGAACTTTTGTTGCGCTTACAAGCCCTTATTGAAGTAAACGCGCTGCGGCACATTGCCGTTGTTGCGTTGCTTCAAATCCTCATAGAGATCGTTCTCGAGACGCTTCATGGTGTCAGTGTTTAAGGAACATGTTTGTGGAAATAGTGCACAGGCAGTGGGCACCATAAAGAAGAGGCTATAATAAATGTTGAAAAAATATTAGTTTTTTAATTGTATTTAATTTAAAATTCAAAGTTCAACTTACAAACATCCCACTAATGCCGTTTGGAATGGTGCGTTTATCCACTTGACACGCTTATAGAATGGCAGTTTCTCTAGACGTTCCATAATTAGCGGCAGCACAAGCATACCAGGCGCAGCCATTATTATGCGTGAGATAACAACTTGACTGATGCCTTTTGCAGACGCAACGCGACTCTGCCCCACCACATCACCATTTTCATCCTTTACCTCAATGCCATTGATGAGCTCATTTTGACGCATCAAGGGTATATTGACACAATTGGCAGCAGCAACGGCAGCAAATGGTACAAAACGCTGTGTAAACAGAAAAGTTATAAAATTATTATAAAAAGCAATTTATAGTTGAGGATTTATTAGACTGCCTAACAGTTAACAGCATCGTTTGTCAAGGCTATGCTGTTGACATGGTTATTATCTGTAGAGGTCATGGAATGAAGCACGAAGAATTAGCCCAGCTGAAATGATAATTTTTTCTTTCACCAGGAAATATAAGTTAAGGTCCTTCTAATCAATTTGAGTGGATGGTGCGCCGATAGAATTCTTCAAGAAATTGCAATTTGCGACCATAGTGCTTCACGTGGATTACATCATGAAGAAAGAAACAATGCTTATGGTGACATATAAAGTTATCATCGGGAAAACTAAAGGTACATTTCCAAGATATTGAAATAAATGTCTATATAGTATGGTCAGGCATTACCACACGACGCAATTATCTGGACAGAATGTGCTAGAATAACAGTAGCCAGCAAACAACTACAAAGAATTCAAAATTAAATATGCGAAACTATAAACTGACCTAGCGCCGCATTAGATGTAGTCTTAAATCTAAAACCGATCCATCTGCACATCCAACAACTATCAGATAGAGCCATTCTAAGGAAAGAAGGATTAATTATTGAAAGCTGGCCTACAATAGCAAACGAGTAAGAGATATTTGGACAGACGGAAAACCCTTACCGCTCTACTTCAGTGGCAACGTTGCCATTAATCATAACTTCTTCAAAAGGTTTAAGGTAGTGAGTAAGAAACATATAATCTCGCAGGACAACATGAAAATCTAATTAAGGAAGAAACTGATGTGACAGTTTTCGGAACTCACAGTATCTATTATGATTCACTAGGAAAATTTAGCAAGTATCTTTCAGACAGAAATTTAAGATGTGCCCAATTTATCCTAACTGAGATGTACAGGAATAAAAATATTTCAAGATTCTCCGACAGTCAGGCAGCATTAAATTCAACTATAATCTAGTCTAGGCTAGTATTACAAGGCCTAGGAAAACTAAAAAACTTAGGAAAATCAACAAGCTATCTTTGGATACCTGGCCATGCGGCTATATCGAGAGCAGCCTTTCTCGTCAGTTGTCCAGATCAAGCTCGCACCAGATAAACTTAGACTTCTAGTAAAAGAGAAATAAGTCAAACCAGGCACAATCATATTTGAAGTTAACAAGTGACAGTTAGGGCTGTGCATGTAGTAAATCCAAAGACTTTGTGACCTCCTTTAAGGTGGCAGGGCTCGATGACGTGCTGAAGATAAGAACTAAAGCTCGAAATGACGAATTTTGATAATTTTTTTAATATCTAAAAAACTTTAGCCAATCTTCTTCAATCTACTTCTTCCTCTGAATCAGCGCGATTAATTACATAAGAATATACTGGGGTAGTAACTCGGCTATGACACGTTTTTTCTTGTGTGGCTGTACAATGTTCTTAAAACGAATATTGATAACTTTGGTACGTATGTAATGGCGACTGGGAAAAATAAATTCCAATAAAAAAATGGGCCTATATAGGAAAAAACCAAACCCATTATAGGTCTTCAATTTTTTAACGCATATGGATGACTTTCGTACGTTTTTAGAGGGAACCGGGATATATATATATTTTACAGGAAAAATGGAAAAAGAGGGAGACAAAAATGGGGCGTATAAATATATAAATCCAAAAAGACTAATTGATTTAGCCCCACTCCTCTGTCCAAGTGTTCTGATCCTATTATGATACTAGTCCCTTAGCTACTAAAAATTATTAAGCACAGACAGTTGGCATTTGTTTGTCTGTAAGAGTCAAAGTGGTATTGTAATATGCAGCGATGTTAAAAAGTCCTGTCACGTAAATAAGGCGTATTATGTCCCTGTTGGACTCTAAATCTTACACTCGCCATTGCTTATTATATTCTGTTTATCATATTATTGTAATTATTCTAATTCTAATCACTTATTGAGCCTATTTCTTATTTTACATGAATTTATCCACAAATATGTGAGCAGTTTTGGATAAAATCAATAAAATACAATTTTTTTTATATCGATTTTCATTGTATGGTTTTTTTTTTCCTTGTTTTGTTATCCAATGTGCTACAACTTACTTGAAAAACTGGCGTTGCGCGTTTCGACCATAAATTCTTCAATCCAATAGCTGCAACTAAAGCAGATGTTGTAGCCGAAATGTAAGCTACACCAAGCTGATTAACAGTAGTCGGTGAATTGGCATTGCGATTAGTGTAATTGACAACAGCATTGAAGGATTGGTTGATGAATTGCCAGAGCACTACGGCGGGAACTGTGCGATAGAAGGCCAACATGCCACCTGTGATGAGCATGCCGCCGGGTACCTAAAACAAACAAACAAACAAATATATAAGACATCAAACAGTTTAATCACTTGATTTAGCACGCGCGCATCAATTAATTATTTTTGGCACAATGAAATTGACGTCACCACTTGGCTGGCTGATTGACTGGCAATTTGTTCACCGCATAGCCAGCTGTTGTAGATGCTAATGCGATTATTTTTAAATAAGCTCACGAGACTCACGTGCACGTACAAATGCCGGCCTACTTATACATAGGCGGAAAAGGCATTTATTTCTTTTTTTGTTTACCTGAAAACTCATGCGGCCACAGAAGTTCTGCAACTCGCCAGAATCCGGATGGAAGGCCGATGTATACAGCTTCATGTTATAGTCGACTTGTGCGGGCGTAGCATCTTTTGGTGCAATGCCTTGACGATAATGCTGCACTTGCTCTTTTGCCGCCAGCAGACGCTCACTGGAGACCAGCACAGTGCGTGGATCTGTCATCCAGGCGAAATACTTATAGCGACCCATGAAGGTGCTGAGATCGTATGCGGGTTTGTCCACATTTTGCAGCACTGTTATGAGTTATAGAAGACAAATTAATTCAATATAATATAGATCGCTTAGAGTCTAGTTTGAACTTACATTCGGTTGTCATCTTAGAAAGAAGTTACAATTTTTCTGCAAGTTTAATTTGTTGGCGTTACGTAAACCTCGGTTGGTGTTGCTGCTGCTACTTCCACAATTTGTTCCGGTTTTGCAATTGTGCGACTCGTATGAATTGAATGCTGTGCGCTCTGCTGAAATTATGAATCGACAAAGAATGCTCTTTTTTAAATAATTGAAAAAACGATCGCAGGTGCGCAGCAGCGGTTGCTCGCTGGCATTGAGCCAATTGCAAAAAAAAAAAGTATCTTTTTGTGTGTGCATACCGAACAACAAAATAGCAGCTAAATAGACGGCAACAATCGAATAAATCCAGTGTTCTTCTATTCTCTTTCTTTTTGCATATTATTATTTGTCTTCAAAAATTTACAAGTCGCATTTTATTCGTTTATGCAATTATCTTGTCTGGTTTAGCCGACACTTGAAGATAACAATCTATCGGATAATAAAATAACAATCTGAAATGAAATGGAATGTGGAACATGCACCCTTCATCATACGATTTGAAATGGTATTATGGAACACCATTGAGTTTGTAATGTTCTATATACATATATCTTCAATATTAATTAATTAATTATTTTTTATTTTACCGAGACGCCTGAACATATCAAAGAAAGCTATAGATGAAATTAGATTTTAAAGACACATCTACTAAAATAGGCCAAATTTTTAAGTTGAGTTATCATGATTATCATGATCACACTAATTTGGGTGTGAATGCAGATGATACAAGATATATAAAATATCAAACTAAAATGTAATCCAGGAAAAATTCTATGTAAGACAACCCCAATTTTGGCAAGATTTGAAAACTTAACGACCAATCGCTAAGGAATTGATTGAATTTTACTATCAATAAGCAGAAGG
Source organism: Leucophenga maculata (assembly GCA_035044805.1). Lineage (NCBI taxonomy): Eukaryota > Metazoa > Arthropoda > Insecta > Diptera > Drosophilidae > Leucophenga > Leucophenga maculata. The sequence goes on along the minus strand of JAWNNP010000304.1, from coordinate 529,797 downwards.
TTCCTGGTTGTTAAAATCTAACATAATAGACGGTGTTACACTCCTACATATTAGAGAAAAACCAAATTCATACTTCAATATTTATTTGAGACAGCTATTTAAGATATTTATGTATGAACAGAGCAACGGAAATTATATGATTCACTGGGAAAATGGGTGAGCTAGAGCATAGCAGCAAACGCCAGTAATGAGTGGTTTACACAAAGATAATTGCACTGTTTAATACACTTAATCAATATTTTAAAACTATATTTTTCAATACTTTTTAATTTATTATATATTTACTTATTTAATGTACTACCCTCGTTGTACCAATCAACTTTATTCCACTTATTCCATAGGAACAGAATGCAAGTGAATTATTGCCATTCACACTGCATAGAAATACATTTTTATTTCACCATTCACTTTTACATATGTTCAAACAGCTGATCGCGGTTTCCACAATACACTTTTTTTTGTTTACTCACACGCAATTCTCGTTATTGTTGTTGTTTTGGCCATTTTATTGCATTTTCATCTTTATTACGCTTTCGCAACAATTTTTTAACAACGTATTTCACATTAATTAGCGTGCAAGAGATTGTATAATTTACCTTAAACAAGTGAAAATGTAGTCAAAGTGCAAGAAATAACAAAAAGCAAGAGTCTTTAACTGCAATTCGTGTGAAGTAAAGGTCGCCGGAAGAAGCGAAACTGCTTCGAAAACCGGAAAGGTTACTGGATATACAGCGCATATTTATAGAACACGCCCACTCCATAAATTATTTTTTATTGTACCAACGACAGCAACAACTTGTTGCACTTTGTCACCGCTGGGAGCTATAGTTGCCGGATACGAATGGCGTCGTCATGCACTGTGGTGATTTCGTTATCGCTGCTTGTATTCTTGCCATATCAATTGCAGACAGTTTGCGCTGCTAATATACTAGCGGTGCTGCCGAGTGTGTGGAAATCGCATTATCTCTTCGGCAGACGTTTGCTCGAATCTTTAGCGCAGCAACAAAATCATTCGGTGACCCTAATTAGCCCGTATAGCGCTTCAGAAGATGGTAGTAAAGCATTGCCAAATATACGCGAAATACGTATTGATGGATTGATGGATAACTGGCTCGAGATGGGCATGAGTTTCGATGCAGAGAATATGCGTGCACAGTCGGTGATGGAGCGTTTTACGCGTCTTGTGTATGCGGGCACAACAAATGTGGATCTTCTGCTGTCGGATGCGCAGGTACGTAAACTGCTGACCAGTGGTGAACGCTTTGATTTGCTGGTTGTCGATCTCTTTCTGAGTGATGCACTCTTGGGGTAAGTTGTGAAATTTAGATTTAAAAAGAGTCGGTTTTCTAAAACGAAATTTATTATTACAGCCTGGCCTACTACTACGGCATACCCACGGTGGCCATTAGTCCCACTGGCGCTAACTCCTGGTTAAATCATATGATGGGGAATCCACAGAATGCTGCACTGGATCCTAGTTACTTCTTGCCATACACAGAACATATGAATTTGTGGCAGCGAACAGTCAATACGCTGATGAGTCTCTTTGAACGCATGACATATAAGTAAGTTGAATAATAAATTAATTACTTATAGTTTTTGTACTGAATTTAATTCTTCCTCAGCTTCTTTCACATGCTGGCGCAGCAATCGGTCTATGCCAAACACTTTGAAGCATTGGTCGCGGATACAAATGATGTGGTTATACTGCCACATTATCGTGATCTTACGAAGAATCTCAGTCTGGCGCTCATCAATGCACATGCCGTTCTACACTATCCACGGCCGTATCTACCCAATATGCTTGAGATTGCGGGTGCGCATCTATTGGCAAAACCAGAATCGCTTGAAATTCAACATAGACATCTGCATGAGTTCATTGAGAATGCAACGCATGGCGTTATCTACATTAGTCTCGGTGCCAATGTTCGCACCGATGAATTGCCACATGAGAAACTGGACACATTATTGGATGTTTTTGCATATTTAAAAGATATGCGATTTTTGCTCAAATGGGAGTCCGAGAGTTTTGATGGTGTGTTGCCGCAGAATGTTATGATCAACAGTTGGTTTCCACAGGAGGCTATACTGGGTAAGCCATCTACCACAGCTTTTAAGCATTACTATTAACATTTTATATGCATTATTGCAGCACATCCGCATGTCAAGCTTTTCATCAGCTCCTGCGGTTTGCTCAGCACACTCGAATCGATACATCGACATACGCCCATACTTGCCATACCCATTTTACCCGAACAGGAAGTGCTTGCGCAACGTTTACACCAGCAAGGCGTTGCTTTGGTTGTGTCCTACGATACAATTGCTTACGATGCGCTACTCATAGCCATACGTCAGCTTACGCTCAACGATAGTTATAGCGCACAAACAATGCGTCTAAGCCAACGGCTACAAACTGGAATTGCGAGTGGTCTGCAGCGTGCGCTCTACCACATCAATCTCACGCTGCAGACTGGCGGCGCAGATTTTCTTAAGTCGCATGCAAACAACTATAACTTTTGGCGCCTTGAGTTGCTGGATGTTGTTGTTATCATTGCATTAGGTATGGGCTTTATTTTGGCTATACCATTCTTTGCAATCTGTTGCACCTTGCGTAAGTCCTACTACAGTCAAGAGGCAGCTGCCGCTGCAGCAGCACAACCAACATCAGCCAACAGCAGTTATCGCGTTACATTAAAAGCGGTTGGACGTGGACATTCCTATGCTGGCGGTGAGCCGGATTTTGAGTGCAATAATGCTAGTGGAGAACCGTTGCGACGTACACGTTCCGCTTATTCGTTGTCCAATCGCTCGTCAACGTCCTCAACAACATCAACTTCAACTGCGTCGTACGAACTAACCCCACCGCCGCTGCAGCATACAACACCGCTGCGTCTCTTTATTAATCAAAAAGCATCACAAGAAGCAGTTGAGTAGTTATATCTGGAGCTAACAAACTAACTAACTAACTAAGCCTTAAAAAGGCATTGTGACATCAATTGGATTTATAGATCTAAGAACTCAATTTTAATTTAAGATTGTTTTTTTTTTTTTTTTACGGTACTGTGTTTTAAATTATTTTTACTTGTTTTACTGTTTTTGTGCACATTTTCATTTATTATGTGTAGCTGTTTAGTCTGATTTTTCGGTTACTTTTTGTGTGTGATCCATTATTAAAAAAACCAAAAACAAACAGAATGTATCTTTGTATCTATTATGTTTAAGTTAAACGGTAAGCGAAGCACAAGATGACAAAGCCAATTACAAAAGTCAGTCAGTCATTGTCGGCTGCTTTGTGAGCTAATTAACGCCTTTATTGGCTTTTTTCCGGTTCACTTTAATGTGAGGCTTGTCCGCCTGTCTGCTTCGTTGTCTCTGTGCGGCGGCAGCAAATAAGTGCGCACTTCATTTAGACGAGTGCACTCGAGGCCCCAAAGGACTAACTTCTGCTGTAGTAGTAAGGCAGTCAAAGCCATGCATCCAGTCAATTATACAGGCATGGTATCCACAGGCACCTCTTTTCTCTTGTATGCTGCAAGCATCTTTCAACCTTATCAACATGCAACTGCAGCGAAAAACTGAAAAAAGGATATAAATTTATATATGTACAAGTATGTATGTATGTAGCTACTTGTCAAAGGCTTTCGTTCAGTCTGTGAAAACTCTGCCACGTTGCCTAGCACCTGTTTGCATTCAACGCACACAGATACTCACGCTCTCATACAAAGATCCTGTGCAGTGCAACTTGCTTGCTGCATGCGCAATTTTTTCCTTGTTTCATGTTAATAAAAGTGTAATTATGCGCGCATTCCTGTTCCTTTCTCTTTTTTCTCTTTGTAGCTGTTACAATTTTCCTACACTTTGCGTAGCAAATGAATGCGAAATAAACATATGCGGAAAAAGTATCTTACCGTTGGTGGCACATGTGTGCAAATATTTCCAGAGCGTTTGTGTTTCTGTGCGTGCAAGAGTTTAATTAGAATATATGCGCCACATATTTTTCGGGCATTAGATGTCTAATTAGAATTTTTTCCTGGTTCGTTATATGATATGCTGCAAAAGGCACTCTATCCTAGTTAAAAAAGAAGACGGTTTTGCACAGCGAAGCTGCAGAAATACTGTGAATATATAAGTATCTATTTTTTGGGTTAAAGTCTTCTTATTAAATAGTAAATGATGGTAGGGCTTGTCATTTGGAGTTTACAACTTCAGTCTTGTTGAAAACATCGCCCACTTAGGAACAAATGTAATTAGCAACATCTATTGAGATTAAGCGAAAAATCACGCTTGCTAATAGATGCTATTAGGGTGAGGAATCAATTTAGAAGTAGAGTCCTCTCTGGATTGACTAAAAGACACTGGTAATCCCGGTCCTGCTGTATGGCGTAAATATACTAATCCTGATTGAATAAGAAGAAAAGGCTGTGCATGCCTTCGAGACAAAGAAAGATGTTTCAAGTGTTTAAGGCTTTATTTTGTATAGTCTCTTAGATCTCGACGCAAGCACCGGAAAGTTTATATATTTTAGATCGTCCATAAAGTAGGTATATTCTTGATCATCAGTGGTAGTCGATATAACTATGGCCGTCAGTCTGTTCATCCGTCGTTGGTTCGTAAATATGAACAATGATATCTCGGAAACTGTAAGTTTTGAATATTTGTAGCATGGTTTGTTGGGAACAACTAATAGTAAGCAGCTCATAGTGAGCTGTGCGCCACCGGACAAAAGAGAATATGGCTAGTAAGCCTTGGTCGTTAAATTATTACTACTCAGTTATGCAACCAATTATTCAATTAAGTGTCCTTTTTTCTCAAAGGAGGCCAAAGGAGGCGTGGCGGATACCACGATGTATATATACTCTTGATCAGCATCAGAATATATAGACATGTCGGAAACTATAGGAGATAGAGCCTTCAAAACTACATACTAAGATTATCTTATTTATTCTTCAGATAACATTTAATAAACACGTTAACCCCTCTCTCTCTCTAAAGGGGGGTTGCCACTTACCATGCAAACCTACTACTTATTCGGAGTTTTTGTATGAAAAAGTGTTATTTATGTTGTTAGATTTGCCAGGATTACCTTATGCTAATTCTTATCAAATATTTTTTTAAGGTCCCAAGCGGATCACTAAAAGGCGTAGCCCCCCTACAGATCTGTCCAACCTTTCAGAGCTTTTGTATGAATATTTTCTTATTATTGTCCTTTATTTACTTTCACACGTAAAATTTGGTGTATTTTTGATGATTCCTAAGAAACTATTCCATATAGGCAAAGATCGGACCGCATTGTTCTTTTTTTTTTTTTTTTTTTTGGGTTCTTTGAAACAGACAGATGAAAGCGTGGCAGATCTATTAAGTACTAACTTAAGCCGCGGTTTCGCACTCGCACAGTAAAACCAAACTATTCACACTTATCAAATGGATCTTACTTCTCCCAATCCCATTACTATATATACCAAGTTTCATTTCCTTAAATAGATTCAAAAATATGACGAAATTTGTTTATTTGTGTATCGCCCCCTTTGATTTGGACCGAACTTACTTCTTTCTCTCCCATTACCATATCTATCGAATTTCATCTCTGTTCCTCTAATCGATGCAAAGATATGGGAAATTCTGTTTATCACTTACATGGCGGTAGGACACCGCTCACTCGGATTTTGCCAAAAAGTAGCCTAGCCTCCTGTCTATAAACTAAAATTGATATCAATTGATTTAGTCGTTGAGACGTAAGAGAGTAACATTCAACCATCCATACATTTATCCACACTTGTATTAATACATACATCTATACATCCATACATCCATCCATCCATCGATCCATACATCCATTTATCCATACATCCATACATCCATACCTCCATACATCCATACATCCATACATACATACATCCATACATCCATCTATAAATCCATACATCCAAACATCTATACATCCATTCATCCAAAAATCCATCCATACATCCATCCATACATCCATTCTTACATCCATATATCCATACATCCATATATCCATATATCCATATATCCATATATCCATATATCCATATATCCATAAATCCATATATCCATATATCCATTCATCCAAAAATCCATACATCCTTCCATATATCCATTCATCCATCTATAAATCCATACATACATCCAAACATCCATACATCCATCCATACATCCATACATCCATACATCCATACATCTATACATCTATACATCTATACAACTATACATCCATACATCCATTCATCCAAAAATCTATCCATACATCCGTCCATACATCCATCCACACATCCATCCACACATCCATCCATACATCCTCACAAGCTTTCGCATAAGCATTTAAAGTCGAGTAGATATATGTACTTCCATCCGTCCGTCGTTCGTATTTGTGAAAGACGAGATCCAAGAAACTATAAGAATTAAGATCTAGAGACTAGAGATAAGTGCCGAAATGCTATTTGTCCTTAAATGCAAGGTAACTTAGCCCAAAAAAAATGTTGTTTGTAATTTTTAATAATTTTTTAGGTCCTGTACCAAAGGTATAAGAGACTATTGGTCTTGTGCAAATGTATGTAACAGGTAGAAATAATGGTCGGACAGCCCCCAAAGTTACCCCCATTATGGTCAGGAGTGATAGAGAAGTCGATATAGCCATGTCTGTCTGTCCGTACGTGTGAACGAAAGGATCTCGAAAACGGTAATAGATAGAGACTTCGCGCCTTTTGCATTCGACTCGGACTTCGCCGAAATTTTAAGAGTTTATTTTAAAATTTACGCCCGACTGTAATTTTCTTTTATTTTTATTTGTAATTGAACAAAATTTAATTTGTTTCTAGTCTCCTGAAGTCTACATAAGAATAAATAAGGATATTTTGAAGTCGTGAACTCATGACTGTTGCATTTTTATTTGTGTTTGAACTATTCCAATGTTGAAATTCTTACGGGTTTAGGCTTCTGATTGTAGTACACCTCTATACAGACACTGAGAACGAATGGAAAAAAAATATGAACAATTGAAGAACACATTCTTTTTCATGCTGAAGTTTTGTTTTGATGTCATTTAATTAGTGCCTTTGGTGTAGAGCCAAATTTAAAAATACAAAGTAGAAAGAATGTAAATCACTTTGGGTTCTTGACTATCATGAATCTTATGCCGCCTTCTGGATTTGTTCTCAAAGCTGTCAACCGACAAGCGACAACCTTCACAGAACCTTCACGCTTGAAACTTGATCTTTTCTTACAACATTCCACAAACTCGCCGGTGCAAATAAAAGAATGCTTTGGGTGCAGACTAGTAGCGACGAGCATCAAAAACCACAATTATTTAAGAAAAGCCACGAATCAGGCAGAGTTGGTTTGCTATAAGAGACGCAAATGTCACTTGTCAGTGACAAGCCGCAAATGGCGAAAGACATTGGAGAAAAAAAAAATTGTGAACGATATAAAACCGGCAGCAGAAAAAAAGCGTTGACAGTGGCTTCCCCAGCACCACCAGAAACCAAGACCGAACAATGAGTATCTCTTTCTCCAATGCTGTCCAAAACATCGGACTGTCAATCTGCTGCTGAAAAACAATGCGCCACAAGAGAAGGAGGCGATGGAGGAGAAGTAGCAACAGAAACCACAAAAGCTAAAAGTATCACTTTAAACAGTGGCAGACAGCAAAATCGCACAATGCCAATGACAGTTGGCGGCAGTAGTCGATAGCCTGGGATCAGTGCTGCCAAGAATGTCAAATTCCAATGGGATCTTATTACAGCTGGCTGTGACCAAAGCAGCGGCGAGTTGGCCAAAGTATCTAAGTGCATGTTGACAGATCAAAGGTTGCCATTTTATTTTGGGCACTGCTGAGACTATTTAAAAGTTTTCATCACTTGGAACGCTCTCAGTCAATCTTTCACCCTTCGAAACCAATATGTTTTGTTTCGTTTGTGCTCTGCTGCACTTGCTGTGCGAATTATGAAAATAAACATTTGTTGGCATCGTAAAATGCAAGGAGACGCCGGCAAAGCAGTTGTTATTGAGGGCGTCTCCTCTAGTTTAAAGAAATTCCCATATGTGAAAGCAATTCTCCAAGCAATTGTCGGCGGCTTGTAGTACTTTGATGTTTACATATGTAGCAACTTGATGATGAGTACGTTTCTTTCTAGCTTTAGGGGGAGATTTTCTTAAATTTTTTTATTTTTTCGACAAACTCTTTTGCTTCTTCGAACTGCATTTGTACGAACATTTACTAAGTTCCTGTCAACGCTCTATTTTAACAGCACGTTTGTTTGCTTTATATAGTTTTCCCACAAGATTTGATTATGATCTCCACTCCAACTCTTTTCTATTCAATTATTCATTCATGCGAGTCACTGGTGACTGACTTACTCGGTGACTTCTGATTGGGGCCGTGATGTGGAATGCGCTTACATATGTTGCATGCTTTTCATTATTCTAGTACATCAAAAAATGTTTTTGTTGTTGTTCATATTTTGCAACACTTGACTTTTCCCGCAATAACAAACTCACATTTTCTGGCACACATTCGTCACATTTGCATTCAGCAACTTTTCCATTTTGCATACATCCTTGCATCCGTTGCTGCTCCTTTTTGGCTTGTCCTAGTCTTCACTTTCAATTTAATTACTTTTGCAATAGCACAAAAACTTTGTGCAACAGCATGAAAAGCTACGTCCTTCCTCCTTTTCCATGCAACTTGCAGCATTTGCTATATTTCTAGCTCATCATAATTTCGCCTGATGAATTTAGGTTTTATGCATTTCTCAAAGGACTTGACAAAGCCAGTCCAGTCAGCTAGGATAAAGTTGATGGTTGTTGCATTATATGCTTCGCATAGTTTCATTTTAATTTTAATTTCCATTCATATAACATGTATTCTCTGTTCTTTTCTGATTAAATGTGAAAGGACATGAATTGCATATGTTTGTATTTGAAATTATTATTAGCCGATTAAAGTATTACGGGTACTTTGTGTTTGTATAATTAAAAGCAGCACAGGGATATGAACAGCATGAAGTGAAGGAAAAAGTAACAAAAGATGTAAGTATGTATGTATCTGATAAAGTACTTTGTAATACGATGTATTGTTGGATTGTTTGTACTTTATGGAGAATTGTCCTTTTTGTTATAGTTGTTCTAGTATTAATTTCCTGAGCACTTACGAGTATGTATGGTGGTTTGCTACAAAAGCATTTGTTAAATTGCTTGCTCGAGAGTTTCTCTACAACGTATGACGTTTTGTTTGTTTGGTTTATTCATCATGATTTCTGATGATTTAAGAATTATTCATCTAAAGTCAATGATAATCTTCCAAAAAAAGTATAAGAATACCTTGGAATAGATCCTTTATACGGTGTTGCTTACTGATAACTTTTTAAGATTTAGAAATTATCTATTTAAACGTTCTGAAGGTGGTGTTCTTTTCTCAGTGTAATTATCTCTAATAGCTGAAAAAATAAGAATTTTAGATCTGGATATTGACATCGGGACATTAGGTATGGGAGTCAGAAGTCTATATTAGTGGGGAAAGTTTTTGAACACCAAAAGCGAAAAGCAGTTTACAAACGACAATTAGCGATGTGTTCCCTGGGAAACTTCTAATCATCTGTTCGGGGGCGAGCAAATTGTTGTAAAGCGTCAAATCTTTACTTAATTAAGGGTTGGAGTGCTGCCATTGGGTTTCACCAATTTAATACAAAAAAAAAAAAATTAAATATAAATAATACCTGTTAGGACATAAAGGTAGCTTCGGATAGGATTCCTTTCAAGCGATTAAAGGACAATGAATTATGACTATGCATCTGGAAAATCCCAACCTTCCATAGCGAAGGTGCAGCAATCCCGCTGGTTACTCAACATGCAAGGTTCATCAGAAAATTCTATCCGATAGATAGGAAAGAGTTGTTCTAAAGGGTTATCCTGTGACTACATGCACAAATTGAACTGAAAACACGATATCAAAATCCTGCTTGGTGATATCAACGTCAAAATTAAGAATAAAGGATGTTTTTGGTCCAAAAATTGGAGAATTTAGCCATCGTAACAAAACTTCCAGCAATGGAGAGAGGCTTAGTGATTTCACCGCAGGTTATCAGTATCATCAGATTTTAATATCTTAAAACGGGATTCAGTTACATGCACCCAATTCGATCTTGTTGTGATTGACGAAACGCACGCAAAGAGCGTTTTGGAGTTGCGAGATCCAAACATCGACTTGGTGCAATCAAGGTACGCATTATGCTTATGTTAGTCCCAAATCTTTGAAAGTAATAACAACAGAATATCGAAGCTTTCTCAGTAAAACCTCTCCGGTGTCTTAAGATATATATGTGAACAGTGAAGATCATCTACATACATGGAAGTCATTGGTTTCACCAGACTTGTTAACAACTCTTGTTATGACTTGAAAAGTCAATGATTCTGCAAAGTACAAGTAGAATGGTGTTGAACAAAGTATAAGGTCGTAGGCAACATGAGCTGATAGATAGCAAAATTGAGAGAAACACACCAAAGTAAAAGGTGGCTGAGACCAAATCTTATTAATTGAACCTCGATAAGGCACAAACTATAGCCCACCTGGACATAGCTAAATCATTGAGATCCACCCCAAAACCGGATTTCGACGCCATACTGAAACTGAAACTTATAGGCATCTTCCTAAAACACTTAGACGCCCTTCAACCATCATTCGTTTATGGCCGCAAACAGGAAGGTGCACCAGCTGCTGTAGTCTTGTGCGCGCTGGCGCCAGTTCTTTTGAATGCCAAGTATCTCTCCATACCTTGTCATTCCAACGCATGCCCGGTCCTCCACTATCCGATGGAAAGGGAGGTATTTGGCGCAAACTGCGGGATCTCCTTGTCATGAAAGCTAAATTTTCGGACCGTTGAGCCAAGATTCTTTCCTTCCCAATTTTAGCGTTGAAATCGCCCAGCATGATTTTGACAATGTGTTCAGGACAGCGCTCGTATAGAGGTTCCGTGCGCACAAATTAGGCTTATATTAAAATATTTAGCCTTGATGCGTATAGTGGGCAGTCGCTCGTGAATCTGGAGACGATGATACGTAATTTCCTACTTACCATGAAACCACATCCAAGTTCGTGCTTACTTGCATGGCAGCTTTAGTAGATGTCACAGGATGCTTTTTTAGAGCAACCCAGTCCTATCCATCGCATTTCTTGGATCGAGTTAGATGAGAACCCTGTTGCTTGACTCTTCTCGGAGAAACTTGCAAGTCAGCTGGCATATCGTATAAATGATTGTATTTGACAGAGATACATTCTAATCGGCTAGTCTGACGAAGGAAACTCCAAGAAACATACGTATAAAAAAATCATTAAAGCATTAAACTAAGTCCAACAGTACCAAATTGAACAATTCTGGGTTCCTTGCTAGTCGTGCAATGCTGCCAGCGACTCTTGTAGTGACCGATACTGGGGTAATTTTTTAGTAGATCTCCTATCAGAACTTCGGTCGTAGTTGTGTGGAGACTATACAAGACCTGCCCTGCATTCCTCAGGAATATATTCTTTAAAGGTTTATTATTGCCTTTACGGAATAGTTTAAACGACACAAAATGCCAACGAAACCAACGGAGATACCTACTGCCTTAAAAAATTACCCCCAAGACAACAGGCATCAGAATGGACCAACAGAACTCGAATTGCTTCATTAAAGTCGAAACTTTCTAAGCTAAAACACGTCATATTATTTTATATATCCTTTTGTGAACTCCATGCAAACTTGATATACAAGGTCTGTCGCAAAATAAACAGGACTGTTTAAAAAAAACAACAAAAAATTAATATTTTTCAAAAGTTATATTTTTTTATTCAAAGTAGTTTCCTTGTGCTTCGATACAGCGTTTAGCCCGGTCAATTAGCATTTCAAATGAGTGTTTAAGGTCATTTTTCGGAATGCTCTTGAGAATATTGGTCGTCGCCTTTTGGATAGCTGAAATGTCCTGAAACCAGTGTCCTTTCATGGGCAAATCAAGTTTTCCAAATAGGTAAAAATCACAGGGTGCCAGATCAGGTGAGTAGGGTGAGTGATTAATGGTTAATATGGAGTTTTTTGTCAAAAAATCAGTGACAAGCGTCGACCGATGAGACGGCGCATTATCGTGCAACAGGCGCCAGGACCCTGCCTCACGGTATTGTGGTCGAACACGACGAATGCGTTACAAAAGACGCTTCATAAGACCAAGGTAAAACACAGCATTAATCGTTCGGCCAGGTGGGACGAACTCTCGGTGTACAATACCCACTTTTTCAATATTGTTTTGGGTAATCACTGATTTTGGCCGGCCTGACTTCTGATCGTCACAGAGGTCCTCACGACCTTCTTAGAATCGCTTAAACCACTCATGCACATTACTACGGGATAGGCACTGATCACCATAAACTTTTTTAATCTTTTGAAATGCTTCAGTGAACGTTTTCCCAAGTTTAAAACAAAATTTAATATTTGCTCCATGTTCAAAATGCATTTTACGACCGATGACCAAAAACTGCTGTCACTTTTTGATCGATAACTTCGATCAACAAGAGATCAAACTTTTTATTTCATATACCCACCAATAGGTGGCGCCACCAGAAACAGTTATATTTAAAAAGTCCTGTTTCTTTTGCGACAGACCTTGTATGTTTTTATTTATTTACTTCTCTTTCATGGACCTGATAATATTTATAGGAGCATACTAAACCAGTTTTCTATATTTATTTATTTTACCAAAAATCTTATCAGCTTATCTACAGAAAAATGGTTTGTTTAAGGATATATAAGCATAATTGAGTATTTAACTTTTTCATACCCTACAAAATGAGTTTATTAACTAAATTGCATGGAAGCGCATTATGGAAGTATGAAGCTTCGATTCTATTAAAATCAACATTTTGTCTTTTTAAAAAGTAATTTGCATTATTGATCCAATATGGAAATATGCGTGCGACACACTCGCCCACAAAACACCACAGAAAAAACAATTTCAATCTGAAAATCCAATCGGTTCCGTACACAATTCTGCTTTTTGCGTTTTGAAGGAAAAAACAAAAAATGAGAAAAACAAAATTTGCATAAAAGCATAAAAAAACAAGAAAGAACGTTGCAGTCGAGTGTACTTGACTACGAGATACGCTGTACACAGTTTAAGTGATTCTATAGATGTTTACTAACTATAATCTAGATTAATCTATTGTGGAACTATACAAACCATTTTATCGATATTAAAGTAGGAAACAATTATACGAAATTTGACATTCGCTGCTTTGTATAAATAAGTTTTTCATACAAAAACCTGAGAATATATCTTACTAAACCTTGTCTACGTCTACCATTAGTAAATAATTATGGTGAGACAGACAGACGAATATTCTGAATACGACTTGATTTTAGAATATATGCTCTTGGCTTCTCATCCTCTTAGCTGTTACCAACATTTGCACAAACTTAATATATCCTTTAACCACATCAATATAGTGTATAACGAGTGACATCTGTGGCAAAATGCCTTAATTACAGAACAAGCAGTCTACGAGGAGTGTAGAGAGTATAGTTTGAGGCGCTTCGAGTAGAGCGGCAAAGTTGTTGAAGAAGAAAAACATATTTTTTGTTTTAATTGAATTTGCATCAATGAGAGACGAAAACAGTTCAAAAGAGTTGCACATTTATGACAGACGATGGCGAGGATAACGTCGACGACGACGAGGACAAGAACGAGTTGCGTTGCGTTGAGTAAAACAATCAACCAACATGAAAAACAATCAACAAAATCTTTGACAGCATAAAATTTCACTTAAGCAGATACAAAATGAAGATATGCAATAAAAGTGTAGATACTTTGCAAGCGAAAAAGAAAGAAAAAAACAATGAAATGAAGTAGATGCTTGCCTGGATAGCCTGGATAGCTGTTGGCAGGCAGCAAATGAGTGAATTGCCATAAATGATGGCCGGAAGGAAGACAGGCGGGCGGCGAGCTAGGAAATGCAGCAGCAACGCAAGGAGTGTACTTCCTGTGTGCAGCAGTTAGGAATTATACAGAACAACATCAACAAGTAATCAACGGTGTTCAGTGGTAGAGAAAGGTAGACAGAGAGAGATACGCATGCAGCAAATTCAGATATACTCGTAGATACAAAGATGTATCTATAGAGCTCCTCAAGCCTGTGTTTGTAGTCGAGTTGTTGCTTTTGCCGTTGTCAAGTTGCGCTTTGATGTCTTTTTCATGTTCCGACAACGCAGAAAATGAAAGCAAAAATTGTTCCACGTTCAAACAATTAAAAATGCAGTCTAGAAGTTGCAGGAAATGCGGCATGCGAATGCAAAGAAAATCTTTTGGGGCGTAGGCGAATAGAATGCTTTCAAGATTTTTTCAAGTTAAAAAGGATGTTGGGTTCACCCCTTAGTATTTAACATGTTTCATTTCTTTCGAGAACTTCGACAGTATGCGCTTTGAATGTATTATTATTATTTATTTATCAAACATTGAGAGATAAAATGTTGCGACCTATATTTAACAGATTTAGTTGCTAGAATTTTAGTATATCATTTTGAAGCACACGGTGACTTTCTGGTTTTCACTTCCCCAAACTCTATCAGAATCGGAAAAAAATTGCAAAATTAATTGTTGACACCTAAGCCAGCTTTTCATAGAACAGGTCAGGTAAGTTTGTTTGGTTGAAGAAAGCGCATAAAGTATGTATATATATTCTTGATCAGCATTAAAAGTCGAGTCGATATAGACATCTTCGTATGTCTGGCGCTCCGAAAGAACAACGAGAACTTTGAGCAATTTACTAGATATAGTGCCTTCAAGTTTGAATATTTAGATTCTCTTATAACCTTTTTAGATGAGTACATATATTTTAGACTAGTACTCAATGAACTCTCCAACTGCTGTCTATAGAACCTACCACCTTATTTATGAGTTTTTATAAAAAAAATATTTTTTATTGTTTCTGCTAATTTGGAAACTAGGAACTGCAAATAAACGTCCTAATAAGGTATTCCGTATATGTCCAGATGCAAATACAAGTGATAACCCCATACAAATCATTGCATTTATGTTGTTGGCTTAGCTAGGAACGCACTTTGTTGAATCTTAAAATTTTCTAATAAAATATTTCTATGCAAATAGTACGAACTTGAACTTAGATTTGATGGATTGACTGGGCGAAGTACATACAAACATAAATTTTTCGCTTGCTAGCCCTTTGTTTCCTACCAATCCTTATTTGCCATTACTACCGCTAAAAATAATTGATCATGTTTTATGGTTAAATCGTATTCCTTAGAGTGTACGATTTTTTAAGTCCTTCAAACTTGAATTTGTCAAAGAGAGCCCTGAACAAATTCTTACAGAAAATAAAAACATAGACGCCCATTGCATGCGGTGATTCGGTTCCTTGATTTTCTACTGAAAATGGTGAGTAAAAGCCATATATTCCACCATGTGGAAGGATGGAAAAGTATGCTTTCACAAAAATTTTAATTAATGCATTAAAATTTCAAGAATATTGTCTGAAATACGATCTGCGACATACTTACTTAAATTGTCGTCAACCGTCTTCCGGTCATGACCGCATTAAGGAAGGCGCGCTATCATCTATCATCTTGTGCGCGCTGGCGCAGTTGTTTTGAATGCCAAGTACGGAGAAATCTTTCCATACCAGGTCATTCCTCGTCGTCCTCCAATCAAGTTTAAGCTCCCTATGTAAGCAATGCGTACTGAAGCTCTATCATCCATTCGAAAAAAAGGATATGTTTGTAAGCATGATTCTGCGCCTGATCTCCAGGCTGACGTTGTTGTTGCTGGATATCTCGGATCCAAGATAGACGAAGTTTTCTACAACACTGAAGTTGAAATTCTCTATCGTCACTGACTGTTCAAGACGCAATGATGGAGTGCGAGAAGACACCAAGTACTTCGTCTTGTTCTCATTTACCGAGGATCATGAGCCGAGACTGTGTTTCAATCTCTAAGAACGCCTTGCTAACTCGCCGTTCCTGCGTACCGATGTTATCCATGTCATCGGCGTAAGCGAGCAGCATCACTTCCTTTTTGGAAGATCGAACCCGATATATTCTGTATTTACTGGCACTTTCGTAGGATGTATTCCATCAGGAGATTAAAAAAACCTAACGACAGAGCATCACCCTGCCTGAAACCTTTCTTAGTATCAAAGGGGTTTTTTCCCACTCTGACAACGCTTTGTGTGTTAGATAGCGTCGCCATGCAAAGACGGACAATCTTTGCCGGATTTCTGAGCAGACAGGGCGTCCAAAAACTTCGATCGTATCGACGTGTCGAAAGCGGCTTTGTAGTCGACCAATAAGTAGTGAGTGTCTTTGTTGAACTCACGGGTCATTTCCAAGATTTGATGTTATGTGAATAATTGGTCACTGAAGCTACACTGATATGGTCCTATCAGTGAATTCGTATCTGGCTTCAGCCTATTACACAATACGCGCGACAGAATCTTTTATCCAATGGAAAGAAGACTTATTCCGTGGTAGTTGGCGCAAACAGCAGCGACTCCTTTCTTAAAGATAGAAGAGAAAACACTGAGATTCCAGTCATTGGGTATGCGTTCATTGGCCCATATCTTACATAAAAGTTGGTGCATACTTCTAACCAATAGTGCCATCATTAACTGGTGGTTTTGGTGTTATTTCTCTATCGGCGGAATTGTGCGCATCATCGCCTCCAATTAGGTTAGTAAAAATACTCCTCCACAATCTCAGTAATTCCTGTGCATCTGTAACCAGATTTCTACTTTGGTTTTTTGGAGAAAGTTTCTCTGCACTATTTTGACCTTAGCATCGTCGTCCTTCACTTCCGTTGGTACGTGCGCACAAATCTGGCTTATATTGAAATATTTAGTCTTGATGCGTTTAAGCGCTCGTCCACCGTCGTGAATCTGAAGACTAGGCTACATAAGTTCTTACTTACCACGAAACCACATCCAAATTCGCGCTTACTCACATGGCAGCTGTAGTAGATGTCACAGGATGCTTTTTAATCCTTGTTGGCCATTTCCAAAAGAATGACTTTAAACCACTTTTCTCTCTTTTACGAAATATATGTACATAAAGCATCCCTCTTAGTACCATTAAACTACCTTGTATATTTTTATTCACAGCTTGCAAAGGGAATTTTTGTCAAGCGCATGGAAACTAATCAAAATTGTTCCAATTCCTAAACCAGGAAATCCCACCAATATACCTTAAGCCTTTCAGTCTGTTATGTGGTCTTTCTAAAATTTAAAAAAAAAATAATAAAAGCTAGACTTGTTAGTTATTTAGCTTCATTAGATTTTATCCGCCGTACAATGCGGTTCTAGGGCAGGTTATATTTGTTCATATCCAACCATAAAACATTGAAAATACCATTCTAAACCAACCGATTGTAGCGTAGGTCACATTTGGCATTCAGCTTTGATCCATAAACTAAAAGTTGTTAGTACACCCATATACTTTGTTAGAACATTGCATAGTTTTTTGATGGATCCTTTAATTTATATCAGCTGAATCCCGCCAGCTTCGCTCGCGCTAAGTAAAGCCAAACTGTTTACACTTGTCGAGTGAACCTTCTACCGATCTCCTTACCATGTATATCAAATTTCACCGCTCTACCTCAAATGAATGCAGAGATAACATATTTTGCATATCGCTTAAATAAGGGACGGGTACCTCTTGTTGTGGACCGATTTGTACTAAAATGTAATATTTTATAGAGAGTGTTTTTTAGTGTTTCACAACTTTGAGTTGGCAATACTGTTTTATTTGACGGATGATTTAATAGCTGATAGTTGCTTTTACTTTAGTTTGGTTTGGCATTTCATTATGGATAGACTTATAGTAGAGCAACATCCTGCAAATATTTGACATTTTTTTTCTTACTTCGTTATTTTTAAGGTATTCATAATTGTCCATGAGATCGACTATTTCGAATAATTGTGAATCGTTTTCGGTTCATGTTCACTCTTAATTATGATATGCATCCCGTAAGATGCCGAATTGTGCGCAACGAACAAGCTGTAGCCGCTGTACAGTAAAGCATTCAAGAAGATCCAAATCACTCAATTCGACGCCGTTCTCAGCAAATGCGGTTGTGTCCATCTACTTTGTGGAAGATTTTACGAAAGGATCTTGGCTTAAAAGGTTTTAAGATTTAACTTGTGCAGGAATTCAAGCCAAACGACCATTGTGCTCGCCAATGGGCTGTAGCACAAAATTTGTTCAGCGATGAAGCTAATTTTTGAGCAAAATTGACACATTTGGAGTGAAGGTAATTCACAAGCAATTAGTATCAATCAAGAACCATGCAAGGACTTGATTAGAAGTTTTATCGTTTCTCAATTAACTGGCATTAATCTTGCTAACAATTCTAACAGGACGGAGCTACAGCGCACGATACAATAGATTTACTCAAAGAAACTTTAGATGAACGAATAATTTCATGTAATATTCACATTAATTGGCCACAGAGATCGAATTACGGCCGCAAATGCTGCGAGAAGTGTGAGAAAATTGAACATCTAGATTGTGCCTTGCAGGTGCTAACCATGGCTCATAATTTAGAATCTAAACTTTTTTTGGGATTTTTCGCCACAATTTACTATTTCAAACCCAAATTTCCTTATTTGAATTTAATAACCAAAACAATTTGGAACAATAGGCCACTCATGAACCTCATTACCACCTACGGTTCTGAATTTTTTACCTTTCACTATTTCGGACTGAGGTGATTAACATTTTCTGCATATACGTTTGAAGATTTCTTCAATGGAATTCATTCGTTTATCAGAAGAAACTTTGCTATTGAGCGTACGGTATAGTTCTAGTGCCAGAGCCAGGTTAGTTTCTATCACTCGCCGCGCACAGTGATATCTGATGTTGAATGCTGAACACTTATTATTTATTTCATTAAGTATTTTCAATCGATTGACAAATTGCACCAAGAAAAAGTTTTCAACGAAAATAGAATAAAAGCTCAACTCGGAAACATTTTATGGAGACATTAAATATATTAAAGAATTTTTTTTTTCTGATTATGGTATGAACTTTTTTCTATTTTTATTGCACAATAACTTTTTTCTGATACTTAATAAAAAATGATTTATATCGCAAAGTGGGTATATCTAACCTACAGAGCAAAGAGAACAGCTGAATACCATTTATTGGGTGTGGCACATTTAAGTTCATATTTGTACATATGAATTTATTCAATGTACAAATATGAATCATTTTTAATTAATTTAATATTAATTTATTATAATTTTTAACTAATTTAATATTATTGGGCCCCGAATCACAGCCATGGATCGGTCCAAGCAGTCGCAACTACAAACCACAAGAAAAGAAATAAAAGTTTGTAATTACAATTTATTGAAGTTCAAAGTTTAGGATAGTTTTTTTTATGAAGTGTCTAAAGAATATAAATTTAAAATATAGATATACCAGAGAGACCGCAGTGAATCATGGCAAGCACAATTTGTTGTGCAAAACAACAAGCTTAAAGGCACATAATTACGCGTACATTAAGAAATTGGGATTCAAGCAAAAATGGGGAATCTACTTCGCCACAAAGAATCTTGTGCAGGAAAACTACAGAAAGCATCGATCGTCTTACAGCCAGAGTTTGAAGATCTTTAACTTTTCGTCGATCCACATATGGAGGGAGATGTATAAGAACATTTGAAATTTCTAAAAGTAAATAATAGAAACGGTTTTTGGACAGCCTCAATATGAACTTGGTGAATTACATAATGTGGGTTCCAAACACATGATGCAAATTCCAAGATCGAATTAACAAGTGAAGTGTACAAAAGTTTTGTAGTGTAAGGGTGTTCAAATTCCTAAGAACAACGCTTTATAAAACCATTAACCATTAAACCAATATGATTCTTAAAACTTAATTTAGGGTCCATAAGAAGGTTTAAATCATTTATGCAATGAATATGAATATACAAAATTAGGCCATAATTAGAGGTTTCCTACGATGAAATGTTTAAAAAGAAAGCATAAAAGAACACAAATGGAGCTGGCACATTGTTTTTGTATACAACTAGGAATATTCTCAGAACCTGGGAGACATGAAAATTGAATAGATTGCTAATGCTAATTACAGGACTTGATATGAAATCATAAGTTGGAATCCTATAGGGATAGATTATACTACAGTTAGAAGAATAATTAGTGTAAGTAGATTGAAAGAAAATAGCAAACAAATCCGATATCTGAGAATAAGATAATTTTATGTCAGTATTACTTAATTGAAGGAGAAATAATTCGGCAAGTATTCGACCCGATTTCAAATAAAATTTTTATCAGCTTAAGAATTTTACTCTATTTTTTCACTAGTCTTGGATAATAGATAGTATTTGCATGTTATAAATTTTTGTGCTTTTTACCTCTTCACGAACATTATTGAGTTTATAAAACAAAAGTTCGGTTTATCTCTGAACAGCATAGGTTTTTTTTTTTTTAAATTAGATGAGCGGTATCTCGCTCAACATATAAGCGATAAAGAAAATTCGTCATATCATTGCATCCATTTGAATTACAGGGATGATTTTTGGTATACATATATGTTAATGGAACCAGGAGAAGATCATATCATAAGTTTGTTCATGTTCAGAGGGGGCGGTAAACAAAATCAACATATATATGCTTTTATTTGAGGTACGGCGATGATATTTAGTATATGTGATTAATAGGATCGAAAGAAGATCACTTGATGGGTTTGGTCAATAAGCAAAACCTAAATATTTCTGCATCTATTTTAGGTACAGGAATGATATTTAGAATACATGTTTATGGGATGACGAGAAGATATTGCATAAGTGGGGATTGTTTGGCTAAATGTTTTATTAGAATTGAAGATATACAAAATTTGACAATATTGCTAAAATAAGAAAAAAACAAGTAAAAAAATTACAGTCGGGCGTAAGCTACTGTAAGAGGCCCTGTACCAGTTCAGATCGACTAACAAACACATTAGATGTTTCCTGAGCTTATGACCACTTCCTACTGCACGAATTAGTGCCTTATAAAATATTTTCTTATATATTTAAAGAAAAGGGGGGTCGTTCAAATTCAATTGCTTATAAAATCATCATTTATTATCCGATTTTGATGAACTTTTTGGATTTTGGCTTAGAGGGATGATATCTCTATACTGGTATACTCATTTGTGCCGAAGAAATTTTTAGACTTGGTGGTGATTTTATGGGGATTATGGTGGTTGAGGTGCAAAATTTTAAAATAAATTTGTAAAAATTTGCAGTTCTAGTCCAATGCAAAAAACACGAAGTCTCTATCTATTACCGTTTCCGAGATCCTTTCGTTCATACAGACGGACAGACGGGCGGACAGACGGACATGGCTATATCGGCTCCTCTAGCACTCCTGACCATAATGGGGGTAACTTTGGGGGTCTCCGACCATTATTTCTACCTGTTACATACATTTGCACAAAACCAATAGGCTCTTGTACCTTCGGTACAGGGCCAAAAAATTAAAAATTATGATTAAATAAATAAAAAATTTTCCAAAAATTGGGTTTTATGGGTACTACTCCTAAAAGAGGAGTTGGCATGCTTGCATACAGTCTTCTGAAGATTTCTTAGTGGTTTGATTTGTATCTTTAACCTTTATGGAGTATTTTATTAGAATTGACGTAAAATATAAAAAATTTGGTGGTTTTGTACATACGAAAACACAGAAAAAAGGGTCCAATTTATATGGGGCTTACTCATTCTAGTGATTTATATAGAATAATACATATAACAAAATGTGGCGTTTCTAGCTAAAATTATAAAAAATTATATAAAAAGGAGGGGTAGTAATGTTTACAATAATATTTCGACCAATTGAAGGGTATCTGCTTTGTATTAATAGTTTGTCACTTCAACCATTTACATATGTCAAAGTATAATTGAAACACAAATTAAATAAATAGTTAAGTAAAAAAATAACTTAATGTGCTTCTCTTTCCTTATCTTCAATGGAGCAGTGTAGTATTTTTTACTGGGAAACTTCTTTTTTCAAATATCAACAAACATTTGCGCACATTTGGTAGCCATTACCTTGTCTCCTCGACTTGGCCCCTTTTCGTGCTCCAGTGACTAACCCGTTCAAATGTTTTCTAATGTGACCCGTTTGAAGTCAGCCGCCGTCGCTTTGACTTGATGTTTATATTTGAAATATTTTTATTAGCAAAAGGGATGATGCTATGCGCATAAAACGCTTTGAAGTTCAAGTGTAGCAAACAAACAGACACAGACACAGACAGACGTTCAGTCATATGAGCAGATACTTCTACACACTTAAATATCTGTGTCGAATAAAGACACTGAAAAAATAAGGTTGTTTTCGTTGTTGTTTTTGTAAATCAAAGTCGCTAATATATGTACGAGTATATCAAAGCAAACACAAATCGAAAATAAGAAAAAAAGAAAAAAAATTGTATCTTATAAGAACACAGATATGTAGCATGTACTATAAATAGGGGAATACATTATATTGAATCGTTTGATGGTGCTATTATTGTCATTTATGTTGTTGTTGGATTTGTACATCAATTTGCTGCGCCACCATGACGCTTTCAACAACGTCGCTCACTCGTCTGGCAAATCGCCGCAAGCCCAAAAGGCGACATAAAAGTGTTTAGCAAAAGTCTTCGATGGCGGCGGCGGCATTAAGCGTTGAAAATTAAGCGAGCACTTTTATAAAAGTAAATAATAATTTAATAAAGCCGACACAGAGCTGCAAAAAAGAAAAAAATTATATGAGAAAAAAAACCCGTACAACAAAAACAACAACAGGCATTCAACTCAGACAGACGGACTGGCAGACGTTGTCGATTGTTGAGCGTGCGAGCGAGTGGAAGAACAAAGAGTTTGTGCCGCCGCCAATCTAAGCTAAGCGCGCAGCTGCAACGACGACCAACGACGTCGTTGATGGCGGTTGCTTTTATGAAATGCGCCCTCTATATGTCAGTTAGAAGATCGTTCAGTTGCAGTGGTCGCAGTCGCAGACGCGCATGCTCTATTGCTATTATATAGCTTAATGACTGATCAATCCACGAATGTATGTCCAAGTGGTAAGTTGCTTTGAAGCGGGGCAGTTGCAGCAGCAGCAACAGCAGCGTGGCAGATTGATTTGACCGCACAAGATACAACACAACTGAACACAGCGCAGCACAGAGCGCAGAGTGCAAACAAATGTGCAACAAAATGACCAAAGCCGCAACAATGAAAAAAAAAAAAAAAACAATAAACGAAGCGACAACTACTCAGGCGGCAAAACCTAAGGCTCGGCCCGGCCGTCAATCGCTTGCATCGCACGGCTTACTTTGGAGGACAGTTGGCGAGATAAAATGCAAACACGCCCCGAGAATTGCTCTGAGTCGAGTCGAAACGACTGATTTCGCACGGGTGGCAATAATTGCTTTGCCAACAACAATCAGCAGACAACAGCAACAAACAATCAGTGGCGGAGTTTGAGAAATTATTTTAGGCGCTTTGCTGTAAATACGATGTAGGGCATCTAAAATTTGAAAGCAAGACAAAAATCATAAAAATAGAAAGCGGTAACTAAGGTAAAACCGAAGCTTAACAAACATCGAAAAATAAGAAAGAACCCTTTAGATGAGAACTAAATTTATTTGTGGATATATTTTTATTGTTTTTCATAAAAAAAAACCAGAAAAAGGAGACAGATTTGTAAGTGTGATACCCCTTTTAGTGGTCCGATATGAACTTATATTATATGAAATATTTTATTGGAATTAAAGTAAGATATACCGAATTCGGCGTTTTAAGCTAAAATAGGTGCAGCTCTGACTCCAATAATAGTCCTTCTTAATCTTCTTATTGAACGCTAATGTGGCAAACTTCTTGTAGCGGCTTGTGTGGTGGACGATTTCTTGTTGTATGGTGTTCAGGCTCAAGTCTCGGTGTTGTGCTGTGTTGCGGATGTACCAGGGGCACACTGTAATCTCACGAAGACTTCTATTTTGCAGCTTTTGGATTCGCTGCCGGTGTGTTTTGGCTGCGAAGCCCCATATTTGTATCGCATATCTCCAAAAAAGTGCCACCGCACAGTTGTAAACAGCTATTGAGCATCCAAAAGAGATGCCTTAGTCTGAGGCGACATCTAGATATTAAATTATGGACATGTCGTCTAAATCTAAGCCTCTTATCCAGCGTTATACTAAGGTACTTGACGTCGTTTGCCTGATGAACGTCGATGTTTTTAAGCCAAATCTGGGGCGGCATTTTTTTTCGAAGTGTGAAACACACATTTATACACTTCCCTGCATTTAGTTTAATGTTCCATCGCTTGGTCCCATTCTCCAAATCGTGGACATACTCCTGCACTCCGTCTGCTGCATCGTATTCGCATTTGGCGTTGTAGAGAATTGCTTCGAAAGATACTAATATGACTTTCCCGGGTTAAATTATATACTCATCGGGTACAGGGTGATCGGCAGTGAACAAGGAGTACAGCAACGGTCCCAGCACACAGAATGGGCAGTTAAGAACTTCTTCCGTACTTTCCCTTGAAAACAACGGTCTTCCAAGTAAGCCTGTATCATCAAGTAGAAAGGGGATGAATAGCCTTGATTTATGCTAAAAGACTAGCGTGCCGTACTCGGTCAAAGGCTTCCTGCACGTCCACAAAAACTCCATTGCAGTACTCCATTTGATCAAACGCCTTTAAAATGTGGTTCACTAACCTGTGAGCTTGCTCAACGGTGCCATGACCACGCCGAAAACCAAATTGGTGCTCAGGTATACTACTTTGGTAGACTCCAAAAAATTCTTTCCCAAAACTTCGACAGTAAATGTAGAAGGCTTATAGGACGATATGAGGTAGCAATATCTGAAGGATCATAGTGATCCTTGCTAGTTTCCACTTGCTAGGGAAATTCTGCATCCTCAACATTACGTTTAATATTATTGTTAAATAAAGAAATGCACGCCTTGGTAATGCCTTTAAGGTATTATGACAAATTCTTTGGTGACCCGGGGCTTTGTTTCTGGGCAAATGCTGTATGACTCCCATGAATTTTTCGGGACGGACTGCTCTCATTGAAAAAGTCCATATGAAGAGGGACTTCAAGGAACTGTACCACTTTGGCCACGTCATCCTGGACTCTAAATTGGTTGCCAATATGTTAGCCTGATCTTCCTCGTTTTATTTTAATTTAAAAAAACTTTTTTCATTTACAAAATCGAAAAGAAGGTGTTGAAGGTATATTATATTTAATAGTCTACTGGATGATTAATTCACCCCTAAGTTACATCGTCTATGTTATAAGCGTATGTACAACACTCGCTTTGGCGTTTAATATAAAAAATTAAATGGTTCCGCAGGAACTTGCATCATTTATGTATTATTCGCTTATGGGTGAATACTGAAATCGCGATTTTTTGTTTTTGGAATTTTCGAAATACACAATGTAATAAATCTAGAACTTTCTCAATATGCTGTCGGGATTTTTTCTCCAGAAGGCAACCGCTAGATACTATTAATTAACTGAAAGAAGGGTAGGATACAACATCTCCGAGTCTGTTGATACCAAGAGAGGGTCTATGTAGTATGATGATGTTTAATCTGTTGATAGAGTACATCCTACATCAATGCCAATACATAGAAAAAATATCGGTCTCGATTTTTCAGTAGGAAGCGCTGCTGCATTGACATCATCAGAACAAAAGAGAGGGAGTTAGAAAGTCATTGTAGCAGTTTAACTCCGGTAGACCAAACTGGAAACTGGTACAGGGTATAATAAGGTCACCACTCTATGTATCTCGTAATGAAACACGATCTCGATCTCTATCTTTAACTTATAAAAAATAAAATAACTTATATTTGGAGAGGCCAAATGGCTACAATAAGCTATTATTTTCAAACTATTGTGAAGTAATTTCATATTATGAAACTTTTGATATTCAGTTTCTTAGAAGAAGTTTTTGAAAAAAGTCTTTTTCAAATATTTTGAACAGTTTTAAACTAATATCCTTATTTTGATTTATCAGCATCTTAAATCAAACTGAGAAAATAGTTTTTCCACAAACAAATTTGCTGTCGAAACAAGCGCATGCTCAAGCCAACTTGTTGGTCCGACATGCTCTATAATGACAGTATAAAGCCATATCACCAGCGGTTCGATAATGAAAGATGTTCTTCTATAATAAGACTTGTTGAAGTCAGCTGCTTGCTGCAGTTATGACTCAGTCGGTGCAAAGCGCAATGCAACTTTACTATTGAAAGGAGTTCATAAAATATATTCGAACTTTGTTTTCTCTTCATTTGAACAGCATTACTCTGTGTTTTCGCGTTAAACAGATTCGTTGAAGAATAAGAGAGAGATTCCTAAAATATGCATAGGTGATGGTATTCATTCTACATACTGTATTGGAGGGAAGCAAAGGTAGCGTTTATTCAGAGGGTAGGAAAAAAGGGTCTCTTTTACCCTAAATTCTTTCTTCCTTCATAGAAATCAACATGCGTATAGGTCTACAGATCCACGGAAAATGTCCTATACTAACTCAAAATCTGAATTCAGAACGGCCAGAGGGAAAGCCATTTGTGTTTTTAGGGGCATAGAAGCTGCCTTTGACAAGTATGGCTTGCATCAGAAAACAATCAAATGATATCTTGATAGACACCCACCCACCCACAACTACAATACCCGAGTGACAATCTAGGTTTAATGAACAACTTCATTAGAAGATTTAAGATAGGGCTCAGCACTAATGAAAAATGGGAAAACATAGCCTTGAACTACGTTGTCAAATCTGAGCCAATCAGTTAATTTACAGACTGCTCTCTAACAGATGAAGGAACTGGCGCAGGGAATTTTGGAACTAGCACTAAATATTTTGAGTCGCTAGGGAAATTCACCAGAATTCACCCAATTCAACCTAAATAAAGGGGCTAGAAGATTTAAAACATCGCCATTTTCTTGGATGGTGTTCAGGCCAGGCGGCTATTAGACCAATAAGTTCCCCTGTGATCAAATCTTAACTGGTCGTGGAATGCATAGGTAAATTAAACAACCTAGAAAAATTACTGGGTACCTGGTCATGTGTTTACTGGTCATGCGGGCATACCAAAAAACAAGCAAGTAGAGGATTTGGCAACAAGAGAACCAGAACCATTCCGCGGTCTCTGACTAGGTACAATGAAAATCCTGGTCGAAACGAAGGAGAATAAAGCAAGTGACTTTTTCTGGGAGAAATGTGAAGGCTTAAAACAAAGTAAAAAATATTTCTTCCTGACTGGAGACTTAGAAGATACGTATGTAAAATTGGAATCGAGCGTGAAAGCACTTGCAGATTCTGTACAGGAGACGACGCAACTCCGGAGCATAGCTTGGAATTGTCCAGCTTCGGTCAGCGTGATAAAGTATTGTAGGTAAAACTACCGTCAGGGTACATTAGCTCCTGCAAAGATCTCACCTAATAATAGCAAGTCATACCCATATATTGAGAGACATTCACGACTTAGGTGTTTAGTGATGAATGAAGACCGGTGGTCACATTATTTACTTCGCTGTTCTGGAAAATGTTGACTACATGGAAACAGAAATAACCAGCAACAACAACATCAACCCGAAAATCTAGCAACCAAATCAGAAATAAAGTCTTCTTTGGAATGTTGAAATTTAGAAATATATAAAACGCTGATAGCATACGTCATTCCTCAGCCTTTTCAGTCCATACGGATAATATGGGTTACTTTTTCCGAAAAGTGAAATCGAAGAAGATCTAGCATAATGCCTTAGATGCCTGTTCGAACCTACTTAAAGAAATGTATCGGCGCAGGAGGAGCCTACTTTGAAACATTTAAATGTGTTGCACGACTTTCACAGAAAAACTTACTTCATTTGTGGTTGGAATCGGCAGCCTACCCTGTATATAAAATTAACTAACCCTATACACAAACAGACAGACAGACCTTCAGTATGTCTGTTTGAGTATATGAGATGGGTGTTCAGTAGGAGTTGGGCGCCAAATTGGTCGAAATCCCGCTATGAACAGCGCAACAATACCGCGTTGTGAAACAAAACGTGAAAAAATAAATAATAATAAGCGCGTAAAAGAATAGCGCAAATGAAGCGAATGTTTGCTGGACCTGGAGGTCTCTCATTCTCCACACAACCGACGGACAGACAAGCAGACAGTCAGCCAGTCAAGCGGACAAAGTGACAGCAACGAGGCTCTGGGCTCGCAAGTACGGGGGGCTGTGTGTGTAGAGTTGTGCATCAAAACAGCATCAAAGCATTGATGCCGGCTAAGATTGCAGCAACTTCAAAGCCGTTGCAGCTTTATTCGAGTACAACTGAAGCGGCAAGCGTTCGTCGCCTGCGGGTTGGAAAACGATATGAATAACCAAAGGCTAAAGCGGTACGGAGGACGCAGGTGAAATTCGCAAGCATATATCATATGTGTAGTTGGACACATGGACGGACGGACGGACGGACGGACACATACAATATAAACGTGTGTAGTAATGCGCATGCGCAACTCACTAGACGAGGCAGGCGGCATATCATCGGCAGCAGCGTGCGGCATGTACAACACGGCGTATGAGTTATGGCAATTGAAAAGTGTTTGCAATGATTTAGCTTTTTAATTTTCTTCATTTTGTTGTTGTTGTTTTAAGCTTTGAAAATTTTCGCATGACTATTAAATCAATGTTGGCACACGAAATGCAAACAACATGAAATACAATAAAATAAAATAAAATGCAATAAAAAAAATTAAAAAAGTAAAAAAATAAGCAAAACACGTGTCTTGGCAAAGCAGCACAAGTCGGAAATGGTCACGGAGCTGTGTTGCAAAGAGTCTGGCAATAAATCAAAGTGTGCTGTAAGCCAAGTTGCAATCTGCCAACCAAGTAAAAAAAGAGCATGAGTCAATGAAGCAGCATGATATAACCAACTCCCACGCAGCAGTAAGGGAAGAGAGTAAAAGTAGTCGAATGAAGGCAACTAAAGGATAGTGCTGCAGCAGATACATGATACATTGAGAATGCTCACCGAGGCATCTTCGATGCTGTGCACCTTATGGCCAGCATTAAACTGCTGCCTGGTCGCCGCTGTTAAGGATGAGCACGAGAAAGCCGCTCTCCTTTTGTGGTGTGTAATGAAGACATTACAATGACGCGGCACGTTGAGGTTATTAATCACCGAGTGGCATGGAGCACACAACGTGCACCGAAATAGCGTAAACGTTTAAATGCAATTTAATTGTCTTTTAAATATATACACACACAGACACACGCATACAGGATGCGTTACTTGAAAGGTGTGGTGAAATTTCAAGCAGCTTGAAGAAGTAAAGAGTCATTTCTGAATATTAAAAACATTCAAAAAGTTTGCAGTTATATAGTTCCACAAATTCGTCCATAATTTTGACAATTTTGGCGAATATTTTATTAAAAATATTTTTAGTACTTTTGCTTTTTTTTTGTGTTCACTTTTGTTTATGTGCCTAATTAATCAATCTTCACAAGCACACCATCTTTGATATTAAGTTTGGCGATCTCTTCTGAAGCCAATTCGCTGAGCACTGATCTTTACAAAAAAATCATGTTCAACCCCTCGCTGAAGTAAATTCTGTTGAACTCGAGTATTCCTATTTCCTCTTCAGATAACGAGATTTTAACGAACATGCAAATCCCTTTCTACTTACTCACTCACTTAAAAACCTGTCCCTCCTTTTTGAGTTTTTGAAGAAAAAATTGCTTATTTTTCTTAAAACACCAGATTTGCAGTATCTTAGATCCATTCTAATAAAATGTTCAATATATGTCCATATATGTTTAGTTTACTTTTAAGATTGTTTTTGGGTTCATTTTTGGCTATCGGGCCACTATAAGAGGTATTCCCATATCATTCTGACTCCCTTTCTGGGTTCTTGTAAGAAAAGTTGTTGTTGTTGTATTTTAGTTTATCTTTGATATGACTAATCCCAAAAAAAAATGTCACATGCTTCAAGATAGGAATATATTCCTCGTACAGTTTTAAAGTACAATAAGGATACATAATTTGCATCGTTATTTTCTGTTTTTAATAGCATTAGCACAAGTGCTTAAATGCCTTTTCCCTTGTAACATTCAGGATACCAATAGAAACTATTTGTGCTCCAATTAACACAGTTTACTCAGTTCACGGGCCCTCAGGAGATCTGTGCTCTCCAGGTTTAAACATATATTAAAGAACATGGCTTCCCTTTTTTTATCAAGCCGCATTTATATTTCCTTGCCGAGTATCTCAGCTCATATGCTTATCATAGCTGTGTCGGTAGCATACTTCAGTACCCTCATTTATACTTCCCAATGCCTGTTAGTTGCTTCTCGGAGGTGTGCTGTACTTTTTCGTCATCGCATCAGCAATTTCATGCAGCTTGTAGAAGTATAGAAGTCCTCCCCTTTAAAACATTCTCCAGAAAGGTGAAGAACATAAAAGACAAGATACGTTTGAATTTTGTTTAACTCTTATATTGTGTTTGGGAGTGGCAAAATTTCAAAATAAACTTGTAAAATTCCGGAGCATTCCTAGTCGAATGTAAAAAACACGAAGTCTCTATCTATTACCGTTTCCGAGATCTTTTCGTTCATACAGACGGACAGACGGACATGTCTTTATCGACTCAATGGTGGGGATCTCTGTAAGGAGCTTTACAAATGCATCGCAGATAATAAATACTCAACTCTTAGCATCGGAAAACCCACATATTGCCCAATAGACCCCAGGAAAGTAACGGAACTACTAGATTTTGTCGTTTACAATGGAGTATAGCAACACCAACTTCACATTAAGGACAATTTTGATCTAAGCTCAGACCATTCTGCATTTATAGTGGTACTACCGTCCAATTAAATCAAGACCTTATAGAATAATTACAAGCCAAACTAATATTGCATCCATTAAAAGCAGGCTAGAGAACAAAACACGCTTTTATAGCATAATCCAAATCCAAATCAACGAAGTAAACCCTTATGTCAACCAAAGTGAGACAATTAATCAAAAATAAAAATAAACTTCGCCAAAACTTCGCCGAAGCCCAATCGACAAGCAAACACTTAACAAGGCCCTAAAAGAACTTAAGGACACACATCAAAGTAGTTTAAAAATCCTTATACATCTGATCTAAATTATAGCCTTTGGGGGGCAACCAGATATTTCAAACGACCAACCAAAAGAAAAACCATAATAGTTGAGAACAATGGATATTCCTGCATGCTCTAAAGTATTTAAACGAATACTTGTAAGCATGTCACTGGACCTGGAGGACTTCAATATCATACCCAAACATCAGATAGGATTCAGAAGGGAGCACAGCACAATCCTCGCATTGTTAAAAAGATTGTCGGTGCACTCGAAAATAAACAGTATTGTGCTGCCACATTTCTGGACATTAAGCAATTATTTGACAAGGTATGGCACGCAGGCGTCCTTTAGAAAATTAAAAAATGGCTTCCTTCCTTCTGTTTTTTATAATGTTCAAATCGTATCTTTCCAACTGAAAATTTTATGTTCAACATGCTAACGAATGCGCGAAGTTGTACCCTATAAAGGCTGGAGTACCTCAAGGAATCGAACTCGGGCCCGTACTATACACCATTTTTACAGCAGATTTTCCAAAAACAAACAATGTTGATATTGCGACATATGCTGCAATTATCCGAAGTACCGAAAGCCAGGAGGAAGCTTCTAAAGCTAAACAAGTGAAAAATTGCTTAAACAACCAAAAATCTGTAGAGTTAACTTTTACATTGAGAAGTGGAAAATGCCCGCCAGTTTCACTGAATGGATTGTCGATACCAGAAGAAGAAACGGTTAAATATCTTGGCGTGCACCTGAACCGTAGACTCACATGGAAAAAACATATCAAGGTTAAACAATACCCAACTGAACTTTGAACCCTCGATCTCAACTCAGTTTAGAAAAAAAATAAATAATAAATAAAAAAAAAATAAAGCTGACAATAAGGTATTTGAACATGCTAAAGCCAATAATAGTCGCAATTGTTTTCCTCATATCTTCAGATCTTAGATTTATTAAATTTAGGTTAAAAAAGGACAAACAAATAATGGACCTATCATCTGAATAAGGCCCAACATTTATTGCAAAATTGTCAAGATCGTTGAAATAAAAAAACAAATCTTCATGACTGGTACCTTGACGTGGTGAACGGATTAAATATTGCATTATATAATACAAGCATAACTAAGTACTTTATCGTTTGGCTTAGTTTTGAAACTATATGGGGGTGTGGTATGGCCCCATCCGATTTTGATCAAACTTAACAGGTTGACTTCTCCTGATCCTCTAAACATGTAGACCAAATTTCATTTCTGTGCCTTAAATGGATGCAAAGATATGACAAATTTTGTTTAAGCGGTTTAGCTGTAAGAGAGGAACATACATCCTCACAAATTTTCGCAATTATAATATTAGTAGGATGTACAATATAAACAAACCAGTCGTAATTTATTTTTAAATTATTATTAATTCGAACAAAATAATTTATTTTTAATATTTAATTTTCTTAAAGTAATATTTAGGGCCGTAGAAACCCTTACTCATTCAGATTTAGAGAGTAGTATTATCTGTCTTTGAAGAGAGTCGGAGTCCATAAATTTTGAATAAATTTATCTAGAGCCCTAAACATTACCGCTCTTGAGTTTTAATATAGCAAATAATATATATACTATCTCTTCTTCAAAATATGTTAATTTTAAACAGTTTTATAGATGTTTGACCGTCATCATTTAGGTTTCGCCCGCCCACTATGCAACGCGATGAGTTAGTTGTACGTCCGTTTGAGAGAAAATGTCTCTGCCTTAGAGAGAACTTCCAGAAACATTTTAATATTTCAACAAACACAATAGATACTACTTAATTTTTGCAGTGCATAAATATTGAAAATTGTGTTTGAAAACTGAGAAATATTTTCCATGTATACGTTTATATGAACCCCTACAAGCAAAATAATTTACCAATGAATTCCATATATGTCAAGTAGTCATACATATTTATGAAACATTTACAACGAATATTGATTCGAATTGGTTAAAAAAAAAAAACAAATATAAAATACAACAAAATTTATGCAGCTTTCGAAAATTTGGTGAAGCTTTAAAAACGAAATAAAAATTTAAAATATTAAACTCGTATAAAAACCATAAATAACTGCATGCTCATCTCGATTTAACGCCCACCAACCGCAAACCGAAGAAATATAAAGACAAAAGCACCATTGTTTGCAGCTCCAGTGCAATCCTCGCTACACAATAGCTTCCTAATACTACTCCATACCACTTTTATTTCTCTTTTTTTTTATACCGCACCGATTAGTGACAATGACAAAGCCTTGTACTGCGTGTGTCCGCCCAAAAGATTTGCCTTTGAAGTAAAAAATTTATTTTTTTAAAGTCACGAAGCATTGAGTAAAGCTTCAATATAAAGAATAGCCCGAAAAAAAACAATATTAAAATTTGAACAAAATTTAAGAAATTTTTCCCCCATTCATTCACACTTGAAGTGTACAAAAGTTGTCTTTGTTGCCAACATTGCACAACAAATCAATTATTTGTGAGCATATCTGAAATCTTGAAAAAAAAAAAAAAACAAAATCATGTTGTACGTTCTATTCGAAACGAAGCTTTAGTACCCTTCCCAAGATGTAGCAATGTATAATTTCGAGTTGGAGGACCCATGAGAAAGTCTTTTGTTTTAACAGATAGGATAGTACAATAATGTATCTGTAATATAAAACTCAAAAGATGTGACTGATTTCGAGTGTTGAGGATTCGTATTGGTAAGATTCAAACCAAATTTCAAGTAATAAAAAAGTCGATTATACATAAGCTTCAATGTAGATCATAGAATCAGATTTAGTGCTAGAAGACATAGCGATCTTATGTGAGCCATTATTGGTATAGTTTATTTGATCAGATATGCTTTTAAATTACAAAAGTTGGGTACATGATGGCTATAATAAGTCATCTCGCCAAGCTGATCAAATGTACATATATGGGCTTTAAGGCGTCAAAGATGTCTGCTTCAATGCGTTACAAACTTTATGATAAACTAATAGTAACTTCTTCGCACTATATATAAAGGGAACAAAAACGTAAAATTTTGTATGTGAAACTGTGAAGCGACAATTTCAACACTAACACTTAAAGAACGCAGCACAAATTGATTTTAGCAATGGCAGCGTTAAAAATGAATTCATAGATGCTTGGAGTGATGGATTTGTGGACAGAGCCATTGAACAGCTGCTCGGTTAGCTCTGCTGACTGAGATGCCAGCATGTAATGAAGCAATGAGTGAATGATTGAATGAATGACATTACAGCGCAATATTCAGAAGACGCAGAGAAAAAAAGCGAGAAACAATTTGGAAGATCGACCGAGACGGCTCGGAACAATATTGCATGCTGTCAGAGAATATTATTAAGCATCAACAACGCCGACACATAATGATGAAGTAGTCGCAGTATGGAATAATACAATATGTGCAACGAACTCTCGTCGACTGAATGACTGACTGACTGACTGACTGACAGTTGTATGAAAGCAGCCAGCTTTAACAGCCATCCAGCTAAGGACCGAACAGAACCGAACCGGACTGGGCTATCATCACCAACGCGCGCGCATTCTTTTCGCTTCGGCAGCGTTGGCGGCATGCGAGGTTAATTAAAAGGCAAATCGGCGGCGGAAGTATACTGTAAAAGGGGCGGCTGCAACGGCGATCTTATGCCTGATCATTATCGGAGATAAAGATAATAACTGCTCTGTAGGAAAGTTGACGATGTTCATGTTGATCATTATGACGTTGACTGGCTGCAGCGCATGCAAATCAAAAATGCTTCAAGAGTCTGCTCTTAGCGGTTGTGAATAGATCTTCTCTACTCTGTCTAATATCATAAAGCATTTCCAGTGTGACTCAAGTGTTTCGAAATGAAAAAAAAATTAAAAAAAACAAATTTACGAAGTGTCTATAATTTATGATTGCACAAAAATCGAACACACTAAAAGCCAATTCAAGTGGCTATTAAATTTAAGTTTGAAAACAAAATTAATTATGGTTTGCAATCCAAAAATAAAAAGAAATAAAAACGCATAAAAGTGATTTAGTCGTGGTGCCCAAATATATTAGGTTAGCAGCATCGAGACAGACGGGTGGAGATGCCTACAATTTTCGATTTTTGTCAAGCTATCTTGAAATACATATTGCCTTATACTTTATGGGGTCTTTGGCTTCTTAACTATTAAAAAATGTTATGCGTGAGAGATTTTGGTGATTTTTGTATCACGAATTTCTGAAAATGCACTAAAAAGTGATTTTGGATTCTTATTCCGACTGTCAGTGGACTTGCAAGCTAAGAAATCGCCTAAGCTTTGGCCTTTAGACTACGAGAGGCCTGCTACAAGAGCTACTGCTGCTAAAAGTAATGGATTACTCTGTCCTTAGTGTAAACATGAATAAAGTGGACTTCCTTCATGTATAATCGACTGGACTGGGCCAATAAGTCACACAGGTAAAAAGTTGCAGTCCATGTCTATGTTGACGGTTTTAAGCTGAAAGCCAGCATTAACATTCCAAAATCTTTTAGACTACCTGGCCACTTTAGTATTTTCCAGGTAGATGTGGTTGCTAATCAGTACACCATGGTCTAACTGAGTTGATGTGCAGTTATTGCGAAGATCGTCAACTTATATTCGGACAGTCAAACTGCACCAAAGCGCATGATGTCACTTCCTGATATATTTTCGAATGTCACAGATCTTTTAAAGGAGATGGCTAGGCACTACAGATTATACAAGTACTTCATCTATATATGGCTAGATAGATTTACTGGGCTAGAAACAACAATGCAGACTTTTTTCAGGTAGCTTAGTTTGGGCATATAAAGCCTGCTTATAATAATAAACCAACCTCGCTCCTTGTCAAACTTAATAGAATATAAATTTGGCGCCTAATCGAAAATGTAATTGACTACTACTACTGTATGCTGTCAGACTCGGATTCAGTTCAAACAATTTATGAAGAAGTAAATGTTAACGAATCAGTCCAGTGCCTGACGGGAGGTATTACTTTCTGAACAGTATAGCAATGATATTCAAAATAAGAGTAAGATCCATTCTGATGCTTATTAAATCTACAAAATAGTTTATTCTACGGAATGTCTAGAAGAGTTAGAACCAGATTGTCCTTTAAATATCTAAACTCCTATCCGCAAAACTCAACATTGGGTTTATTTACTTACTTAGGTGGCTGTCAACCGTCATTCGGTCGGTTTGGAAGGCGCAGCAGCTGCAATCTGTAATCTTGCACTTGCTGTACCCCAGAGTTGTAAATCATAAGTTCAAACTGGCTTTAGTATAGATTTATACAAACGAATTTTACTATCTAAACTGAGTTGAGATCAAGGTCCAAGACACACATTTGCCTCGTTTTAGCTTTCAGTTGGGTTTATTTAGCCTTGATATGTTTTTTTCCATGTGAGTCTACGGTCCAGGTGTACGCCAAAATATTTAACCGTTTCTTCTTTTGGTATCGACAATCCGTTCAATGTAACTGGAGGGCATTTTCCACGTCTCAGTGTAAAAGTTATTTCTACAGATTTTTGGTTGTTTACAGCAATTTTCCACTTGTTTAGCCATGTTGTAACGAGTTCAAGCTGCTCCTGCAAGTACTGCGAAGCTTCCATCTGGCTTTCACTACTTTGGATAATTGCAGCATATGTCGCAAACTTAACATTGTTTTTTTGTGGAAAATCTGCTGTAAAAATTGTGTATAGTACGGGCCCGAGTTCGCTTCTTTGAGGTACTTCAGCCTTTATAGGATACAACTTCGATCATTCGTCAGCATGTTGAATATAAAATTTTCGGTTGGAAAGATACGATTTGAATCCTGCGTTCCATACCTTGCCAAATGCTTGCTTAATGTCCAGAAAAGTGGCAGCACAATACTGTTTATTTTCGAATGCATCTGCAATCCTTTTAACAATGCGATGACATTGTTCAATTGTGCTGTGCCCCTCCTGAATCCAAACTGATGTTTGGGTATGATATTGAAGTCCTCTAGGTCCAGTAACATTCTTCTTTAAAGTATCCATTCGAATACTTTAGAAAAGGTCACCAGCAAATTTATTGGACGATATGACGATGTATGTTTTTCAGGTTTCTTCGGTTTTAGCAACATTCTTACTTCAGCGCATTTCCATTGGCTTGGGTAATATTCTAGCCTGAGCATTGCATTGTATATGTATGAAAGAAGTTTGATACATTTTGTTGACAAATTTTTAATGGTGAAGCCATCAATTTGGTTGTAACCTCGTGATGTCTTCGTTTTAATCACACGAATTTCGGCTTGCACCGCACTTGTAGTCGGTCAGAGCAGTTAGCGGAGCTTAGGAAATTGTTAACCTCTGTCATCGTTTCTTAGTCTCATTACGAAGTTGGTTGAAAAACAGAATGTAGATGTTTTGCGAATGTTTCTGCTGTTTCCTTATCACTTTTGCAGGAATAATAATTGATGTCAACTATTATGGTTTTTCTTCTGACTGGTCGTTTGAGATATCTAGGTGCCCCCCGAGGGTTATAATTTGAATCAGAAATATAAGGATTTAAATTTTTAAAATACTCTGTTGTTACAGCGTTTTTAATTTCTCACGGTGTGTCCTTAAGTTCTTTTGTAGCCTTGTTTAGCGTTTACTTGTCGATTGGGCTTCGGTTTGCCTGCCACTTCTTGTGAAGTTTTTTTAATTTTTAATAAATCGTTTTACCTTTGTTGACATGACTTGGTTGATTTGGACTTGACTCTGGGTTGCAGTATGCTTCAGCCGCATGAAAACCTTTAGTGAGAATTTCTATAGCTTCATCAATTTCATCTCCACTTTTTAGTGATAAATTGCGGCGTGTTTTGGTCTCTAGCCTGCTTTTTAAGGATGCAATATTAGTTTGCCTTGCAATAATTCTGTAAGGTTTTGATTTAAATTGAACGGTAGTACCATATGTCACTATAAATGGAGAATGGTCTGAGCTTAGGTCAAAACTTTCCTCAATTCGAAGTTGTTGTTGCTATACTCCATTGTAAACGACCAAATCTAGTAGATCCGATACTTTTCTGAAGGTTTGTTGGCCAATATGTAGGTTAAGTATTTACTACTAGAAAGCGATTGCCAATACTTTGAAAAAATAATTTAAAGTCATCTACTTTCAAATCTGATCTTGGTGGAACATATATCGCGGATACAGATCCAAAATCTAGAGCCGGAAGCTTTTTAATAAATTGTGGTAAGGTAAAGTTTGTCCATTTTAATGCACGAAATTTGAAAGTACATTGCTGCCATTTCATCTTCCCGTCGACGTCATCAATCATGTTTGCTGTTTTAAGGGAGCGGCTTTATAGCCATATATGTGGTAAAAGTTGGTGCAGTGCAACCAGATTTTCATTTTCGTCTCTACAGAAAGTTACTCCGGGTTTGAAACCTTCGGTCAGTCGCTTGACTCTTTGATAAAATTTTAAAGCTTCATGTCGGTCAAATAACCTCTCAATACTCTCAAACTCTCGGTTGAATTGTTGTCTGCAGAGGCAACAGCAGCATCAGATCGCGTCGATAAACAGCATCTATCACAGACTTTAGCAACTGTTATCAGCGGCAATGTATTCCGATTGGCCGTTAATAGGTCGGTGGTGTCTCAGGCATATTTGTTGGGGTTGTTTTTTTTATGGGATACGTTTCCAAGAAGATTCGCATACTTGGGGCA
Organism: Leucophenga maculata; assembly: GCA_035044805.1. Classification (NCBI taxonomy): domain Eukaryota; kingdom Metazoa; phylum Arthropoda; class Insecta; order Diptera; family Drosophilidae; genus Leucophenga; species Leucophenga maculata. Next base: position 490,981 of record JAWNNP010000304.1, on the reverse strand, counting down.
GAATCCGTTGCTTGTGTAGAACACGAATTTTTTGCAGCCCTTATTGAGTCTTCATTTTGTTCATTTTGAAAGGCTGCTCAGATGTTTAAAAAAAACACTTCAGTTTGTGTTCAAAAATATTCTTGCGTTTGCTTTGGGATACCTTTTCAAATGGAAGTTCATACTTTTCGAAATAAGATTGCATTAGTTGAATAACTCGTTCCTAAGTTACAAATGGAATCGAAGTTTTGAGCCAAATATTGTTTCAAGCTATGGTCTTTTTGGATTAAATCAGCTAATTTTTTTGCAGTTGGTGGAGTACCGAAAATATAAAATATATCTCTCAACTTGAAGGAGCACAAATATGAATCACATAATAATATTTTATTATAAAATGGTTAATTGGAAAAAATCGAAGTAGTTTGTTAGGTTTATTTTTATTAAAAAAAACATTTTTTGATTAAAAGTTTCTGAGTATTTTTAAATTTTGTTTTTGATCTCAAAAATGATATATGACCGAGAAAGCACAAATAAAATTGATTTTTCTATATAAAAATATAAACGAATTGATTGCTTAATGCTTGCTGTGTGTTTTCCTTTGAACTTAGTCTCTAATTAGCAGCATATGTCCAACCATTTGGCTATCAATTTTTCTACAATAAAAACTCACAAGTGAAGTCGTAAAATTTGAATCCAAAAGTGCACAAGCTATCAAACATGAAAATCAAAAATACATAAAAATTTTAAAAAAATGTTCATAATATAAAATAAATTAACTTTTTTGTAAGTGGTCATAAATATTTATTCTTCTATATTTCCTCAGCTATAAAAAAAAACCAACTGTCGCGCGCTGAAACACTGTCATCTATAAGTTCCTCTAAAAGTCCGTCCGCTATGCCCACGACTACTGCTTGACTGTCGTCTCCGGCGTTTATAAACAAATTTCCAAAGCATTTTGAATCGTCGTCTGTCTATTTTTCATGTGCGTCAATGATTTTCTTGTTGTTGTTGTTGTATATTTCAAAAATTTCTGACGCGTTTTGACTTTTTACTAATATGTAATTTCCTCTTTTGCTTTTCATACTAGATACATACATGTGTCCCCGTCTCGACATCTTTGACAGGAAATTATAGTTGCGCAATAAAAATGAGAGACAACTACTGCTCTACACGCAGCAGTGTGGAAAGTTTGAAGTGCCTCCACGATTCATGTGTATGCACTTGCCTCCAGATCGCATCATAGATGGCTCGATTGCATCGGTTTGGAATCGAATGAACTTGCAGCTAAAGTAGAGAACTGCTTTGGTCTTTTGCTTGGACTGGGTTGGGCACTGCACGGCACTCTGCTGTTGCTTCTCGCCCTCTTATGTGTGTGTTTCATCAAATTACAAAGAAGTCGTTAAAAACATCGAAAATTTCCAATTAATTTTGACAAACGCGGGTGCATATGCAACCATATGCTGAGTGGTTATGTTCCGTTGCGTTTTTTTTTCTGCTATTTTTCGTCTTTACGATAATTTGGACATCAAATAGTCGATGAACTGCTTTGAATGGGGCAACGTTGTTTTAACGATCGTTCGTTCAATCGATTGTCGGTCGCTCCGTCCCGTCAAGCGGAAATGTTGCATTGATTGTTCAACAGCCAAATTGATTATTAAGCAGAAATCGTAAAATTTCAAATAGAGTTGTTGTGTTTCTTCGTTCGTTCAGTTGCTCATTCATTGGTTTATTGTTCTTTTCGATTCTATTTTTTTTTTTACGATTTACATGGATTTGATTATTGTTTCAATGCTGGCATAGAAATTACGTTGATTAGCAATCAGCGTACGAGTATGCACATGATTTGAAAAGTCAGCTGACCGATTAATGCCTGCAGATAGCGCAGATTATTCGACTGGATTAGCTGCCGTTTTGATTAGTCGCTTAGTTGATTAATAGCTTCGTATCAAAATGGATTTTGATGGCCATAAAATTATGAACATTAAAGACTTTTAAGTCAAAGTGCAGAAATATTGGGATGGACTCTATGCGGGAAATTTGCTTTAATGTTGACAAAATGGTTTGAGGAAATAAAAAAATTAATAAATGAGAAATTAGCATTCTTAGACCATTAAGTTTATATTGTGCTACCATTAAGTTTAATAAAATTTTCAACTTAATTGGACTCAACTTTTATTAAAGAGTTCACACAACAATAATAGAAACTTTCTAATATGGAAAATGGTTGGCAGATACACAAATCTGCTAGCTGTACCCGTCACGTTTTGCCGCGCCCAAATATTTATATCAATATATACATCCGAGTATGAATGTATATCCTTTTCAATGGCTCTTACATTTAGCGGTCCCATTGATATGTATACCAAATTTCATCCCTATTTCTCAAATTGTTGCAAATATGTGTTGAATTCTGTTTATAGCTTATATCGACGATGGGGCTTAGCCCTCTCCGATTTCGACCAAACTTGACACGACTACTTTACCTGACATAATTAACATGTATATTATATTTCATCCCTGTACCACAATTGGGTGGAAAGTTTTTTTGAATTTTTTGTATCGCTTGCATGGGGGTTGGGAATAGCCTCCTCCGATTTTCACCAAACTTAACCGGATTACTTTCGTGATTTACCCGAAGTTTGTCTGTGAATTTCAGTTCAATCGGTTGAACGGTTTCAGAGAGTACTCGTGCAATTGATTTTCAAGTTAACTTCGGTTGAATCGAAGCTTTTATATGCTTCATACGATCTTTAAAATTGTGTATTTAGTAGCTTGCTTTTGGGCACTACTCGCATCTATATCGGTAACTGGCTAACTACTTTCTTTTGGGTAGTAGTAACTTTTACTTCCGGTCATGGCCGTATGTCGGAAGGCTGGCCAGCTTCCATTAGCTTGTGCGAGCTGGCGCCAGTTGATTTGAATGCTAAGTACGGAGAGATCTCTACATACCTGGTCATTCCAACACGTGCCTTCCCGTCCTCTATTTCGGCGTCCTCCAACCAAGTTTGTAAACCATGCGTGCTGGAGCTCTTTCATCCATTCGAATGAGGTGCCCAGTCCAGTGCAATTTTATGCACTGGACTAAGTAAACTTCATCGGATTGCTCGTACAGCTTCGCTTCATAAGGGACCTAAACTCGTCGCCGACTCTAATAGGTCCGAAAATCCTGCGAAGAATCTTCCTCAAAAAGACTTCCAACGCTGTTTCATCTGACTAAATCACCATTCCTCTGCGTCATTGAATAGCATTGGGAATATCAGCGTCTTATACAATATTATTTCTTACTACGTATTTGCTTGCTCAACCCAAAAAAGCATCTGTTTGCAAGTGTGTTTCTTCGCCTGATCTCCAGGCTGACTTTGTTATTGATGGTGATCTCAAAATAGCTGAAGTATTCTACAACACTGAAGTTGAAATTCTCTATCTTCACTGACCGTCCAAGACGCATTGACGGCGTGCATGAAGACACCAAGTCCTTCAATCTCTGAGAACGCCTTGCTGACTCCCCGTTCCTGTGTACCGACGATATCGATGTCATCGGCGTAAGTGAGCAACATCACTTCATTTTGGAAGATCGAGCCCGACATACTCTGTATGTACGGGCACTGGCGTAGGATGTTTTCCATTAGAAGATTGAAAAAATCACACGACAGAGCATCGCCCTGTCTGAAACCTCTATTGGTATCAAAGGGGTCGGAGAGGTTTTTCCCCACCCTGACAACGCTTTGTGTGTGAAAGCGTCATCATGCAAATATGAACGATCTTTGCCGAAATACCTAGTGCAGACAGTACGTCGAAAAAACTCGATCGTATCGGCGTGTCGAAAGCGGCTTTGTAATCGACAAATAGGTGGTGAGTGTCTTTGTTGAACTCACGGGTCTTTTCCAAGATTTGGCGTTATGTGAATATTTGGTCACAGGCCGACCTTTTCCGTATATGGCTTCAGCCTATTACACAATACACGCGACAGAATCTTATACCCGATGGAAAGAAGACTTAGTTGACGACTTAGAAGACTAAAGTTGGTGCATACTCTTAACCAACTCTTCGCCGCCGGTCTTAAAGTTTTCGGTGGCTCTAAAATAGTGTCATCTCTATCGGCCGAGTTGTGCGTTTCATCGCCTCTGAGTAGGTTAGAAAAATGAATCCTCCGTAATCGCAGTGAGTCCTGTTCACCCGTAACCAGATTTTTATTTTCATCCTTAACCTTTTGATAAAATTTCGAGCTTCATTTCTGTCTATAGGTAGGTAATATTTTCTTCGAGGTTGGTAACACTGTCCTTATTTATGACGTCAGTTTTTAGCGCGAAAAAAAATGCAAATCATAGTTCTACTAATAAAAATACGTTGATCAATATTTTCACCCATTAAAATAAGTCGCCAAGCACTATTGAGGTCGAATGACTTAAACATCTGCTGTCAACACACTGGCTACGATTTCGGCAACTCTTTAGAAATTCGAATTTTTATTTCTTAAATGCTGATATAGTTGGTAATTTTTTTCAGATCTTTTGCCAGCTAAGAACTAATTAAGCTAATTCGGATCCTTCGTTAATGGAACGCATAATTACTGGCTACGAGACATGGGTGCACGACTACCAATGGCACGCAAAAAAAAAATTTAACTATCTAACTACTTCTTGGAAGATTTTAATTTGTTTAATTCCTGAATGCACAATTTAGTGTTTCTAGTTAAATAAACAACAACAATAAAAACTTTTATATACAAAAACTCAGAAAGGTTGGATAGATTTGATATAGAGGCTACCTATTTTAGTGGTCCGATTTGGTCCTAATAGAATATTTGATAAGGTTTAACATAAGGTAGCCGAAATTTGGTGTGTCTAACAAAATTAAATACGTTCACAGAAATTGTTTTGTACAAAAACTCAGAATGACGAGTAGGTTTGCATGGTAAGTGACAACCCCATTGGGGAGGGGGAGCTTACTGTTATCATTAAATACAATTTATCGGAAGAATGAACAAGAGCTTATAAATATGCCAATTTGAAAGCTTTATCTATAGTCCCCAAGATCTTTACTTCCAAACTACGATGCCGATCAATGATTTGGACCCATTAACATATATTGTATGCATTAATTCGTGCGGAGTTCTAAGAGAGGGCGTTACTAGTATTACTTTGCGTCGTGTTCATCCGTTACTATATTCATTTGGAAGCTATTATCATTGCTGGTATTTTTTAGTATATGTCATTTGGTTGAAGCGTAAACAAAATTTTTTTGTATTCATTTGAAAATGTCAAACTTTGTGCCAGATAAAGTGTTTTAGCCGGGAGTTCTTCTTTATTACTGTAACACGAAGAGAAGTGCTACCGAAAGTTATCGTATTTTAGTGGAATTTTATGGAGAATAGCTCTAGCTGAGCGAACGTGTCAGAAGTGGTTTGCACGGTTTAAAAATGGCAATTTTGACTTAGAAAATGAAGAACGACCCGAACAGCCAAAAGGTTTGAAGACGAGGAATTGGAGGCATTGTTCGATGAAGATGCGTTCAAAACGCAAAAAGAACTTGCAAAAGCTTTGGGGGTTGATCAAGCAACCATTTCCAGACGTTTAAAAGCATTGGAATTCATCAAATAGCATGAATTAAAACCTAGAAACGACGAACACCGATTCTGCATGTCGAAAATGTTGTTTCAACGAATCAAAAAGAAGTAATTTTTGCATCGGATTGTCACTGGTGATGAAAAATGGATTCTTTACGATAAGCCCAAGCGCAAGAAATCGTATGTGAAGCCCGGCCAACCATTAACATCCACGACAAAGCAGAATATTCATGGCGCCAAGGTAATGCTCTATATTTGGTGGGATCACAAGGGTGTGTTGTATTATGAGCTCTTGAAAATGGGTCAGACGATCACAATTGATTCGTATAAAGGGAGCGATCGCGCAAAAAACGACCAGAATATGCGACCAAACACGTATACATAATTTTCCATCATGACAACGCTCGGCCACATGTTGCGGGACCGGTTACAAATTATTTGGAAAACAGTTTGAAAAGTTCTACTTCACCCGCATAATAGCCCAGACACGACCCCTTCTGATTATGTTCAGATCAATGCAAAATGCATTCACCGGAATACGCTTCACTTTAAAACAGGGTATCAAAAATTTACTCGATTTGTTCTTGGCCGCCAAGCCTGAGAAGTTATTTTGTAATGGAATCCATAAACTGTCAGAAAGATGGGCAAACGTCTTAGCTTCCCATGCACAATATTTTTAACATTGAACCTTTTTTTCAAAATAAAGCATTGCATACTTCCAATAAATTATTCCATACTACCAATATATCGAATTTCTCTGTATCTCTCAGTACCTCAAATTAATGCAAAGATATGGCTTTTTTTTTGTTTTGCTTATTTGATAAGAATTCCTTTCTAACGTCTGCTATCTCTATACTAAAATTAATTTCAATTGGTTCAGCAGTTTAGGCTAAATCCATCCATCCACCCATACATTCATCCTCACAAACTTTCGCATTTATAATATTAATTGGATGCACCAGGTCGTTGACAAATTTAATTCAGTATGAAAGCGACTTTCATGGCATTCTTCTTGATTTTGAGCTGCAGATGACAAATACGAACATTTGGTTTTCATTATTAAATAATAATTTGGAACAAAGTTATTGTGTTCACGAAGGCGGTCAGACTGACCTTATCAAAAACATTGGACATGTTTAAGACATTACTTATGATCGAGTTCTTGTAGTATTAAGGTACCATGGCCATGTGATAATTCACGGACTTAAAGCATTAATGAAGATGATAGACAAATTTTCGTATATATATGAAGGATCGTGAAATACAAGTGTTCCATTGAAATAGAAACTAAATATATTGTCGGCATGAAAGTATAATTATCCGAAAGAATCCAAAGTATTTTTGAAATTAAAGGTTCACATTTTTTTTTAATTTTAATTGGGTCAAATTTTAACATTTTTTTCTTATATTACTTGGTGTTTTTAGTAATAGAACCTGAAATAATAACAAAATCGATTACAATGTCTTCAATACACTTAGTTTCCAAGTCAAGTGCAATGACTACATACTTAAAACTTTGAAATCCAAAATATTCAATTCATTTTATGTTTCTTTGCTTATCTTATATAATAAAACATTTGCATCAAATTAAAAAAAAAATTGAAATATTGTTCATTGGCCACTTTAATTTTTTGACAAATTTTGACCCCGATGTAATATGTATATTGCACTGCGAGAATCGTTTTTATGGAATTATGGTCTAAGCCTGAAGTTTGTAGTTCCTCGAAACTTATTTAAAAAACTAGCGGATTTACAATGCAGTTTGAGTAGCATATATTTCATAGGTTTGAAAAGCGCGAGCAAACAGTTTGAATAGCGTTACTGCTTAGCAATTTTTAAGCTTAGAAAATTTAATTTATATTTTATGATTAATATCTTTTGACGCTGCAGCACCATTTTGATGAATTTAACGCTAAAGGTTATTCACAATAAAGCTTCTTAATTTTCAGTAGTTCGATTTTGAATCTAATGAATGGCATTTGCGAGATGCGCGCACAAAAAAACAGACAAGCATATCGTCCACGATATTATTATATGTATAGACTAGCTATAACAATTCAACCAGATCACCAACCTGTCTCTACCTGTCTTAATAGTTTATTTGCACATTTCGCTTCTAGGGACTATCACAAGTTAAGATATTAGATAATTTGATGTATACATCAGCAAACTGAATTGACTGTCAGAAATTTGTTTTAAATTATTATAAAGTCTATTTAGTTCAAAAATAAATTTTATCCGAACTGTAGTTACTCAATTTCTCATTTCAGCTTACATGCGCCCAAAAAACACTTTGCAGTCTAAAACTAACCTCAAACCAATCTATCTATCTATGGCTGCCTATAAATTCATGTCTGACCCTACAAAAATAAATCACGCGCATAGACAGCGGCTACCAAAGCAAACACACTCTCTCATACACATAAATTTTAGCACTCCTAACAAGTCCTGTTCTTGCAACGCAGTCTGTTCCTGCGGTCATCAATGCGCTGCTGCTGCTGCTGCATACAAACGTGTTAAAGGATACATGTCAATTACAGTTATGTCAGTTCACAGGACAGTTCAGACGACTCTAGACTCGACTAGTAGAACAGAGTAGCGTAGAGTAGTAGAATACATGACTCCAATTCAGCGTACAAAAATAGATACGAGTATGCAGATACAAATATTTTGTAGATAGATGGATGTACACAGAAAGTTAAATGGTTGTGTATAATGGGTGACGGAGGGGCAACATTTGCTGCGTATAACTCATTGCATTCATGCTGTTATGGTTGTTGTTGTTGTATAACATATTTTGGAGGTTTTTCGTTTTGCATTTTGTTGTTGATTTCCTACAGACTAGACATATTAACGCCCACTTTTCGCAATGCATTGCTGTAATTACATAACTCATCTGCATGTTTCTCGTGTGTTTGTGTGCGTTTTAATCATGTATCTATGGCATGCCAGAATCAGGTCTGGATTCAGCCATTTTGATTGCTATGAATGAATATGAAAAATAATAAAAATAAAATAAATACAAAAAAAAAAAAACAAAGAGAACTTCGGAGACCATAAGCTGTAATGCTTTTACATACACCTAAATAATTACTATTAAATCTTTAAGTGGTACAGCGCAAAGTTTTACCTACAAAATACCAAGATGCGCTTGAGTTCTCCATGGGGTTTACTCCTAAAAGATGGTGGTACATGTCCATTGCTATGTATCTGAAGCATTCATCTGTACAAAATCCATATCATATATAATTTTAAGTTCATGGATTATTCTGAAAAAGTTTTTCATACAAAAATAAAAAAATTATGCATTGGTTTTGTATGGAGCTATATCTTCCTGGCATGGTAAGCCTTTATATATAGCATAGGAACATAAGACTTTAGAAAGCTGTACCCAATCCTGACTTATTTTATTTTACATAGGCAGAAGACTGATGGATTGATAGATGGATATACAGATAGACATAGTTAGCAATGTTCTAACTCGATTCGTCTTATCGAGTTTGTCATGAGTGTATAAAAGGTTCTTTAAAAAAGGTGATATTTCAAATTTCGAGAGTTTCCTTATGCTAATCATTTTATTCATCAGCTGTCTGTTGCATGACCATCAATCATGATTACGACTTCGAAACTGAAGCCCAATCATTCCAACACAAGCGACCAGAACAGCTTAAACAGAAGACCGAAGCACGCCTAGTACGTTCAGATGGGTATGACATAAAAACCTCAAATTTGATGATTCGACAAAAACTCATAATATTGGGGAATTTTGTTTAAAATATGTTTAAAATAATCGTCTCTGAGGGTGCATCTGTTGTGGACGCTGTTGTTGTCATTGCTGTTGATGTAGGGGGTTCGTAAGTAGATAAGTGAATTGTCATCTCTTCAGGCGTCTGACCGGCCACGACCCACCGAACATTCGCGCTTACTTGTTGGCTTGCTTTTGGAGTCGGAGTGGAGTCCTGCTTTTCTACTAGTGCAAAGTTAAGGTTTCTCTGGAGTGTGGAGTTGCGGACGAACCAAGAACATCCAGTAATGAGCCGCATGTCTCGGTTTAGCAGCCTCTGCACCTTTTGTCGATTCGACATTAAAGTAGTACCCCAGACTTGCTTACCGTAACGCCAGATCAGAGTAATTATGGCTTTATTCTGCAAGGAGAGCTTACTTCTTATACACAGGAGCCAGTTCATGCTGTGCATCCTACTCCGGCAAGTTGCCACCTTGGCTTGGTTGTCACTCTTTGAAGTGAGTCTCCTATCCGTATTAAAATTCAGATAGATAACCTTAGCTGGCTGTTCCAAGGGCGTGCCGTGCATATGCACAGGTGGGTTCTGCTGTCGGTGGATATCACCCTTCGAGGTGTGGTGAAAAGGGCTTCAGTGGAGGCTGTAAAGATTTTTTGGAGAAGACTTGCAATGCATCGTAAATATGTTGGCCGAACTGCAGCTCATACGTTGCACCGTTTAGGTGCCTTTTAAAAAGGTTCATATCCGTATTTCGGTTCATTAGCCTCATTGCCTGGGGATAGCTAATGACAGCTGGGTCACGTAAGTGATCCGAGCTGAGGGCTATGTGTGGGACGCTCTGAAGCTTTCAGTGAGTGAATCCGTTGTAGATGCCAAAGTTGATACAAGAAGGGCGTTGCAGGTCATCGTCTGGATACCTAGTCTGTTGCAAGTATTTTCGCTGATGTCGCCTGTGGAAAGCCCAACAGATCCTTGCCACTTCTGTCGGCTCTGCCGGAGCCCCAGACTTGGTGGTATACGTATACGGGAAGTGGATGGCACCAATCTTTACTTTTCCTATTCCAGTCACTACAATAACCTTAGCCAGTTGGATAGAGAGAGAACGGACCGGCGTGCTTTGTAAGTGTTGTATATCATAACTTATGAAGATTGCTGGACCACCTCGGCCGCGCCACCCAGCCGCGGTTAGGGAGGATGTTTATCAGCAAAGATTTTAATCAAGTTTGAACGCCACAAATATAACAGCTACATTTAATGCAGTTTGTGGGAAGATCATCTAGCTTTTTCAACAATGGCGTACGTTTGTGAGCTCAACATTTAAGCGTGAAGCTCCAGGATGTCCATTTGAGAGTACAGCGTACATTTTACAGGGTCCGCTCTCGGTTGAATTGCTATCTGTGGAACTCTTCGTGAGCGGATGTTACGCTGGCTGTGTGATTCTGCACATTCTGCACTTTTGCATTTGCTCAAACCTATTTTCAAAACACTTTTTCCACACCGATTGAGACACCTCTAAAACATGGGTTGTGAATGCATCAACAACTTCTTCGGGCGTAGAAAATGTTTGTTTGGGAATAAAAAGAAATCATTGAGTTATAAAGCAGGGCTGTACGGCCTGTGACCCATCATTTCGATATTTTAAGTTCTCAAAAATTTTCTTGTTTAAGCCGTTGTGTGAGAGCTAGCATTGTCATGGTCTGGAGTGATTCCTCTTCAGCGGTTGGTTTTGTGAATATTTCCGAAGACTTCAGGAAAACAAATGATCATGTAACTTTCAGAATTGATCTCCTACGACGCTCAAGCGGAAAAGTGGCCACTTAACCCATTCGCCCGGAGAAGTAGGCAACCTTTCGCTCGTCTTGGAACATCCACATGGCTCGACGCAAATTGTATAGACTCAGATTTGAATAGTTTTTATTAGAATATCATGTTGTATAAAAATCTTGTATTTGAAAATCGGGGAATTCATTTTGGTAAAATTTACTGTTTTAATTAAAGTTTTTTTTGCTCAAACAATTTGATAATTTTCCAGTAAAAAATTTTATGATTCAAAAAAACTTGAGATTTTATATACATATTCCCTTCCCCTTTCCAATAAAACTTCGATTTTAGCAAAGATAACATTTTTCGTGGTGTTTTCTTATCGTTTTCTTGATAGGGGTATGGACCTATTTTATGCATATTTTAAGCGCCCTCCAATGTATAGCCCTAAGTTATTCTCATATACAAATCCGCTACCGACTTAAACTGTGCGAATGTGTTTTTGTCGTTTTTGTGCAACAAATCAAATTGGAATTTTACAAAAACATTTTTTGTGTTATTTTGCAGTATTTTTTTTTTTTTTTTTTGCGTATAAATCGAGCCGCATCAACCATGCGTTGCACTTGTTCCAAGCCTGGTGGACATTAATAAATGACAAGCAAAACAAAGTGACAGCAAACTTGGTTTAAAAGCGGGCAAGGCTGAGTGCGGAGGGCCTAAGAGCGCTATAATAACAGAGTAATAATGAGTGTTTATTAGAACACTTTCCTAGTAAAAATACCCGCATGTAAGAACAAAATACTACGAAGAAATTATTACAGGCCGGGCAGACAGACAGACCGACCGACGGACAGCTAAGTAACCACGACACGCAGCCTTTGTGAAAGCCTAAAATTAAGACAGATCAAAGTTACGCTACGCAGAAGACAAAGAGTCTATAGAGCAGGGATTCGGCTGCTACTACAGCAAGAAAGACCAAAGACAGATCGAACCAAGAGCGATGACTGAAGAAGAAGCTGCTGCTGAACCCTTTCGTTCTTCTGGCTACCAACTATCGAATCTTTTTGTCTTTGCCGTCGATACATAATTCTTTTTTATATTATCTTTTTTTTTTTTGTTTATTTTTTTGATCGCGTGTTCTTCTTCAATTACTGCGCCATTATAGTGCGGAGCGTTTAAAGCAAGAAGGCAGCAGGCAGACAGTGCAGACGGACACACTGACTGAAACGTTTGCCTGGCAGCGACTTAGATGTGGTAAAACGAACAGACAGCCGGAGGGACAGACACAGCGAGCCAATGCTTCCTTGTGTCATCCAGTGCTGCACAAACGTTGTCGCAGCATATAAATCCAACTGGAATAAACTGTGCCCGTGCTCCGTGCGACGTTTGAGTAGCGCTGCGCCCGCACATCGGTTTCACTTGTTCCGACGATGTACAAGTAACCCTTCTTTATACTTCTTTAAGGTTATTTCTTTTATTTTTTATTTGGAATTTTTTTTTTTTTTTTTGCACAAAGGTTTTTTTTATTGCTTTTGTTGTTGTAGCGTAATTCAGGATTCTCTTCGCTATGTTATTATATGTGTCCGTCTCGTTGTCCGTCCGCACCTTCTTCGATCGACGTCGTGGTTTTTGTTTTCTTTAGTTCGGAAAGTCTTGGATGTTATTGTTGTTTCTGCTGCTACTGTGTTTTGTTGTTGGTGTTGTTATTGTTTCATACCCTATACGGATAACGTATTAAAGGGTATTTCAAGTTTTATTACTAAATATTAGTGATATTAGATATTCGATTTATTGTGGTACTGGTTCTTGTCTATACGTATAAAACCTTATTTTTAACAACTTTATATCACTAAGGAATTGCCCAGATTATACGCTCAGAGATATATGTTCTATTCCACGAACCACCCAGATGGCAAAACCCAGTGCGGAACTGCAATACTCATTTGATGTCGTATGAAACTCCATTCTTTACAGGAGTTTGCAAGTAATTATATCCAAGCCAACTCCACAAAAGTTTGGTAATCTTAAATTATCTGCAAATTATTGCCTCCAAGGCTTACGGTATCGGAAAAACAGTTTCTTGAATTCTTTGACGCTCTAGGTGATCGCTTTATAGTCGCAGGTGACTACAATACCAAGGCTTAAGGTTTTCAAATCCCAATGGAAAGCAGCTTTACAAAGCAATTATAGATACCATAAACAAGCTTAGCTATGACTCGCCCAGTTCACCAACACTTTAGCCGACAGATTCGATGAAAATTCCACATTTCATTGACTATGCAATATCACGAAGCATCTCAAGTTATCTAATATCTGCTGAATCTCTTGCAGATCTCTCATCGGAGCATTCTCCAGTTCTTTTTAGCTTACTGGAGAGCTCTCAACTTAAAGACATATAAAAAGTAATTTAGTCATACCGAGCTGAACCCAGTAATAAGCAACGACATTAATATTAAAAACTCAGTGCCCTGAGTTCTGCTCTCACTGCTGCAGCTCAACACTCCACACCACAACCATCCACAGCCAATTCGATGAACCACAGCATAAACAAACGCCATAAGAAGTGAATGACAGTATCTAAGATCTTCAACCTCTATGTAAAAACTAAAGATTGCTTTACGTGAGCTAAGCAATGCTCGTAAAATCGAGGAGAAACTCACACAGAGACGATATAAGGAATAAGCTCCAACAAGCTCTAAGTTTCCCCTATAGAAAGCGCGAACGGACATTTAACCCCTGGCTATAGTCTTTACACCTTTCCTCACCTTTCTTCCCTCTATTACAACTACGTATTACTCTTAACCCCTCAGAGTTCACACTAATGAAGTACACAAAGTGTTAATATTCCAGCTCTATCCCGGAAAAGCTGCACGTCATAATTTTATTTTGTCTAAAATTTATCATTGAGCTTCTCAGCCCAGCTGTTATATATATCACAAGCTTATTTAACACGATTTTTAAATGCGGCTACTTTCTAACTAAAGTGGAAGAAATTGGTCACAGTCATTCCCATATAGGCTCATAAGCCTACTATCCTGCCTATCTAAACTGTTTAAAAAGTTGGCTCTTATAAAGATCAGCTCAAACATGGAGAGCGTCATTCCAACTCACCAATTTGGGTTTCGTGAAAAGCATGGCACTATCGAACGGGAAAACCGAATAACCGCAGAGATTCGTACAGCGTTTAAGCTCCGCGAATATTGTGCCGGAATCTTTCTCGATGTAGCTCAAGCATTTAATTGCGTTTGGCTCGACGGAGAAAACAGAAACTAAGCTAAAATCCAACTCCCTACACTGACTTTTAAATAAGCTTGTACTACAAAGTTCTCCTTATTCGTGCAGTGATATTAGGGAGGAGCAAAATACTATTCCTTAGTACCATTTTTCTCATTAATTTCCTACCTTTTTGTTTTGCACTGCTTGGTCATCAGCTTGGGAAACATTTGAGTTTGTTTGGCGACCTGTACTGGTACAGGGCCTTTTATAGTCGGTTACTCCCGACTGTAACTTTCTTACTTGTTTTCAGGGTCGATTCGTTTGAATCGATAATTGCCCTTATGATGCTCCCCATGCAATAATACTTGATGGATTAATGGCGATCGTTTTCGTTTCAAATAACGCAATAGTTGGACTGGTTATATATTGGATTTGTATGTTTTAGTACGTAGTAGCTACTAAATAAAATTTGTTATTTAATTTATTAAAATATAAACATTTCTATAAATTGCCAACCAATGATTGACCAAATTCGTGAATTTATAAATCCGTGCACTTTAGAGAACCAAGTACATGAGGTGGCTTTCGATTAGGACAAAAATAGGAAGATCAGAAAACGACCCTAAAGGTGTATTTTTTAACTAGCTTCACCCGCATTGCCGAATTAGTTGTTAGTTTCGTAACAACGACAGTTTTTCTAGCATATTGCCAATCTCCCGATGCCTTTCCAATCTAGAAGTTCTGCTGAAAAGTTCAAAGGCTAACACAGCCTTATTTTGATAAAATTTTAAATAATATTCAAAGATAGCATGCTCATGCCAAAATAATGATGTCATAACCTTGCCAGTAAAATGTTGCGTCTTTCCACGGTTGGTTAGTCACGTGCAGTCCATTCGGCTGGCTGTCGATTCGACTTCGGTGCCATGGATAATCAACTGATGGAGCCATGTTTTATTCATTGTCACATGTCGAGGGACAAACTCGGGTTTATTACGATAGAACAGCTCCAAACACTGCTCACAATCATCAATTCGTTGTTGTTATTGGTCGATTGTGAGCTCACGTGGCACCCACTTTAAACACAGCTTTCGCATACCCATATATATTCATTCATGCTACGATCGGTGGAAAAATATCGATGTTTTCGATATTTTAAAAAATAAATATCGATATTGACGATGATTTGCTTTCAATTTGTGAAATTAGCTAAAAATCTTTGCTACAAGCAAAAATATTGCAAGAAAAATCAACACTGTTATAACTGTATACATACTTCACAACTTTCATATTAATATTCTGGGTTTCCATAAGTTTTAAAATTTAATTTAATAAGAAAACTTCCGCTTACAATTCTTTCACCGACTGAAATATCGATATTGACAAATTTTCACTAATATCGATATATCGATATTAATATAGACTTTTTTTAACCTCTATTACGCTTTACGTTTTTTTCTTGTGTTTTGTAAATTAAGAGCTATAAATGCCAGCAAAAAAGCTTGTTGGCTCAACAGAGACCACCTCATACCATATTACATGAACATTTTGAAAAACAATAATTCCATTAATTCATGCAGAATTTCCATATTCCTTCAATTTTTTAAAATTACAAATTTGTTAAAAATGAGGCTAGGAAAATACATGATATCCCAGTTTGGTCGTGCACCGACACCCCAAGCTCTCGACCGCATCGTGCATTGATACCCTAATTGCGACAGTGCTGCCCAGCAAAAAGTGAAGTCACAATGTATTGGCAGAATTTTTACGCAGTCAGCAAAAGTTAAAGCATCAACGTAAACTTATTCGCAAACTTAATATAAAAAAAAATCAAAAATAAGCCCAACAGCAAAAGCAAAAAAAAGAAAAACTATTTGACTGGCAGCAGTAGCAGCGGGATCAGTCACGTGAATATTGCCTCATTGTACAATAATTGTGAACTGCATGTCGCAGCCGCCGCAGTTGTAGCAGTAACTGGACAATCGTCATCGGCAGAGCGGAAAACTCGCGTCATCGTAAAAAGCAACAACAACAGAACTTTTGCCAATACATTCCCGGATAACAATAAGCGCGCGCTGATTCATTTGGGTTAGTCTCAAGCCTCAATAAACCAAAAACTGTCAACCGCTTGGCTATTTCCAAAATTGTGTGAGAATTTCGAAAATTTGAAGATCGTTTGACGAATAGATTGAATAGATTGATGACATCATGGCCGATAATATGTCGGAAAAAGTAATTACGCACAAGGAAATTATTCTGGAGTACATATCGAAACTATATGGAAATATTGACTACGCTGACGTTATATTCATTGTTGAAGAGCAACAGGTTCCGGCACATCGTAGTATTTTAGCCAGCAGCAGTGATTAGTTTCGCGTATTGCTATATGGCGACTTTGCTGAAGCTGAAAAGAAAGAAATCGAGCTAACAGTGAGTTTGAAACCATTCAAAGCCCTACTAAAATATATCTACACTGGTACAATTGCGTTCGCAAGCGACGATTTTGAATTCCCAATTGATGTTCTTGAACTTGCACACCAATACGGTTACCAAAATCTGGTGTTAGCTCTATCCAAAGACCTCAGCGATAGCATAAATATAGATAATGTGGCTTCTATATTGGCAACAGCGTATCGAAATGATTTGGAAAACTTTTGCGAAAAAGCATTACATTTTGTAGATACAAATGCGAAGGCATTTACGAAGCACGACTCGTTTTCATTATTATCAAAGGAGTTAGTAGCTGAAATAATAAAACGCCATGAATTCGAAGCATGCGAATTAGATATTTTCGATGCGATTATGAAGTGGAGCAAAGGCAAATCTGCGGAGGATCTTAGATTTGTACTTGCACATATACGCTTCACTTTAATGCAAATCAGCGAACTTCGAAATATTGTCGAACCAACTGGAGTACTTGAACCTCTCGAAATTACAAACATAATTTAGGAGTTAAAAACTTCGGAAAGGCTTCCATACAGAAACGGTCAAACTCATCGCAATAAATATCAAATATATCCGGTGACGGAAAGAATTCCAATGTGATTTAAATACTCGGGATCGTTTAATGATAAAATATTTCAAATAGAGCTGGTTTCAGAAATGCATATCAATCATATTCAAATGCGTTTTGAATTTGTTACACTTTATTCTTATTATATAGAATCATCTCAAGATCAAAGAGA
This sequence comes from Leucophenga maculata, assembly GCA_035044805.1. Classification (NCBI taxonomy): domain Eukaryota; kingdom Metazoa; phylum Arthropoda; class Insecta; order Diptera; family Drosophilidae; genus Leucophenga; species Leucophenga maculata. The sequence continues at coordinate 473,534 of JAWNNP010000304.1, read as the reverse complement.
ATGGAGTCGCGTTGTTGATTATAGCCAACATTTGTGCCAAGGAATACAAAATATATATTTTGATTTACGTACTGTGCGTTATATATACATTAAATTTCAAAGAATAAAATGCTCAGATCTATTTTATATTGCGCTCGATTACAAATTTGTATCTGTGCCAATGTCAGTTGATGGATTTATGGCGCCAAAGTGCAATTCCGTATATTTGGTCCCTCGTGAGAATGATATGTTTCAAATTGATTTACCAAGTACTTTTGCTGAAACTACAACAAAGCAAAATATTTCTATAGCTAACTTGAACCAACCTTACTTCGTTAATTGCTTGATAACAAAATTCCACGAAAACTGTTGCAAAGTTTCGCAACTTGAAACTTCTTTTGATGGCGTTGAGTTTAAGAAAATAGAATTTCGTTATGATTATTCCGGAGATATTTTATTTTTCGAGCCGCATGTCGTCAAAGTAGTTAAAATAACAGCTACATATGATTGTATTTGTAAAGGAGTTGATGCTTTTTATCATCCTGGAAAATTTGAATGTTTTGCTCTAAGCGACGATTTACGAGTATCTACAAACACTTAATACGACAATATTTTAGATTTCTATGTACATTTGATAAATAAAAACTGCAAAAGTTTATATTTTAAGTCTTTTTATTCAAAAAAAAAAAAACAATAGGAAAGAACTCTGCAAATGTGCAAGATTTCCAGATACCATGTATCACTTGAACCTAAATTTTTAGTGTGATGTATTGCGATTCAGATCCGAGAGAATATTTAATTAAAATAAATATGAAAATAAACAATTTTGAATGTCTTAGCTCAAACAAAGAAAAATATTCCATACAAATGTCATGTTAAATGCAACAGCAGAAAGGTGAAACGTTATTCTCTCTAGAAATGGTGAACCCAATATAGATATAATACTTCATCCTTATTCTTAGAATTCGTTTTTATTTACTGATTTATATTTGATTTAAACCTAAAACATTTGGAATGTTGATGACATGATATTTCCAACGAAAATTGATAAAAATTGCTATATTGCTTGATTCTAGTGGAAATATATTTATTCATAGATGACGCCAAAATGGGTGATAAACGTTGGATGATTTGGAGGTTTGAATTGCTCGTCAAACCCATTTTTTTAACAAGCTAAGTTCAGACAACAGAAGCTTCCCAGTGTATACAGGATACACTGGGAAGCTTCTGTTGGCGATTTAATGGACATGTCGGCTGTGTATAGGGTATAGAGCACAGGACTCAAAACGCATCCTTGACGAACTCCTACGTTTATATGCAAAATTAAAGATGTTTTGATTTGTTAAGAAATACGGCGCAGGAAGCAATTTTTTTTTAGTGAATATTTGCGTGCCACGCCCGCTGTATCTGTATATCCAGCAATACAGCTGTGCAATACTTCTTGTTTGCCAATGCCTTCTTCATGACGAACTGGTGTTCTGCGTTGTAAACTTTTACAGCTAAAAATGGCTGTATTGGCAAGCTGATACTGAAAAATGTTTCACTTCGCTTTCAAAATCTGTACCTCTGCCTGGTGAAAGGCATGTGCCTTCTCATCTTTTGCTTGCACCAAATTTCAATATTGTCTTTAAGAGCTACGTCTCTTTCAGCAGGTCGGTTGATGTACTTTGTGGCTCTACAAAGACTATGTTCATAATCGTTTAAAAACGAATCATTGCTTCGACCTTAATGCCATTTCTTTCGGAGATTTCATTTTTTTTTATTTGGCGCCTACATTAAGAGCCACACCAAGAATGTTTCGCGTTGAATCCATATATGAAACCATATATTTTGAGAGGAGAACAATATTTCGGCTGTGAATTGTTTATCTGGGAAGTATCCTTTTATCCGATTGATTTGAGCGTGATACATTCATTCTACAACCTTTGTAGATGGCAGCATGGTTTGCAAAGCAGCTAACACATTCGGCGGAAGATGTTTTGTCCTTAGGGGAGTCCTTATTTGAATGTTTCATGGAACATTTAACACATCCAAATTTTTTTGTGCAATATGTTTTAGTGTGCCCGAATTTTTGGCATTTCAAGCTCCTTACTTTTTCTGGGCGATTCCATTTTGACAATTGCTTTGGTGTTGTATCTTAAGTTGTAAATATCAGAATTCGTATTGCAGGGCTCGAGATCGAGATATTTTTATATTAGTTTATATCCAATATTGTGATCTTCTATCCTAAATGCTCTTTCTTGCTTTAATTGGTGTTTATGAAATTTTATATTATCGTCTCTAAGTGTTATCATAACTCATACGTAACCAGCTGAATGACACAATGCTGCTGATAGAGAAGCGATGGCAGAACCACCAAATAATGAAGTTCCATCCGACTATATCGAGAAGCGGACAAGCTTCCAGCTGAGTTATTCAAGGCTTGTTATTATACACCAACTTTTATGCTAAGGATTTAAATCGCAATATCTTTTGCCATATCTTTAAGAAAAGAAATCCCGGCTATTTATGTCAGGTACCGTGGAAAAAGTATACAAAAAGGTCGACCAGTGACCAAATGCTCCCAACCAATGCTGGAGAAAATGGGCTCAATAGTTAATTTGAAAACTGTACGAATTTTGAATGAATAAACTTGCCTAATCGTATGGTAGAACAATAAAACTGGAACAAGCTTGTAAGAGAAGACGGTGGAGGAAGAAGATCTGCTTACATTACTGCAGTAATTGGTCGTAGGTTATTTGTGCATTTCTAATTCCTAACAAACGAATGATAAAATATATCTGTTTCCATATAACCCTTTCATTAAAATACATGTCGAAAAATAGTTTCGGCATTGTTTGGAGGTACTACTTGTAACAGGACCAAAAAGGTTGTGTGTAAGGCTTTATCTTTGAACGAAGTTTTGATGGTTTGATAACTTCGTAAACTAATAATCCCATACGTTTACTGAGTGAACGAGAAGAAGACCGATTAAAACTATGGGCGAGTGTTCTGCCTTAACAAGAAAGAGGAAGTTTGTGGACTTAACCTTAAACATCTGTATGACACATCTGTACAGATGTTGTAGAAATGTTACAAGGTCGTGATGATTGCAAACCCTGTGCGACTGCAACGGCTTAAAACAAGTACTCCAATCCCACCGAATTTCTCACTTGTACCTTACACTATAGAAGATCCTTAGCGTTGTTTATGGATTAAGGATTGTCAAAAGAAAAATATTCTCTCTTGCGAAACTGAGTAAATGTTCTTCCCTGGTATAAAAAAGGAGTTGCTGCGTAGGAATCTTTTTCATCCAATCCATTGGTTACTGAGGTATTTGTTAATGTAAAACACTGGATACCACTGCGAGATGTCTTATATAGAGGAGGTTGAATTACTTCCTGGAAACCCTACATTTATCAGTAAGTGGAAATTTGTAACTTTTTAATAAATGATTATATTTTCAGTTATGATTTTTGCACCCAGCAGAAGTAAAAAGGCCCCACAGGCTGGAGAGATCTCTGCTTACTTGGCATTGACAGCAACTGTCGGCAACGCGTACAAGGTGTATCTTTCTGCTGCGGACATGAACAAACGACAGTTGAAGGCCATCTAAGTAATGGTGTAACCATAAATAGACAAAAAAAAAACTAAAACTAAAAAAGGCGAAGCTATTTCATTGGCAGATTATTAAAAAAATAGAAAAATAGACTTTCTGATCATTTAAACCTAACGCCAATTATTAATTTGATTTAACTTGGAACTGCGAATGGAGAGTTTCAGGGATTTAGTCATTGGAAGCAAAGACTATATTAAACGTGGCGATTTTTATCGGCTTAGATTTTAGTATGACATTCGACTCGACTAGCTACAACGAAATAGCCTGCCATGTAGTATGAAGCTTTATTTGGTTTTATATGACAAATGGAACTTGCGTTGGAAGTGCAGATGACACACTTTCTAGCATTAGAAACTCGTTGTCAGGTCAGGATTCAGTTCTTTATAATTTATATCTATGTACTTAGTCCGGGAGGAAATGTGGATTATCTCATATATGCAGAAGACATTCTTTTGTATGCAATATATGCCTTCTTTAAAGGACACAAATGCTAGGCTCCATCAAGTGTTGAATAAAAATTTATTTTATAGAAGAGTGTATTAAGTTTTTTTTTAATGTATGTTACAGGCAGAAGGATGTCCCCATAAAGTAAATATGTGCCTGATTTGCATCAAATGTCGGGTCGATATAGACATGTTTGTCTGTCCGCCTGTTTGGTTGTTTTCAAAACAAATAAAACTTGGAAACTAGAAGAAATAGAGCCTTCATGTTTGGATGTTTGATTCTCCGATTGATTCTTCAGATAAGTTGTATGCAATGTTAGCAATAACTCTCACTCCCTAAGACGGAGTTATCACTTGTGAATGAATTCATAAAAACCTGCCCCTTTTTGCTAAGTTTTTTTTTTTTGCTTGAAACGTCCAATTTTTGTATCTTACTATTCCATATCAGTCCATATCGGACAACTAAGAGGGTTAGTCTTCATACAAATCTGTTCGCATTATTGTGTTTTGTAAGAAAAGTATTATGTCATGGTTTCGTTTAGCTTGAAATGAAAAAATTTGTGGCATCTTTCTAATTACTTACTAAAATGGCCGTCAACCGTCTTCCGGTCATGGCCGCATTTAGGAAGGTGCGCCAGCCTCTATAATCTTGTGCGCGCTGGCGCCAGTCGTTTTGAATGTCGATTACGCACAAATCTCTTCATACCTGGTCATTTCAACGCGTGTCTGGCCGCCCTCTATTTCGTCATCCACCAATCAAGTTTGGGCCCCCATGTAAGCCATGCATGCTGAAGCTCTTTCATCCATTCGAATTAGTTGACCAGCCCAGTGCAGCCGCTGGAATTTTATGCGCATAAACTAGTTGCCAACTCTAATAGGACCGAATATCCTGCGAAGAATCTTCCTCTCAAAGATTTACAACGCTCTTTCATCTGACTCTGCGCCATATAATAGGACCGGGAGTATCAGCGTCTTATAGATTTTTATTTTTGTCTGTCGAGAGAGGTCTTTACTTCTAAATTGCTTGCTCAGCCCAAAAAAGAATCTATTTGCAAACGTGACGTTGTTGTTGCTGGTTATTTCAGATCCAAGATAGACGAAGTTTTCTACACCATTGAAGTTAAAAATCTGCATCATCACTGACCGTCCAAGGGGTCGAAGAGATTTTTCCGCACCCTGCTTTGTGGTGAGATACCGACAGGGCGTCGACAAACTTCGATCGTAACGGCGTGTCAAAATCGGCTTTTTGGTCGACAAATAGTTGGTGTGTGTCTTTGTTAAACTCATAGGTCTTTTCCAAGATTTGATGTCACTGGTCGACCTTTTGGTCTGAAGCCACACTGATAAAGCCCTATCGCTGAATCCGTATATGTATTCAGCCTATTACACAATACGCGCAACAGAATCTTATATCCGATGGAAATAAGACTTATTCTGCTGCAGTTGACGCAAACAGCGGGGACTCCTTTCTTAAAGATAGGACAGAGAACACTGAGATTCAAGTCATTGGGTATGCGTTCATCGGACCATATCTTGTATTAAAGTTGGTGCATACTCCTAACCAACTCTTCGCCGCCGGTCTTAAATAACTAAGTCCATCAGAGCCTGCTTCTTTGTTATTTTTCAGTTTTCGGTGGCTCTACAATAGTGTCATCTCTATCGGTGGAATTGTGCGCTTCATCGCCTCCGAGTAGCTTAGAAAAATGACTCCTCCATAATCTCAGTGATTCCTGTTCATCCGTAACCAGATTTCCATTTTCATCCTTACAGAAAGTTACTTCAGGCTTAAGACCTTCAGTCAGACGGTTGACCTTTTGATGAAATTTTCGAGCTTCATTTCTGTCACAAAACATCCTCAAACTCCCGCCTTTCTTGCTCTTTTTTCTTGCGTCTGAAAAGGCGTTTCTCCTCTCTCCGTTTCTCTCTATCGTCCTCGTCGTACCAAGAATTATTCATAGGTTATGTTTAACCAATGACATCCTTGGCAGATCTATCTATGAAGCGGGTGATATTTTCCACTGTTCACATATATCTTGAGAAGACGGAGAGGTTTCCCGGAACAGTCGGGAGTGTGTGTTTGAATAATTTCAATAAAATATTCCACTCGAATCCAGATAGTAATGTTTGTCTTAATCAAAATTAAGGTGCAATGGTGGTACAGGGTAGCTGGTTTACCATTTAAACTTAGGAACATACGAGCATATATCATAGTTAGACCTTTAAAGCAGAGCCGAATAAATTGTTAGAACCAGAAGTGAAAAATGTTTTACGGTCTTAAATAAATATTGGCACAATTTAATATTGAACTGCTTAATCCAATACCATATGTGCCTTGCAACATGCAACACAACAACACTAAAATAAATACAAGTTTCGAACTAAGAGCATAAAGCAAAAGAATTTAAGAGCGGCGACGAAACGGTTATACACCACAGTACATTATTCACCACTCCATTTCTGAGATACTTTTCGAAACGGTAAAGTGGTGAAAAAAATCTCACCAAACTGTCGCTGGTTTTGTTTGCGGCGCATTGTATCTCCGTTCGCCGTTTGTATAAGACGTAAAACGCGGCAGCAGAAATTAGCTCAAAAATTAAAAAGTATCTCGTCGTCGTTTGTTGTCGTTCTCGTGTATCTCGAATATACTACGCCGCGCTACGAGTGAATGAGTGCGTGTGTGAAAAACAAAAGAAATACATATAAAACATAATTTTAAAATAACAAAACAAATGCAACAAATTTGTAGTACATACTTCTATGTTGAAAAGTATCTAAAAGTTATGCATTAAATGTAGCTGTATACAGCTCAGAGAATATAAAAGAAATGCAAATATAGCGAAACACTGCAGCTGCAATAAAGCCGCTCGACAATCGCTTTCCGCCACCCACCAAACCAAACCAAACAAAACAACCCCTCCGCTCAGGCGCCAGCTACAAAAAATCGTACAGATATATTTGTATCTTTTTGTTTTTTTTTTACAACTCGAATTTTGCGCGTCTTTTCGTATTGCAATTATTTGGATATAAATCGTGTACGCGTTATTATTTTTGTATATAGATAGATAGATATGCTTTTTTCGTACAAAAGTTATTTATGTTAAAATACAACAACAAGAAAAGTGGCTACAATAATAACAACAACAACAACAACAAACGCAAAACGGTGGCAGTAGTGAAAAGTAAAGGAAAAAAATAGTTTGTGTTTACAATTAAAACGTAAAACGGCACGCAGCACATTGAATAAAAAAAGAAGAAAATTGAGTCGAGTATTCTACATGTATCTCAAAGATACAATACAGCGTAAATTTTTCTCTGCTGCTCCTTATTTTTGTTGTTGTTCTTTTGCTTGGCATGCAAGCGACAACAAAGCAAAATAAAATATCAAAGCAATAAAAGTTTTTACGATAAAACAAGAACAACACTGAAAACAGACCGAAAAAAAAAGAAAGATACAAATTAAGGTAAAAGATATAAAATTAAACACAGACGCAGGATACATATTACGTTCTTTGAAGTGTATCTACATTGCTACCTGCCAAAGGACTAAGGATACAAAGAAAGTAGTAAGAAATAGTAGTAATAGTGCGCGAGACAAGTGCAAACAAAACAAAAAAGATACAGCGCAAAATTGCATGTGGCGCGTAAACATTTTAGTAGCAGCAGGCTGTAGTAAAACGTCTAATCCAAAAGGACTCGCATACAGCCAGCACAATGAAGCGTCTGTTCTAGTTTAAGCAGCTTTACTACTTTTATGCTACAAATACAAATACATAAATCAAGCGCGCAAGTTGATTAAGCCAAGCAAGGATATTGGAAGCAGCTTTTGCGTGTGTTTTACTGCCACAACAGAAGGAGCCACAGTCAGCAGATATGGCGGGCAACATTGTTAAATGGTGGAAACACAAAATACTTGGCGGCTACAAACAATTCTCAGGTAAGTTCACTTCAAAGATACACAGATACTTCTGTAATTGTGACTAAAGTTAGCAGTTCGATTTATAGCTGCACTTTAGCTGAAGAGTTCTTAAAATAATCTTCTGTAGACAGTAAAATATTTTAGTGTAAAAAAACCCCGGGTTCAAAGAAGTCGAAAAATCGATTAATCATGTCATAGATTGTACCGGAAAATCAAATGGCATATGCATAAAGACTAGGCGCGCTGCAGACTAGCCAGCAATTAAAATTATGCAGACAGTAGATACTTCCAGTTTTACTTGGTAGATTTTTCATGCTCTTGAGAGTATCTATATACGTGCCGCCTGCTCGCTTGTGGTCCGTTTCGCCGACGACGACGATCTATAAACCGAAAATAGAATGCTGCTGCGAAGCATGAACGAGATAGAGCGTCTATATAACATGCAGGTACGAACGAGACGCAAATAGTACCTACATATAAAATGTACAAATACAAAAAAAACATCAAAAGAACGCAACAAAATAAATAATGAAGCCAACAGCGGCATTCAGTAAAAAAAAAAAAATAAAAACAAGATGCCGTTCAATAGAACGCACCGAGGTCGATTTGATTTGGTTTCTAAGAGCGAAAGCATGTCAAGTAAAAAATCGGCATAAATATTTGTTGCTTAGAAAGCTGCATTTAGCTCCAAATAACTACATAATTGAGCAGAAAAATAAGCCCAACTACTGAAAGATACAAAAGAATGTTATAAGATACAAAAACCATTTCGAACTGCAAAAGTAACTTTTCGTACAGCCAAAACAATGCCACAAACTAAGCATAAGAAAAAAACAAAAAAAAAAAAAAAGCTGAGCTCGAAGTAAGACAATTTGATGCTGCACATCAATCAATCAAGTACGACAGGCAGACAGTCAATCTAAGTTAGAGACAACCATTTCGTTGGAATTGAAGCCTAAAAAGGGGCAACTACGAAAACAAAAAAGAGAAAAAAACATTTGATTAGGCAGGAAATGTATCTCGCAAAAATGTCGCCAAAGGTTTTATGCTATGCTAAGCTAAAGCTAGTTCATCATATCATGTCAGCTGTAGTGAAAAGTATCTTTCACGCTTTTCTAAACGCAAACGCTCGATCGATGCACAGCATGCTGCTGCTATAAAGGAAAAAAATAATGCCACAACCGAACACTAATTGCTTGCAGATGCAATACACAGCCCAGACCAGACGCGCACACACAGCTACAGATACAGCTACAAAATTCAAAGGAAATGTATAAATGAAACGTAGAGTAGTGAAGTAGTAAACAGCGAGTGTAGCAAGACAGGAAGACAGGATACAACGACCAAGACGACTTCAACTGCGCGCATATAAAATTTAAAAGGCAGGCAAAAAAAAAAAACAAAACAAAATATTGTAGAAGAAAGAAACCGAATGAACGTACGACCGAGCGTATAAAGAGAAAAATACCGAACGTACCGAAAATTTTTACCTATACCTGTTGCAGGTAAAATGTTGAAAAACAAAACAAAACAAAAAAATGGAAGAAAGAAAGAAACACAACCGAAAAGCCGCCACAAAAACCTTTTAAAAATCCCTCCATATAGTGAAAGACAAATTCTGATATAGCGGGACGTTGGGACGGACAGCGACAGCAGTTACGATCGTACTCGTACAACAACAAAATAAATTGGTAAACAACGTGAAAAAAAGTAATTTAGAAGCGGCATAAGCGAAAGCTTTATACGCTATGCAGAAAATTTTTTACAAAGAAAGAAAAATAATAATAAAGAAAAATCGAAGTTATTCAATTGGTTTCAACAATCTAGTTGGAACACCAACAAACCCATTATGGTTAATCCAGTCTTAGGGACACATGCGTATTATCTGTCTAATTTCCATATAAACAATATCACACGTGATAATTCCAAATTCAGTTGGCTTCAATAAGACTTAGAAACATGTCAGAACTTATTCCCATTCCGTTTACTTAATCTCGATTTCTTTCTAATCCGTATTGAGCCGATCGACTGGACAGTGTTCGAAGTAGGTCTTAGCATAGTCGAAGCCAGAATTTAACTGATCTTCCAGAAGAAGCTTCAGAATAAAGTCTTCGTACATAGTTTACAACAACAATAAAAGCAAAAAAAAAAACTACTTTCTAAGAAAATTCATTCATACACTTCAAAATCAAGCAAGGTTTCAAAAGATGCTTCTAGATGAGCAATTATAATGCAGCAAAGTTCTACTATATGGTGATTCTGAGAACAGGATTACCACTAGCGTATACTTCTTGATAAATGTTGACATTTCACCATGTTAAACAAATTCCAGATGGTACTCATCCCTTTTAATTGAGTCATTATTGCCCCTCACAAGGTTTGTGTGCGTTGGCTATAGCATTCAGCGATCAACGACAGAACCTGTCGATTGAAGTACACTAGAAGATACTTTATTTCTCTGAATGGAGGATTTGGGATTCTTTTTAGACAAAATGTATCTACTCGGATACTCCTGGGTATTATAAATATTGAGACTAATAATTCCGTCATTAAAAGACTTCTGAATCAGCACTATTTACAGGTTCGAGCTGGTAGTTAGTTAACCTCGCGATTGCAGCGTACGATGGAGGTTAACTTATGCTGTATATCCGAACGCAGCCATATATTACTCATAGCCACAGAAACTTGCATATCTCCTATTTGAACTGGAGCATCAGGCAGCCATACTAACCAATATAAACTTAGCGAGCTTTAACTTTTACATGTTTCTGTGCCTCCCTTATGTCTGAGAGGTACGCAATGTCACACCCATAGTGTAATAATACATAGTGATGCCACTTTATGCATGCGCGCTCAAAATAGTTGCACTTCGTTCTATATTAGCAGCATATGAGTATGATGAATGGAATGAAAAGTTACTTCTATTTCGAGAGTGGCACCACTATGTATTATTTTACACGACGTTTCATAGCTGACCCAAAACTCGGCCATCTTTGCCAAAAAAATGAAAAAAGAATAATTCTGATTCCATGCTTAGTTTGGCTTGTTCTTTCTTTGAATTCATTATTTTCGAAAGCGAACTCATTTTTACAAACATTTTAAAACAATCGAAATGCACTTGACTACATAGCAAATGTAGGGTATATAACAACAACTTTGCTCGAAACTGCGTGCAGCAAGGCGGCATTGCGGTGAGCCATGAAGAAAATTGTTCAGAAAAATATCAGCTTAATGCGATGAGGTCGCATATAGAAAAGTAAGAACAAGCGAGAGAGAAAATTAAAAAGAATGAGAAAGAGAGATGCCGAAAGCAAAATAATAATAACTGAGCGCATGTGCGAGCCGTGGCGCGGCACAAGCGCACAAAAAGATACGCCGCCGAAAGCCAACTGACTGACTGACTGAACGAGCGAACGAACGAACGAACTGCGAGATACAATCCCATTTCAGCCAACAACAAGTATGAAAAAGAAGACCGAAATTGGACAGATGAACAGACAGACAGACAGACAGACAGAGCCCAGCGCAGTACACAGCGCAGCGGCAGTTCTCTCTGTGCAGTATAAAATGAAAGGCCCGAACTTGCTGTCCGTCCGTCTGTCCGTCTGTCTGTCTGTCTGTCTGTCTGTCCAGCCATTCGAGCAAACTGCGCCGCCGCAGCTTCAACAAACGAACGAACCGTCATCGTCATGAACCAGACTTAAAGCATGAGTTGTATTATGTCTGTCTGTCTGTCAGTCTGTCTGTCTGACGTTGCCTTCGTGCCATGCCTTCAACTTCAACTATGCCAAACATCTTTGAATGCTTTTTACGTTGGGATGGCATAGCGTTGGCAACGTTGTTGAAGTCGTAGTTTGGCCGGCAGCGGCAGCACTTGCAACGCTTTCAAGCAATCGCCGCCGCCGCGGCGTTGCTCCATACAACAAAAGCGGTTTTGAGCAGTTGCCGCGTGTGCTGCCAGCTCAAACTCAGCACAGCTACAATGCATATAGCGTCATCATCATCATCATACTCATTCTTTTGCGCTTTTCTAAATGTATCTTAAAGATAAGCTGCCTGTAAGTGGAAGTGGTGGTGGCGGCGAGGTGTGCTGAGCCGACTTGCCTGCTATATAAGATATTCGTTCATAAAAAAACGCAAGCCGTGTTTTTTTTATTACCATTTTTCTTTTTCAACTTTAAGCCAAAGTTCGATTGTTGTGAATTACGGAAGAAGCTGTTGTTGTAGCTGTATCTGCGGCTTAAACCAAGCCGCATCGCACTGCATGCATGTGCAATCCAAAAAAGGATATAGCCAACTGCAATAAAACAAACAACAAAAGCGTATAAGAAAAAAAAAACTAAGCAAAAGGAATCGCTATAAGCAATTTTCGTAATATTAGTAGGAAGTTGGAAGTTTTGTATTGTATTGGAGTGCGATGCTCCTTCATTCTTCGTTCTGTTGCTTGCACATTTCGTGCCGACCTTATAAGGCTGGTGATGGTGGCGGTGTTTGCGGTGGCGGCGGCGGCGGCGGCGTTGGCAGCACGTTCAATACAGGTTTCTGAGATACAAATACAAAGTTTATAGTTGTACATAGCTACATACTTATAAAAGGTATATTGGTATACAAAGATACAGTTCAGCTTGGCTTGATTCGATTGAGTATGCTACGCGCTGACGGAGGGACAGACGGATGGACGGACGGACGGTCGGTCTGATCGGGCGGTTGGTGGCGCAGCGTGCTGTCGCGTCTTCAAAAGATAAAAAGCTGTTAGCTTGTAGCTTCTGCATTTTGTGTTTTTTGCGTGCCTTGCAGATTGTCTGTCCGTCTGTCCGTCCGTGCGTTTATTCGTACACCGCCTGCCGCAAGTTCGCCCTCTTTTGTTGTTTTTGTTGTTGTTGCTGTTGTCTTTTTTTGTAGTTTATGGTGTTTTTGTTGGGTTGGCATTTTATGGCGCAAGCGCAAAAAGATCAGAGATCGCAAAAGCGTCAAAAATAAGTGAGTCGACCGATGTGCAAAAAAAAAAAAAAATAAGAAATCAGAAAAAAGGGCAACAACAAAAATATAAACAACAACAAGTAGAAGACAGTCAATGCACTTGAGAAAAACAAAAGAGAAATTATTACATTGGGCTATAGTCGAAGCTTTTTGTACACTTCGAAGTATCTGCAGCATACACCACACAATAAGCGCATTCACACTTAGTCTATTAACAGCTTAATTGATTAAAAAAAATTTTAATTGTGAGCACTCTTAAAATAGATGGCTTTATAGCTCACATAATCCGAGCAAATATTGTATTATTGGGATCGTTGAAAAAATTACCCCTGCATAGCTATGGAAAGCGCCAAAAAACGTGCAAGTTTCCCATCCATTCTGTAGGAATTTTTTCACCATTTCTAGCTTGTTCTTTAACTTACACGATGCTCGTTAATCTAGTGTGCTGAAAGATCTTCCCAAAAGATTTATTGTTTTGGAATTCAAATGCATATTTTTTTTTTATTTTACAATTCTGTCAAACAGACAGATCATGTGATGAAATATGTAATACAACACGCGCTTCACATAATGGGGTGCCAGTCGGGCTCCAGTCGTTCACGACATACATATTCTATTGCATACGAGTGGAGAGGAAGTTCTCATAGCAGCAGCTTTGGTGCAAATTCCATTTGATTGCTAAAGTTGGACAGTGAAACACTGGTTTCTCACATTTTTAAAGTCGTATTGAATTTGTAAACGCCTAACACTTTCCTTGTTTTCATATAGAAAATCTTCATATTTAAAGAAACTTTTGAGATGTTAATACAAAGCTTTGATGTGACGTTTTTAAGTCAATTGTAACTTAATTCGGCCATGACTCTTTAAAGAAAACCACAAGGTCCTTCCGTATCAATATTTGAAAACTGCTTCCTGCCAATTGGTACTGACCCAAATATCAAAATATGTATAACCAAATAAAGACTGGACGGTCCTTCACTATGCTTGCCGAGTATTTGTTGTCTTACAGATATAATCATTTACTAGATCTAGGTGTTAAAGGTAGAGAGAGCAGCAATAACTGGGAAACCGCGAATATACTCATCACCTATTACTACTCCTTATTACAACTCAATGTGATCACTTGATCGATGTTATATTCAAAAAGCGCTTTTGATAAAACTCTGTCATATCCCTGCTCGCGCGCCAATATGTTTATATGTTTTTGTATAAGCTACAAAAAAATTTAAAATAAAAAAATTACTTAGGTTTCCATGACATATAAAACATTTAATTAAAAGTTATCATGTACCTGCGTGGGCACTTAAATATTTTGTTATAAGCTTACACAAATAGAAAAAATGAATTTAAAATTAAAGATTTAGGTTTCAGTGATAGACTGCAATTTAAATTAAACTTTGTCGTATCCCTGCTCGGGCGCCAAAATATTTACATTTAATTTTGAGTATATAAGCCACAATAAATTTTGTATGGCTAGTTAGGTTTCTTACATAAATAAAAATTTTGTCATGTTCCTGCTCGGGCGCCAACATATTTTCTCATAAAATATTTTAGATTTCAGTTTTATACAGCGAATTTAATCCAGTTAATCCAGTGTTCTGAGCTTTGATTTTTTTTTTTAACTATAGCATTTGGTAGATCTAGTTGTTCTATAAGCAGATTTCTACGAAGTTACATTGCCAACTCTTCTCCAATGATGTTAACATAAAAGAGTTGACGTATTAATCTGAAGGCATAAGGATAATAAGGATGTTCCTTTGTCGGTCTGCGCAATTAAGACTATATTTGGGTTTTACAGCAGTTCGGAATATCTTATATATATATAATGATATATGCTAAGTTTTGATCAATAATTGAAGTTTATTCAAATTACATGAAACCTCTCTTTACCATCAGTCATCAAACTAATCCCCTACCAAACGTTTCTCAAATATTTTTTTCAAAAAGTAAAAAAAAAAAAATGCTGGGAAATGAAATTAAAATTATATGAAAATTATATTTCTTAGCTACTGTTTTGAAAATGTATCTAAGCATAAGTCGCTTCCAAAAAAAAATATCAACTCCAACGCATTCCCATGTCGCTCGTTAGTTACATTTTTTAGTTAAACTTCAATTCAATGCCTCAAAAATCTTTAAAATATTCGTATTTTCGGTTTGACCAACGTTCTAGCCAGACAATCCAATCAACTATTCCTCTCGTCGACAGTAAACTATACATTCGCGTTCTGTTCCGTTGGACTGCTTCTATCGAACTGTTTTTCCCGTGGCTGAAGCGTGGGAATTAATATCAATGTCGCTGGCGCTGATAGGCGGCACTTCAACGCAAGCAAACAGTTTGACAAACAGACAGACAGACATACGGATGGACAGCACGACATACACATGAACAAACAAACCGACAGACTCGCGTAAAAGTATTTAGTACGTACGCTTTTATAGACACAGTTTGTATGCGCATGTATAACACGGCGTATGTGTAATTTTATTTTTTATCAATTAAATGTCACTTTAAAAGCGGAAAGTGTCATTTTTTGCTGCGAGCAACGCCCTCATCGATGATGTTGATGCTGCTGATGCTGCCGCCGCATCGTTTGTTGTACAACACTTCAAACAAAAAGCAGGCGTGACACAAAAATAAAAACATGAAACTACATGAAAAAGGTGCACGTCGCCGCCGCCGCCTTTGTTGAAAATATTTCATTTCATTTTAATGAAAAAAAAAAAAAAAAACGAAATTCTCGACAGCATTCATAGTCAGTCGTCAGTATCAGCTCCACTCCAACAGCTATATGCACATTTGCATCTCATGCGCCAGCAAGTGGCCTCATCTAATTTTATTTCATTTTGAAAACGCTTTCAAGTATGCGACGACTATTTATTTATTCATTCATTTTCATATTTTGCTCTAATGCACATAAATAAATTACTCATTCAACAAATTGCATGCGCTTCAAAATAAAATAAAAATACAACAACAAAAAAAAACGACCGGCTTGATTGCATTTCAAGGGTCAAATGCACTTTCGCTTAAACGCTTTGAATGCAAGCGAGTAAAAGACCAAATGAGCGTGTGACTCTGACTCCCATGTGGTTTTATTTTGGTTTTTTTTGTTTGTTTTTTTTTCCACACGATATCATGCTCCATGTGTAGATAAATAGTTTAGTTGTCGACGACTATGACGGCGGCTTTGACACAATCAACTTTGTTGCCGCCGTGGGTCTGCTCTATCGAGCTATCATAATCATCTGGAGCGTCTAGCGGCAGCGGCAGCGGCGTGGTCTGTCGTAATCAGCGTCGTAGTCGTTTTCGTCGTCATAGTCATTGAATAGAATAAATATAAAATAAATAAAATACTTAACATTCGTAGTCGTCGCAGCGTCGGCGAGCGCTCAAAGCTAATGACCGACAAAGCGCTTTGTATGTGAGTAAGTATTATTATTTTATGCATATTATAGTGTCGTAGTTTTCATTCTGAGCATTCCGCCTGCTCTTTTAGTTTGCCAATAAGTAGACCTTTATTATTTTGCATATATAATCGCTTGATTTTTTATTTGCTGTAAAGTATTTGAGTAGGCGCAGTGCACAAACTTTAATTTAACAAAATCGGTTGTTTATTTTAGGCATAAAAGGCTTTAACAAACTGCATTCATACAAGCAAAGAAATGCTACACGCAGGCTATGTGTGATAAAAATATCAAACATGTGTTTGCCATTTTCTCTCTCTCTCTCTTTCTCGTTTATTGCAACAAGTTGATGTAGAGCACCTTCCAATTTCCGTTTTGTCTCATGCATTAAGCTGTTTCATGGTAATTTTTAGTACAATAAAATGCCACGAAATACTGCAATGAAATAAAATTTAATTAAAATATTTTTGTAGTGAATTAAATGTTATTAAGTTAAGCATTTGCTAAGCATTTAAATTATAAATTTATTTTTTACCTCTATCAATCGATCAAGTGTGCATTATTTTAAGTGGCATGAGAAAGTCAGCGGCATATCTGCAACATTGACAGCGAAATTTATGTTCGAACAAAATGCTTTGCATGCAATTCATAAAAACCGCAGCTGACTGTGAATGTGGAGGCTGGGCATAGCGAAAGCATTTAAAAGTTAAGTGGCACTAAAGTCTGCTTGCTACAACAACACAGCCAGACACATAACACACTTTCATACAGGGACCACCACAGCATGTAGTATGAATATACATACTTTGTATCTATAGTCAATCAAACGCACGGCGCTACCCCAGCTCACCAGCCAAACGCTGTAACTCAGTTCGGTCGACTACAGACTTGTGTATTTGTAAATGATGTTGGCTGGAACATGACTTTTCCATCACTTTTAATTGATCGTAGTTAAAGTTGTTTATTTTTTCTTGTTTTCATATTTAAAAGAGGGAAAACACATTTTGTAGGTAAATGATAAGAGCAACCCAGTAAGAAATAATTTGAAATATTTTATTTACCGTTAAGTCGTTTAGGGTTTTTTCTAAGCATTAAGTATTAATTTTGAACTAAACACTTTTCTAAACCAATTAAAATATCTCCAAAATCTGAAGTTCTGTTAGAAAATGGTTTTTTTATGCTACTGCACTCAATTATCATCCCAAAACTTAGCAAATTAAAAACAATTTCAGTTTAATCGATTTTTAAAAGATGAAGAATACGAGTTGTATCCGAAAAGTATCCGAACTTTGTTCAGTTCTTCGCATTAGTGCTATTCTTCGTCATCATGGCCGTGGCAGACTTTGAAGTAGTCTCCATTTGATTGAAGCAGTTCTTGAACGCAGATTTTGAAATGACCTTCAGCTCACGCGTAGCATTACTCTGAATCGTATCGATGTCGCCAAACTACTTTCCTTTGAGCGTCATTTTCAAATTTGGAAACATCCAAAAATCGCAGGGAGCTATGTCGGCCAAAACTTGCTGCAAAAGGTTCGATGTGTGCGGTCGATTTCTTCTCACGGCATCACGCAATCTTTCAAAACTTCAACGTATTATTCTTTGTTGATCGTCTGACCTTTTGAAGCAAATTCGTAGTGCACAACACCTTCACAATCGAAAAAAAAAATCAGCATTGATTTGACATGGCACCGACTTTGACGTGATTTTTTCGGTCGAGATTCGTCTAGACGCTTTCACTGTGAATATTGTTGTAATTATAAACCCAAGATTCATCACCAGTAAGAACCTTCTTAAGGAGATTTTTATCATCACTGACCATTTTCCAGTTGTCCTGAGCGATTTAGACGCAAGTCATTCTCAGAATCTTGTTAAAAATTTCCCAAACAGTAGTTTTTGGTATTCCGAGATCATCTTCTAGTTCACGAACAGTCAATCGACGATCATCTTCAATCACAAGTCTCACACGCTCTATGTTTTCTGGTGATGTTATCAGCAAAAGTCGGTAATTTTTAAAACCGCCTCTAACACTGTTTTATCTGCGTTATTCCCATACTTTCATCCCCAAAAGCCTTCTGTATCGTTTCAATCGTCTCCGTACAACTCTTTCCTAGATTAAAGCAAAACTTGATACAAATTCGTTAATAAATTAGGCATTCGGACAGATATGATAAGATATGAAAGTAGGTCGGATACTTTTCGGACACACCTCGTATATCTTTAATTATATAATATAGCTTTTTGTTGTTGCAATAAGAAATCACTTTAAAACGTTGCAGAATTATTTTAAAAGAAGATTTAATGCTTTATTAAATGATTTTTAATTTAATAGACTTCCGATGTTAATGACTAAGAGATTCTCTGTTGATAATGTTTGATGTCCTATTATTGTTTGGTAAAAAAATAGACTCTTTCTCGGGACTTTCATCTCAGGTGGACAAGTGAGGACGAACGCCACAAACAAATTGTGTTTCAAGTCTTTAATAAGTAACCTTGTTAGGAGTGCTTATATTCCTTAAAAGCTTGATAGGAGTACCGACTTTTAATGATAGTTCGTGAGGTGGTAAGGCAGAAGAATTTAGCGAATTTAGAAATTCATGAGGAAAGTGAACAGCATCGTCAATATTGGTGATTGTATCAATTGACTTATAGGTTTTGACTGGGCCAGGGAGTCTTTGTATAATTAGATTTTAGATTTTATTAGCAGTTGTGCTGGTTCACAACCAGTGAAAGTCTCTTTGAAGTAAGTTTTTGAATCCCAGATACACTGCTTCTATAAAATGCTCCAGACTATAAACTATCTGAGCTAGTGACTCATTTAAAATGATTTCATTCGGAATTAGTGTACAATTACTGTACAAATTATGACTCACTCGTTGCTAGGTGCAATGATACTTTAATAATGGAAGGTGCTCACTTGCATACGAACTTCCGCTACTATTTCTCTTTAACTGCTTTGCTTTAATTCAGCTGCTTAAGCTTTTTTGCGCTCTGCAAACACATTGTGTGCAACTGAACGTGAGTTATGTGAATAGAGAGCGCTCGACTATTCTCTCATTTTTTTTTTTGGAAAAATCGCATAGTTTTGGCAATCAGTGGCCTTCTCTAATTGAATCTGATTGAAACAGTTAATTTACAAATCAGCACGCCTAGCCTTTAAATTAGCATTGCTCTGCGCAATCATTTAACTTGTTTGGCATCCAAGAAACTATAACATTTTTTCTTCCAGAGTTATTTTAATTTTTATTGCATAATCAATTTGTGCTAAGCCAGCAGCTGAAACTTGGCGCAGAACTTTAATTGAGGCAATGGGAATTCTCGTACTGGTTATATGTCGCGCTCCTTCTCACACACACACACACTAACTTTCTAACTGTTAACCACATAGAAGGACACAAAATTTTATTGGTCAGTGGAGTGAAAACGCTTGCGGACAGCTGTTGAGAACAAACTAACGGTACATTGGAGCGAAGTTCTTAGGTTTCTGCCATTTTACAGTTAGTATAATGGCGAAGGTGATGCTGATTTTGTTGTTGTTTCCTTTTGCTGGCTTCTGATGAGCTGCTCGAGACTTGAGAACTGTGTGACTGCGTTGATAGTGACTCAGTGTAGATGTGTATGTGTTCCCAGTATCACTCCGTAGTTGGTTTAATTCAATAAACAGGCAACTGCTAGACGTCTGGTTTAACGTTTTTGATTTCTTTCTTTTTGTATATCACTACTCTCTGTGCTCTGAAGTTATTTTTAATGGGTTTTTTAATAGCCCAGACATGATGATGTAGCAGACACACTCGACGAAAGAGTTAATTGCCTTTGAGAGATAGACATACTCGTATTTATATTTTTGTATCTTCATACAACTGAGATACTCACATGTTGTCAGTTGTATACTGCTTCATGCTGACAAGCCCAGCAAAGCAGCCCAAAACGTAGTATGACGCCACTCCATTTCCTTGCAGCTACAGCTTTCTTAGCTTTGAAAGTTTGAAAGAAAATAGTTTGAAAGTTTTCTACTCGGCGTTGGCTACGGCTTCGCTTTCGCTCACTCATTTCGCTTAATTTTTAGTGCTGTTCATAATTAGATGCATGACTTGGCAGTGTTTTCAAAATTTGCTGACTGCCATTACGATCCACTGGCTACTCAATTAGCCGGAAAAGACATTAAACTTTTCAACAACTCATCTTGCACGCTCCCTCGGGCTAAATACTTAGCTTGCACGTGGATCCTGTGTGCCATTTAATGAACTTCGAATTTGTGTAAAGTCATTTAACAAACTTAGTTCTTTTACTTTTTTTCAAATTTTTATTGTAAATAAATTTTCTATAAAAATTCGACAAACTATATTACGGGAAGTGCTTATTTTTAGATTTTGTTTTGCTTGAGGGTTCTAGCTTCATAAATGAAATTCCAATTTTTAGTAAAATTGTTCCTTTTTTTTTTTTTGCATAAATACTCAACTCACAATGCGCAACGAAAAAATGGAATTTATAGCACAACCGAGTCGTCGCATGAATTTATTCTATGGATGTGGGTTTAACATGTGCTATCCTGCTCTTATGCACACCAGCTGCTATCTCTGTCTTGAGCGGTTTTTCATGTTGTTTGCAGCATATTTTGTGCAACAAATTTTGTGCAAAATTCTGAATGAAATTCTATTGGGAAAATATTTTTCGTGTGCTGTTGTAATGAAAAATAGAAAGAGTATGAGAGAGGGGAACAGCGTGCAGGGTGATTGGTTTTTGGGAGGTGTTAAGTATATGAAAAAAAAAAAAAGGAAATATGCAAACCAAACTCAAAAGTCTTTGACTGACTTTAGAAAGTATTTTCTAAAGAATAAAGAATATATTAAATAGATATGCGTGTGTATGGGTTAATAGCGCAGAAAGGCGAAAATCCTGTCAACTTTTATAGCTGCATAGCTAAAAACTTTGTCAATATTGCTTAAATATATATTTTAGGAGGTTACACAAGTTTCGTGTGACAGCATTTATCAATGTATGCCAAGATTTAAGTTTGAGTTTAGATTTCTGAAGAAGCAGCATACAAATGCTTTGTGAACCGGAAAAATGAGATGTTTGACAAATTTTCAATATAAGAAAAAAAAAATTTTAATTAAACGCTTTACAAAAATTTTGAAATTAAGTGCATATGGCTGGGTCACAAAATGTTTATGTGTCACGAAAAATTAAAATAATCACGAAAAAGTGTAAGCTTTTTTTTTAACATTAATGTAAAGCAACTGTTAACTAAGAGTTTACGCAAGCTTACATTGAAAAGTGTTGTTAACTGCTGCTCTTACTGTTATTAACAGCATACAAAAAAGGTAAAACTGTTAATTAACAGTACAGTAGCGCATATAGTTTGAGGAAACACAGAGCCGTTCTAATAAATAATCAAATGAATTTGTGGTTGTATTCAATTTCGCTTCATTAATCCAATTTTATCCCAAAACTAATCTGGAATATTTTGAGGCAAAGGTTTAGCAACATACTTCAATTCGAAGACCTAAAACAGTATTCAAAATATCTATGATAATGAAAAAATGGTTCAATGTTCAAAATACTGTCCATCGGAAGCTACGACGTTTGCGCAACTTTCTGAAAGTTTGTGGGTTCGATACCAAATGAATGGCCAAGAACGCATGGAGCCAAATTTTGATACACTGTTCCGGTGAGGGCCTTTTTGCATTGATCTGAACAAGTAGTAATTAGAAGCGGCCATGTCTGTGCTATGAGGTGGGTGATTTAGAACTTTCCACCCACTGTTTTCCAAATAGTTTGTAACATGCAACATGTGACTGAGCGTTATCATGATGGATAATTATGAAATCGTGTCTGGTTGCAAAATTCTGTTCGTTTTTCCGCGATCACTCTCTTTAAACGACTCAATTGTGTTCGGTAGAGCTCCCTTTTGATCGTCTGACCCGATTTTAAGAGCTCATAATACAATACACCCTTGTGATGCCACCAAATAAAGGGCGCCATGGATATTCGGCTTTACCGTGGCTGACCGGGCTTCATATATGATTTCTTACGCTTTTTTAATCACCAGTGACAGTCCGATGCAAAAATGACTTCCTTTTGTTTCGTTGAACCAACATTTCCAACATGTTGAATCGGTGTACGACGTCTCTAGATTTCAATTCATATAGCACCCCATTTCCAAGCTTTTCGGTGAATCCCAATGCTTTTAAACGTCTGGAAATGATTGCTTGATCAACGCCCAAAGCTTTTGCAAGTTCTTTTTGTGTTTAGCACACATCTTCATTAAGCAATGCTTTCAATTCTTCGTCTTTAAACCTTTTTGGCTGTCCGGGTCGAAATTGCAATTTTTATACCGTGCAAACCACTTCTGGCACGTTCCTTCAGCTAGAACATGTTCTCCATAAAATTCCACTAAAATACGATAACTTTCGTAGCACTTCTCTTCGTGTTAAAGAAGAACTCCCGACAGAAACACTTTATCTGGCACAAAGTTCGAAATTTTCAATGAATAGAAAAAAATTGTTGTTTAAGCTTCAACCAAATGAGATGTACTAAAAAATACCCCCAATGTCAGTAGCTTCCAAATGAATAAAGTCGCGGAGTAATACCACTAACGCCCTTACGCTCTTAGGAAACTGCACTAATTAAATTATTTGAACGTAGAAATCAATGAGAACTGTAGCTGACCCATCTATCTTATATGTACTGCCTTTTTATGGATGCTCATCATCTATTCAAATGCAACAGGGTTGAAGATTAAATTTAAATCTGAGCATAAATAACTGTTCAACTGCAGGAATTCAAACATTTTACTATGTTTTTTTTTTTATTTTTTTTATATAAATTTTCGAAATTTCCAAAAAAAAAAAACTATTAATAACAATAACAGAGCGCATAGCACTTATAAGGCATGAAAAGACCAAAAAAAAAAAAAAGCATCTGCAGAAAAATAAACTGAAAACGTGAAATGTTAAGAAATAATAAAACGTCGAGAGGGACGTGCCCAACTAATACAATAATATATATTACGCGCCAAGGTAATCAATCAATGTCAAAGTCAGTGGGGCCCCCAAAAGAGCAGCTGCCGTCGGACAGTGCGAAAGAGAGTGCAGTTGAAAGCGCCTCATAGACGTGGCACCAAGCTGCTCCGCTACAACAACTAGAGGCAAAAAAAAAAAAATAGAAAAAACTGGAAAAAATAAAATCGAAAGATTTAAGTTAAGCCGACGCCGCTTATGTCGGTTCATTCAGGCTGTCAATGTGCGCGCCCTTTGATGGACTGTCAAGCGGGACGTTTGATGAGGGCAGTATAGAAGAAAGTACATATAGAGTGGACACAGCTTTGGTGGTACTTACAACATCATCAATTTCAATAAAGCGAATTAAAAGTAAAAATAAAAACAGCAACGAATAATTTTTTTTTTTTTTTTGTTAATATTGAAAAACGTGCACGTTCCGCTGTCGCAAAACAATTCTTAAGCGGGGATGACGTTGGAGACACACGCCCATTAGCACCTCGCGCTATCTATTTTGTGCTATATTTATGCCGCTGTATGTGTTTTGCATTTTAAATTGTTGCAAAATGTTTGCCACACACAAACAAACTAGCAGCACAAAGGAAATGTGTGTCTGTCTGTAAGCAACTATTTCAACGGCGACGTTGTCAACTTGTGTGGCATTTCATTGACATTTCATGCAGTCATAAATTCAAAAGTGACAGCGCAAACGAACACACAGCGTAAAAGATGCAGATACAGATACAAGATACAAATAACAAACGAGAGTTCAAAAATTTAAACAACTCATGGCAACTCTTAGAAGTAGAATATTTTGAAAACAACTTGCCTAATGATGACTCATGTAGTTAGGGTAATAGTTTTTTTACATGCCGCACACACACAAAAAAAAAAAAAAAAAAAATACACACTTAAGAAAGTGAAATATTTCCGAATCATTCGCACACGTTACGCCTTCGCCTTGAGGAGCAGCACAAAATTCAAAAGATTTGACATCTGCTGCTGCTGTGTTTGCTCGTCGAAGGACTGTGAGCAGTCATGAAAATGCGACTAATTATCAAAACGAGATACAGCCGCACAGATACAGATACTTATGCTACAGCTTGTTGTTAATATTTCCAAGAAATCTGACACATTTACCGAAGCAGCAGTGAGGATTTTTAGTACGAAAGGCAGCTATAAAAACAAAAACATATTCCTAAAACAGGACACATGCAGCGCTTAAGTTGGAAGGTACATTAACTGAAACACCAATGGTTGCTTTTTTGAGTTGAGCTGAGTTGCTAGTGAGTGAGTGAGTGGCTTAAGGACATAAAACTTGGAATTTAAGTAAAATTCTATTGTCATATATTTTTGGTAATGCTGGTGCGTCGTCCTGTACGTGTTATACTTGTGAGTAGTAGTGTATGGTAGACATTGTAGCTCAAAAACTGTAAAAAAGTAAATGTATCTTAGGAGATACTTAGGTAGATAGATAGTTGGATAGATAGATATAAAGATAGATAGATAAATAGATAGATAGATAGATGTATATTTTAATATTTCAAATTATAGTCGCCGTGAACTCGTTCTTACAGATAGTCTATACTTTTCAAGCTGATCAAGTATTTATGATATGTATACATTTTTTTAAATCTGCTACGCCAGCTTTTGGCTGCAATATGCATTTGTAAAAGGGTGTACCAATTATAAGCCATATATGTTCTAAAGTAGTTTCCTAGAATATATATCTTTAAGCCTATCAATCTAGCCTAATGCACAAAATCATGCTTGCTGCATGTATGTACATGCATTTCCGGTAGATATATATCAACATTTTTTGTTTTCTTTAGTTTGCTACTCTTCACATTAAACATGCGCATCAAAAGTCTTTTGTGCTACAGAAATGCCAAACCGAGGAGTATCTTCTGTCTTTGACAGCTGTTTGGCATTGTGTTGGCTCTTCAATAGGCAACCAACCGACAGGTGGTGTCTTCAGACGAAATTCCGGCAGGTTTCTTTTCATTTCTTACTTGTTTTGTGGTTTGATTTTCATCAATTCCATGGAAATACAAATCGTTTTTAGTCGAAAACTGACTGGGTGTGGTCGTACTGTTGTCCTTCTGTCCCTCTTGCCTTAACAACATCAAATTATGCGTGTTAAAATATTTCAAATTTATTATTTCGCCTCGAAAGTCAATTTTCATATTTAAAATGATTTGTGGCGAAAATTATGGCGCAGCGTAGCGCAAGGCGACCTCAACTTCCTACGCGCTGTGCATGATTATAATAATCATCTTGATGATGTTGATGATGATGATGATGTTGCAAGTGTTGGAGATGTAGCTGTTGGAGGTGCTGGTTTAACTGGCTGTACCCCAATTTCAAGTTGCTCGCTTGATTGCGCTCATTTTTTTTTACATATTTTTTTTTTGCTCCTTTCGATGCCGCTGCGAATCTGTAACAAATTTGTAATTTGAACGCCACAAATCATAATTTTACATAATGTTCAATTCATATACGTCAAAATGTTGGCACTCGAGATGTGTTTGTGTGCATAAATTCAATGAATAGCTGAGTTTGTTCCTCATTTTTTCCGTTTTTCATTGGAATGAGGGTAATTGCCTGCGTGTGTGAGTGTATCTGACAAGCGGAAGTGATTGCGTTTATTTTTTTTTTTCACTAAAGTTTATACAAAACTAATTAAACAAATTTCATTACATGAAAACCCGCATTTTACTCGATAAAACTTTATATTTTTTTCTATCTAAAACCGCTGCAAAGAAACTTTTTCATTGTGCGCTGCTGCTGCAAAATTAAATCATGACTAAATGATGTAGTTGCAGTTAGAACATGGCACGGCACGGTTGAGGTGCGAAGTACAAACACTTCAATGTAGCACGCGTTGCGCAGTATGAAGTGCTAGCAACGTAGGACACGACAGGACATAGCGGAATAGCTTACGCCATTATCTAAAACCAGCAGTTGCAACACTTTCTGGTGTCACAACTTCAATTGAGTGCTGAGCGTTGTAAATTAAAGTGAAGCCTGCAGTTTGAATGACTAAAAGATGGTTGAGGTCAGCCGCCGCTGTTGCCATGTTGGTCATGTTTTTAATGAGTTGCAGCAGTGGCGGTAGTCGGATTCGGATTCAAACTAATAGACACTGAGTTAGTGTATCAAAGTTTGTTTTTTTTTGCAAACTCTGCGCTTTTATTCATTACAGCTCGAAAATTTGCTTTAGTTTCAAGTTGGAAATCACTCGGGCATGCGCTGGTAGGCTGTAATTGCTGCATAATTATTTCAAAGTTTTTAAATTAAAATAAATCAGTTTAGGCGGTCTTAGACGAAAGTTGACGAGTATCCGTTGGTATCAATGGTAAACAACATCTCACCATGTTAAGCCACTTTTTGTAAC
Source organism: Leucophenga maculata (assembly GCA_035044805.1). Taxonomy (NCBI): domain Eukaryota; kingdom Metazoa; phylum Arthropoda; class Insecta; order Diptera; family Drosophilidae; genus Leucophenga; species Leucophenga maculata. Next base: position 446,818 of record JAWNNP010000304.1, on the reverse strand, counting down.
CTAAATTGGTGCAGATAAACTTGGGTGTTATACGCTGCCAACTGTTTGACCACCTTTTGCATGAAAAGTTCTCTGGTTTCTCTGTGATGTCGAGGTTCTAAGACGTCAATTGGACCTTTTTCTTTGGGTTTACATGGATTCAATAATCTAAGCCAACGCCCCACAAATGAAGAACAGAAGAAAAACATTCGAAGTAGAATTTCTTAAATACAATCGAAAATTATTTCGAAAGACTTAATTTCAACAAAGCCTGATTTCATATGGCATTAGGCACCTTAGATAAAGTCACACATGGACAAAATTGGATTCTTAGTGAAACGAACATGAAAGTATTTTATAAATTGATATAGTGCTGGACGATTCTTGGGTGTCTGGCCAATGGAAGTAGCTGTTTGGGAGAGGTGTCAAGATTTCTGAATAGCTGCAGATGAGGATTTCCAGAATTTTCTTATTGTTGTGGGCTAGACTATTAGAATGGCTATGGAAAGGTGTTCCACGACAATCATGACATACCATACTGCACATTTTTGACAAAAGAAGATGTTTTACAACAATATGAAAGTCTGCATACCTCCATTCCAACGTCTGATATCTATGATGCATAACAAAAAATTAAAATGCTCTAAGTGAAGGCTAACCATATCCAAGGTGTGGCATGGTATCTGGATTTATATCGCGCAACAAATCAGTGTCCACCGCGAACATAAGCTTGGCTGCAATAGCGACTTTCTTCAAGTGTCTCATCCTCTTCCAGACAGAGTCTAGCCTCAGTTTCTGGTTAAACATCCATTTCTATCAGATAATATCTCAGTCTATTCAGCCGTTCTGAAATGGATTTTCTTTGCTATCAATACCAATGTTGGCAGGAACCCAACATATAGTAACCTTATAGCGTACCGAGAGTTGTTGAAGAATATTAGAACCTTGTTTTAGCATTCTGTAGGGCAGTTGCCAGTCAGTTTGTGGTTGACTGTCTGAGAATATAGAGTGATACTAGCGTCTTTTTGGAATTCTGTCGGACGGCGACTTCGATGGCATGGATCTCAGCTAGAAAGGTATCCATAGAAATAGAAGTCATGCTATTCAGTCTGAATATAGCCACATCTGTAAGCGTTTCAGGGAAACATCAATCAAAGACTTAGCCTGTGATGCCGTATTCCTGTGCGGCTGGGGAGAAGAATTGTGAACCGTCTGCCGAAGAAAAGATCCGTGATCGATCAATCAATTATATTGCAGTTCTCGATATCAGGAATGTGTATGAAGCTACAAAGTTTATCCCTAGGTAAAGATAGGTATTAACATTATGGTATAGAACCATAAGATCATATATGAACAGATCTCCAATAGCGGTCAAACAGATATTTACAGGTCCAAAGCGCTTTACTAGCCTTAGTTAGTACTAATTGTAGGTGAGAAATCCAGTAAAGTCGTTAATCTTGGGTAATCCTTAAGAACTTGACCTCATTGATCAATTTTTTCTTTGTGTAATAGATATAAACTGGAAAAAAGCCTGCCTTGTATTTTTTGGAACTGATGCCTCGTTGGTATATTATTCTTCCATCAGTCTAATAGCTGAGTACAGCACTGAGTAAAGAGGTCATAAATAACAAGAGACGTTAGAAGAGGACTCCACGATGGGGTTAAAATTACTTAGGGAGACTACAAAATCTTATGCTATCAATTATTTTCGTCAGCTTGGAGATGTTAAGCTCCTCTGGAGTTGCTGCATTTAGTGTGAGATTTTATTATGCTGGATATTGTGCGGTTGATTGCGTTCTTTCACTTTCCTGATTCAGTTTAATGCAAAGCATCTATAGGATTGTTTCCTCTTGAGGCAACCCGATAGAAAATCTGCCATTTCGATGCCGTTTATACGCCGGTAATTGGGAATTCAGAAGACATGGACAGTTTTGTGAGATTCAAAGACCATCAATTGAATCCCTGCTTTCCAGTGCTTTCCTCAATATCGATGTAGTACAGAAAAGTTAGCAACTGCCATTGGCTGCTCTCCATAAGCTTTAGGATTGTGGTCATCTTCGTGGCTTTGCATTATACTAAAGTTCCATGAAATAGTCCTCTATTCAATTTTTACCGAATGTCTTAGTCTTTATTTGAGACTTTTCAACTTCTTTTCAGATGCATGAAGTGCTGCTAGCACTTTTTTCTCCAATAATAAAGCAGGGTTATTCCAAACTAAGGAGTTTCCTTCAGCTTTGAAATAGCGAATTGCATGGGCAAAAACCATGTCGTAGAAGCGTTTTCGAATTTCAGAAGATTTGGTTCTGAAAATCACAGAACGCTAAATCAGGCAAATAAAGCTATTGGTTGATAGTTAAATGTCTGCCATAGGCCGAAATATTCAATCAATTTAATTTAATTCTAGTATTTTCAAGAAAACTTTATCTGATCTTCATCGAGTTCATAAAAAATTTTGGTGCCATTAATTTCAGTTTTGATTTTGATTATTGTTCACCATTATGTAGATATGCCTAGCTTATGAAAGTTTGAACTAATAATACCCTTTCTATACTATGCATATATATGACTACTCTTAAAGCATTGAGGCGGCTTAAAATTTAAACCCATTAACCAAACTAAGAGCGTGTAAATTTAAGCGCAATTTATAACTTGTATCTCAACTATGTTGCTCGTAGTTGTAAATGATTTTAAGAGCTTTACAAAGCATACAAAGAATGTCAAGATCATTTCCGGAAAGAGAAAAACGTTTGTTTGCTTTACATATCTACGACTATTGTGTATTGTAGATACTTAGTAAATAAAGTATCTGTAGCCATAGCTGCGCGCCTCACGTATTAGTTATGCAGCAACTGAAGTAGAAGCGACAACTTATGCCAACAAAAACAAAAAAAAAAAAAAAACAACACAACTCTATACAAACCATGAACGAAAAATAAAAGCGAAAAAAATCTTTTAACCTTTTTTTGTTTTTTTTTTTACCCATCTTTAATCTGAAAAATTCTTTGAAATGCTGCGACGCGTCGCGTTGACTGAGTGAATGAGTTTTTCCATCATCAATGAGATGCAAATTAACTGTACAAACATAAATAACACTTAAAATTCCAGGAATACAGAGTGAGAAAATAATATATACGCACAATGTGCCGCTGGTGCTCTGCTCTGTTGTTGCTGTTGTGTGACCCTTTGAGCAATCCATCCGCTTGCCACTCCTGTATCGCTGTAGTACGAGTATTTTTATCTGTGAAATCAAAAGTTGTGCAAAGTCATAAAATTTCGTAGGCTTCTCCTGTGTCCGTTCTGTATGCTGTGTTCTTTGATAAGAGTTTTATTATCCTGTGCGGCCTTTTGATGTGTTGTGCTGCTGCTTTTGTAGATACTATTTCTTTACGCTTTTGCTGTTGTAGTTGTTGTTGTTCTTGTTGTTTGCAATGCGACCTGTGCGCATTTTATTAACAGAAATTTATAGGGCGCAGCGCATAATAATGAATTTTATGCTAAAAGAAAGGTTGTTCAAAGTTCTCATTGTCACAAATTTGTTGAAACTTATTTGAAATGGCTGTGGAAAGTAACTTGTTTACATTTTTACTTTACGGCTCATAAAACTAGAAAATATAGAATTTACTTTAATATAAGCTATTCAAATTTTAGAGTTACTAGAAGAGATACTATTAAGTTGAATTTTTAGATAGCAAACAGTTCTGCAAAATCTTCACTGATTAACTGAGTGCATTAATGCGTAATATTTTGTGAGAGACTGAACAACAGCTGCATAACATGCATAAATTTGCTGTCAAGCTGCGCGCATGCTCGACAGAATAGCAAAATAGTTGGATATTTCGTCGAACATGTTCGTTTGCTGCGCTTCATTAATCAGTAACGAGAGAGAATGTGTGTATCATTTGAATTGTATGTATAAATATTTTTAAAGCCATTTACGTTCAAAATATTGAACATATTTTGATAAAATTGTAATTTTAGCACAACACAAGCTTTGGCAAATAAATGATAGTTGCTGAACTGCTCTACCTGCGCGATTTATATGCTTCTTCAATATTTACAAACAGTGTTTGCAGCTTGTAGCTCAGATATCAAAAGCGCAGCTTACCGCAATCAATCAGCGTACATATTTGAGTGCAGCTATAAATATTTACAGCGATTTTTTTTTGTTCCCAACCATTTTGACAGCTGTCAAACACATCAGTCAAATGATGACATTGATAGCAGTAGCGGTCAATGCTAACAAGATACAAGATACAAAAAGTATCGCTTACGTTAAAAGCGCTTCGCTGCATTGCATATTGTAAATACGTAAATGAATATTGACAGCAATTTTATTGCACATAAAAAATAAAATAAAAATGAAATATTTTAACGCATGCAAACAAAATGCCTCAAAGAAGCCAATTATAAAGTTCGTCAGTTTTGTGTGTGTTTTTTTTTCGCTTTTCGAAGTTGGCATAAATTATTAAAACGGAAAAGTGCAATCATATAAAAATGAAGCATTACATAAACAAATCGAAAATGTCAATAAATAAAAAAATTAAAGTTGTTTTTGGGTAGTAGCAATGCTTAAATACGCTGCACAGCTGTTTGGAATGTATTTCACACTATTCTTTGAAAAAGTCGTCCTCATGCTCATGTTCGTCGTGTCAGCATTTATATTTTATTGCATACTTTTAGTAGCGCTGCTTCTCTCATAAGCTGTATTCATACTGAAGCTATTTAGAAACTAGGCACAGTCCAATAATTGTGGTTTAAAGAAAGAAACAGAGTGGTACTGAATTATTGCACGAATGAATGGTATGCCAATGATTCATATGATTCACTTTGATCTCGTTTACTGTGTCACTTTCTTTCGCACATAAACTAAACCGATTAGAGGGGGAAACAAGTACGTTGAAAATGCTGACCACATGAAGATAGTTGAATACAATAATTCAAAGGAATCATTCACTTTGCAGTGCTTATTTCGAGTCATTCGTCTCGAACTTCTGCTTTCATATTGTGTATCTATGAGTCATTTTCAGGAAGGAAGTTGATTTTAGATATAAAATATTCATTATTCACATCGTTTTAACTTTCTTCGTGCTGGTCTCTAGTACATGTACATAGACGTATATAATGTGCAATGGAATCTTTCATTCTATAAATAGGCTCATTAATTCAATATCTTATATTAAATATTTTCTATTACAATAAAACAAATGTTTGACCAATTTTTGTATGAAATTAATAATCTATCATGTTTATTTTTCCGTGTGTGTGTGGCTATTGGCTACGAAAAAGTATGCATACCAGTCAAAAAGGCGAATGAAACCAAGCACACTAAAATGAAAGTGTACAGTATTCAATGAAGATGAATTGTTTGCATGATTTTGAAAAATTGACATTCATTCTAATTTATTCGAAGCCAGTGAGTTTTTAAACTTTGAACGCTTATGAAGTTGAATGCCATGAATGAATGATTTAATGAATGATTGTGATACAACTGAATATTCTAAATGCGCTACATTTTAGTGCGTTTCTTATTGATAGTCTTTTTATTTTCTATTTGTTAGTGTCTTGCAAAGTAAATTCATATTATACTTGCTGCATTTTTTTTTCTCTTTAATTTGACATATTTCAGCATATTATTCCGACTATTTTATACTCAATCTACTTGCTGCTAGTCTACAGCAGCAGATAACTGCATATATTAAGACCATTGAAACATTCGTATGAATGAATGTTTCGGATAACTTGAATAAATGAATGTTTCGAATAACTTAAATGAATGAATGTTTCAAATGAGCAGTGCCTCATTTTATTTATTCTATAAAAAATGATTGCTTTACTAGTTACTTTTTCTTAGAGAACTTGAAGATAGGAGAATATATAGCATTTAAGAAATGAATATTCATAAAACAACTGAAATATATGCATGCATGCACCTACTTGAAAACTGATAGCTTAAGTTGTAAGTAAAGCAGACAGATATAGCTAGGAAGCTTTATTTTCTTCATTCATGCCAAAAAAACTATCAAAATTAAAACACTTTACACATTATTTGTGTAGAGTATTCAAAAAATTAAGCAGTAAAAAAGAGTCAAGTTAAACAAATAAATAAATCAACAATTTAAATAAATACTCAGTGTAAAAAAGTGAATTGTGCACTCAACACAAACGTCCGACAGATGGACGGACGTACGGACGTACGGACGAATGAAGAGTGTTGATGATTAATTGGCGCTACGAATTTATGACGTTGCAGTAGTGCGCACAATGCACACAGTTATATATTATAGCATATCCTCCATGACTGCCCACCTCTCTTGCAGTGATATCACTGAGTTGAATGAATGATAAAGCGCGTCATTAAATTACCAAGCGCCTATATGACGAACGGACAGTAAGACAGTCGGACGTACGGATACACACTGCCGGCTGTCTGTCTGCCTCAAGCGTTTGGTTGACAACGTCGGCGGCGGTTTTTTGTGTATGATACAATATTAAACAGACGTATACAATTTTAATGTCATCAACAACAACAAGAAGAACAATTGTTAGTACATACTGGCCAACCCATTACTCCCCTTTTTCATAACGCCGCCGTCATATACATAGATATATGTATACACATTCGCCTAGGTTGGCGCTTTTAAAAACTCGCCTCGTTTCGCCTGTTTTATACGCACATTTTGTAAATACTTTTGTTGTACTTGTCGCTTGCTCTTGTTTTGTTGTTGTTGTTGTTGTTGTGTGTAATAAATTATATAAATCATAATAATAATTTATAAATGCACAACATACTTGTACACGGCATGCGCTGTAGTTGGGTGGTCGGAAGAGTTGTGTGAAGAAATTTTGAAGTAATTTAAAATTAATCTTACATAAAACAAAAATAAAATAAATTTAGCGTTGACGACGGCGAATATTGGCAGTTCGGCGGGTTAAATCTTCTAGGTGTTACTTTCTTAGTCTTCTAGTTTGAGTGAGGTTGCTAACTAGTTGTGCTGCTAGTGGATTTGAATGTGCGATAAGTCGGATTCGTTAGTTTCTGCTGATTTGAACTATTTCTTCAAGAATCGTTGGTATTCCTAAGTCATGGTGGATTATAGACTAAAATCTTTGAAGGATTTCCAGATTGGACCTGGATGCAGAGACATAAATTTAAATTCCATAAGTCTATATTGGCTTTAAAATTGCTTTGTAAATAAGTATTTAATTTACTGTTGAGACAGATGTGTTAGGCCGAAGGACCCAATATACAGATCTAAGTCTCAGTCAAAGTTGTTTAGGCTTTGTAAATATGTTGTCGCGCCAAGTATGTCGCCAGTCTAGTTGTATCCCTAGATATTTAGCTTCATCTGCTTGCAGCAATTGACAGTTGCTTATGTAGACTGTTGGACATGTGCCTCTCCTAAGAGTGAAAGATACTTTAATTCGCCATGTATCTAGCCATTTGCTTATGGTTCTTAGGTTAGCTTGCAAGTTACGGGATGCATGCATTGGATCTGCGTTTTCTGCCATGATTACAGTGCCATCCAATTTCCTTCAAATCTGTTAATACTTCATTAACTTTTACCACAAACTATCTATTCTCCAAGTATGACTTTAAAAAATTATACGCGTGGTGAGGCAGACACCGTTTTAGTTTATAAAGCAGGCCAAGATGCCGGCCTGCCTTATCCAAGGCTTGTGATACATCTAGAAAAGCAGATGTGTAGTATTCTTTTCGTTCCAGGGTGGTTCTCGCATATGTATATACTCTCTAAACTTGTTCAATTATAGAGTAATACTTACGGAATCTAAACTGTTGCGAAGGTATGAGTTGCTTCCTCTCAATGATTGGCATAAGCCTTGTAAGCAAAAGTCTTTCAAATACTTTGGGCATGTCTGGTAGTAGACTTATCGGCCTATACGAAGTTACCGATTCTAAAGGTTCTGCGCTATTTTCCACTGGTCTGATCGCAAGATAGAGTTAAATAACTACGTTATAACTCTATATCCATATTCTGGAAATTCCTTAAGCACTTTCCCACTGATTAAATCATAGCCTGGAGGCTTATTACTTTTTATATTATTATTTGTTGCTTCAACTTCTCCCTTGTTAAATCCCTTGATCCTTGACTCCTGGATATATATGTCCAATTCTGGATTTGTGGTGGGAAACGATTTAAATACGGTGGACAGATGCTGAGCAAACGTTTCTGCGTTATCCTGGGCATTCCTTGTCCAATCTCCAGTTCTCTTTTTAATTGGGGGCACATAAGAAATAGGTTGACCATAGTTAATTGTTGCTTTCCAGACTGAGTAATTAGTCGCTCTTGTAGTTGATAAGCCTACAAGATATCTGGTGAGCTCAGCATTGTTCTTCTCCTTAGGTAGACTAAATAAATAAGGAATCTTCGACAAACTGGGTCACCAATTAATCTGAAATAATGAAACACCATTGGGGTCTTGGGGTCAATCTTTCTGTTTTCTTTCGATGATATTGATGAATATTTATGCCGGAAATGCAAACGTCTAAAATACTTCTTTTTCTGATGGAAGTTCGCTGTTGTCGAAAATCATATTTGCATTTTTTTTATATCTGGGTTTGTGAAGAGTAATATTTGGGTCAATAAATGGGAGACAATATTTGGAATATCAGGCAAAGTGTTCGCTTTTGACTCAGCAATAATGGAGACAACTTAATCGATACAATTTGAGAAATTAGTTGAGATAAATTATAAAGATGTAAGCCTAAAAAACGGAGCTTTGCAAAATCTATATACATATATCAAAGTTATACATAAATTCCAATATGGAGGATGATAGTTTCTAAAATTTTAAGCAAAGTTGTTCACAGCATATCATTGTCGAAATATATTATTGTCCAATTTTAATAAGGACATTGGTTATAATAGAGTTCATGTCAGAACCGGCAAATTTTTTCCCTACCAACAGCTTCTTAACTATCAATGGCACCTAAAATCGTTTTATAACCTATTGTTAGATATTAATAAATTATTAAAACTACTCTCGCAGCACAAAAAAAAAAAACAAAGGCACGAATGAAAATTTGTTATTTGTGAGTGCGAGCGCGCTTTATAATTTAACGCTTTTTTATGCTACCGCGGCTGTGGTATGCGGTTTTCGCTGCCCTATGCGCTGGTATGTTGTACGGCCGTCCGTCCGTCGTCTCTCTTTTGTTGTTGTTGTTGTTGCCTGCTATGCTGTACTTTTGTTTAATACATAAATACATATAATATATACACACAGGAGTAGATACATATTGTAGATGCATAAATATTATCAACAAATGTATATATACAAGCGCTATGCGTGCTACATGTCGTATGCGTAATATTTTTACAATTGTTCATAATACTTTCAGGCATTGTTGCAGTCTCTATTACGCACAGACTTGCGTTAATCATTATTATAGTGCGGCAGGAATATAAAAACAACAGAAAATAATAATCATTATTATTATTATTATAGTCTCATCAACTATAACCACTGGCGGACGGACGGACGGACCGAGAAAAAAAACAATAAAACCAACAATAACAAACCAAGTCAGCGCAGAAAAACAGCCTCATTACAATGCATATTTTTTATTTATTTCGATTTATATATATACTGCGCGACCAACAGTGAAGTAGTAATCTCAAAAGTGCTTATAATTTCAATGGGATTAAATTCGCGATATATGTATATCCAAATCCCCTAGCCTTACTGTTGCCGCCCATTTGAGATTTGCCGAAGCAAAAAGCGTTCGTTTTGGTTCTTGATAAAAATTTAATGTAGCATGTTAACAAGCGACCCGTTATGCTTATTATTGCAAATACAAACAATAAGAATAGCAAATAGCATTCAAAATGTGTTGCATACCGAATTCCATAGCCCATAATAATAATTTCCAATACCAATTTGCCATTTCAATGAATTGCAAAACTGGAAATTGTGTGCCGCTGCCCGCTTGGTATAACATGCGGGCAGCTTAATAATCAATATTCACAATTGGAAATGAAATGAAAAAGAAAAAAATTGTTTTCCGCTTTTTGTACAAATTGGCAAAACGCCACAAACTATGAAAGCGGCAAGCGGTAACGAAGACAACAACTAACAACAACAACAACAACGACAACAACAACAACAAGAAAAAGTAAAACACAGTAGCCAACGATCCAAAGAAAATCATTATTTCCGGTCTTACAGGTTTTTCTCGCTGTCTCTGATTGAAATTGCTTGGGAATGTGTTGTGGCAATGAATCCAACTGAATCCCGATATGGTCGTAGCCATGTGGAAAACAATTTTTAACAAAATGTAGCGTAAAGTAATAATAAGATGTAATATTTTTAAATATTCAGAAATATTTAAATCTTAAAATTATTATTTATATATTTAAATTTATATATGAGTACTAAGAGAAATAATGGATTTGAATTAAAATCGTGTAATAATAGTTTAAACAAATATTATTTCAATCTATATAATCTAATATTATATAATCTTCAGTAAATATTTACTAATTTTTAAATTTCTGCTCTTTTATTTGCAGGTATGTTTCTACATTTCAAAGCTAATTATCAAGTATAAGGTAAATCAATCTAAGCGTGTTAATTTCTACGAATGTATTTAATATTTCGCATCGTACTGAGGAAAGAGATGCAATTTGATGCAAGGCTTAATAAACTAATAACACTTTATCGTATCAGCATCAGAAAATAAAAAAAAATCAACAGACAATCCATCATAATAAATGAATTATTTTAAGTATTTAAAATCAAAATCCATGTCAAGAAATATTGTCTATAAACCACACAAAATAGTTCGGTTTCCTGCCTGCAGAGTAGAAAAAAAAAAAGAAAATTTATTTTTATTTAAAAATTCTTGTGGTGGATACTTTATTCCTTTGCATATCATTCACACAAATCTGATTAAATATATATTCTTGATCAGCTCTGTGTCCGTCTGTCTATGTGTTGCTTAATACTGGTGAAGAGGCTTGGCAGTAGAGATTTGTTTGTACCGTAAGCATATATAGTATCCATGTTTATATGCCAAGTTAATTTTTTAAGGTAGATCACACACAGTATCACCGTCTCTTACAGGTTTTTGTAAAGTTAATATCAGCTTATCAATTGATATGATGGCTTTTTATGGACATAACCCTCACATTTTTGATTAGTCTTCGTACAAATTCAGTAACCCTTAAAGGTTTTTGTATGAAAAATTGATTTATGTCAATATGGTTTCGTCTTTTGAACGACCGTTTTACATATAAATACTTATAGGTGTATCTAACATTATAGGATGAACCAACACTTATGGTTTTTTGTATGAAAAACTTCTTTTTTGAAGTCAATATGAACGATTTTTTGTATACCTCTTTCAACATATATATTTGTATAAACGTGTACCTTCACATTTTGAGATAGGCTCCGTATAAACTCACCGCCCCTAATGGGTTTTTTTCTGAAAAAACTTTTTGATTTAAATCATTATCAGCCTAAAAGTCAATATAGGGATTTTTTATGTACGTTCGCTTCACATACTAATATTTATTGGTGTATCTTCCCACATTTTACGATAAGCCAATACATAATCACCGCCCACTTATGTGTTTTTGTATGAAAAACATATTTTTTTAAAATCACTATCAGCCTAAAATTCAAAACAGTGAATTTTCCCTTACATTTTGTGGTAGTTCTCATAAAAAGTAACCACACCTCTAAAAATTTTGTTCGAAAAACTTCTTCCAGAACGTCAGCTTCACATATAAAAACTATAGGTGTTGTCCCTTCATATTTTGTTATAGACCCAATTATGGATTTTGTACAAAAAAAAAAAAATCAATATCAGCTTTGGTTTTTATACGACAAACTTCTTTACACAAATTCACTGCCAACTTATGGGTTTTTGTATAAAAAGTTAATATCAGCTTAATTGTCGATATGGGGTAGTCTCCACACAAACATATTTCATTTATAAAGATTTTTCAATTAAATCTTCTTTATATCTTTTCAACTAGAATCGATTAAATGGAGTAAACTAAGAGATATTAATATTTTGTTGAACCTTGGAAATTTTTTTAACAACTTTCGAATATGATTTTGCTCAAATTATCGCCTAAAGAACTATTTTTAAAGCATGCTGGTTTTTCGGGTTTTTCCTTTCCTTTTCGCATTGTTAGTGCTGATATTGACGAATAGTTCCGTGACTTATCGACATAGACCATGCATTAAATAACCCTTAATGTCAAAATAGAACAAAAAAATCCGGCATAATGTGATGGTGGATTGGTGTCTGTGAGTTTTGGTACCTACTCATAGCCACAATTGCAATGAAACAAAAGTTGTTATCCATAGCGCTTTAATGGTCTGCATTAGTATTACTCCACTGTCATCTTCACACAATTACTTTTAGAAAATGTTTCTCGTTAAGCATTAACAGTAATTTCATGCCTCTACCTCAAATGGATGCAAAGACATGTTGAATTTTGTTTATCGCTTGCATGAGGGGTTGTTATAGCCGCCTCCGATTTTGATCAAACTTGATCCTTTCCTAGGCTAACTACAGCTCGTTTGTGATTTCAGTTGAATCGGTTGGATGGTTTGGCTTCCTATTAGGAACATACATAGATAGATAGATAGATAGATAAATAGATAGATAGATAGATAGATATAAGGTTGGAACCAAAAGTCGTTCGTATTTTCGCCTTCATTTCAAATCTTTATAGAATTGCGTACAATCGTCAGACTTAGTTCAAATAAGCGATGATCAATAAGTCTTCATTAGGCTCCGCTCATTGAAGCTTGCTTCCCTATTGGGATGCCAATTTCTCGCCAACTAAATCGTTCGACATTGACAGGAAGAGATGGTAGTCCGATGGTCCCAGGTCCCTGAGCTTTTGGCGCGTCATAATCGAAGTGTGTGGTCTGGCGTTGACCTGATGGCACACAATTCCTCTCTTGTAGGCCAAAGATAGCCGCTTCTGGCCGATTGCTGTCTTCAAGCGGTTCAGTTGTTCACAAAAAAAGACCGAATTGAACGTTTGGCCACAGGGTAGCAGCTCATAGTAGATGATACCCCGCCAATTCCACCAAACACACAGCAAACCTTCCTGACCTTTGATTCAATTCAAAGCGATGGTACGGCTGCTACTATGGCGGTCCATCTCAATCACTTCCTTCCCGTAAACATCACAATTTTTTTTGGCCTCGTGCGATGCGCTTTTGCCTTTCAGGTAGTAAAAATATAAACTATGGCGAAATTCTTCCTTCGAGACCTGTAAGCGCTGTAGTTCACAACTGAATTCTTTACTGAATATTTTATTCTCAATACATATAACTTATCAAATTCGGACAAAATTTGAGGCAGTTCGATTTTGGAGCCGGAACGCAGGAGCATAGTCGAATTCAAAACAATTGTCATCGGAGCTCTCCTATTTATAATATTTTTTCCAAATTGAAGAACGAATATGAGTAATGACTTACAACCAAATGCTTTTCGCACAATTCAAAAGTAGTCCGGCTCCTTTTACGCTACACACAACTCGCGCTAGCTTACACACAACATATGCGTGGTCATACCATGTGCGTACGATGTATGCACTTCAAAGCATAGAATCTGCTAAGCGAAAATTCTTGCAACAAATTTTGTCTTACATACAAATGTAAGCATATTACGCAACTTAGTACTTTAATAGTATTTACCTAAAGACTTAATCTCTTTGATGCCGACTCAGTTTCTCGTAAGGATTCTTTTCATACTTTTAAATAAATTCGATTTTTGTTAAGAAATAACATCCAAACCAAACCAAATCGCTTACATTGCAGCCTTGCTGAAATATTTTCGTAACTTTATTTGCAAAATTCATGCACTTTAAAAATTCACAGCTCTAAAATGTTATTTTGGTTTTAGTAAAAATGATTTCAACATGATTCAACGCAAATTGCAAAGCACTTATAGTCAAAGTTTAAGCCGGAACTTATTTCGGACGGAAGGACGTATTACAAGAGGCAAGCCAATGTATAGATGAAATGAAAAAGAAAGAGGAGTTCCCACTAGAACATATGTAGTTTCGAAGTTTTTTTTCTTCTGTTTTTCGTTTTATTTCCGAGCACTTAAACACTTAACGCCATTGTTTATACACTTGAGTTCACTTGGAGTAGACGCAGACCAAGACGTCGATGACGATGACGATGAAGCGCTTTGATGTGTTGCAAAATGAAAATATACACACATACGAAGAGTCTGCAGCAGCACGTTTTAAGGAGATATCACGCCTTTTTATAAACTTTACTTTTCAAGAAACCCATATAAGTGAGAATCAGTTTCAAAATGTTACTCCTACTTCGCACTTTTCGATGTCGATGTCGCTGTCGATGCCAACGAAGCAACAAAGTCAAAGCGCTCAAGCAATACTCATAAGTGTTCAACTAAATGGAAGAAACATTTCTTTTAAACGTTAACGCAACAATAAAAGCAATTCAAGCAGTTCTGGGCTAAGAAGTTTCCGCACAGCGTGTTTGCAACAATGATGCCACAATGAAAGTCTGAATATATTCGATTGTTGATTATAATGAAGGCATTTGACAAACTGCAAAGTGTGAGGGTTGGTGTGAAAATTGCGGCTAAGGATTTCCGTACGATGGAGAGAATTGTACGCAGAAGTGTACTTCAAACTCAGGTATATAGTATATATATAAAATAAATGGCAGCAATGCTAATTTGAGCCAGCCGAGTCAAGTCAGTCAGCCAGCAGCAAACCGATAACGTTTGGTTAAGCTAAAGTCAAAGCAAGTGCAAGTCACAAAAAAGAAAAAAACTAAAAAGATAAAAAAAAATCGCATGAATCGTATCTGAAGCAGAGTATCTGCTATTAAGCTCTATACTAAAGCAAAAGCAATACGCTCTAAAGGGAAAACTCTCAAACCAAACCAAACCAAACCTGAAACCAAAGCAAAGCGAAGCAAAGTAGCGCAAAGAAAAATGGTAACAACCCAAAGAAAACTAGGTCAATTTCGCACAAGCATTCGAGTGCTTATCTGCTCTATGCACGGCAGTATCTTTGCCTGTCAAGGATAAACTGCTTTGTAGTAGCAAAAGCAGCAGAAGCAGAAGCAGCAGGAGCAGCAGCTTGCTGTCGTCGTTCGTGCTAAATGCCAAGTGTGCCAAAAGTGAAATACCAATGAAACCAATTATGTGCTATGCTCGTGGCTGAAAACAAGGTACAATTTAGCCAGCAAAGATGGCGTCGTTGCAACGGAAATGCGGCAACGGAAGTAGACATTTTCTATTTTTCTTTTATACTTTCTTTTCAACTTTGTTATCTGCTGTGTAGCAGCAGCAGCATGGCAACAGCTGTCAGGTTAAAAAAAAAAAATAAGAAAAAATTTAAAAAGAAAAACCCCTAGCAACGCATAAATTTTGCCCACACCTATAGCTTATACGCTGCCCCTGCCACAACTGACTACCTCAACTGCTGCAGCAGCAATGACAACTGAATCCGTGCGGAATATGTCTATTCGGCACATGTTACACCAGCTCACGCCCAACACCAGTTCACCAGCTGGCAAACGGGGGGGAAAGCAAAGCACACATGTGCCGCCTAATTCGATGCCACGAAACGCACAAAATTAAAGCTTTCCCTACTCTAACTAGTCGTAATAGTCGAGCAGCATAGCGAAAGAAAGAAAAGAGTGCCCTTTTGTTTTCGTAGTAGCTATTGAAAAATCATATAAGACAGCACAGAATGCTGTTTTAGATACTTAGGCATGGCTGAATGGACAGAGAGCGGTCCCCGTATGATTGCGCGACAGTCAGATATACTCAAACCATAAGATATAAAACGTATGGCAACGCGTATCGATACGTGCTCGGAATATGGCATGTTGGATTAATTTCATTTGTTTTACTTCGATAAAAGACAATGTTCGTTGGTTTGCCTTTCTCATACGATACGATATATATTGAACAACATCGACTTTATTCATTCATCCATTCATTTAAGGCTTTGCTTAATGTTTTCTTTGCTTGTCTGTCCGTCTGTCTGTCTGTCGGTCTATCTGTCTACTGAAAACGTTTAAATGAGCCTCATTTCTTTGCATTACTCGACTCTAATGGAAACATTAATTTGAATTGCATAATTTCGTCAATGGGTAATATAAATGCTGCAAGACAACACAGAGCACAGCAAAGAAATAGACTGTCTTGAAGACACATACTACACATGTTTATACTCCTCGTATATATAAAGAAATTAAGTCAGTATTCTCGTAATTGACATCTACAACAATAAATATCGATTAGCAAACAAACAAACTTCAAGAACAATTCAATTTTATGCGGAGTACAGTGCAAGCAAAGTCTTGGAAAAAAAATAAAAATATTCCAAGAGTATTTGTTGTATGTAGGAAATGCAAAATTTTCGCAGTTAATAAAGACTTTAAGTCATTAATTCGAGATTTTACAATAAATCTCGAAACAGTACGAAACAATCAAATTAAATAAAATATTTGCAAATAAGTCCTGCTTGCTCTACGAGGAGCTACTTCATATTCAGTCTAAGATTTGCTTTAGAGCTCTGCACGAATGTATTCATTCGATCTGCTTTATGAATATTCATTCAATCGAATATCCGAAATATTCATTCATTCCAATATTTCGAAGAAAATATTTGCGTTTGTTTGAAGATAAGTTGTATAAAATTTTGAATGAACCAAGACCCCCGCACCTAGGGCATGGTTACCAGGAGTAGCTATTATGTCCAGGGATATCAGAGACCAGATTCTGTGTTGGAGGTGTGATCAAGAAGGACATGTTAAGCGAGTACGGTTTTGCAAACGCTGCGGAAAATGCGGTACGTGTTGTGAATGCCGTCGCCAGAGGTCGGGAAACGACGTGGATACGGCGAGGAGACGCCGGAGAAACGGCACTAGAGGGTCGACAGACCACTAGACACTAAAATTCAACGGACGTTGGCTCATAGCCGAAGTATAACAGCGGGGAAACTGATCAAGGGAAACTGATCAAGGCCTAGATAGACACAGGGGGAACCAGACGCTTTGTGAGTCAGGAGTTCGCGTCAAATCATTCCCAAAAAGTAGATTTTATGGATTAAGTTTACCCAATCCACCTGGCGGACGGCACAGATCGGATGGTAACTCAAGTATTGTGTAGGAGATGGTACGGTTTGGAGAGGACACATGCCGAACCTCATTTTTTGTCTTATCCGGAGCAACACACCATGTCATTTTGGGCGACGACTTACTAATTAACGCACGAGCTAGGTTTAGCTGTGGGAGCCAACGAGTTATGCTGACGCCAACAAACCTCACTGAGCAACAACCAAATTAGGCGGCAGGCGGCTGGCGGAATAAATAATAGTAAAGATCTCCAAGCTTATACCTCAGTCAAAACTTTCACCCTTACTATAAAACCCAATGATGCTGCTTGTGGGTTTACAGTCAGGGAACAAGTAAGATGTTGCTGGCTAGTACGACAAAAAACGGAAGTAAAAAGAAACCCAGAAGCTTAGCCGGACTACACAATAGAGAATGGTCAGTTATACCGGCACATTGCAGCTTTAGGTGAGAAGGGAGGCTGTGCCGCATGGAAGTTATGCGTAGTCACTCCTTTAAGCAAAATTCTGTTTAAGGAGTTACATTGAACCACAACGCCCGAACATCTTGGGATTCGCAAAACTACGATCCGGATGGCAAACAACTACTGCTGGCCCGAAATGTTAAGAGACATTGCCAAGTTGGTCCGAACGCTTGAATCATGCTAGGCGCATTAGATATCCTAATAACAAGCTGCTGATAAAATGAAATTAGAAAAGTTTGGAAATATCGCGTATAGTGGTATGTGGGTCTTGCATTGATATTCCTCATTTGAAGTCCTGTCTTCGCTATTTAGTAATTCCTCATATCTAATTTTTCAGTTTAATTTTCTATTTTTTTCAAAGATCGAAAGCTTCTTTTCGCTAAACATAATATGATAATTCTATGATAATAGGCTCCATTAGATTGGTAAAGCTTTTATTGCATTTTATTTAAATAAAGTTAGAAGAAATGCTGCTCGCATATTCTGCTCCACTCTCTTCTAACTCCCATAAAATAGTCTAATAATGTATGAAAGGAATCTGTGACACCACAAAATGCTTAGTAGTACACCTCTATATACACATATATATTCTAACTGTTTATGACATTTGATGGAATGTGCATAACTCAACTCAATACAATTTGAGGCAACGATGACTTGGCAGCACTAACTGCTGCTGCTGCTGCTGCTGCTACTATCCTGAAGTTTGTGTATTGTGTAAGGCTGCCTCCTTTATTTGTTATATTTTTTTTCTTCCGCCTTTTCGAAAATCCAATTTAATTGAGAAAATTTAACACGTACATACGCACATTTGTATTCATTCAATTCATCTACTTGGCAGCCTAGAAAATGGCATACGAAGCAGATGATATCCTTGATATGGATAATGATGATGATGTAGATGACTTCGAATTGGATTAAGTCGTTGCAAAGAAAAGCTGAAGACCAAAGTAGCGACGACGACGATGGCGACAAATCCTGCCGCTCATCGCGCGGTTTCGCATATATGTTCTTTTTTTGCCCCAATGAAACTCTAAATTAGATTTGTAGGCAAGTAGCTTCTTTCTCATGCACAGCATAGTCCTTGTCATCATTGTCCTCGTCGTTTGTTGTTATTGTTGTTGTTGGCAACTTTTAGCGTTAAGTATACACGCCATGTATAAACTTTTGTTCTTAGTATGCAATAATCGTAGCGTGAATGTCGTGCTTTATTTATAGCATTAGCTAATATTAAGCCTAATAGGTATAAATATATTTAACTTGCTCTTTGTCACTGCCGCTACCCGCTTCATACGCGGAACCTACATTTATATACAAGTGTATGTGATAAAAAGGGTATCTTACGTATCTGAAATTGTAAGTTATAGTCAAAAGATATGGCACGCTATATATACGAGTATAATATATAAAAATTCTTGATTAACTTAAAAAAAAAAGAATGTGAGTATGTACGTCTATCTGTCTATCTGACAGATGTCCGTATGTATTCCGAGTTCAGTTCAAGAGAATTAAACCATATTTCCATATTTCAAAAAAAAAAAAAAGAGTTGATATAGAAAATACAGCATTTTAGGTGGTAGGAGTAGGTCTGTCAGTTCAATTTTAAGTAGTGGCTTTGTCTAAACACGCATAGAACAGGTTTAGAACTTTGTTTTTACCGTCTTCAGAAAATTTTGCCTCCACTGAAAGAAATGCACCAGTTCAGATCTTCTTACTTTACCACTGCTCATTTTTTTCCAGAATATTTTTAAATTCTCTCACCAAATGAATCCAATCGCACTTTGCTGAACTTTGTTCATGTGCAAGATCCCACTCCCTTCGTCATCTTTTCCCTATCGTATCTTTTGAATTGTACTCTCGAGCATGTTTCGCGTGTTAAAGTTATTACTACTAGTTGAAGCATAGGACGGAAACAAATGCTCTCCAACGACTTATATCAGCTGCTAGGGCTCTAAGTTCTGAACGTTGCCTTTTACCCGATTTCAGATTTCAGAATGGACAGTGCGACATGTTTAGCTTTGACAACCTCTTTGACGGCTGCCTTGTGGGTTCCACTGGAAGGCCATCTTTGCAATGTTGTCGTCTTTTCTGCGCAAATTATGACCTATCCAATTCCACTTGCGGTTTTTTTATTTCATTGTTGATAGGTTCGGTGTTTGCCATCACTGTGAAGATTGTATTTTTGTATCAGAAATGTACTCATGAAATGCTTCAAGCAGCTCTCAATACACTTTGTACTGCTCTGTCACTTGTTTCAGGACGCATCTTGTGCACAATTGTCTATATTCCAGCATTTCTATAAGAGCTGTGGAAACATCGCACAAATTTCCATCACAGTCAATAGTAGGTTTTCACGAATAGTTCCTCCCATTTTTATCGTCATTTATAAAAAAAAAAAATGAATCATCGTACTGTAAAGCCATCATAGTCGTCTTATGCTTGGAAGTTAATATTCCTGCTCGGGCGCCACTGTGACAAACGACGCTTTTATAGCACTACCGAAGTCCACCATTGCTTAAATTATTTAAGAAAACCCCTACTAAATGTTTTCAGTTCTATGCTGTATTTACCCTAGAGTCGCATATAGAAACTTTAGCGGAAATATGCTATATGTCTCACAGCACAAGAGTCAACAGTTGTCTTAGCTTTTCCAATAAGATTTTTGGATCGTTCTGTAGATATTGCCTTAAATATAAGGATCTTCGCCTATTGAATATAATTAAGTAATGCTCGAGTTCTTTCAAACACAAAATCGTTTTGAAATCGCTAACAATGTACCTGCTCGGGCGCCGCTGTGATAAAAGCCTGTCCATCCAACAAGAATACCTTAGCCTATGCTGTCTTTACAGTACTATCGAGAGCTGATGGTACACATTTATGTTTAGAAGAACTCCCATTATTTTTAATCAAATTTTATGGGATGATATTTACATCCTCATAGCACATTTTTATGAGCAAATATAGTTTGGAGCATTATTAGAAATCTCATCTCATAGAGTATGAACTGTCTATTATTAAAAATATCTTAATATAAACATTGGTTAGTTTCATGTGTATAATAGCCAAAAGATATAGAGTTCTTCTAAACTTATCATAACTTTACTTGGACTGCCGTCCACTGTATTTATTCAAAATATTAATATAAACTTTGCACCTCATTAACCAAAATCCAAAACTAAAACAAATACTTTTTCTTTTCTATATTTTCAGGTGTGTACCTCTACGAAGATTTTTTTTTCCAAATATTTCATTTAATTTCTATTGAAGCATATCAAACTTCGCGAGCGTAAGTAGAAACCAGTTAGCGTTAATGTCAACGCACAATTTTATGCACCCTTGACGCCGCGTCAGCGTAATGCGAATCAAGTGAGTCACACATTCGCTTGCGGGGTTGTAAATTTCACGCTTTAACAAACTGACACTAAAAACAGCAAACACACAGCCAACAGCACCCCCACTAAAATGCCAACAAACACTTCGAAGCTGTTTTATTTTTTTTTTTTGAATGACGTCGAATGCGAGAAATCAGAAATCTAAAAGTTTTTCTACAGCGCCAGACGCTTCACGCTTGAGCATTATAATCGCATTAAAGCGATAAATGACCAAATCGATAGCTCATACGGCGCGGTGGTGGATGTTGAGTTGGGCACCATGGCCACTGCACTGGCACGTAGTTAAACCAAAATAAGATTTTAAAGTTGCCAGCCAACCCTTAAAAAGGACGCAAAGCTCATTCAACTGTCATTTTTGGCAGCAATTAGGCAGCAGCAGCAGCAGCAACAGCAACAGCAAACTTGACTGTCAGCTGTGCCTAGACAGTCAGTCAGATGGTAAAATTTCGCCGGTGACAATGATCCCTGATGCGCATTGCAGACAACACATGCTGCATGTCCTGCTGTCTGTCTTACAGTCTGCTGCAGCTCTTACTTTGCCTTGGCGCGCGCATAAGGAAACGGAAACGACAGCCACCCTCAAGCTATGCCAAGACGCGCCAACTCAACCCCAGTGCATGCGATTCGCGTTTGAGTTTTGAAGTACAATAGTAGCTGAGTGGGTGGTTGACGAAATGAATTTCAGAACGTCATTGTCTCGAGTGTTTTTCTATGCGTTAGACTCGAGTGTATTTGCCGAAAAACCCGAAAACTGAAGTAGAATGAAATGAAATGTGAATGACAGCGCGACATGTGAATGAATGGGGGTTTTTCTTTTTTCATTTTGGGGTTGCAAAGCACAAAACAAACAATTAAGCTTACAAAAAAAAAAATATACAATATATATATAGGATTTTTTTTTTGTATACATTTTCTTTACAAATTCGCTTTATCTTGCCACAGCAAAACTTTACTTTTTTCTGCTTTTTTACCTACAATATAAAGTGCAAACAAAATTTATTTTCCATTTAACAAGGAATACAAAAGATACACAAGCGACAAAATACATAAACAAAGTTCAATCAAGTTAACTTTGTTACTGAATGAGCGTACAAACAGTTGGACGATCAGATGAACTATTTCAGCGTTGAGGCAAAGAGGAGTGTTGCGATATAAACAGCAACAGCAGCAGCACATGACAGAGGACATGTATTCAAGGGATACTAAGGAACTGTTGACTGTAATAGATTTTGTATCTCCTGCAAAGCTTATTTGATGAAAGTTGTTATGGCAACAGTGTAGACGAATTGTAGTTCAGTCAATGGTGCCCAAAGTATCTTCTTAAAGTGTTTTCAAATTGGATAATAAATAAAGATTTTCATAATCCACATCTGACATTTTTTTTTGAAAATAGAACATATTCTTAGACTTTTGGTTTTTTTGGAACTTCAAAAACTTCACGAAACATATTTTTGGTTAACCAACCACAAACACTACTTCGAAGTTGTCCAGCGATGGCGTTTCAGCTAAATTTCTGCCCATTGATTTGCTTTTCATATCCAATATCGTCAGATCCTTTCTTTTAAGTCATGAATAACTTAGTTTCTTTCTAAACTGTAAGCCAGTCTACTGCACCCTGGTCTTGATCAATAATCAAGGATGATAACCAAGTTCTTTTATTAGGCCCTGTACCGAAGGTACAAGAGCCTATTGGGTTTGTGCAAATGTATGTAACAGGTAGAAATAATGGTCGGAGACCCCCCAAAGTTACCCCCATTATGGTCAGGAGTGATAGAGGAGTCGATATAGACATGTCCGTCTGTCCGTCTGTCCGTCCGTCCGTCCGTATGAACGAAAGTATCTCGGAAACGGTAATAGATAGAGACTTCGTGTTTTTTGCATTCGACTAGGACTGCTCCGGAATTTCACAAGTTTATTTTAAAAACTTGCCCCTCCCCCCCCTTCCCCATAAAATCACCCCCAAGGGTAAAAATTTCTTCGGCACAAAAAAAAGTAAGTATGCCAGTATAGAGATATCGTCCTTCTTAGCCAAAATCCGAAAAGTTCATCAAAATCGGATAATAAATGACGATTTTATAAGCAATTGAATTTGAACGACCCCCCTTTTCTTTTCATTCATATTCGCGCAGTGAGAAGTGGTCATGTGTTTGGTCATAAGCTCGGGAAACATTTAATGTGTTAGTTAGGTGAACTGAACTGGTACAGGGCCTCTTACAGTCGGTTACGCCCGACTGAAATTTCCTTACTTGTTTTCTTATGACTTCAACCTCAATCCTATGAAGTTTCAATGAGATAGCAGCAGTTCAGAATAGAGTAGAATCCTCATTCTAGTACACTTCCCCAAATTCGCGTAGCTTGGCAAACTCATTTTACTTTTCTGTGATTCAGAAGTAGATTGCTTAGTTGTGTCTTTACTAAACTCCTTTTTAAAAGTGAAGTATCTCTTCACGTCCTCATTTTGTCGGATTATGGACTCTAAATGCTTCTGTCATGTATTTCGCGCTATGCTCGAAAGGTCTCTAACGTGCCATCTCTGCTTTAAAGTGAAATTCCCTTAGTTCATTCCACGTTTTTATTGGGCGTTGATATATATTGTGGCATGTGAGACCGCACCATTTTTTGAGCATTGATGTGTGCTGACCGTTTGTTCTCGCCACTGACAAGTCCTCTGCTTTTCATAGCCATAAATTCTCTGAAGAAATGGATATATTTTTGCTATGTCCTATCAAGTTCCGGAATTATTTTATTCTGTTTTGGAAGATCCATCATCGAATCGCTTACTTGGAGGTGTATTAAGCTTTGACATAAAGTGATTTTGAAAGTGCTCGGCACGAACTCATGCCTAAACCCTGGTCATTGCAATTTGTGTTGAGTTTTCAACGAGTTCCACGAATATAGGAGTTTTGAGATCTGAATTAACATAGCCTACGATAACACAATAAGAACTTTATTGTCCCACGTTTCGCAGATGATCCGAATAAAAGCAGCCTGAATATTGTTTCCAGTTGGTAACATAAAACCCAATCAGGACGTCTCGCTCAACATTCTATTTTAGAGAGAAGAGTAAAGAAAATAAAAAAATTAAGAAGAAAAAGACCAGATATGCTGTATCTATTTATGCAAGTCAACACCTCAAGCACCTTATCAGTGTTGCAGGTGCTCACAAACGCTGTTTATTTGAGGCTTTCTATTTACTTAAACTTATTTGAGAACTGGCCAACCGCGATTCTTGTTCAACAGTGTTTTTTACACCCTACAATCCGCTCATATTGGAAAATCCGCTTTAAAAATAAATCAATTAATTGCAAGCACTTTGTTGCCGCACAACTATGAATGCCAAATATTGGTGTCGTTTAAAAACCGAATTTTTTATTCTGCATTTTCCATACAAATACAACATAACCTAACAAATTGACTATAGCGCAACATTTATAAAAGGCAGCACGGACAAAGTTCAAAGGCGAGATTTTCTGATTGGAGGCAGTCAGCAAGCAAAGTAGCAGATTTGACCTGCACACAGTTACAACCACACACACACACAAACGCATTCATCACTAACAAACTTACACAAAAGCTTAAATGTATTTAAAAGTTTTCGTTTTTTTATCAGTGTCCTCTGCTCGCATAGCTTCCCCACTCATACATACTTAGCGCCTGGTAGATTGCCAGGCAACTGTCGGCATTGACAGCGAAATCTGCTCTGCATACTGTAAGCAAGCTGTGAGTGAGTGAGCGAGCAGAATGGCCAGTCAGTCATTTCAGTTCAGTTAAGCTGAACTTTGTGCATGTTTTAAGCAGGATATGCTTGTCAGAAGGATGCAAAATAAAAAAAAAATATAACGAAAATGAAATTGGTGTATAACATTGTTAAGTAAACAACACAAATGTTGAATTTGTGCTTTTTTTTCTTTTTTTTTTTTTTTTTTGCTGTGTTGCTCAAGTAGGCTATGAAATTTGAAAAAAAAAAAAAAACAAAATAATATAATATAAGGAAAACATGAGTAATGTCCTACTTATTTTTACAAGCAATGAGATTTGCAACAACAGCAAAAGTTGTATAAGTTGGACGCGTGGGCCAAAGCATTCTATTTTTTATTATTTATTCTTTTCCTGTGCCTTTTCGTCCTTTAAAATGCACTAAAAAAATTACAAAAAAAAAAGCACATAAAGCATAGTTTAGGGTTTACTTTGCATTTGGCTAAGTCTACCAGGACCACAAAAACTTAACTGAAAAAAAAAAATAAAATAAAGTAAAAACAAAAACAAAAAAGCGTCTGCTTATGCAGCAGGAGCACGCAGCTTTGTGAACCAAGTTGGCGCAACAGAAGCAATTTCTGAGCATGCTTTTAGGCTGCCGAGCCAAATGATACAATAGCGCATTATTTTTATTTTAATACCCTGCTTATTTGGAGTGAAAAGTGAATTAGGTCTTTTTCGGAAAGCTTGTAACGCTTTTAGAGTTTTCAGAGATCATATAGAACCCAAAATACAGTTCACTTTTTGAAGTCCTTAAAGAGTATTTTCAATGGAGATTTATGTAACCTTGATAATAGCAGGTGCTGAGGACCTCAAAGTATCCCAGTTCATTGTAACTTGGTACCCGAAAAAGTCCTCACCTGGTATTCAAATTTATTTATTTTTTTTCACAGAAAAGAATAAGTTTTGAGAAACTTCTTAGTATTCTGGTTGGGAATGACTTTGATGAAGTTAGTATCCGTACGATAATTTTGATGGACTAAAAGCAATCAGATGAGATGGAGACTCTTAGTGATGAAGACGTAATAAGACGTAATAAATGGCGTAAGCTCTCAGTTTTACAGCGTCTTAAAAGTACGGCTTTGCCGAAACTAAATCTATTCTATGTTTTTTTTTTTTCATTTAAAAATGAAGCAAATGTAAAGTAACGAGCTTAGTAATGAAGCTCTTGAATGACGTTAGCGGCGTTGCTGCTGAGGATGATGATGATGATGAACGTGGCCATACAATGGACCAAACTTATGTACATAGGAACGACGACGACGTTGATATTGTATACACTTGCAACTAGGGCGGGGTTTGCTTTATCATAATAAAATGCAGAAAATGAAAAAAAAACGAAAATAATAATAAAAAGAGTGGAAATATATAAAATGTAAAGTGGGTCAAGTTTTGAATCAATAAACCAGTGAAGAACTACTATGATAAATGACGTTGGAAATGCTGCACGTAGCTGATGCAGTAAATGCTGCGCATGAAGAATGTGTGCTACGCAAGACTATGCGGTTTTTTTTCTATATTTTTAATTTTAACAAACATACAAATGGAAAACTATTTAATATTTGCAAAACACTCTACGGCAAACATTTCGCAGTGAGATAGAATTGAATCTAGAACACATTTAGCTGCAACTGTGCATGACATTCGATTAATTGCTTTTCTTTAATAGATATTACAACGGAAATTATAGAAAATTATTGGAATTTTAAGTAGTTTCGTGCTGTCAATAACAGCAGTGCACAGCAGGAAGCAAGTTTGTTATAAGGTCTAAGCATAATAATGACAAATCTGTCTAAAGAAAAACTTAAAGACCACAAACAGAGCGAGACAGCTATAAAGCAGGAAAATTGGAAAAAATATCTAATAGCGAAACTAACCAAACAAGAAAGCAATCAAGCGCAAACAATACAGCACAGAAAATTGCTTTAAGATGAAGTCGGTATTTTGCCATTGTGTAAAGTGGTGGCACAGACTGCGCAGTAAGGAGTATTGGCATGGCATAGCGTCGAGCTTGCTTGGTTTATAGTTAGTATAATATATATGTATATAGAAGCAGTCATGATGTAGCGGAAATAAAACTTTTAAATTTTTTATTTATTTTTATTTTTTTTTTGCTGACTCAACGAAGCAACAAATATTGCGAAAAACACAATTTGTGCTGCCGCAGACAAAATAGTCGAAATAAAAATGAAATATTACAAGAAATTTAAATAATAAAACCAATTGCAATAGTAATGCAATAGCAATTGAATTTTTTATTGTAAAGGAGCGAAAACTGTGGCAAAAATAATTGAAAAACTACTTTGGTTAGAGTTGAAGTAGAGTAACTGAGTGCTTTAAGGCTCTTTGGAAGAATATTTTTAGTTACAAGAAAAATTCGTTTGTATAATACAATTATCAGCAAAACGAAATAAAAACGAACGAACATGAATAAACGAGTGAAAAAAATAGGGAATAAGCATCGTTTTATTTCTATTTGGTTGTTCAAACAAATAAGAAATATAAATAAAATCGAATGAGCTTGTTTAAAACTGTTCGTTCGATTTTATTCTTAGTCCTGTCTAGCTGTTCTTATTCGCTGTTCATTCTATCATTTGCTGTTTATTCGTTCGATGCAAAAATGAACTTAAATAAAGTAGTTTTGGTAGTAAAGAAAGCCAATTATTACCCAATTAGGAGCCTATGAATGATTTTAAAAAGCTCGCAAATTTATTGTCACTTGTATAGCGAGTTAAGGATTAATTGGAAACAATTAAATAAAGTCTAAACATGGAAAACGTTGGTCAATGTATGTAAAATAAAATGTTTATACAGATTATGTTGTCATTTATTGTCCAAATAAATTATACAAACGCAATACGCTATCTCATGCTAGGAAATACAGCCATGACAGAAGTGCATTATATTCTTCTGACCCACTGCTATCTACTCTGAATCTAAATGAACGACAAAGATTGACCCATAGAAAAAGTCTGCCCAAAAGAAGTCATAGCTCTTTTGGTATCTCCTGATGTTGAGCTTTAAGGACATGTGAAGAGGACAGCAAATAAACCAAAACTCTACTTTATTCTCACAAAATAATTCTACAAAATTTTACGTCTCTATAATTAATGCCAAATTATATGATTTTTTGCACATAGTGCAATGGGCGAATTCCAGTATATATTTTTGTTTGTTTATAACCCGATTTATTGGGAGACGTTTGTAGTTTTGTTCTTTCTTTGGGTGAGTAATAAGCCTACCGCAATAACATTCAGATTACGGAACTTCTGGTAAAAGTTTTGATGTTAAAGTCATGGATATAACTGATTATTTTAGTGAAAAATGTTTCGCATCTTGACGTTACACTCTTTACACCCTGGCATCCATGTCAAATCCTCTGAAATTTGACACTTCAATTAGATGTCAGTAAGGATGCACCACTGGTAGGCTACTCTATATGCAGTCGAATTCTCTAGATAAGTATTCATTCATCTTTAAGCTGTAGTTAATTCAAGTTCGTTAGAACACTTTGTCTGACAAACAAGAACTGCGAGTCGTCTTGGATTGTCTTATAAACTGATACTAAGAAACCCAAATGAAAAGTGCCGCATTAAAAGATGTTTGCATTTAGTGTCACTCCAATCATTAAATCCTAAGTGTGAGTGGTGAACACTCGTTTGAAATTAATGTGAAATATTTGCAACACAACAATCGTAGCAGCGACGAGTACTAACGCCAAGTCCATAAAGCATAACTTATCACGGCCTGTAACCCATACTGACACTATCTAAAATTTTTCTTGTTATGCAAGTTTCTTTACAAGGAGAAAGAGGAGTAAATTTTTGCTTCATTGATATTTTTGCTAAGCCTTTTTTTCCTACTAGTTTTTTCACAACCTTTTCTTGCGCTTCTTTTTTAATTTTTTTTCTTTTCACCATCAAATAGCCTCGCTATAATAGAAGTATTTTCGGTTTTTTTTTCAATAGAACTTTAGCTTCCACAAAATACTTATAAGTTACTTGAATCATATTTAACTAAGAGATGCTTCAAAGTAAGACACAAAGATCACATCTACAGCGCATTTTCCATACATGCAGGAGTCCCTCAAAGCAGTGTGATTAGATCATTGCTATATAAACTATTCACATCGGATATAGCCATTAATCCGAGCCTATTAACATCTACGTTTGCCTACGATCACGATGCACACATAAAGCGTGCAAACCGGCGCTTAAAAGTGAATGGTCAAAATTCCAAGACGTAATTTCTATCCTCAACAGAGCTAAGTGCCCAACGGTCACCCTAAACAATGTCATAGTTCCACAGTTCAACAATTTGATATATCTGGGAGTTCACTTAGACTGACAGCTCACTTGGCAAAACACATTGAAGCAAGAAAATTCAAATGAAATTAAAAACCATCCATATAGATTGACTCATTAACTTTCGTACTCCCCTGTGCCTCAAATACAAAATGCTTCTTTATAATAGCATAATAAAGCCAATATGGACAAACGGCTTCCAAACGGCTAGCAAAAGCCATAATTAAATTATTCAAAGAGCTCAATCAAAAATCGTCCCAACAATCCGTATCCAAAGAGGTTTAAATATCCCAATCGTTAAAATAAAAAAAGATAGCTTCAAAAATAAATATACCGTCAAACTTGTTGAACATCCCAGCATTTTAGCCCGATCCCTAATAAGAACTTCGTAAAATCGATCGTCCTGCCCGTTGAATAAGATAGCGGCTCTTCCTGTTGCCATGCTTCATATAGCAAGAGAATAATTTCAATCATAATAGTTTTAAGATTTGCTAAAATATTGAAAAATTTAAGAGATAAGAACATCGAGTACCCAAATTGAATGTCCTAAATGTCTGGCTTAAGCACTATAAGGCCTTCAGTTATAAAATTGATTTTAGTAGCAGTTTATATTGAAAAAAAATCTTTGTAGTAAACAGACAGCCAGTTCGGTAAGATATGTTCAAGTCAATATGTTTATTTATAGCTTTAAGATAGCTAGTTGCATTATTTTAAAGACTTCAGAGCAAAACTTAACCAAATACTTGAAAAAAAAATGTTTCAAGAACAATTTAAATTGTATGCTGTGCAGCACAAACTAATTGCCTTAACAAATCACAGCGTAGATCACTCCCAAGAGTACTTCAAAAGTCGAATTAAATTTCAAAATTTCATTTTAAACAATTAAACTCAGAAACTCGTTCTGTGTGCCACGTAAAAAAAAAAAATAAAAAAATACAATAACAGAATATATTGCAGACAATTTGAACAACCAAATAAAAAATAAAAAATATCCAGAAGGAAAAAAATACACATGCAAACCTCGAACAGCACTCAAGCGTGTACCGCAAACTTTTGATACACTGCAGCCATGGTATTAAAAGAGCATATTAGGTTTAAGCAAATGTAGGTAACAGTCAAATGTATGTGTAGCAAATAGCACAAAGTATGTATATAAATATATATATACCTGATCAGCATTAAATGGTGGACAGATAGTATGATATAAACTGTCCCTTCAGCTGTCTGTTAGTAGAGCAAGACGTAGAAGGCTAAGAAAGCTAGAAACTTCAAATATTGCTATTTAGGCTCTACTTCAGATTAAGTATATTAAATGAGCTATAGCCTTCATAAAGACCTGTCACTTAATTTAAGTAGAATAGCAAAATTTTTTGAATCTTACAACAATCCTTTTTAAATATTTTTTATGGATCTATAGCCCCATACAAAGCTACGCTTCCACCTAGCACAGGCTATCTCAAATTCGAATACACTCGCCTGCAACGTGCAACGTGCTTGTTTGTTTATTTTAGTTTTTTGGGGGCTACTGGTATTTTGTGCAACAATGAAAAGGAAAAAAAAAAATAAACGAAAAATTGACGACAGCTGCCACACAAACCAAGGGCCGTAAGACGGACAATATGGCATAGTCTGAGTGTGCCGACTATAACTTGGAGATACAGCTCAGCTGCAGCTTAGTGCACAGCACCAGCACCAGCTTCAGCTTCAGCTGCAGATACACAGTCACATAGCTACATATGAAGTTGAGAAGAAAACCAAAAAAACAAAAATGAAAATAAATAAAAAAAGATTGCTGCGGCGACTGCTAAATGCAGCCGAGCATGTAGCAGAAAACTCAGCCACAGTGCCATAGTTATTCTATGCCACAATGTGCTGCTGCTGCCTGCCACTTATCACATCAGTGCCCTCTTTACCACATGCAACATGCATGCAGGCAACATTTTCCATGTTGCAAGTTTTTGTTAAGAACGTAAATCTTGGTGGTTTCTTTTTTTTACTCCTTTTTTTTTTTTTGGCAATGTTGAACGCCGCCAAAAAACGAAAAATGGATGCTTTTTTAAATATGTAGCAAAAGCTGCATGCAGCAGCATGTAGCACAATTGACATATGTGCCACTGTGTGCTTTAATATTTGCGCACAAGTGTGTCGTCGCAAGCAGTTGAAGTGCATAAGAAAGGTAGCAGAAAAAAACAGACTAACTTCTAAAATTTTTATTTGCTTATAAACTTAAAGTATGGCAAAGCAAAAAAAAAGAAAAGATTGTTTTTGGGGTTTGCCTGTAAGTGAAGTGCATTTAAAATTAAGCAACCCAATAGGAAATTTTCAGAAAGCTGGTATTTTCATATTTAATTACTCTAAAAGTGTTTGTCAGAGCACATTTAATAGCATAGAATTTATTCAGCCATGAACTCATCTTGCATCCAAGCAGAAGATATTCCAATCAGTTTGCTTTGAGGTAATATTTTGTATCTAGCAAAGTTATAGACTTTATGGCACAATTAAAAGCTTTTTTAATTTAAAATATTTGAACAGGGCATTATGTACCATTCAAACGTTTTCCAACCTCCATTTCAACGAAATTCGCAGCTGTCTCCCGTACATCCTTTCAACTTTTCAACAACTTCAGAAAAAAACTTGTCGCATACTTCTCACGGTTTCTGCGCTCAAACAAATCTACTGAAAAGCCAAAAATCTAAGCGGCTCGCAAGGAAAACAGTCCGAAATGTAGTTAATTACGGCAAGTAGTTGCGCCAACTTTATCCCTTTTGCCAAAAATGCGACTTCGCTGGAACATGTTCAACACTTACATGCGCAATAAAACTATTTTATGGCAAAACTTTGTGCCACATTCAAACAAACAAATAAAAACAAAAACAAAGACTACACAAACTGCAAGTTTATTTAATAAAACTTTTCTCGAGTACTTTAAGAAATTAACGAAAAAAAGGCGAATTTATTTCGAAAGTTAGACTAGTACATGGAGCAAGTTACTTTTGACAGTTTGACGCAGCACTAAGGAACTCTTTGCTTGTGCATAGGGGAAGGGGGTGACTAAGAAGTTCTGGCGGATTGAACAATTGTACGCAATGCAATCAATTTATGCAAATTTCATTTTAACTTTGCTTACTCGCTGCTTCAGCGGCTGCTGCTGCTGCTGCAGTATAACTTACTGTTTAAATAATCATGCGCGACGCCTGTCCGTCCGTCCGTCCGTCTGTCTGTCTCCATATAGAACATGGCGTATGAATAATAGATTTTTATTGTAATGAAAACTGAACGACTGAAGCCAAAAACAATGAGATTTCTGTTTCATTTTGACTTTGCGCAATAACAAAATTTTAATGTAATTGAATTGTAGAAATGCGTTTGCGCAACGCGAAAATAAAATAAAAAAGAAAATGAAAAGGAAATGCGAAAATGGCACGCAGTATGGCGCGAATTGCATTAAATATTAAAACTTATTGTGGCAGTAAGAAAAGAAAATCAAGATGCGAGTCGTAGTACTTGTAGCAAATAGACTGGTAAGCGTTCCCAGCTGTTAATGCATTGCGTAGCGTATTGAAATATGCAAATACTTAAGAATGCAAAAGAATTGTACACGTCTAAGTACAAAAGTGTATTAAATCGAAATGTTTATATCCTATACCCAAAGGGAGAAGTGTATACATCAACCTTGTCTTCGTTGAGACAATTGACTACCTCAGACGAACTTTCACAGCGGCGCAAAGAAGCTAAATTGCCCTTCTAACAGCAAGTCGCAGGGGCCGTACTCTACTTTAACGGCAGTCTTGGGTTTTCTTACCATGCACATTATTGAGGGATATGAATTAGATATCACAGGTGGCACTTATTCTGTTCTTAAGATCTTATTGTACTGATGGGCAGCAAAATTTTAAGGCATCTGATTAAACTCTTCTAGAGTAGGCGATATATCAACGGCCAACCTCATAACAAGTTGTGAAAACTTGCACGATCCTTTGTCTTGTTGACTAGGTATCACGAGCTGAAAACAGCGTTCTTCCAAATCTTGATCAATAGTAATCCCTTCGTTGCCAAAATGAGAAGCGGAGGGATGACGCCTGACATTCGTTTGCCCAGAGGGCCATGCGTAGCCCAACTCGATTGTATGCATGCCGTCCAGGTGCATTAGTCGCAATTAAAAGGGCGTCCAAGTTATACTTTTTAAAATAAAATTGTGAAATTCCGGAGCAGTCCTAGTCGAATGCAAAAAACACGAAGTCTCTATCTATTAACGTTTCCGAGATCCTTTCTTTCACACAGACGGACGGACGGACAGACGGCCATGGCTATATCGACTCCTCTATCACTCCTGACCATAATGTTCTTACATTAGTTCTTCCTGTTACATACATTTGCACAAAACCAATAGGCTCTTGTACCTTCGGTACAGGGCCTAAAAATGGTACTGATGAAGAGTATTTTGCTTCTCCCACTTCTCATTGCACGAATAAGTCCCTTATTGTATGTATGAAAATAAAAGGGAGGACGGAAGTATCATAAGTCGTTCCAATTCAATTGCTTATTATCCGATTTTGATGGCATACTTTTTGTGCCGAAGAAATTTTTACCCTTGATTGGGATTTTATGGGGAAGGAGGGGAGAGAAAAATTTTAAAATAAATAAATAAATTTTAAAATTCCGGCGAAGTCCTAGTCGAATGCAATTTATATCTACAACCGTTTCCGAGATCTTTTCGTTCATACGGTCGGACAGACGGACATGGCTATATTGACTTTATCATAATAGGGGGTAACTTTGGCGGGTCTCCGACCATTATTTGTACCTGTTACATACATTTGCACCAATAGGCTCTTGTACCTTCGGTACAGTGCCTAAAAATGATTCAAAATCATAAACATTGATGCTCGCTTTGGAGGATGCGTGTTCCACTTCTTATAGAAGTGTGTGTGTCGGCCCACTGTTATCAACACCTTCTTCCTTACCGAAACCGTCAGAATCTACGCTGACTCAGCATATACATTAGTAATAAGTTTGTGCTGCTCTGCCGAGACCAAGTCATGATCAGGAAAGAGTATGTATTCCATAATCATTAAAAGAGGGCTCTGACTTTTCTCTCACATTGCTTCTGGGACCACAGAAAGTTTTGTGATCTCCTGAAGCCGATATGGCCCACCAATAGGTTTAGGTACACGGGCCTTATCGTCTTCAGAGAATCAAATACTTGCTGTGGTCCCAGAAGCAACGTGAGAGATTGCAAGGACCTGATTGTAGCAGTGCAGAATTTCCTGTCCTCGTGCTTTTTGTGCATCTCGGTCTGTGGTGCTGTTAACTTTCCGGGTACGATGCGTACGTCTCCTTCTCTCACCTTTCCTCTAAATGAAGATATGTGCCGCTGCAAGAAATATTAAATTCCATTAATATCAACCGCTTAAGCAGGCCGGAGGTGAGACAACTCCTAATAATCTCTGTATGACGCCGTTCATCAGCCGCGCTGGCATAAATGGCAATGTTAATTATGGTCTTCAGGAGAGCAGGTTGCGAGGTTGTCAGAGTTGTGCTGACAAGTCACCATGAGAGTCTTTATAGGCCAAGAACTGCTGATCGTGGAAAGCTTCATCTTTTGAGTTTGTCTTTTGAAAATGTGATTCTGCGTTATCACTAGCGACTACAGACAACGAAATCGAAATAAAAATAAAGTAAAATACAGTCGAAGGATTCCCCGAACATAAATAAAAAAAAAGGTTCACCAACTTGGTAGATTTTAGTTTCCTAGTTTCTTATTTAAATAGAAAAAATAATGTCACTTAATGCGTTCTTAGAATATCAACCCCCCCCCCCCCCGCTACTTTAACGCAATGTAACGTTTTACAAGACCCCCTCCCCCCATCACCCAACTGTGTTATGTAATACTTGAAAACTCCCTAAGATACTTTTGCTAGAAACATTATATTTCGTATGTCGTTAATCCTTATAAAATATATCATTTAGGTTCACATCGGACCACCTTAATATAAATCTGACCCGATTTTGTGGTTTCGTATGAAAGTATAAAAAAAATTGTAGTTGATTCAGCACTGTTTCGCATTTTTTTCGTCAACTTTAATAAATCAAGCTATTAGGATCAAAACCGGACTACTGAAGCGGATATAGACATGTCCGTCTGTTTAGCTATGAACAACAAGAACTTGGATACTATAGAGCCTTTGTATACTTCATATCTTCTATTCCCTCTTCAGATAAGTTGTATTTAATTAATGGCTCTATAAACCTCATAGAACCCACCATCTTCTCTGAGTTTTGGAATGAACAAATTTTGTTTTCTGGTTATTTAGCCCAAAAAAAAATCCATTAATGTATCCTAAATTCTAATGAAATATTTAATAAAGGTTCATATCGAAGTATATGGTTTATATTTATCAGATGCTTTAGACCAGGGGTGACCAACCGGTCGATTAGTCCAGTCGATCGTGGCAAGGCAAAAATATAAATACATAGAACGACTATAAAGTATATTCTATAGTCGCGATCGACTGTTCGGCCGGTCGGCCACCCCTGCCCTAGACCGCATACGCTTTGGATGTGTGCTAGTGTTTTGATTATATTGTAAAAATTTCATTTTGATGATATATATATGTTATTTTTTTTGGTTACATATATGTATATGTTTTTTTTTAAATGCAATAAAACAGTTTTTCAAATGTTGCACAAGCATTCTGTTTACGAATGATTTTCCCATTTCTAAACCATAAACATCCCATCTATACCCCTCTAATATATTATCCGGCTCAGTCACTATAAGCACCTACCACCTACTGAAAAGCAACAGTAAATCAAATGCATTTTGGTTGGCAATTGCATAAAACTCATTTTAGCAAAAAGCTAACAAAACGCCTACACAGATAAATGGACAGACAGGCGGACAGACATACCGACTGACGGCCGGTCGGACGGACGGACGGACGGACAAATCGCACATGCAGCACTGCAATCGCTCACACAGCTCGTACAAAGCAGCTACGACGACCCAAAACAAACAAGTTGCAGCAAATTCAACAACCTACAAGCGAATTAACGATGACGCAGACAGAGAGGATGACGCTGCTGCCAGCTGCTGCTGCTGTTGCTGCTACAAAATCCGGTCCAAAAGCAGCTGTCAAATGTCAGCAGAGTTAAGTGCAACACAGGATTGGGTGTTGTTGTTGTTGCTGTTGTTTGAGTTGTTGTGTTGCACTGCTGCGTGATGTTTTAAGCGTTTGCACAGTAGCACTTTTCAGTAAAAAAAAAAAAAACACAAAAATAAAACTCATAATTTTCCACTAAAAATGCTAAAAGACATAACAACAAAACAAGAAAATAAATTAAAGTCGGTGTAACTGACGAATTAATACACTTCATAATAACTGTATGCAAAAATATGAAACATCCAATTTAAACTTAGTAGGGCGGCTAATATAGTAAAAAGTGTATGTCTTTAAATTTGTTTGGCCCTTTGAACCGGATACTCAATGGTTTATTCTTTGGAAAGTAAAAGGAACACCAAATTAGGCTTAATAACTTTTTTTTATTACTTTGTGCCGGATTATTAGTTAAAACAAAAGCTTACAACTTTTTTTGTACTTCGAACCGGATCGTTAAAAACTAGCTTTAAAAATGAACACCATATTATTTTTTATTGATTAGCTTAAAAAGAAAAACAAAATTTGGCTTAAACATTTGTATGGACCTTCGAGCCGCATAGTAAATCAAATAAAAAGTTGATGTTCCTTTTTATATGATTAAGGTTTAAACATTTTATTTTTTGCGAATTCTCCCTTGAATATGACAACCTTTGTGACAACACTAATGCACTATATGTGCAGGGTATAATAATGCCAAAGTTTTTCGCCATGAAAAGCGGATTCAAGTGACTTTTAAGCGCAAGGCGTGAAAGGCGTTCGCAATACATTCCAAGTGGATGACGACTGACTGACTGACTGACTGACTTCATCTGGAGTCATGTGTGTTAAAAGCTTTGCCATTTAAGAGTGCAAAACGCAAAAGTGGCAAAAAGTAGTACTCGACGCGTATTTAATTTGACAGTTGAATGAGGCAGCAACACAGCAAGTGAATGACTTTCCGAGTGCAATACCGCATTAAAAAGAGTTGGAAAGTATCTCTAAATGAGTCAAGTGAGTGGATATGAAAATGACGCGCTGTCTGCCTGTCTGTATGAGTGGGTGTATTAAGTAGGCAGCTGAAAAAGTATGTCTATGCTAAAGATACATTTTATTTATGTTGCTAAAAAAAAAACTAAACGAATTAAACAATTTATTGCATGAGCAAAAAAATACAAAAGACTAAAAAAAGATACAAACACAGGCGGCAAAGTCAAAGTCGCAAAAAAAAAAATAAAATAATATGAGTAGGAAATTATAATCAAAGCAAAATACCAACAGCATCAAAGGCTACAAAGCTACAGCAAAAAAAAATAGATGAAAAAGTTTACTTAAAAAATAACTTTTAGCAAAGTGGCAAGAAGAAGTAGCAACCGAAGCAGCTGAGATAAAAGCCGCTATAAAAACTGTCAAATAAACATCAAAGCGGATGCGCTTGACATGTTAAAATATACTTTATAGTTATACTATGACGCCTTACATAGAAAGATACATAGATACATAGCGACATAGATACTTAGATACAGCTACATTTGCAGCAGCAGCTATGTACTTCTATCTAGCTGCATGTGTGTCTGTGTTGTTAATGGACCAAACGATAGACAGACAGTTTGTCGTAGAGTACATCAGCGCGTCTGTGAGACAGCACGGCAGCTAAAGTAATAGCAAAAACATAAACATTGACGATATAAACGCTTTTCTAGCGAGTGGAGTACGCGTATAAATGATTGAGTGAATGAGTTAAGCCCCAAATGCAAAGGGTTAACCAACTACGACAAAGATATGCTTACATTTAAATTTGAAACATTTTTAACCAGTATGAAATACTTCGAAGTAGTCTTTCTCCAAATAAGTACAGCAGCCAAATTCAGCTAATAGGTAATGCAGGAATGCTACAGGCATCGTTACTACAGCCAGTCGCACATACCAATATATCCAAGAGTCGGTCGAACTCAAAATTCTAACATCTCATTCATGCAACAAGCGTACCTTGCTATGCCACAGTTGCATTTGCAGCGACTGCTGGAAAATCCGAGTTTATCATGATCATGATTTCATCTATTTAAGTTGTTTATACAAGTTCAACACCGTCCGAAAAAAGGGTGCTAGGAAATTAATGAGAGCCGTGACTGATTCGGACCCTAACTAGCGTACCTTCAAGTAGTATTTAGACAGGCCGAATAAGAGTTTGGCAACCCATTGTTGAGTAGTCCGAGCGGCCAAACTAAATGAAAAGCTTCATCCTCAAAGACGGCATATCAATATATTTGCTGCTCAAAGACCTCCAGAACTTGGCTTTCGTCTCAGTGAAGCCATTTAGTCGTATCGTGGCCAGTGCGACATTCAAACTGGAAGTCCGGAATGAGGTTCCAGTGCTTGGTGATGCACGGAATAAGTCTTTCCAGATGATATATCGGACTGTACGATACTGGCTCTTACTCCGGCAGCGCCAGACTTGGGATTGTCGTCACGCCTACCTGCTTATACATTTTGTGAAGATACAACATCATGAATATGCCATTGCAGATCACTGTTGGGAAGTGGAGCGCGTTCCCCGCCTTTAAGTTATGAATATGCGTTTTGCACATGTATTGGTGAACCGAGGATTGACCGGGTTTCATATTTTTATGACGACAAGGGTTTCCTGCATATTGTTTTAAACTTATATTATGCTATAAAACAACGTTAATTTATTTGCATGACTTTTTCAATTGTTTGTTGGGTGTGATTGGGTGTGATTGGGTGTGAGTAGTTAGCGAAATAAAACCATCGACTTTATGACATTGCTTTAGATTCTACAGTTTTCTGCGGTGTGCACTTTAGATTTACACATTCTCCTTCACTTATAGAAAATCATTCTTCAAAGTTTCTTCTTGATGCTTTAATCACATAAAATCCTCCAATTTATAAGAGTTCTTCTGCAATATATATTTGAAGAGTAATTCTAAACCACCCAGTAGTCTTTAGGATTTTCCGTCAGAAATTATAATTAATTTCCGTGATACAATTTTCATTGAAGATTTCAATAATATTAAAGGGCTAAGGACAAAAGCCTTCTTAGATGAAAGTAAAATTACAAACAATTTGCAGATGTCTCATGGGATACACCCCGTTGCTTAGAGGAAATAGGGAAACGGGTAATGGGAATCAGCTCAATCTTTACTTTTAAAAGTACTTCGGTCTGCCAATTAAACAGTTCGGGTACATTCGAAATTATAAAATAAAATTAATAAATACCGGCAAAGTCCTAGGCGAATGCAAAAAGAACGAAGTCTCTATCTATTACCGTTTCCGAAATCCTTTCGTTCAGATGGCTATATCGACTCCTCTATCTCTTCTGACCAATATGGAGGTAACTTTTGGGTGTCTCCGACCATTATTTCTAACTGTTACATACATTTGCACAAAACCAATAGGCTCTTGTACCTTCGTTACAGGGCCTAAAAAGTTCCAAATTGTCATCTTAAGCCTGTCGTTCCAAATCTTTTGAGACGACAAATTTTCAAGTGGTCATTGGCCAGCTGAATTCATCATCTCAACATTCCTATAACATCGAATTTAATTATGGATAATGATAAACTATAATGTCCTCCCATTTAGTATTCGGGGTTTTTCAGACACATGAAGGCTTCGCTTATACGGAAACAAAAAAACACGAATATACTTTATTCTTGTTAAAATTTTCGATTTCCGTGAAGATGGTAGTTTAGACCATGAATAGGGTAGTTTAGAGCTTCAGACGTAAGCCTTGTTAGAAGGAATTTATTCAAAAATTATTTGCTGATGTCTTCATGGGCATACATCCTTTAGTTCAACTACACTGTGTGAGAATGGTGAATCCATGAGATATGGAGAATAAAGATGTTGCTGATTTTCATTCACATGTATCAACAGAACAGCCGGCTACCAGTGTTTGGTTAATTTGTTAGTCCCTAGGGAGTCACTCATTAGCAGGCTATATACAGGGCAGGTGTCATTGTTCTCATTGGTTAACGGCTCTCGCTTTTATATTGCTAAGTGTTTAGACAAGATGTATGTAACTATGTTTCGCCTACATGATTGTCAGTACAACTGCAGTTGCTAATGGTTTCTCCATGAAGTCCAACGAGTAGGTAGGGAGAATGGTATCCAGACAGCTGTTCAAACTGTACTAAAGGAAGAAGAAATGCACAATTTTTTTTAGAGTTTAGAAGCCATAAATAATATTTAGATATATGCTAAGTTAATAGCCTTTGTACACGCAAATAGAGCAACAGTGGCTTAACTCTTGCAAATTATGCTCCCAAACTAAATTTGAATGCACCAATTCTATTATTTCTTGTTGGTATAAAAGGATTTACTTTTAAACCACATTTCTCTGCACATGCATAAAGTTCAGACACAAGTTTCCATTGAGCTTACTATTTTCAGCTACTTTTCTATCCAAGAAGTAGCAAATCACTACGAATTTAGTTTCAGTATAAATCTACTCATCTGCAGCCATTGAACAACCCTGTATATAGCAAGTTGTCACTGTCACTGCTACGTCTTGCCCGCAGCAAACAAAAAACGTGACAAAAATTTTTATATTGATGTTCTACCGCCCACCCTCGAATGCTGATGCTGCCGCCGCTGCTGATTATATTGCCAATAGCTGGAGGCAAGAATTTTTCACACATAGAAGAAAATTAATATAAAATCTCGACTGCTAACTCTGAAGAAAGAAAGAAAAAAACAAGAATGAAAATAAAAAAAAAAGATCAAGATGTGTGAATTAGAGGCGCAAAACTTGAAAGCAGCTACGGCTAAATCATCAAAATTTTGTACAATATTATTTTCTCTTTTTTATGCAAAACGTAGAAAAAAAATAGAAAAATAAAAATGTGCCTGGCATGCCTTTGAAGTGCGAGAAGTATCTCGCGGAATGCTGCTGCTGTAGGCGTTACTGCGTTGAAGGCGACAGTAGTGCGGCATTGGCGCGTAGTCAATGAGATACTTTGCGCAGTTTTGCTGTTTTATGTGTAAACAATTTGAGAACATATGTCAATGTAAGACAGGCGGCTAGGTGGGCAGTCAAGCGGGCAGACGGCTTAGGTGCTGCGTATTAATGTGTCAAAGCAGTCTTATATATCTTGGCGATATACTTCAAAAGCTGCACATTAGACACGTTCAAACTTAATCTACTAAATAACGCATATTTTATTGTGGATATGTTCAATTTTTATGCGTTTTTTATGAGCGCTTGGTTTTTTTATCTTTATTATATTTTTTATTTTTTATTGTATCTTTGTAAAATGTAACTAAATTATTTAAATAAATTTGTATAACATGCTAATGCGTTGCTTTTCTTCTCTTTTCTTGCCATTGCAGGTATGTGTGTCTGTCAACACAAATAAAAAAGAAAAATGTCAGCCAAATGAAGCATCATAAACTCGAGTATGTCAATGAGTCTCGCGTGTCTCATCTCGTGGCATTGGTATTTACAACAACAGCAACAGCAACAACAACAATAACTTTGAAATTGAGTGCGTTGTAAAAAAATTTTACAACCGCATGGAGAAATTTGTCTTGGAATTTTTCAGTTATTTTTTTCTGTGCCAGATACAAAAGTATCTCAGTAGTTGAGTGCGTATCTTATCTGCTATAGTACATGCATATTTACACAATTTGTTGTAGCTTCTACGCTTTAGCAATCAAATTACAAAACCACGCTCAATGAAAGAATGAGTACAAAACACAAAACGAGATACAAAATTTGATTGACATTTGATTGACAAAATGAGGCATGAAATACTGGAAAAATAAACTTAAAAAAAAATGTTCGTTTGGCAAAATACAGCAGTCATGTCTTTGCCAACTTAGTTGGCTGTCTGACTAGTTAGTTAGTTGGCAGCACGATAAGCGGCAAGTGTTGCTGGCGCCAGATGAATGTATCTATGAAAATATACCAGAACAACAACAACAAACAAACAGCATAACGTGTAAAATGCCAGTTAAATGATATTCAAGCAAAAATCTGCTCGGTTATTAAGCGAAATTAACACTTTTAAGTTAATGACTAAAACAACAACAATTAAACGAAAGCGTTGAGTGCTGATAGTGGTGGCGGCGGCGTTGCTAAGACAACATTGAACAAACGAATGGACAGACGGACGGACGGACGTGCTTTTGTTTTATTCCGAAGGCGATGCCGCTGCCACCATTGCTTAAAAAGTCATCTGCCATTTGTTCAATATGGCGCGTTAAAAAAGATTTTACCGACATTATATAGTAACAACAATACAAAAGCCTTTATAGGCGCATAAAAATATGCACAAACAAACAAGCATACACAAAAAGATACGAATGAACAAACATTTACGAG
Source organism: Leucophenga maculata (assembly GCA_035044805.1). Taxonomy (NCBI): domain Eukaryota; kingdom Metazoa; phylum Arthropoda; class Insecta; order Diptera; family Drosophilidae; genus Leucophenga; species Leucophenga maculata. The sequence continues at coordinate 404,327 of JAWNNP010000304.1, read as the reverse complement.
GGAGGTTTGAATGATTTCTAAATGAAAGAAAAAAACAAAATTTACAAAAGGAAAATAATTCTTGAGAGTATTCGAGTCAGTTTCTCCGAGTTTAATCAACTGCATTGTAAAATATGAGAATCTGACGATTAAATCAATCTTTAATCAGAAGAGTATCTCTAGGCGACCCTTAATACTCGTAAAACGTTAACATGAAAATGAATTAATCAGCCAACGTTAAATTTAAGAAGGACATTGAGATACTAGTCCTTAGTTTAATAAGTATCAATTTATAATATAAAAGGACTAAATGAATATGTTCATATATATGACTTTTCTGTACGTGTATATGTTTCAGAACTCCTGCTAAGGGGCCTTTAAAGTGCATATTACGTAACAAAATTTTTAAAGATTTTTAATAGATGTAACGACTGTACATTTGTACACTATTGTGGGATGTCAAAGAGATCCCAGAAGTCGCACATATTCTATTCTTGACGTCAGATTTTACTGATGGTCAAAAGAAATCGTAAACCCTTCTAAAGCGATAGATCAACGGTGAAGTGATGAATGGATAAGTGATTGCATGATCCTTTGTCTCGATGTGAACCACGAGCTTGCTTAAGATTTAAGTGATTGGGCTGGGTGACAGCAGGAAAGTTTCCGATATGACAGATTTCAATAGAATCCTCGAGCGGAAACAGCAAGATTTGTCCGCGCATTTAATCACTTGCAAGAAATAATGCGAATCACGGATGCTATACTTCACAAAATTTGTTTCTATTTGACCCTGCAAGCTATATTCAGGCTTTCTATATTCCACCGAAACAACGTAGTTGTCAATTTTCATATCTCTACAGAGTTTAGCAGCTCATAAGGGAGGTAAGGAGTCAGGATCTACTTTGACGCCGACGTATACCTTAGGAATAAGTTTGTGCCGCACTGCCACGACCCAGTAATTGTCAGGTTAAAGTGAAAACGAATTAAAAAAAATCTACAATACAGCGGAAGAATTTTAATTCCCTAGTTTTTACTTAACGTAAAGTTTTATAAGCACAGCCCTCACTCGTTACGTAATACTTGAACGCCTCCTAAACGGCGGAACCGATTTTGATGAAATTTTTTGGTGCAATTTGACAATAAAATACGGTAGATGGCGCTGTGATCGAGTTCTTAAAAATTTCTTTTGTTTATTTCCTGACATCGGGGCAAAATTGGTGAAAATCAAAAGAGCTTCCTTTTTTATCTTGATATAACCTACTCAAATAATTGTGCATTACCATAGACAAACGTTTCAAACTACACTCGTGCATAGCAGCACTCATGAACCGCTTCATTCCATGCCATGCCATACCACTCGATTCTCGAGTTGACTCCACTCATTATCGTTCGGCGAGTTTAAGCGCGCTGTTTGTAATTAATTTCCGTTTGTGGACCCGCAAAAAACCAAAAACAAAAAAAAAACAAAAAATTAAGAAAAAACATCAACAACAAAAACTGCTTAGTAAGCCACAAGAGAGCAGAAACAAAAACAACAACAACTGAAAATCAAATAAGCCCAGAATGAGTTAAATAAAAAAATTTTTAAATACAAAAAGAAAAAAAACCAGTTCCGAAACACGAAGCGGCTCGAAGCGGCATGATTAAGCAGCGCCGCTGAATAGAGCAGAATGGAGTGGAGTGAAGCGGCTGCTGTTATGATATAGTGAAGGTGAAGTGAAGTGTAGTTGGAGGTGCCATGAAGTGGAATGGAGGCAAATAACATGGGCACGGGTTGGCATGTCTCTCTGTCCGACCGACCGACCGACCGACCAACTGAACGAATGAATGTCTATAGTGTACATCGTATATCGTACAAAAGGCACGCTTGATCTTTTGTAAATTGGATAGAGACAACAACAAACTGCCAAAGCGGAGCGCAGTGAAGTGGTTTCAAGCCTAAGTAAGACTCGGCGGCAGCTTTTACTTGCTGTTGTTGTTATTGTTGTTGTTTTTTTGTTAGCAATGACTACAACAACATGGTCGTGGTCGTCGGCATCATCATCATCATCATCAGCAACATCATCCACAACGGCATCGTCGTCAGCGGCGGCGGCGGCGGCGGCGACGTTTGTTTCACTTGATTTGTAACATTAAAGCAAACTTATAAAAATGCCGACTTTCTTGCCCGTTCACTTGCGCCGATCAATCGCGATTGATCTGCTATGCTCTGTTCTGCAGATGACAACGGCTACGTTATAGCTTAGCTGTTTGCCGCTCGGTCGATCGAGTAATCGTGGGCAGAGCTCATCGCAATGCGATTTTACAACAGTTGGGGCAGGTATTTATAATATTTATTAGCCACGCGGGACTTGGCCAACTCGCAACTCGTGACGCTATGAAGTGACCGTCCAATAATAATGACTATGCTTAAGCAAATCCTCTTATAGCAATATCTCTCTCTATATATATATTTATATATATAGAAACTAGTTAGGTGCCGCTGATAAAAAAACTGTAGAAAATTTAAAAAAAAATCTTTAACTTCAGTGGCACCGCAGCTTTACTACACTTTACACACAATTCAAAGGCGATCTATATTATACAATCTGGACCTAACAGCGATACCTTGTACCGAATAACAGTCTATATGTTAGACTCTATGCGAAATATTAGACTCCCTGTGAAATATGTGAACATAACTGGAAAAACTTCTCTCTTCAAGTTGCTCAACAAAAGATATATCAACTCCAAATGCGTTACAAACTTTCTGACAAACTATTTATACGCTTTTCAAATACGCTATGCGTAGTGTATAAAAAAAAAACAAGAAAAATGCTTTCAGCTGTACCGACCCGATTAGCGCTTTTAATTAATAAAACTCAGAAAGCCGCAACGAAATTCTAATGGCTACTGGTTTTAAGCAAATGCCTTGCTATTTATTGCCTACGATAAGATTGCAGCAGTCATCAGCTAAGTAAAATAGAATTTCTGCAGATTTCTTGTGGCGATAAGTCAGTCGATTAATTCGATCGATCGAACGATTGGCGTTTGCACAATTGCCGAGCAATTTTAAAGTTGTAAATTAAACACATTTAAAATATATATTTACGATATGCGAGACAGAATAATTAGAAAGTCACAAATGCCGCCGCCGCCGCCGCCACAACACCAAAGCAAACAAATCACAATGAATTATCGATCGTTAAAAAAAAAAAAAAAACATGAAATACTATAAATGAATAAACAAATAAATACAATAGCGACAACAAGTGAATCTAATGAGACGGCCAGTCAGTCAAGTAGGGGTTCTTTTAAACCGTCTCGCAAATACAATCGATCACTATAGATCGCACTAGAATCGTTTGGTTGTGCATACAAAGTTCAGCGACTTGAACTTGAATTGTATTCGTAAATATCATTGAAAGTTTATAATAAAACGCTGCCGAAACGTATCCAATTCGCTTGGTTAGTCATGCGCCTTTGATCTCGCCTACTGCCACACAGGGCGTATGCGCAATGTGTATGCGGCGTTTGCGTTCGAAGAACAGCACACATCGAAGCATATAAAATTATAGCTTAAACGCTTATCGAAATTATAACCGCGGAGTGTTTTGTTGTTTGTTATTATTTATGCAAATTGCCGCTTTTGTAAATGAAATAGGGGCAAAAAAAAATTAAAACGAGTTGAATTGCTAAAAGCGAATCACGCGACAATTTGATGCCCTATCGAATAAGAATCATACTTAATATAGTTTTTGAATACAGCACACGGCGTTATTTGAAAGGCATACATAAGAAGTTAAGTACTTAGCAGCGATTTAGCGAATTTGGTTCAAAAATCGTTTTAGATCTTGGTTCACTGAAAAAGCGGGCATATATAAATGTTTCAGAATTAGCTTTGAACTAAAATAAAATTTTGGAAAATTTAATTTCTCCAAAAATTGTTATAAATAAAAATTTTGGCTTACCTTTATCCATAGAAAAGGATTCGTTTTTTGGGTGGGTTTTTTAAGATTGCTGTGCTTACCCAATGCTTTTTCATTCAAAAAATCGGAAAATGTATTCTGTTTCTTGATCTCCGACGCCATATCCACATCTGCAAGGATTTCCTTGAGAGACAATTTCTACAATTCGTTTTTGAAGACATGCTGAAGCTTGCTCAGCTTTTTAATTATGTTGGAAGCCATCTTTTTATAAATCATGCATGTATGGCGAACGTAGTACTATTTCCTTTCCGCAATTTCGAAGAATGATGAAAGTTTTTCAACTCTGAGATAAAGTCTATATATCATCGGAATTATTAGAGAAACCGTTACATATTTATCTTCATAAATTTTTCCAGTTGCTTGTTGGAAATAATCCAATATTTTTTTCATAGTGAGGTTGCATATCCTTGGCTATCAACAAGCTTAAGGGTCAATCCAATTAGCGTCTATCAAGATATTATGTAGTTGTTTCCACACCTGGAAAAGGCTGTATATAGCTGTATATCATTGGATCGATTCACCCAAAATGTACATGATACCGCTGCCATTGCCAAACCTCCATGAAGTACACAGCACCCGATCCAACCCGCTTGCTTCACCCTTGAACAAACACAAGCGAGCTTCTTCGCACAAAACGAAGACTTCGAAGAAAGTTCATTAGGACACAGCATCCTTTGGACCGACTAGCAAACAATAGCGCTGCTGCTAAGTTCAAAGACACGCAAATATAGCAAGGATCTTTGAAGAAGCTGGATAGGTCGAACTACACTGCTGACGCTAACTACTCGCTTTGTAAGCCAACAATGCCATCAAAAGGCAGGTTCCTGTTATAGTCCCGATAGTGTACTAGCTAAATCCGAAGAAGATCAGGTTAACATCTTCGCAAGCAATTTGAAGGCCTGGTTTACAACGTTTTCACCTACTGACGAGAATGACGTGACCAGAATGGTGCAGTTCCTTGAATTCCCATTTCAAATGGACTTTTCAATGAGAGCAGTCCGTCTCGAAGAATAAGAAATAAAGCCCCGGATCACGAGAGAGTTTTTCATAATACCTTAAAGGCATTATCAAGGCGTGCGCTCCTCTATTTGCAGCATTTCCCTAGCAAGTGGAAACTATCGAGGATCACCATTATCCATAAGCCTAAGAATATTAAAAGCTCTTATCATCCATTAAGCCTCCTTACTTCCCTATCGAAGGTTTGGGAAAGAATATTTGCGTCGCTGGTAACAGAGCTTAGAGTCTACCAAAGTGCTATACATGAGCCCCAATTTGATTTTCGGCGTGGTCATGGCTCACAGTCTATTGAACCACATATTAAATGCGCATGATGAGAAAGAGTACTGCAATGGAGTTTTTGTGGACGTGCAGGAAGCCTTTGTGTATAGCACGCTGGTCTTTTAGCGAAAATCATCCCCTTTCTATTTGATGATATGGGCTCAGTTGAAAGACCGTCATTTTCAAGTGAAAGTGCGAGAGAAGCTCTCAACTGTACATCCCGTAAGTGCGGAAGCTTCACAAGAAAGTGGGCTGGTACCGTTGCTGTATTCCTTGTTCAGTGCCGACCTCCCTGTCCCCGTTGAGGATATAATGCCACCCGAGGAGTTATGTTATAGTATGTCCACGAGCTGGAGATTAGTCCAAGCGATGAAATATTTAACTAAATGCCGTCCTAAATTTGGCTTAACAACATCGCCCCTGATCAGGCTAACGCGGTGAAGTACCTAGGTGAGACGTTGGACAAAAGGCTTTACATTCAATAATTACAACCAGATGTCGCCTCAGACTAAGCCAGCTCTTTTGAATGATCAATAGGAGTGAACTAGCCTTAAGATGTTTTTTTTTTTTGCTCCTATAGACCCACAAGTAGTTTTGGCTGCGATGTCCCATATTTATATCGTCTATGCAATACCCTCTTAATAATGCGATTTGGACCCAAATGGATTAATAAGAAATAACGTAAAAAACACCAATTTGAAGTTTCTAGTAAAATGAGCATCAATTAAATTATTTCACACAAAAATTCAATTTGAGCATTTGATTTCGAAAGTAAATGCAAACATTTACCGAAAGAAATGAAGAATCTGTAAAATGCCTCTAGCAACATGCTATTAAAATATTTGAGAAATAAAAATATTATAAACGCGCACTACAAACTAACTAAAATGCTGACAATACCGATTTTATAGTCTGTTTGAAAAGTGTACAAACATAAAAACATTTGCTTTGCACTATAAAACGCACAAAAGTTGTTAATTAATTATGCAAATTTTGTTTAATCGATCTATCGAACGCAGCGATACGATTCGATGAACAAATCAATACGCGCATAAATTAAACAAAAAAAAAAAAAAAACAACCAACTTTTGGCATAAACAAATAATCAAATGAAATGAAAAATTTGAATTTAGTAATGAAAATTTATGTGCTGGGCGTCAAAAATGAAAAAGCAGAAAATGTTAAAGCAACAAAAAGGAAAAAAAGAAAAGGAAAAAAATTCGTAAAGCTCAAAGTTAAATGCGCAGCTGTCCAAAGTTGATTTAATTAAGCCGTACGCACAAAGGATGAAACGAAAGACTCCCAAGGGAAATAAAATGCACATTACTCATACGCCACGTAGCATGAAAACGAAAAAAGAAAAAAAGCGAAGAAAAAAAATATTTACTGCTAAACATTTGATAGATAACCCTGAGCATGAGCTTGTCTTATAAACAACCAACGGCCAGGCCAGCCTATCATACATCATACAAAATTCATGAAGGCACATTTCAACATCATCATCAAGCATCTTTAACAGCGCCCGCAGCAATTACTTACAGACGTGCCTATGCGTGAGTAACTGAGTATCTGCTGGGCTTTGAAATCTGCTGCTGCTGCTGCTGCTGACCAGCGTGTGACCTTAGACAGCCTAACAAACTAGCCAAGCAAGCAAACAGCCAGCCTACTATTGCTCAATCTCAATAGCAACGAAACGCTTTAAATGCATCTGCTCTATTGATGGCTATTCGATGTTTAAATCTATTACGCAAATGGTCAATTTCAATTCAATCAGCTTGAAGAGCACAGCATGCGGTTTTGTGGTACTCGAGTTTAAGTTTATCTGTTTCATATCTCTACGAGTAGATGACTCAACAGTTTGTATGAATTCCAATGAGCAAAAAAAATGAAAAAAGATACAAAATAAAAAAGAAAGAATCATGTTCTGGCTTATCTTGGCGCCACGATCGTTGACGTCGTCGTTCGCTTCGTGCTGTATCGGCATGCTTTTGAAAAAATATCTTTTTTATACACAATATAGCCTTACATACTTATATGTGCTTTGCAAAAACTACAACAACAAAAAAATATTAAATAAAAGATACAATGCAAAATGAGCTTAAAAGATATACAAAACCGTTTGGCGCGCGTTTGATGTTTTGCCTTTTATTCTTTTATTACTCATATTCGAAATATACAAAAAAAAAGGAATAATTAAAGTTTATATAATATATTGTAAAAAAAAAACAAATTAACGATTCAAAGGCTTGTTGCCAAATTACTACGAATTATTTGCCTTTATTCAAATTTGCTAATGATTTGATAATGAGTTCTGGTGATATGCGAAAATTTCAATGCTATTTGGCACTGCTATATGAATTAACAGTTTGAAATTGTGATAACACAACACAAACAGCTGTGATTTTTATAACCTAAAGAAAGAACGCAGATTTATTGAGTTACAATGGCAGCAAATTTTTTTTTTACAGCTCGCATTAACAACAAATATTGCTATTTAACATGTAAAATTATCATTAATAGCAGTAAATGTTATTTAACAGACCTATTATGTACGCTAATGTTAATTAACATTAAACAAGTAATGCTATTTGCTATGTAAAGCGCGATAACAGTTTAAAAATGCAGTTATAAGAAATAGCAATAGCAGTTTGCACTGTTATCAAATACACAACAAATTTGCTCTTACGACGATTGCTACACATATTTCTAGACTAACCATGAAAAAACTGTTATTTATGGGAAAAAATTGCTTTATTGTTTTTCAAAATATTCACCATTAAGATTGATACACTTTTGCATTCGCCCGAACCATTTTGTGAAGCAGTTTTGCCACTCCGAAAGAGATACCTCCTTTGATGTGAGGGCACAGCAAGAAGTCATTTGGTGCCTAGTCGGGGCTGTACGCTGGATGACAAATCAATTCGATGTTTTGAGCGTCCAAAAACTCATTTGTTACGGCCGAAGTGTGAGAGCTCGCATTATCGTGATGAAGTATGATTTGTCTTCGTCGGTTGGTTTTCCTCAGTTTATCGAAATCTTCAGGCAAAAAATAGGTTGTATACCATTCAGAATTGACCGTCCTTCTTTCCACAAACAGCACAGTCGCAACATGTCTCGATTTCGAGAAGAAACATGTAATCTTTTGCTATGATGTGCTGCGTGAGCAAGTAACTTTTCTTGAACTTTGCTCGTCTTGAAAGACCCAGACCGTCGACTGCAGTTTTGTTTCGGGCTCATACGCATATATCCACGTTTCGTCACCTGTCACGATTGAGTAGACGGCTTTTGACGCACCTCACACTGTCACACTTCAGCATTTGCTTGCACCAATCAACACGAGCCTTCTTTTGAGCGATTGCCAAATTATGCGGTACCCAATGTGAACAAACCTATCTGATGACCAAATGTTCATGTCATATTGTATGTATGCTAGTCATAATAATGCCCAGGACGCTTCAATCTCACGGTTTGTCACATGTCGAGCCTGCTTTATCAGTTCACAAACAGCAACGATGTTTTCTGGCACAACGACCGATTTTGGACGACCTTCGTATCGACAAAGCAAATATACCTACTGTCCTCTGTCTTTAGTGCTCTTACTTCGATCCATGCTGATCTGAACACAATTTCCCAATGGATATTATTACCTTGGACTGTCCATTTAATAGTTGTCATGTGGCTTCTACTAGAAAGTCTTCTTCTCAATAGTTTTGTTTTTCAAAGGAAGAAACTAAACTGCAGTTGCTTGGAAGAGCACCTGCAAGACTCCAAGTCACCTAACTATTGGTTAAGTCTCCACTATAGCCTTCTTCGACACCTGTGTTTAAGGTGTAGTTCGAACTGTTCTGAAAGACATCAAAGTTCAGCATTGACCTCCATATCTCATTTCTGGCCCAAAGCTGACAAAAATCAGGTACCCACAGTTTTACAATAAAGCGTAGTATATTCATATTCCTTTAAAGAATATATATATGGGTATTGCATTTCTTAAGCCATCAAAATAGCCGTTTGTTTCAGCGATGATCTCATCGTCAGAACCCTATCACCTTCCACCGTGCTATTTCTTAAGGTTTTAAAAATATTTGATTGTTTTTACCTTTTTTGAGAAAGGCACGTCGTTACGTCCAATTCTTTATTTGTTCAAAGATGTTGCAGAGAGAAAGAGTGAGCGAGATAGAGAGAGAGTGGCTTGCAAGGTAAGGTAAATGAATATTATTCTTTAATGAAGATTTAATGCAAAGAATTCAGATTTTTTTTAACCGATTTGAGTATATCAAAATAAAGTTTGCTTGAATGTATCGCTTAAGTAGTTCACTGTTTTGAATTAAAATGTTATTTAGGCGACCAATTTTTTAAATAAAGTAAAATATATGATTTCTAGATTTGAACAGGTTTATATAGTAGACTGCCGTACATAATATAATAGCTTTAGAGACGACGAAGAGGAACTTCACTCCGAAAACCTACCGCTCCTGATACTACTCCTACTACTGGTGCTGTCAATGATATCTCTGTCCATTTGTCTCGTATTACGCAACAGCGGTACCAACAACGACGGTGCTCCAGCCAGTCGCAGAAAAGGATGATCTAAAAGTTCTGCTGCCGTGGCACGTTGCGTTGGATCAAGCACTAGCATGCGATCCAGAAATGATTGTAACCGCGGTGATACTCTATAAGCGGTCTTCACAACCGGTGGCTGCATGTGACTTATACGTCGCACTGCTTGCAGCGGTGACAGATTAAAGAATGGTGGTTCACCATCGACCATTTCGATAACCATAATGCCCAATGACCATATATCAACTTCCGGGCCATATGGCAGACCGGATATTATTTCCGGTGACATCCAGTATATTGTGCCAACAAGTGATGTACGCTTAGGTAGCTCCTCTGAGACTTGCGCGCTAAAACCAAAGTCAGATAGTTTTACACGCCCATCGGCTGCCAAAAGAATGTGGTCCGATTTGATGTCGCGATGTATAACACCCTTTGAATGTATAAAGGCCAAAGCCAATAGACATTGCTTGCAAACTGTTGCAATCTGTTCCTCATCCAAACGTGTTTGCGTTATAATATTGGTGAGTTTTCCCCCCTCAAGGTACTCCATTACCACCCAGAGTTCATTGTTGAGCAAATAACTTGAATAAGTTTCCACAATGTTTGGATGTTGATAGTCCCGCATTATAACAACCTCGTTAAAGAGCAGCTCGCGTCTCTGTTGCTTGCGTAAATCCATCTTTTTAACGGCTACCTGACAACCAGTTGACTTATCGGTGGCGAGCCAAACTGTGCCCGTTCCGCCTACGCCGATTTTTTTGAAATTCTCGAGGTTTTCACGTGGATCACCGGCAGTTACGACCATTTGTAGCGCAGCCCTAAACTGTTCATGAGAAAGACGTTGCTCTCGCTTTGGCGGAGCCGGAGCCGGAGCCGGAGGCAGTTGTTGTTGTTGCATTGCAATACTCTTAGCCTGCACGTGCGTATAATGATGTGGGCTTTAATTTCGATTGCCAGCTGTCGCCGCAACGGATCCCGGTTGTATGAGTAAACTGAGCATCGGCTTTGATGCAATCTGTTGTTGATTAACTGCTAGCGATTCAGGCGTGATGTAGCGAAATTGCCAACACCAAGTTTTTCAAGTGATGCGAGTATGTGGAGCGCGTAGCACTCGCAATGATCCTGTTGCAGTCATCAGCGCCGTTCTAACGACAGCATTGCGATGTGTAAGTTTTCACGATTCAAATTTTTTTGTATATTGAAAACACGTACAAAAAATTATCGAAATCTGTCAAACCGTTTCATACAAAAAATTTAAACGAAATTTCTTCATACATTTTTTTTTCTGATCATATAGCATCGGCTATTCGGAGTAGAGACAAATCTAAAAATCAATGTTCTCTTTTTTTCGGGAATCAAGCTATCGAAGTTTCTCCTTCGATCACATCGATCTTTTGTCGACATCACTTCTTCAATCACATCCTTGACCGATATCTAATATGATGGTTGGCAGTTAGGGGTCCCACACAAAGGAACTGTTTCTGAGACCATTGTATATATCATTTAGAAGAAGCAGAACTTTCCCCAATGGCAGAACGTTCCGCATCGCTTGACTTTATTTCCCGAGATTTAGAAATCAATCTATCGCTGTTACAAATACCTGAATCATGAAAAGCATCTTCGCTTTGAACACGCATTTATGAAGAATAAACGCATAACTACTCAGCACAGCAACTCATATTAGAGTTCAGTTAAGAGAAAAGGTGATAGAATCATCGCAAAATAATCTTTAACTTGATAATAAAATTGAAGTTCAAAGAGCTGGCACCAACCTTCTACTTTAGCACTAGAGCATCGCTGCATGACAAACTTGCAACCACAAATTATTACTTGAAAACGCGCTGGTCTGACTGAAGCCAAAGTCAAGCACACAACAAAATATTTTGTTGTTAGAGAATCAAGGTGTTATACGCAGGTTCAAGAAGCAACCGAAGACCTTCTAGTTAAAAAAAATCATATATAAACATATAATAAACCAACGCGCATGCCGCCGACAGCAAAAAAAGTTATTAGACAGATGATGTGCAGACAAACCCAACTATAAAAAAAAGTATCTGAAAAATAAAATAGAAAAAGACAACATAATAAAAAAAATAAAAAAGTTTCAAAGATATGAACTAAAGATAAACTTCATAATTGTATATGATAGTAATGCCGCCAGTTGATGACAAGAGCAGCATAGTGTAGTGTAGTAGAGTCTGGAAAAACAAAGGCAAGCCATGTGCACGCAATGTATCTAGTATCTATTGCGCACAACAATGTATCGCGTATCTCGCATGTAAGTGTTAATGAAGTTAAGTGTTTCTCTGACACAGACCACAATTAATGAACGAACGAACGAGCGAACGAATGAAGGAACTTGGAGTGGCATCCAATTGGAATTTCTACAACTAACGAAAAGAAAAACCGCGCTGCCAAAGTTGATAAAAATCACTAAAACAATAACTTAAACAAAGACGGACGGACAGGCATATAGTCAGTCATTGGGCGTGTGCAGGCAACTTTAAACATTTGAAGTGCAGTGAAACTGGCAGAAAATGAGGTCACAACATAGACACCTAATTAACTACTTTTGAGCATAAAAAGAAAACAGATAGTTAGAAAAGAGAAACGTGCCACAGATGCAACCACAGCCGCGTTTAAGTTGCTCAAGTTTACTTTGGCTAATTGTGAATAATTGTTTTGCATTTTCACAACTCGTTCGTTTGATGGTTAGCTGACTGGCATAAAGTGTACACAAATCCTTTGCCATTTTTTTTTGTTTTTTTTAGTTTCATTAGCGAAAAGTGGGTACGCAGGCAAACAGCAACATGAAACAGCTTAACAATAAAGCAGCGTGATGAAGCATACTTTGCATACTCAAATGCTTGAATAATTTTTCAAACAATTAAAAAAAAAAAATATATAAAAGCCCAACTCAAGTAATGCTAAAGCAAAAATGGCGTCAAGTGGTAAGGAAACCGTAAGTAAGGCAGGAAGGAAGCCATCGAAATAAAATGGCGTCGTCATCGTCATCGTCGTTGTTGGATGTTGATGAGCTACTAAGTGAAAAGCACGAAAACGTAATGAAATTAAAGAAATGTTGGCTGTACTGACAGGGTACGGTCTGGGTACGTTGACCAGCCACAGAGAGACTGTGACGTGCTGTGATGAGTTGACGGCAAATTAAGCAACAAATTAAAAATGAAATATATGCATCAAGGAAGTTGTCAGCGAAATGTACAAAAAGGCGACGTTGTTGATGACAGCAACGGGGAAAAACAGAATAAAAAAGAGAAGTATTTTGTAGTATGGTTGGTGGCACTAGAAGTGGTTGAAGAAAACAAATTATGCAGACAAATAGGGAAAAGTTGGAATGCAGGAAATGGGTCGCATCGCACAAAGAATTGCTGTGCAATATGCTTTACTAAGCTAAATGGAACTGTTTTCCTTTTTCAATTAATATGGCGTAATAAAATTTGCATTTGACTTATTTTTTTTTTATAAAATGTTGAAGCGAAAGTTTATTGATCCTTTAAAGATTTAAGATACACAGTTTATATTTTAAGTTTTTTATATCTAGGATAAAATAATTTCATAAGCAGCTAAACCATTGGCACTCCATGCGGCTTGGGTTAGTTTAAACAGTGTCCATAAGTCTCTTGCAACTGTGCAACATTTAGTCAGACTTTTAAAGATCTTATTCATGGTCCTTCGAGCCGCATCATATTACAAATGTTGCATTTTTGTCAACTTTCTAAATTCAAAGAATTTAAAATATTCTTAGCTGCTACTACACCAATTCCAGTACGCGCCAGTTTTTTATTAATTACTAAAAAAAAAAAATCAATAATAAAATTAAAGTTTTTTGTTGCCAAAAACGCCGGCAAAGTTGCACTTAAAATCTAAATGGTCATCAATTACGAATTCTTGGCGCGATTGCTTTTAAGTTTGAATTTCTTTATGTATCTATGCCCGGCGATGGCGTTGCAAAACAAACTTTTTCTCATTTTTCGTATGCTTTTGTGTAAATTGCAAATAAATTGCCTTAGTGCATTTGGTTGTTGGCGTTGGCGTCGGTGGCGGCGGCGTTGGTATTCATTTTAAAAACCAACCGCATTGACGCAACACAAAAGCCAAAGGAGTGTGCGACGCAAAGCAACGCCCAGCAAAGCACAGCCCAGCACAGCCAACCGACTGTGCATCCATTGGATTAACTAAACGGCGAGCATTCAACTCAGCTCAAACAGCACAAAACCGGCACCGCTGCGGCGTTAAACTAGTACGCTACCGATTTGCAGATTAGATAAAAAATAAAAAATAGCAGAAAAAAATGAAATATGCGGAGGTCGTTCTACTATTTTGCGCTTTTCACGCTTTGTAAAACCACTTTTTTGCCGCCAACGCTACTGCGGCTGCTATTGGGGCTGCTGCTGTTGCTGTCTATAGCTGAAAGGCGCGTCGCTTCGTCCGAATGTTTTTGGCCCCACCAGGCAGCGGGAGACCGCAAAGCATTGCCGCCAACGTTGATGACTGCTACTTCAAAGTGTTGCCAATTTTATGCTAGTTTGCATTTTAATTAAAAACAATTTGCAAATACATTCTTGCTCCTAATATAGCATTTATTAATGTACATTTTTTTTGCTTTCTTTCTTTTCTTTTCTTTTCAGTACAAGAATGTACAACTGACTCCGAGGAATTAATGTATCATCAGGTACGCGCCTCCTCATCATGCAGTGCACCACCGGATCTGCTAATGGTCAGCGATCGTGAGAATAATATTCCATTACGTTCACCAGTAGTGAATATTATAACAACACCACCGGCGAATTCAACCCACACTACAACAACAACCATAACAGCGGGCAGTAGTAGTACACAAAAACACCAACAACACCAACCACATCACCATCATCATCAGCAGCAGCAACATCAATCACATGGTACAAAGGATACAAATACTAAACATATGAGAATTACCAATAGAAATAGTAGTAAATATGTGCAACAGCAGCAACATGCAGATGAGGATGCTGTCGATGGACCACAACAACAGCAGCATCAACAATCGCGACATCATAGTCGAGAGGAACGCATTCGATTAGAGGTAAGTTAATTGAGGATTATTGTGGAATTGAATTAAACTGACTGTTACGTACAACTATCAAAACTTTGCTTGCAATCTAAAACCAACTAATGGCACTGGTTTAGCTTCATACCATACAAACACTTCTTTATATGAAAAACTTCTGATAACAATATCAAGAGGGTGAAGACGTGCCGAAGTAAAGCATCAATAGGTTTCTCAAGTTTGTCTGCAATACTACTCTCAATTGTAATCTCAAATAATGATATATAGTTGTGTTACTCGCAGATAACAAGAATTCGTCCCAGCGACCTTCTTACCAGAAGAATTAACCTTCTCTTCTCTCTATCTGTTGCTTGCGCGATGCCACCGGTTACTGGGATGAAGCCAATTCAGGCTCCAATAGCAGGAAATACTTACTTAAATGGCCTTCAACAGTGCTCCGGTCATGGTCTCATTTAGGAAGGCGCGCCAGCCAACGCGTACCCTATGTAAACCTCATCGAATAGCTCGTACAGCTCGCGGTTCATACGGGACCTAAACTCGTCGCCGACTCTAATAGGACCTAAAATCCTGCGAAGACTTTCAAAGTCTTCCAACGCTGTTTCATCTGACATCCATGCCTCTGCACCATACAATAGGACCTGGAGTATCAGCATCTTATAGATCTTTTATTTTTGTCTTTCGAGAGGGCTTATTCTTGTGTTGTCCTCCTTCACCGCTAGACCCATGAGCAGAGACTGTTTTCCAATCTCTGACAACGCCTTGCTGACTCGTCGTTCCAAATAGCAGGAAATTGAGATAGGCTTTAAGCTACTCATTGTAGCCGCTTATAAGAAGGTGGTACAAATGTGAAGGATTTGGTTGGTGAAGTATCGTATTGCGTACGTAGTGCTATGGAGGTTTCTATTTTTAATCATTTGTTTCTAATTAATTTTTAAGGACACACTAATCCGAAATGGCAGTTCACATATATCCTTAAAGAAACAAGCATACCCGTAGGCTCACAAAAGTTTAGTTACATAGGCAACTATGCCGATCCAGGTGCATGTTCAGTATTTTCAATATTCTCTAAGGAGCACTGCGACTTCTTTCAACTTTCATTAATGGTCACATTCCAACGCTTAAGCCATTTGCTGAAGCCATCCAGGAATACATACGCAAGGTCCACCTACGCAAGGTCCACCCACTTATGTCTTCAAGAGCTGACCACAAAAAAAGTAGTTTACACGTAGGTTGCATGCATTGCGTTGGTTGCCACAGAAGCAAGCATATCCAAAGAGTACAGTGTGTTCAAAATAGGTCCTAGCATACTTCCCTGAGGTACTTTCGATTCTTTATACTATAATGATTATCTCGAACTTAGACAGCGAAGCAAGTACTCCTTAGGAAGACTCTACTGAGCCTCTGGATGCAATGTATTAAGTTTGTACAGAAGTCATTCACGAAAAATTCGATCACAAGCTTCTTGACCAACCTGCGTAGTTTTAAATATCCCGAAAATATGCTAAAATATTTGAGCTTGTTCTGGAGTTCAATGGTTTTGCAAGAAGCCAAACTGATGTGTTGGAAATAACTCCCTGCTCTACTGGAACAAAATTCTATCCAGAAAAATTATTTACAATACCATAAATAAAAAAGTTAGCAAATTTATTAACCTGGAAGTCTAAAAAATAATCTTTTCTCTACCAGTTTTCGAAAGTATCACAGTTACTGCATATTTTCATTAAAAAGGATGTTAAGGGATGCGAGCCATGACACTAAATAGCCGACAAGCCGGTTTTCATCTTCATAAGAGCTATAGCAACTCTATCATCCATCATGGCGTAACTAGGAACATCCCCGGCCTCCAAATATTTAGCTGCTTTTCGTTTCCTCTATACATAGTCCGATAATCTTTACACTTGTATATTGTATCTATTATCAAAATATGATTTTGTTCAGCTTTCTCTTCGATATCAAAACTTCAGCTGCAAAAATACTTAGATACAATTCACACAGTCAGCAGATTTTCAGTGATTTCTGTTATGCACTCAAAACATTTGCACTCCTTCAACTAACGCTCAAGTGCTAAGCGCCATTCAAAGCACTTTAAGTACGCAGCAGGATGCATGAAATAATACCAAATGTATCTTGTATATCACAACCAAATTATCTGCAAGCAGCTGTCACTCCCTATGGCGACCGCAACAGTGCAAGAAAATATGATCCAATGTTCTACATAATTTCTACATTTTAAAAATTACATTTTAAAAGATTGTACAAAAAAAAAACCGCATTGTGTACTTCTCTGACCGCCAGCAGTTCTTAAAATGGGCTGCAAATGCAATTTGTTATGGGGGCGCCCAACCCCCGAAAAGAACTTGCGCGTACAATCACACTTCTTAGACGTTTCTCCATGCAAGCCATAAAATAATAAAAATAATTTTCGTTTTGCCACTTGAAAACGATTTTAATTGCCTTTGAGTGCTTTAGACGCGACGTGGTTTGGGGTCGAGCCATGGCGTGCTAGACTAGAGCCAAGGTAATGTGGTAGGGTCTAACATGCCACATTGTCGGGTGGGTGCTATTTGCACTGCGCGCATTTAATGGTTTTTATTGAATTTTAATGTTTGATATTTTGCCCAGCAGCCAACAAAAAGAAAAAAAAAAAAGAAAAAGAAGAGAAAACAGCAAAAAATAATGCTTTTCTTTTCAAGTGCGTTTGCGGCACGATAGACTGGGGCCATTAAGTCGCCCTTGTGTTCGTGAAAAATGTAAAGAAAATAGAAATCGCTTTCAATTCCAAAATTGAATTAACAATTTGAATTTAATTAAAAGCATAAAATAGCATTTTTATGTGTATTTATTTTTTCTAAGAATTGCTTTGTATCGCTTCATAAGTGTTTTGTTATTGTTTTTGTAGCTTGTTGTTTTTTTTTTTTCGTTGCTGGATACAAGTAGATACAAAGATAATCTAATGAACTTCAGCGCAGTTTTTGGCATTCACATTTTTTTAGCAACACATTAGGGTAGCGCACTGCCATGAAGCTTGAACCATAGTCACCGCCACCTGTGGTCATTTCAATGCTATAAAAACATCATTAATTTATTTTGTTTGCCATTTGCACACAGAACAAATGTGCTAGCATCAAATCAACTGAATGAAGATTGTAGGAATTCAATTCTTAGAAAATATTGTTTCAATCAGTTGTGGGGAACCCCGGCGCTAGGCTCAAGGTAATTTCAAAAATAGCATGTATTGTTAGATACAAAATAATTAGAAGACGCAGCGCATTTGTTTAAAAAATCTTCATTCAATTTTTGACAGACCTGGAACATTAGTGTATGATAGTCTACAGATCTTATCTTTAATTACGTATGAGGTGGAAAAATAAAAACAAAGATCGGAGCAATCTGCTATTTATGAATTTTAGTTAGCCTCAAGCATGGTCATACGGAAATTATTCAAAACCGTGGGATAACTTAGAAGGTTTTAAAAAAATCTTTAAATTGGGTGGAATCTTCATCAAGAGCGCAGTTTTGCCTAGCGAGTTTCGAGTTAAAAAATTTATTTTATTCGTTAATTTTCTCAGCAGAGAAGCCAGTTATATCCATAGTCAATCAGGAACAACAATGCCCAAGGGTCTTGCCAGTTGGTTAGCATGAACCAGTAACCGATCTTTACATGCATAAAGAAAACAATTTGCTCCTCCACGGTAGTCTTTAATCACTTGCGATCTTAACTTGCAGAAATATTCCCAATTTGGATACCATTTTTCAATTTTCAGGAGTCAATTTAGTGATAGTTTATCCTTTTAGAAGTAGAAGTTTACTGCTTCCATTAAGAAGTTTGGACAGCTTCCTTAATTTGTAACGAAAGGTACTCACCACAGCAGTGTAATGACTCCTGAGAGTCACCATGTTATTCAGATGTACTCGCAAATAAATCGGTTTGTGGGCTTGCAGTACAATGTAGAGGCATCATTGGCAATTGTTACAAGTAGCTTCTTAAATATCATGTTGTTCATCACCTCTGCAGTTGGGCCAGAAATATCCACTGCTGAAATTGCGTAAAGGTTCTTGTCGTGTAGTATCCAAGTTTCAAATGTATAAGTAGTTGATATCCATGCTCGCAGTTCAACACATATCGAAGGCAGGAGTTCGATCAGCTGCTACGACTCTTAGATTTTTTCCACTAGCAAAACTTCTAGATCAAGGAGACACTCATTGAATTCGTAGAAAAATTCGATTCAATCTGTACTGGTTCTTAGGGATTCATGTGTCGAACTTTTGCTACGATTCTCCATTATAAAACGAACGATGGCTTTGGAACTAACCGTGGTATATCCCACTTAATAACTGGTTACCAAAGAAGATCTATGGTTCACCCTTCTAATAGATACTTTAAGCCTAATGTTATATAAATCTTGTTAGGCCCTGTACCGAAGGTACAAGAGCCTATTGGGTTTGTGCAAATGTATGTAACAGGTAGAAATAATGGTCGGAGACCCCCCAAAGTTACCCCCATTATGGTCAGGAGTGATAGAGGAGTCGATATAGACATGTCCGTCTGTCCGTCTGTCCGTCCGTCCGTCTGTATGAACGAAAGGATCTCGGAAACGGTAATAGATAGAGACTTCGTGTTTTTTGCATTCGACTAGGACTGCTCCGGAATTTCACAAGTTTATTTTAAAAACTTGCCCCTCCCCCCCCTTCCCCATAAAATCACCCCCAAGGGTAAAAATTTCTTCGGCACAAAAAAAAGTAAGTATGCCAGTATAGAGATATTGTCCTTCTTAGCCAAAATCCGAAAAGTTCATCAAAATCGGATAATAAATGACGATTTTATAAGCAATTGAATTTGAACGACCCCCCTTTTCTTTTCATTCATATTCGCGCAGTGAGAAGTGGTCATGTGTTTGGTCATAAGCTCGGGAAACTAATGTGTTTGTTAGGCGAACTGAACTGGTACAGGGCCTCTTACAGTCGGTTACGCCCGACTGAAATTTCCTTACTTGTTTTTTCTTGTCAGTGATGCAGTGGGAAATAGGCTCTTGAAATCTACACCTAGCTGGGATACCACCAATGGTTCTCATGGTTGCAAAATCGGCATTCAGGGGAGTTCTGTAGTCACATTACATACATATGCTTCCTTAACCGAATGTGGCGAGAAGTAGCCACCCAGTTGCATTATTGCCTGTCATAGTCCTTTCACTATCTCACAGTGTATTTTCTTGTTTCCATTTGGTTTGGATGAACTATAGTAAAGCTTCCGACGCCAGAAAATGTGATCGGTCATATCACTGGGCCCATTTTCTTGAATGTTGTAATGTTCCAAAGCTTTCAGAATGACCAAAGCCTCGTGCACTTATTGACTTTTGACGTTGTTTCAACTAGGTGCTTTATTAAATCTATTTCTGAAAAATGTTCCCGAAATTCATTTGATTAGTTCGGAGCTCCATACTCTTATAAACTGGAAATATAAAGAATAAACTTCATTAATTAGTAAATTTATAAGCTTAAGCTCTCTAGATTGAGAGATATACACTTCCGACACAAGCAACATTAATTACAGCGACCAACCAAGCTAGCTTAAGCCTATTAAAAAAAAAAAAATAATAGAATAGAAAAAGATAAAGCGCCGCAAAGACTACAAACTAACTTTTTCTAACTCACACACAATCATTCTGTAATTTCGCATTCTATTTTTTGCAGGAATTCACATGCGATGTTTCCGTTGAGGGCGGAAAATCCTCACAGCCATTGCAGTTCTCGTTCACATTCTACGATCTGGACGGGCATCATGGTAAAATCACAAAGGACGACATTGTGGGCATTGTGTACACGATATACGAGTCGATTGGCAAGTCGGTGGTGGTACCGCATTGTGGCAGCAAGACAATAAACGTACGCCTCACCGTCAGTCCCGAGGGTAAATCGAAAACAACGTCATCGAATGCAGCGGCGGCGGCGGCGGCAGCGACAACGGCGACAACAGCAGCCGGTAAGCTGAAGAAATTGCAACACACGACTGGTGGCATGCTGCTGGAGCATGCAACATCAAAGGCGCTACAGACGGGTGCGGCAACGACATCCGGTGCACATGCTACACGACGCCAGCATCGCTACCGACCACGCAAACTGATTAAGTCCGATGACGAGGACGATGACAGCAACAGTGAAAAGGAAGCAAAGGACATTGTCGTCGCAACACAAGAGCAGCAACAAAATGCGAGTGTAACAGCGGCGGCAGCAAAAGGCAGCAGCAGCAAGAGCCATGCGAGCAGCAAATACAATAAAACAAAAATGGAACAGCAATGTTGCCAGCGGCCACAGGAACGCGAACATGCGGATAGAACAGCGGAAAACTGTCAGCTGGACAATCCGTACGAGAACATGATGAATCTCAAATGTTGCACCAAGGGCGAGAACGAGAACGAGTGTCGCACGACAGGCAACAACTATGCACAGCGTCCAACCACAACGGATATCTACATGAAGCAGGCTTCGAATCGCGTCAAAATGCTGCGCAGAGCACGCAAACAAAAGGTGAGTTTGACGTAGACATATACATGAGTAACTAGAAATGAAAAGACTGACTAGTCTGGGACTAGAGTTTGAGAGTTAAGAACAATTGGGCAATATACTATAATAGCATAGAAAGCTTTAAAGAAACAGCCGTAAGCAGGAAAATTGCCAGCGCCATTTTGTTTTTAACATGCTTAATTTTCTTTTATTTGAAATTATTTTAGTTTAATTTTGTTTTAAATTTATTTTTAATTTATTTATTTATTTTTTTTCGTTTCACTCATTACTCAACTTCATACAAACAACTCGACACGATATATATCAATATCTAGTATCAGGATCACTGTCAGGAGACGCGTCAACGTAGTCTCTCTGTGGGCAATGAAAGTTGCTGGAAGAATCGGCATCTTAGTGCAGCACAGCAACAACAGCAGCAGCAGCAACAACAACTTCCATCTCCACCAGCACAACAACAGCAGCAGCCATTTGCTAAAAGTCCCACACAATCGGAGCCACTTGGCGATGTTGTCGATGGTGTACAGCTGCGTCATCCAAGTGCATCCAAACATGCGCTGCTCGCACAGAAACGCAATTCTGCCGAATGCTGGAAAACTGCATTCAATCGCAATGATCTAATAAGCATTATACGGGAGAGCATGGAAAAGAATCGTTTGTGTTTTCAGCTCAATGGGTAAGAATCAGAGAAATATGTACACCTCTTTCACATAAAATAGCATAAAGCCGTATTTTCACTAACTTATTCAGCAATCAATTGGATGTGCCATATGGAATCAAAATCAATCAAGAAGAAGTTTAAGTGCCACTCAATTTTGCAGACTTAATTCCTTGTCTGGGTTTAACAGCAGAGAAATTCCAGGAAGATTTTAATACTGCTGGAGATGTATGACACACAATTTTACGTTGATAGTTTGATCATACTGGATGAAAAGTTGAAGCCTGCAAAAATAAAGTGAATAACATAAAAACTGTCTGTCACTTAGAAAGATTAGGATTCTCTTGTATTCCCATAGACATCTCATTTTGCTCAACCAGTTAGTGAAAATAGGGCTTAAATCACATTTTATGTTTTGCTTTCTTTTTCTTTCTTTTTGGCAACTTTCTGGCTGACATTAAAATAAATCAAATTTCTACTTTGTTGCCATTACGATTTTTTTTTTTCGATTTTTATTCAACATATGCAAGCCACTAATTGCTATTTTTCTCCTACTTTTTCCATTCACAGAAAACCCCAAGCCAATGTGAGTCCCATTCGCCAGCAACAAAATCAACATCATCCAACACAGCAGCAACATGCTCAACAGCAACAACGTCAACGCTCAAATACAGTCTCGAAAATTCCTACACTAATTGCCAACCACAGCAATTGCATTACGCCACAACAACAACAGCAGCTCAGCAGCAGCAGCAACAACAACAACAGCAGCTCCTCCAATGCCAATCCCAATGCCAATTGCAACAATCCACAAATACTCAACAGCAGCAGCAACAACAACAACAACAACATCAGTCATATCGAACTAAGCATACACGATACCACCAACCACAGCAACAACAGCTTATATCATCCACAACCGCACATACCCATCTACCATCAGCAGATGGCCATTAATCCTGCTGTCTTAGCTGCACAGAGCAGCGCCAGTGCGCACAATAAGATGAATCTATGCGGCTATGATTCTTTTTTACATGCAACCATTTGTGGTGGCGGCACAAGCCATTCACCACCACCAGCAACGCCAACAACAAAATCACCCACCGCCTACATACAACCGCCAATAGCCACAGTGCAGCCGATAATGACAGTTCCTAATCAACAACAACAACAACAACAGCAACAGCAGCACCAGAAATCATCACAGAAGTTCAATAAACTGCAACGCAGCGGTTCGCATGGCAACACAGTGCAGCACAATAGAGAACAGCACGGCTATCAGCGACTCTCCTCCGGCAGTCAACATCATCAAAACCACAGCCAACAAGCAACGCGACACAATCTAGCCACGCTGAACTCAAAGAATCCTAGTCTGGAAAAATCACAGGTGGAACAATTGGAAAAATGGCTGCACGGCCGCGAAAAGTGTGCAAAATCCAGCAAGGACTTTAAGAACTATGGCAATCTTATCTATGCCAAACTGAGTGATCAGCTGCAGGAGAAGGAGCGACGCCTGGCGAAGCACAAACAAATGCAGCAGCAGCAACTACAGCAACAACAGCAGCGTAAGCCGGGGCAGCTAACACTGAGCAACAGTACAAGTAGTTCCAATAGCTCCAAACTGTTACATTTCAATGGTGATGCCATTGAGTGTGAGAATCTCATTGGTGCCACAACTACAGATGATGAAGAAGTGACCAGCCTGGGTATTAATAAGGAGAATCAAGTAGAGCTTAAGCCAATTGTGGATACAGCCACAAATCTAATCGATCTGCATGATGAGTCGGCATTGAATAGCGTTAAAGTGGCGGAGCAGCTACAAATTGAAGAGGAACATACAGCAGCAGCAGCAGTTGTTGCCGAGGAGGAAGACATACCGGATGCAGAGGAAGACGAGGAACATGAAACGGATGCCATAGCCGCTAATACAAGCACCTCCTCTTCGCTAATACATCGCTATGTACACGAACATATACATCACCATTATCATCATTTTAAGGAACAGCATAGGCATGAGTAGATGAGCAGTTTATATCTTTGAACAAACACATATATACGCATATATAGATACATATATACTTAGATACATATACTTAGATACTTACATTATTGAGTGTTACATAAGTGTTGCTTAAATATATTGTAAAAGTTTTTAGCGCAAATTACAAAAAAAGAAAGAAAATTATTACCACTTATTGTCAACTAAAGAAGATGTTCACCAAAATAATTATTAACAAGCACAACAAACAAAATATTTATGTGTGGTAATATTCTACTATATAAGTATATAGCTGTATATCTCTATAAAGAATTTAACACCGATTTGTTAGCTTCATTGCTAGTGTTTTAGCCTTAGCCAAAAGTTGAAAATATCTCTCAAAAACTATAACAAGTAATATTGCTTAAGTCATGAACTCCGACTTTAAAATACACTGCAGTATTTAATGATAGGAGAGGTGAGTGTGATGGAAGTGTGTGATTGTCTGCTTTTCTTAGTGCTTCATATCATAATTGGCGCCCAACCTGGGGCATTGCAAGAAATATTTATTAGTTTAATAATAAATTACATTGTTGGTTCAGATAATTATTTCATTTATTACTTATCAGCATTATCTGGAAGGATTACGCTGTTCGTCAATTATTAAATATAATTAAAAATATGCTCATAGTTGGGAACATATATCTATATGAATCCCCATTCCATTTGAATTAGTACCAAAATTATGTCAATGTTTTCTGAATTTTCCGCCTAGACTTGTCAAGAGCTTACTGAAACTTTCAGAGAAGATCTGACTTAGCATGTGACTATGCAAGAAATCTTGAAGAAATATATTTAGAAATTTGGGTACAATCAATTCAAAATTAGCTGAGATTCCCGAACAATATTCAAAAAATTTTACCAATTCAATCAATAAATTTTCGACTAAACTATTGCCTACTGAAAAATTTTTCAAAAATAAACATAAATCGTATAAAATTTTTAAAATTTTCCGTCTTAAACCGATATTTCACAAATACTTCAAGTCTTAAAAATTCGTTTCAGTTAAAACTCCGCAAACACTTCACACTTACCGCTTGCCATCACACACAAACCTATGCGTGCAGCAGTGTATTATAAAAAATTACTAAAAAGAAATATCAATGTTTGCTTGCAACATGTTGCCGCAACATATCATGCAGCCACTTAGCAACATTGTTGCTTAAAGCTTAAAAAATTCTCTTAATTTTAATTTAAATGCTGTGTGCGCTGCTTTTATTAAATTATTGTATAATAAAAAAAAAACCATTTAACATTACTACAAACACACACATACATATATACTATACAGAAAATAAATTGTTGTTAAAGATTTATGCAAAACTAAAACTAAACAAAAAAAACAAAAAGAATTATTGTATAAAAACTATTTGTGTAAAAAAATGCAATTGAATTATTGAAATTATTCATAATTAAATTTATGAACTCTGCCTGATTCTATATGCTAGCATTAATTGCTTATTAATTAATAATTAGTTAAATTATTTAAGTATTTCTTTTTACATAAAATACACCGGGGAAAAAAACACACACACACACACACACATTATATGCTTCATGTACAATATTTTTATTTCAACATTTAATAATGTGTAACTTAAAATATTTTATTTTTAATTTAATTAATTAACTTTCACAAAAGCAACATAGAACAAAAACCACAACAACTACCACGAATGATAGACAGACACAGTTTGACACGAAAGCATTTAACTAAATATTAATTTGTTTAAATATGAAAGACTGATTTCCAATTAATCAATAAATTAATTAATTAAATAAATAAATCTATATATATATAGAAAAAATATTTAAATTTAAATAAATTATTAATTGCAAATTGAAACATTTAAATGACTTTTTAATTGAAGACAATGGTGAAAGCATAAGCACGAATGCGCCAAAAGAAGTTTCATCTGGAGAATCAACCAGTATCAAATGGGTATTAGTCCGACAGTTGTTTTTTCTGGTTATAGCTAGTTGAAAATTATTTACGGGTCTCCAAAAATTTCGTGATTTCTGTCAGCCATAAGATGGATTAATTTCATGCCAGTCACACATGCAGAATGCATCTCAAAAATCATGAAATATTTTTTTTTAAAGATCTTTACCCTTAACTGTGATGGCTCGATCAAGCAAGTAAGACTTCAAGAGAAGGAATTGCAACGCTGTTAATTTTCTTTCCACATGTCGAAACCAACTATTTTGTGTGGATCTGACTTTCTGCGAAGGTCATCAAAAAATTCGCTACGCACCTTATATATCAACTTTTTCAACTCAGTAGCCGCTCTACACTAGTCTAAACGGTCCCGTTCATTCCGGCTAAGCAAGTAACGACGTTGTTATCTGCGCATATGCCTTACTAAATCCATGACCTCAGCTTTTAAAACTATCCGGGGTGGATCAGCTAGGCAGCGTGATGGCTGATGCTGTGTGTCAAGTTGAGCAGCTTCATAAATGTTGCGGGTGAGCAGCTCGGTCAATATCCTCAGAAAAAGAAAGTTCCATGTTGAGGTTGAGTAGTTGGTCCAATATTGGAACTTTAGCGTGAGCTGGCAACAATATAGGCTTTGGAACGTAGGAACAAGCGGATAGTCTAGCATCAACTATTAGCGACAAGTGATCTGAGTTTAGACGGTTAGAGTGAATACCAGCGTATACAGCAAAGCCCAACGCATCAGGAAGACAGTTCCAATCGTACGGGTTGTTTTTGACTAACACATCAAACAGCGCACGACCTTACGGATTTCAACGCCTGGAACCCCATAGACGGTGTTTAGCATTCCAGTCACCTGCAGCCACGAACTTGGGACCAAGTTTATCAAAATAGTTCTTGAACTACATCTCGGAGAGTATATACCTCAGAGGACAGTATAGAACGGCAAAGATTATATCTCCGCCACTGATTGAAACTGCTGCTGCCATTTCATCAGTAGGCACAAGATCTAGCGGATAGTGTTTGAGCGCCGACCGGATAAGCACGGCAGCTCCACCACGCATGCGGTTGTCATCAGGATGATTAGCAGAGTGTATGTCATACCCTAGAAGCTTATAATGCGAACGGAAGCAGAGAGCCTCACTCAAAGTACTCTCCATTGGCAGCTAAACATTTTATCTCAGAGACTTCCTCGAATGTCTTGACGAGAACTTGATTCAAAGCATTGGTCAGAGCAACCTGAGTATCTTCTCAAAGTGACAAACTTAAAATGTGATCTAGAAAAAGAAAAGAACAAAGCTGCGGTCGAGTGTACTCTACTTAGAGATACCCTGTAACTTCTTAGTATCTTAAATTTCTGTAGGGGATATATTTCTTTCAGGATCCATGTGGAATAGTTTAATCATATTAGTGACAACAAATTTGTGGTTTGATGCTAAACAACAAAATATAAAATGTTCTTATAGAAACCCCGAAAGTGATACAGATTTGTATAAGGACTATGACCTATAGTACTCCTATATGAACCCGACTTTAGAATTCAAGTAAGATACACCAAATTTGGCATATTTATCTAAAAAAAGGAGGCGTAGGTTTTCCGGAGTAATATCCCTCAGAGAAGCATTGGCACGTTCATTAAATACTAAACTAAGATGAGAATAGATGAGACTAAATATCGAAACTTTAAGGCTCTATCTTTAATAGTCTACAAGTTCTCGTTGTACATACAGACAGCCAGACAGAGAGACTTGTTTAAATCGAGTCGCCTTTTTCAGAACGGGTGTCCTTTTTAAGGGGGCAGGATGGTTTGGAACTTTAATAACTTTTTATATAAAAGTACAATATCTCAGGAATATCCTGTAAAAATTTCATGTCGATCGGACTAAAACTCGCTGAGATACCGATTATCTTGTAATCATGCTCAAGACAGGTATGCGGCTGGGGGCAGGTGTTCGGCGGCAGCTGTTTGTCTCCATGGGTTTCCCCATATCTGAAATGTTCGGACACTAATGAATATCTTCCTTAGGGCCTTTATTTGTGTAACTATTTAGAAGTATTGCTAGGTATATTTCCACCAAAATCTGAAATAGTCTGGCTCCAAATTTGGAACGATTTAGTCGTATGTTTGTGAGTTTGTGCATTTCATAATATTAATAAAATGGGCGGAAATCGCAAAAGTACAAGACAAGGTCGGTACGAAAGTTTCAGTAATAAATCAAGACCAAGAAAGCGAAGACAATATTTCAATCCGAGAACCGAGACCGATCCGACTTCATTTAGCGCATCAGCGAAAAAAATTGGAATTTGTGATAAAATCATTGTGCCGGAAAATTCTGAAACTGGATATCGTTTTATAAACTACATAACTGTTTTTAGGACTCTATCCACTTTAGTGTTCTAAAGTAGGCTGCAATGGAAAAATTAAATTTGAAGAATGTCAATCGCGTGGAATCGGTTTTAAAATTGCAGTTCGTTGTGAAAAGTGTAAGCCGCAATATATAAATTCTAGCCCGTCAATCGGCCATTCTTATGAGATAAACAGACGATTTATTTACGTTATGCGATTATTAGGACACGGATTTGCTTCAGAGGATGCTCACTATGGCCCTGGAATAGATGATTTGATGTAAGTTAAAAAATAGAACAATAATTTTCTTTTATTTGCTTTTAAAACTTTAACTCAAAAAGTAATGATCCTGCCCCCTTAATAGTCTGTTCTGAACCTTACTGAAACATTTTATTATGATTGATTCAATTAATGATGCAAAAATTTTACGGCGTTGCTCGAAGAAGTACGAAATGAAGCTATAGGAGAACGACTAAGGAATTTGGATCCCTTCAAGAAAGGGCATTAGGCCTTTGTGACGCATTTAACTGCTGAAATATTTCAAGTAGACGGATTCCTAGAAGCAACCTGCTAAATGAACTTGCCTCTACCTCATGTCACTCCTCAAGAGGTTTTAAAGCAAATAGAACTCTTGAAACCTTTGCAAAAAAGGAGTCACTGTTCCAAGCAATAACTTTTAATATCATGATTCGCGTCAAGCACTTCCCTTCACAATGGAAGTATGGTGAGATTGTGATAATACCGAAACCTGGGAGATCTGAAGCACTTAACACGTTCAAATGTTTGACAAGCCTGCTGCCAGATTTCTCCAAAGTATTCGAAAGATTACAAAAGAATCATCATTTCTCTATTGGCAGCATTATGCGCTTCAATGCCTCCTGCATAACCTAGGTGAATCTTATGCATCTGTAACCAGATTTCCATTTTCGCCTTTACAGAAAGTTACTCCGGGCTTAAAACCTTCGGACAGACGCTTGACGCTTTTATCAAATTTTCGAGTTTCATTTCTGTCACATAACCTCTCACGCCTTTCTTGCTCCTTTTTCTTGCGTCTGCAATGGCGTCTCTCCACTCTACGTTTCTCTCAATATCGCTCTCTAACAGTAACAGTAGCATAGGTGGTACTAAGAATTAGCCACAGGTTTTGTATAGCCAATGAACTCCTTGGCCGCATTATCCATGGAGCGGGTGATATGTTTCCACTGCTCACATATAAATCGAGAATACCATTTACACAATACTTTTAATAGATGTGTGGGCGGATACATACATGATTTTTCCGTATTCACATTAATGTCCTCCACTTTTTAAGCCAATTCTCTACTTCATTAAGCTGTATCTGTAGAAGGTTGCTAGCTTCTGCAGGCAAATGTCTGGATTCTATAATGGCAGCATCGTCGGCATAAGCTGCTACCATAACATTTTATGTTATTGGCATATCTGCTGTGAAAATTGTATAAAGAATTGATCCTTAAACACTTCATTGTGGTACGCCTGCTTTTATTGAGTGAATTTGGAATACCTCGTCCCTTTCCTTCACAAAAAAGTTCTATCGCTTAAATAAGACTTCAACAGAAGAAAGTATGGAGCTGTAAGTAAATATTTTTCTTTGTACAGCAGGCTTTTATGCCAAACCTTAACAAAAGCGTGGAATACATTTTATTTTCTAGTGCATCTGTAATAGCTTTACTGATTCGATGACACTGTTCAGGTGTTCCTTGAGCTCGCCTAAACACGAATTTATATTCTGGTATTATGTTACGTTCTTCCAAGACTGGTAACAATCGTCTCAAAAGCATTTTTTCGAATGCTTTAGAAAAAGTTGCCAGCAAGCTTATTGGACGGTATGAATTGATAAGACTTTCGACTTTATTTGGCTTTTGAATCATCATAACTTCCGCACACTTTCATTAAGTCGCATAATATCCCAGCCTTTACATTGCGTTGTATATCTTTGTGAAGATAGAAATTCATTTTAGCGACAGTTCTTTAAGCACTCGTTCATCAATTTTGTCATATCCAGGGGCCTTTTTGTCATTAAGTTTTTTTATTTCTAACTCAACTTCGGTTGAGTGAAGGTGACCTGCAAATGCAGTCACTTTATCTTTAAAAGATTTACATCGGACTCCGTTTTTGTCTTTGTTTGGAACATGCTTCATCGCTGCACAGGTCGCTTTAAGTAGTTTTTAGCTCGCCTTAAGATATGTTCAGAATTCCTTGAGTTTGGAGCGAAGTTTTTAAGGAATGCAGCAGTTGAATAGTTGCTTAAATCTGTTAAAATTTTGTTAAATATCATTTTTTCTTCCGGACATCTACTTAGCTGCAATGTCTTTCTATGTCAACATTTCTGAGCAATTAATATTCTAACTTCTGCAGATATCACAACTGAATTGTAAGCATTTCAACAGCTTCATCAATTTCTTGCCCAGTTCTCAGAGACACATTCAGGTTTATATGATCGTTTAATCAATTTTTAAATGTTAGTAAATCTGTTCTAGGGTTTAATACTCTACATGCTTTATTTGTATCGGCAATTGCAAGACTATATGTGAGAAGAATAGGCGAGTGATCTGAGCTGAGGTCATTAAAATCCATTATGCCTAGTTGACATGATGGAATTTCTTTATATACAACGAAATCTAATCTGATGAAGTGGTAATGCATTTCCTTAATTGGGCGTAAGTCGTTTGATCATTGGTTGTATTATAAAAGTTTTCTGAATTAGGTAATAATAGAGGCGGAGTGGATTTGTTGGTTGAAGTAGAGAATGTTTTGTTTCAATTCTTGGGCTTAAACTTCTTCCTAATATACCCTACATCCTTTGTAATTTGAGGGATGATTTGATGAGCAATTGACGAAAATTGCTGGTGACTCCTTTTCTTTTGGACAGTCTGCAGTAGCATGGTTTAATGAGAATTTAACAAAGCTATAAGACATATGTCTTATAGACAGTAGGTCTTTGTATGACCAAATTCCTGGCAACGAAAGCATTGTACTGTATCATTAATCTTCTTTGGTTGCCCAACTTTGACTACTGCATTGCATATATATTTTATATCGTAAAATTTCAAATTACTAGAGCTCAGCTCTGGGTCAATAAAGAACATAAGCATACGGTCTTTCGATAAACGATTTCGAATATTGCTGATATTTCTTACAAAGTGGCCTAATTCTACGATTTCACATTTGATGGATTCAACTGATGTTGAGAAGTGTACATTTTTTATGACTACTCTAAACGCACGATCCTCCCCTGAAGAGAGGAGGATCTGTCTTTGACCTGTCATTGTAAATTGAAAGCATGATTCGCCTTTTGCGGAATCCACATCTGCGGATTTTCTTGTTTGTCATTCAGCCACTCTCAATCACCACAGTCGAGTTCTCTGCTAAGTTTGGTCTGAGTAGATTTAGCATCCGGACTGCAATTCTGGCTGCTGTATGATTTATAGATCCCAAATTCAGTATGATATCTAAAGCCGTTTGGGATGCAACGAAGGCACTCAGTTATATCCAGACAGGCTGCTTTTTATACAATATGGATATTACCATGCGTCCCAGACTTAATAGATTAATATAGGTCTGACGAACGCAGTATAAAAGACTGAATGATGTTTTTTTGCAGTTCCTATTGCCTTACTAATGTTCTTCTACACAGGCGGCTATTGGTTTTAATTCATTTCTCAGATTTTTTTCTTGGAATATTTTGTGCTGCATCTCCCAATGGATGGGACTCTTAAGTTCGCGATCTTAAATTCCAATTCCGTCTTTTGTGGTTTGACCCTAAGCTGACTTTCTCCCTCACAAATGCCACAATAAAACAAGTGACCCTACTTTTTATACCCACACTGTAGTGTACATATATGATATATCAAGACCATGCCACGTGCTCTATTCATATAGCGTATACGCACTGTTGTAATGCTCAGCGAAAACTATTAATGCCGCATAGAAAAAAAAAATCGTGCTCGCGTCCAAAACAAATTATGCTTTGTCTCTGAAATTTGTTTGCACGACGTTAGGAGGGCGGAATAGGGGATCGGGTGACTGACTGGCTGGCTGCCTGTTCGTGGCTTTTTGTGTTTTTTGTTAATGCACGAGAGCCAATCTGTATTATTGTATTCCTATGTAGATCTAATAATAACGACGCCGTATGTCACAGACTTGCAAGTCGTCCGCTGTCCGTGTCTACATCTCCGGGGTTCGTGTACTCACTCTCACTACGGCAGCGTTTGCCTTTGTTTGAACGGATTGTGACCAACGCCAGCACATTCACTGACAGCAAGTGTCGTTTCGCACTGCTCCATGTTTAGTTGTTTGCCGCATCTCTGAATGAATAGTGTTTCGGGCTCTCTGTGGTGTGTTTTTAATTTCTTTTGTGATTGGTGATTGATGCAACGTTGATTACGCAAACAATAGTTTATTTTCACTGAGTAATATATTAAAAATTTTTACCAAAACAATGACAATTCCGATGACATGTGCCGTTTGCGGTGTACGTGCGACGCAGCTCTGTGCCGGCTGTAAGAGCATTGTCTATTGTGGACGCGAACATCAGAAGGAACACTGGCGACAGGGACATAAAAAAGAGTGCAAGTGCTTCGAAGTGAGTCTCTAGTAATATACTTTTGAAATACTTGCTAATCCCTTAACTAATTTATGCGTTAGATAGCTACAAATGCGCTGCTGGGACGTCATATGCGCGCCACACGTGATATCAAGCCCGGCGAAATAGTTATGCGTGAAGCGCCACTTATTTTGGGTCCAAAAGTTGCTTCGCTGCCGCTCTGTCTCGGCTGTCATCGGAATTTGTTGCCGCCGGTAAAACCAGCGAAGAACTATTACAAATGTTCCAAGTGCTCCTGGCCACTGTGCAGCGCTGCATGCGAAAATGCGCCAACGCACTTGGACGAGTGCAAATTGATGGCGAACAGCAATTTCCAATCGAAGATCAATTTCAACGCTGAACAGGATGCATCCTCATCGAATGGCAAAAAGGAGTCCGCCTACTGCGTTATTATGCTGCTGCGCTGCATGCAGCTGAAACAGTCGAATCCTGCTGCCTTTGCACGTCTTTACGAATTGGAGGATCATTTACAGCAACGTATTGAGACGCCACTCTATCAGGTGCTGCGTGCTAATCTTATAACATTTATCAAGACTGTGCTGGGCATGAAAACTTGGTCCGAATTGGAAATCTTACGCCTGGCAGCCATTTTGGATACGAATACTTTCGAGGTGCGACAGCCGAGTGAACGACGCAAAGTGCGTGCATTGTATCCGGCTGCTGCAATGTTCTCGCACGATTGTACACCAAATGCACGGCCTACATTTGATGCTGATATGAATATTGTATTTCTGGCGAAACGCAAAATTGCCAAGGGTGAAATTATTGCCATTTCATATACGCAACCGCTGCGCAGCACACTGCAACGACGTCTGCACTTACGGCAGGCAAAATGCTTTGACTGTACATGCGCACGCTGCACGGATCCGACAGAACTGGGCACATTCGCCGGATCTGTACTTTGCAAGAAGTGCAAAGTGGGCAAGGTTGGTGATTATTTTGAAATTATTATTTATTTGTTTTTTTTGTGCACATTGTATGACTTTTGTTTAAATATTTTATAGCAACTTAGTTTGAGGCGTCATAGATTCCGTAACATATACAGATATGAATGCAGTAACAGAGCAACCGATCTGACGTCGGATGGATATTGTAGCTTTAAAAATTTTTGATTTATCAAACATACCATCTATCTGTAGATACAGCCATTGAAACAAGAGATGCAAAGCAAACAAAAGCGCAGATATAAGAATGATGCTACGCCAATACGCCCAGAGGAACCCACTTCTCAACTATTAGTTAACATCTGTTGCGATGCATTGCGATGGATTTATATTTCATGCAAGAATTACACCCGAATTCTTCATAAGATTAAGAAGATGTGTAGATCTAGCCATCCGCTAGACGGATGTTGCTATTTCGCTGTTTTCAAAGAAGCAAGTTTTAATCTCTCGCGCACATAAGAGTCGCTATAGAATATCATGTATCTCAGTTTGGTTCCATAGTTTTATCGAATCATTATAATATCAGTGTGCATTCCCTCTGCCGCTCTCCTTGTCAATTAGAATATTTGTGGTCCATTGTAATACCCTATAATATCTGCATCGCCTCTATTAGGTCTCAGTCCGCACGAACCCGTTTGTTTATATGACGATCGTCAATACGAACTTAACTTCCATAGTGGATATCCCTGCAAAATTATCCAAAATAAGGTCGCAAGTAGATAGTCTCTTCCTAATGTAAGCTGAATAGCGACTCATTCCTCTTTTTTGACATACAGCTTCGACAAAATTCATGAGACCTAACCCCTTATAGTTTGTTTTCTTATGCCAATGAGCTGTGTGGACTCACATCAAAATGAAAATGTTTTGTCATACTATGTAGCCCTGTGAGGCGCTTTCTCGCATGAAGTTTTGGTTTGGCCAAGTGAGTTTCAAGGCTCTATAAATACTTTAGTCAACTCAACGATCTTCCCTATCGATTCTCAGACCTTCTTTATAAATTTATATGGGTTTCATAGTGCTCGGTTGTATTATTTCTGTTACTAATATTTTAATCGGAGAGACGGAATGTTTCTCTTATCGCCAGTTCTATAATCTTCCGACTGTTGGCCGTAGATGGTACAACACCTTTCATTCTCTTCGCTGTAACACTGGGAGAACTGGTAGCTTCTGTTGTTCTAAAACGGTTGCTTTTGTTTGTTATATATCAAATTCAGGAGAGTTGTAAAAAGCTTTTAGTCACTTTTCATTTAGTTCTGATGGCTCAGGTAACTAAAAATCAGAGTACTTATTTATTGATTCCCTTCTTTCCTGTCATCTTTTAGCTGGTCTCATTGATATTGCGATTTATGTTCCACTTGATGCATTTACTGTTCAAACATTTGCGTACAGAATTTTATAGTGTTAAACATGTACCCAGAAGTAGCAATCCACTTTATAATTTATCGGTGCTCGTCAAAGTATCGAGATAAAAAATGTATCCTTGAATAATTTCATAATTTGAGGACCATCAAATACAACCTCTTCTGGTATCATAAAGTTTACGGAATACATTTTGTAAATAGTTGAAACATTTACCGATTTTATCATAAGTCCTTTGATTGATTTAAGAGAGGTTCATGGATGACATTAAACGACAAAGGTGTGTTCTAGCTAGCCAAAGTTTTACCTTGTAATGTTGCTTTGTAAAGCCAGACAACTACCCAAGTAACATGGCTATGATCTTTAAATCTCCTCAGATCTACCATTTGTATTGCTCGTATTAAATTTTTTGCAAAAGTAGTTCCATGTTCCCCTATTTTGATTACATTATAGTTGAAGAACCTATAGGAAGATTATAGTTGAAATTGTAGAATAACGCTACCTTCTTTTCGATGAATCGATAAAAAGTCACCAATATGTTGCTTTATAGCATTTTTCTTTCATTTCATTCATAAGTTATGTCTGAAAAAATACCGGATTTTGATCCTTAGAAAAATATTTGTGAAAGT
Organism: Leucophenga maculata; assembly: GCA_035044805.1. Taxonomy (NCBI): domain Eukaryota; kingdom Metazoa; phylum Arthropoda; class Insecta; order Diptera; family Drosophilidae; genus Leucophenga; species Leucophenga maculata. Next base: position 368,420 of record JAWNNP010000304.1, on the reverse strand, counting down.
CAGATTCTCGATTTCGATACACATAGGAAATTTCTTTGCTTCATAAACTATGCTAAACACTCTGCACTGTCGCCAAGCACCAAATTTCTCACGAAATCGGGCTGCGAATCCTGCATTGGATCTGAATTATTGGTATTTGGAAAAGAGTAAATTTCGCTTTCACCAGCCTAATCGCTCTCTCTTCAATTCTCTTCAATTACACTAATATACTCAAGAACAGTTTCTTTTTAATTTATTTCTAATAAAATTAAAGCCTTCACGAATATTACTGTTTTATAAACAATTTTGTATATTTTTAATATTAAATTGTTTACTTTATTTCAGCAAAAAGAAGCCATCTTCTTTATGACAATGTTCATTCCATTCTGAGAGACTTGCATCTAATTTAATTGTACTCTATATTAGCCAAGTGACCAACCAATGTAGAGCTACAGTTGCATGATAACGACGACTGTGGGCTCGCTTTCTCATCCTGACCAGTCGCCGTTAAAGCCGCCTCGTAATACTTTTCTTAGGCGTGTCTGCCATGACGGCATCAAAGTCATTATCCAGGGATTTCGCCGGATAGCGGACAATCTCCGTTAAAAACCGCGTGGAGCTTTCATGGATGCAGACGCACTGAAAATGTATTTCGTCTTTATAAAACCTTACAAAGACTCATGAATAAATGTAGGAGGTCGGGCAGTTATTCGTGAATCTGTGAAATCGGATGAAAATAGAAAATATTGTCTGCCATAATAGATCTATAATTTAGAATTTAAAAAAAGGACATCAAATTTGTAATCACGGATTCCAGAAGACGCCAAGTAACGAGTTTCAAGCGAATCAGATGAAAAAATTGTTATATATGTATGTGAAGCACATTACAGGTGATCAGAAAGGATGTTAGAAATAATATTTATTTTATCGTCATTAGCTTTAAAAGATCCTATAGAATCCGAATAGCTTTCACTAAATCTTCTTTAACTTCATACTCTTCAAAAACTTTTACAAAGTTGAGTAAAAATTAGTTCCTGTAGCAACCACTTCGTCCATTATAGAATATGAATGGCTTTGATTAACTCTCCACACGCCCACTCTATAAGAGACTTTTTAAATATTGTATCAAATGATCAGGAAATTAAAGAAATTTGTACATCCTCAAAATCGACATCGCCATGTTGCCTCTTGAAATAAGTAATGAAATTGTGGGAGAATCCCTGACCAGCATCCAAAGTCAATTCGATATAGTTTGGTCATAGGTTGCTCATATAATATTAATTATCCTGCATTACCGATAACAGAGATTTCGGTTACTGCTTTTATTGACCAGTAGATGACCCAACCAATGCCATCTTTTTCCCTTTTTTTAGTTTCACACAAACATAGAATATTTTATATTCATTTAGACAAGAAGTTCGCAACACCCAAATGAAAATGTCAAAGGTTCCATACAGGTTATACATTGTTGATATTCTCAACAAGAGGAGACGATCTGCTTCTTTGTCCATTTGTGTAAAAGTGTGTGTGGAAACGACTCACTTAGTTCAACTAATTTGAATTCATCCAAATTTACTAAAAATCTGTACTCATAATCTCTGCTGCTAGCATTGGTGCAGCATGCCAAGGCCCGTTTTCCACCGTTTCAAGAAACTTAAAATAAAATGGATCATTTGTTATGGAAAGATATTTTATAAAATTCTTTTAGGATATCATGTCTAATAAAATTATATAAGCCACTTATAAAACCCATTTGAATGGAAATGGTGATCCACACCAACCAGAGAGCGTGGTGCATATGAGGTTCTTGTCTGTGAAGAATAAAACTGGTGCAACTGAAGTTAATAATTTCTCTTGTTTCAATTATTTTCAAGATTATCTCTACAAATCCTTTGGACACAGCTGCCAACTGGAAGTGTCAGCTATGCAATAGACCGAAAACCGCACGTGAGATAATCACACAAGATGCAGCACTGCAAGAGGAGATCGAATCGCTGGATAAGACATCACCAATGCCGCTCGAGGAGTTCATATACCGCCATCGTGTTCTGCTACATGAGACAAACACGCATGTGCTGCAAGTGAAATATGCGCTAACACAGCTCTACGGCAATGCGTCGGGTTTCAGCATGTCAGGTCAATTAAGCTAAATCAACTGCAGCCGAGTGAAATTTATTAAACTTTATTTTTACACAGAACTATGCGATGTTGCACTCAAACGTAAAGTCGAACTGTGCGACGAATTATTGCAACTTGCTGACATCTTTGATGGTGGCTGGAGCATCTTTCGCGGTAACTTATTGCTGGATCTACAAGAAGCGTTGGTGGCGATTGCTATGCGTGATACAGCTGCGACGGAGTGTGAGGTGAGTGAAGTGGATCGGATGCAAAAAAAAATTATATTTCATTCTACAATTTAATTAAATCATTCACAGGCACAGCTGCGACGCGCAGCGGAAATTTTGCAGGAAGTTGAGCTGATCATGCAAATGCAACCGGAAATGCAAGAAATACTGCAGGAGCGAAAGGACATACTTACGCAGGAGCTTACACGTTTTGAAGCGCCAAATGAAGAATAACAAAATGTGGTATTGAAACTTTAGTACACTGAAATAAATAGTCTGTTAAAATTTATGAGTACAATTTTTTCTTGCATGAAATACAAATATTTGTAATCGTGTCACTCACCAACAGTGGAATTGCTATTTATTTTATTTTCATTTATTTTAAAAAAATCGATGTAGCCACACCCGCCTGTCCTTCCGACTGACCGTCTGCATATTTGTTTGATATATAGTTTCTCTGATTAAAAAAATCTTAGACTCCGAGTCACAGTGGTAGAAAAAAACACTTGTGTATTTAAATTTCCGTTACACAATTTACACAAGCGCATGACCATCAAAGGTCATATGCTCGCGAGCTGCAGCTAACTTCCGGTGCGCCTAAATTTGACATTCACTAAGCTACATCAACAAACTCTCAAATTGGACAATCACATGTAAAGCATAAACACAAAAGTGTACATTTCTGAGCAAAATAAATAAATTAATTAATTAAAAACAAGCAAAGCAAAAACATATAAACGCCAATATGTCGAACATAACGGCTGCGGTAATTGCCAACCGCAACAAGAAACACTTTCTAGGTGTACCGGCGCCACTTGGCTATGTGGCCGGTGTTGGTCGTGGGTAAGTTTTTTCACTTGCTATCAACAGCTTTTGTAAACGTTTAATGTGTTCAACGCTGTCCTTTACAGTGCCACCGGCTTTACAACACGTTCTGATATTGGTCCCGCGCGCGATGCAAATGATGTATCCGACGATCGACATGCGCCGCCTGCAACTAAGCGAAAAAAGAAGGATGAAGAAGAGGAGGAGGATGAAGATTTAAACGATTCAAACTATGATGAATTCAGCGGCTATAGTGGCTCGCTTTTCTCCAAAGATCCTTACGATAAGGACGACGAAGAAGCCGATGCTATTTACGATTCAATAGACAAACGCATGGATGAGAAACGTAAGGAGTATCGTGATCGGCGTCTACGTGAAGATTTGGAACGCTATCGTCAGGAACGTCCAAAAATTCAACAACAATTCTCTGATCTAAAGCGTTCGTTGGCTACAGTCACCACAGAGGAATGGTCAACCATACCAGAAGTGGGCGACAGCCGTAATCGCAAACAACGCAATCCGCGCGCTGAGAAATTTACACCGCTGCCGGATAGTGTGCTGTCGCGTAATCTGGGCGGCGAGTCCAGTTCAACAATTGATCCATCGTCTGGCTTGTCTTCTATGGTGCCTGGTGTTGCAACGCCGGGCATGTTAACACCTACAGGAGATTTGGATTTGCGTAAAATTGGACAGGCGCGTAATACGCTGATGAATGTAAAATTATCTCAAGTTTCGGACTCGGTGACTGGTCAGACAGTTGTAGATCCAAAAGGTTATCTCACCGATCTGCAGAGCATGATACCTACCTACGGTGGTGATATCAATGACATAAAGAAAGCACGTTTATTGTTGAAGAGTGTGCGTGAAACGAATCCGAATCATCCACCTGCCTGGATTGCTTCAGCGCGTTTAGAGGAGGTCACCGGTAAAGTGCAAATGGCGCGAAATCTTATTATGCGTGGCTGTGAAATAAATATACAATCGGAGGATTTGTGGCTAGAAGCAGCGCGTTTGCAGCCACCAGATACAGCAAAGGCAGTTATTGCACAAGCGGCACGGCACATACCCACCTCGGTGCGCATTTGGATTAAGGCAGCCGATTTGGAAACTGAAACCAAAGCGAAGCGCAGAGTTTTCCGCAAGGCGCTCGAACATATACCCAACTCAGTGCGACTTTGGAAGGCTGCTGTCGAATTGGAAAATCCGGATGATGCGCGTATTTTGCTCTCTCGCGCTGTAGAATGCTGTAATACAAGTGTGGAACTGTGGCTGGCCTTAGCGCGCTTAGAGACGTATGAAAATGCACGCAAAGTGCTTAATAAAGCGCGTGAAAGTATACCAACCGACAGACAGATTTGGACAACTGCCGCCAAGTTAGAGGAGGCCAACGGCAACATACATATGGTTGAGAAAATTATAGATCGATCACTGACCTCACTCACTGCAAATGGTGTGGAGATAAATCGCGATAATTGGTTCCAGGAAGCTATTGAAGCGGAAAAATCGGGTGCGGTGCACTGTTGCCAAGCGATTATTAAGGCTGTAATTGTCATAAGTGTTGAGGAGGAAGATCGCAAGCAGACCTGGATCGATGATGCTGATTTTGTAAGCAGAAACTGCGTTTTTTTTAAATATTCATTATAAAACTAATCTATTTAACGTTTCAGTGTGCAAAGGAAAACGCTTTTGAATGTGCGCGCGCTGTCTATGCACATGCGCTGCAAGTATTTCCATCCAAGAAAAGCATTTGGCTACGCGCTGCCTACTTTGAGAAAAATCACGGCACACGAGAATCGCTTGAAGCACTACTACAACGCGCCGTTGCACATTGTCCCAAATCGGAAATACTTTGGCTAATGGGTGCCAAATCTAAATGGCTGGCAGGTGATGTACCAGCGGCACGTGGTATTCTATCGCTGGCTTTCCAGGCTAATCCAAACTCTGAGGATATTTGGTTGGCTGCTGTCAAACTGGAGTCCGAGAATGCTGAATATGAACGTGCACGACGTCTGCTAGCCAAAGCGCGTGGCTCTGCACCAACTCCACGTGTTATGATGAAATCAGCGCGACTCGAATGGGCGCTGGAGCGACTAAACGAAGCACTGCATTTACTCGAAGAAGCTGTCGAGGTATTTCCCGATTTTCCTAAGCTCTGGATGATGAAAGGTCAAATCGAAGAACAACAACGCCGTCTAGACGATGCAGCTGCCACTTATACACAAGCATTGAAGAAATGTCCAACCTCTATACCGCTCTGGATACTCTCAGCCAATCTTGAGGAACGCAAGGGTACCCTAACCAAAGCACGTTCTATACTTGAACGTGGACGTCTTCGCAATCCTAAAGTAGCAGTACTATGGCTTGAAGCTATACGTATTGAGTTGCGTGCTGGTCTAAAGGATATTGCCAGCACTATGATGGCACGTGCGCTGCAAGAGTGTCCCACTGCCGGTCAATTGTGGGCGGAGGCCATTTTCATGGAATCAAAGCCACAACGCAAAACAAAGTCGGTAGATGCGCTTAAGAAATGCGAACATGATCCTTACGTGCTTTTGACTGTTTCGAAACTTTTCTGGTCGGAGCATAAGTTCTCCAAATGTCGCGACTGGTTTAATCGCACGGTGAAAATAGATCCTGATTTGGGTGATGCTTGGGCATATTTCCATAAATTCGAATTGCTGCATGGCACTGAGGCGCAGCAACAGGAGGTGCTAAACCGTTGCATTGCCGCTGAACCGACACACGGTGAGGCTTGGTGTCGCGTTAGTAAGAACATTAAGAATTGGCGATTTAAGACGCAGGAAATTCTAGCCGCAGCTGTTAAAGAGATTAAAATACCCATTTAAATAAAAGACTTCATTGTAAATTTTGTGCGCTAGATTTTTTTTGTTTAGGTGTTTAAAGTTCAATAAATGCGAATTTTTGGTAATATGTACTTTACTTGTATACTTTCACATACCCGATTTGTGCTTTAAAGAATATAAACAGCGAAGATTATAGTAGGGCAAAAGATTATATATATTTTCAGCTATAAAAAAGGTGTTTTAACTGGCAAAAGCCAAGTGTACTTTAAATGCATATGTGCAAATGTATGTAACATACAGAAGAAGGCGTGGCAGACCCTAAAAGTTATGTATATTTTTGATTATAATCAAAAGCCGCTTCGGTATAGATTTTTCCGTATGTCCGTCCGTCGCCCTTTTCTTCAAATTCACTTAACAAGGCTGTCCAATCGAATAAAATAGTTTAAAAAATTCTACACACATAATTAAAGAAATTTATATTAAAAAAATGTTACATCTTTTATTAATTTTTAAAGAGTTTTTTTCTGAAAGCAGGACATGCATTAGACTACATAAGAATGGTGTCGTGAACTTCAAACAACTACAGCATTCCTACTTGTTTTCCTATTTAGAATATTCAGTCTTCGACTAAATCTTTAAATGATATCGGATACTTTGTATCCTTATAAATAATTATTGAATTCTCGTTATCCAACCCACTGTTTAAAGTCTTCCAAGCATCCTTTACTAGCAGAAAAAGAAGCTCAATATTGCTTTCCGATTTTTTCGTTATTCATCCATAAAGATATGAAGTATTTTCTTTGATTAAGACCAATCCAGTGCCTTTAAAAATGTTGCAGCAAATATTCAACCGTATTATACCAAAACTACGGAACTCAAACTTAAAATTTAACAGTTCTTATGTGCTATCCGTATGCCACACCGAATGGTCCCAAGAGGATCGCTTTTATGTATTATAACGAACAGGTTTTTTTTAAGAATTAAGAATTAAAAAAATAATAAAATACACAAACGGATTGTTTAATAAGTTGAAACTCTACAGAAAATAGAGCCCCTACTACTCTGCCTGTCTATTACTATTATTATCAATTAGAATTTGATATGGTGTTTTCTTATGAAGGAATGCTTCACACATATATGAATAGGCCTGTCCCAACCTATTTTTATGGCCCCACTACATAAATTATGTATTGAAATATTGGGTGGAAAAATTATTTGTTACAGTCTACATCAACATTCGGTGCAGCAGTGCAGTTTTTTTTTTTTTTGCATATTTCCAACAACTTGGGTTTCCCCACCTTTTGAGAACAATGTCATGAATTGGGAGTGATTTATCAGACGCACTTTTAAATTGATCTAAAACGTATTTTGTTATCTACAGCAATTTTTCATCTCTAGTTCCACTCCGTTTTCTACAAAATCGGACTCAATTTCAGAATCATATTTAATGGCAGACGCATTCGGATACACGCTTTCGTCGTTGAAGCATAAAGAATCGAACTCATTAATTGATACTCTTGCTTCTAACGAATTGGCAAGAGACTTTTCGTTTGGGTTCTGCAAAAAGCGAGAAAATTCAAGTAAAATTGTCTAACATATCGGACTGATTTTCAAAACTTCGTCCATTCATACAATATAGCGAAGTCCTGATTCGGTCAATTTTGGGGTAATCTTTTCTGTTAAATTCGTTTGGCGAAAGCTTGGAAAACTTTATTGTTTTCGTCAAACAAACATTTTCACTACATATATATATATATATATATATATATATATATATATAAATAAATATATTGCTTCGAATAACTCGTTGGTCCATAGACTGAATCAAGGATGTGCAATTCGGTGGAATATATTTTCTGAAACGTTTTCAGATATCATATAATTTACATCCGGATGTGCTGGACAGTTGTCGAGAAGCAAAAGCATTTTCCTTTTTTTCGAGACCAATGCGCTGCATATGCTCTCTTGCTTCTGGTATAACATTTTTTCTAAACCACTTTAGCAATAACTCCTGTGTTACCCAACATTTTTATTAGGCTTATAAACCACAGGAAGCTTAGCAATGTTTTTCAAAGCTCTTATGTTTATCAACTTCAATAGAATACTCATTACTACTTGCCAAAGAGGTATGAGGTAAGCACCTCTAAAAAAGACTAACTTTATCTGCATTGTATATTTGTTCAGTTGTAAGTCGCTCGTTCTGAATAAATTCTTCTAATCGTCTCCTGTTGATTTGACTTGACGAATTTGTAATGTCCTGTCGCTAGTGACCTGGGGTCATGGTGAGTGTCCGTCCCTGCCATTGGTTGCACTGTGAGTGTTGATAGTGGTGTGTGGGAACGAAGAGGAAGAGATTTTTTTGATTGGAAAGTAAGAGAGAAAGAGAAAAAGAACGATCGGGACAGTTACTGTTTTTTTTTTTCGCTTTATATAATCCAGTTAGACAGTTACTGTGTTTTACGCTTTATTAAATCCAATTGGAAAAATACTGCTTTTTTTTGATTTTGGTGGGAGACTTTTGGCGCTGAATGAGTGCTACTGGGGAGTTGAGTTTGGTGGCTTGAACGGTCTGGTTGAGTTCTGCTGCTGGAAATATCTGTTTTTAAAAAAAAAAAAAAAAAAAATTAAATTCGGTCGCTCAAACTGGCTGTTTGAAAAAGAAAAAAAGAAAAAAAAACAATTTAATATTGTTGCTGCCTGAATTATCTGTTTTACACAAAATTAAAATTTTGTTCCTACAACTGGCCGAATCAGAAGTGAATTTTGCGGCTAACAATCCTGTTTGAGTTTACCGCCTCTTTCATCTGGAGGTACATTGGCAGCGTGCAGCTGAATTTTGGGTGCTTGTACAGTGGCGTCACTGGTATGCTACCAAGTGGGATCATTCGAGCTACGAACTACACGCTGAAGGCGGCTCTGACGCAGCGAAGGTGCAACAAGGATCGGGTGCAGCATTAGCCGCTTTAACGGGGGTGACTGGTGCGGCGATTAAATAGAAAAGGCTGTAATTTTTAATGTTTCCGTTTATTAAAGTGCCATACGAAACTAATTAATGAATAATAATGAAATAATGAAGTACTATATATATATAATTTTTTTTTTGTTATCTTTAAATGTAGCTATAATTTAATGTGGGCAGATAATTGAATTTTTGGTTTATATAGATGTTAATTCTTTTATTAATTTAAATTTGCTAATTGAACCCAAAGAAAAGAAAAGAAAATGTTAAATTTGGATAGTTAATGGTAATAATTTCATTTGGTCTAGCTTGTAAAAATTAATTTGGTTTAGAAGTTTTGGCAGCTTATGTTTGTTTTAATTATTTTGCCAGTAGCCACACACACTCGACGGAAGGCCTTTCTTCGATGGATGGTTTGCAGATATATCTGGTGAGTTTTTCTTCATTTGTTTTATTATATAATTCAAACATAAATTGCCAAAAGCGTTAATATTGATTATCGCCAATTATTTTTTATTAATTTTTTTTTATTACCGCTGGAATTCTGAACTTATTGCCATATACTTAGTCATTGTAAATTTTGTCCAGGGTTAAAAGGGCATACCATTGGTATAAATAATTTCTTTTCTTTGGAATATTTTTTTTTGTATATTCTTTAAATTTAAATTGTTTAAGGTTAAGATTGAGTCAGAATATGTTCCTTTTAAACAAATTATATTAATCATTGAATTGGAAATCCGCCCTTTTATGTGTTTATTGTATACTAGTGTATAGTAATATAGTAATATTTTTTTTTTTTTTCGTTATGCGTTAATGAGGGTTTTGAAGCCTGATTCTGGTGAAATGATGGAAAATTAGATCTTTGGTTTACATAAGGGGATCACTAGTAAAGTTATAATTAGGGTTTTTTAGTGATCCATGGTAGGGTGGGCATCTTCAGGCTGCATTACACCATCAGCAGCATCATCTCCGACGGTTCAGCTCTACCTGTTTATTTTCTTTCTTCTTTGCTATGTTTGTTTTCTCAGTTGCTTCCTTGTTTAGAATTATAGCACTCAAAATTTATTTTTTTTATTTATTCGAGTAACACTAAGGCATAGATCTTTTGATAAATTTTGGTCATGGCAACTAAGAACCCACACCGATTGCCGACGAGCCAGGCCGAACTATTTGAGTGCACCATGTATCCAAAAAAATTTATAGTTTTTTTTTTCTCTTTTTCCATCGGACTTTGTCTGTAAGAATCTTGCCACCTCGATGTTTGTTACAATAAATAAAAATGGCGCCCAACGTGGGGCCCGACCGACGGGTAGAATAATAAATAAATTGGGACAAACGTGGGGCCAAACGTTTGCGTAATAAATTCCATCTACTAAAATTTTCCTTATTGAATTATCTTTCGTAATTTTTATTTTTTTTAAATTTTTATTATGCCCTGTCGTGCTCTCACATCATTTTTCGGTTCATTACAATATTTCATGCTTCTGGAGTACATCTGCGACACGGGGATGACTATAGATTTTTCTATAAGTTCGCTGAATTTAAGCGTTTATGAAACCATAGTCATAGTCTTGGAGTCTATACACACATTCTTGAGTATGTAATATAGCCAGACGAAGTGTTCACTGTGCTTGGTTGCTTCTTGTTCTTTCGAAGTTTATATAAATTTGTTTTTCCTATCTTATTTTCTTAAGGTATTCAGGTATGCCAACTGTGAATACTACTGGATTTTCCTTTATTTCGTTTTTTAGAAGCGTTTAGGAAAACCGTTGTATTATGAGGATAGTTTTATTTTCTTAATACCTGGGTTATCTTGTGTTTTGAAGTGAAGATAATTAAATGATTTTTTCCAGAATTTGGAGTCTACGAAAACATTCCATGAGTTTTCATAGCCAAGTGACGAAAGGCATTTTAGTTTTCTACTTTCATCCAATTCTCGGTCATAGAGATTTGTATACTGTCAGTATGGTATATAACCTGACGAGTTTGGAATGTCCTAATTGTTGGTGTCTACTCTATATCTTTCGCTCTATATCTACTCTATATCTTTCGCTACGCTAATCTTTTCATTCTAGAGCTGAACTAAAAAAAAAAAAAAAAAAAAAAAAAAATTATTCTGTCGGAGAATGTTTTTTTTTTGTACAATTATCTAATTCCAGACTTGATCCAGATATCAGGCTATAATTTTGCGTATTATTTTTTTTTTGAATTTATCGAAATTTTAAAAAAAAAAAAAAAAAAAAAAATTCTTATTAATCTGATTTGGCGAACTTTCTGATTTTACAACCATGCCTCTGAACCATAGTACAGATGATATACGGACTGATATTGTCCATTGCAAAGTCTGTAACAATCCCTGTAACAATCCCATTATACACCATGCTCAGTTAGTTCGTTTAGCCCATTGTGATCATGTTTTCCATAAATCATGTTTGCATAAAACAGCTGGGAATCAAAATAAATGTCCAATCTGTGGAGGCAATGTCAGTGCAACCCTCGAAGGAGGAGATAAAACTAATGCAAACCCATCAGAGATAGCAGCTCCGATTCCATACGCAACCAGGTTTCAGAAGAAGACTAACGCAAAGTCTATTGTAGAGCTGCGTGTGGATAATCTAGCTACGAGAGCACAATCCGATTTATTGGATTTAAATACCTCACAAATGGTTGCCGGTGCGCTAGATGATGTTCCCACCACATCGGGTGTGGCGTTTTCAAGTGCACAAGAGCAGGCTATAGTTGGCCTTATATCTAATACGTTAAATACGGTGCTTAACCCTATTCTGTTGGCCATGGGAGAAAAACAAGCACAAATGGATGCTGCTGTTGAACGGCAACGAGCTCTATTATCGGCTATGACGACACATAACAATACTGTTGACCAGGAGTTGACCAGGAAAACAGAACACCACCAGATGTACAAATCATGGTACCCCCTATGGCACCGTCTAATACGCATTCAATACCTGCCGGGTCTCAACAGACGTTAGAACAGTTCCTTTTTACGACTGGTAGGGTATCAGGTGTAAATGTTAATCCAAATAATATTAATAATCCAGCACGATCAGCATCGACTGGGACACATGATTTATCTGAATTTCACTCAAAACCTGATAAGGTTAGCCACATTTTAAGTAATTGGAAGATTAAATTTACAGGGAACACCAATGGCATAACTGTAGACAGTTTCATTTACCGAGTTCAAACCCTGACGCTGCAAACATTGGGAGGTGATTTTAATCTTCTTTGTAAATATGTTAGCATATTATTCGAAGGAAAAGCCAGTGAATGGTTCTGGCGGTACCACAAGACGGTGGATTCTGTTCAATGGAATCAACTTTGTGAATCATTACGCAGTCAGTATAGGGATACTCGTTCAGATGTTGACATTCGCGAACTCATTAGAGAGCGCAAACGAGCGCAAACAAAAGGTGAACGAAACATTTGACAGTTATTACGAAATTATATCAGATCTAACAGACAGGTTGGAAACTCCATTAACTCAGAAGTCGTTGGTGGAGATACTTAGGAGAAATCTCTTGCCTGAAGTTCAGCATGAATTGTTGAACATTGAGATTGAGACCGTAGCCCAACTCCGACATTATGTACGGAAGCGTGAACACTTCATGCAAAGTATCAAGAGAAGTGCTGTGTCATCCAGATCTGTTTCGTTTCGAAAACCTATTGAAGAGATTCAAGCTGGTTTAGATTCCGATAATGAAGATATTTCGGCTATTTCTCTTAATTGCTGGAATTGCGGCGTGGCGGGACATCGCTATCCGGACTGCATGGCCGAAAGACGAGTTTTTTGTTATGGTTGCGGGGCTTCGGATGTCTACAAACCGAACTGCCCTAATTGTAATGGGATAAAAAACTACACAGTGCGTGCACCTCAACGAAGTGCACGCAAACAACACCGATCATTAGGTACGATGACCGAGAGCACCGAGAGCAACGATGCTCCAACTTCGGGCCAAATGTAATAAAACAAAACGGAAAACTATGTGATGCATCTACTGACACAACTGACTTTGAACAGCTGAACGTAAAAAAACCAATTAGTTCATCCATATTTGAAAAGTCATTAAGTAGCGCTGTTAGAAAAAAATTAGTTAGTGATGCTAGGCGATCAAGAGAACGACGACGTTTGTTCTGGAAAAAAGTAAAAACTGAAAAAGCTAGAGTTATTTCTACCATTATACACCAACCTAGTGACCAACGGCCCTATGTGGAGGTAGACTTGTTGGATCGATCAGTCATCGGTTTATTAGATACTGGAGCTTCGATCACTTGCGTTGGTGGTGATTTTGCGCAACAAATTTTGAACAAGGGTGTACACTTTAAATCATTCAAATGCTCGGTTAGAACCGCTGATGGCAAAACGCAGAATGTAGTTGGCAAATTAAACACTGAAATCTCTTACAACGGTATAATCAAGCCGATCTCAGTTTATTTGATCCCTACTCTAGCTCTCTAGCTCAGAATTTATACCTTGGTATTGATTTCTGGATTCTTTTTGATTTGCTTCCTCCTAACTTTGTGAAACCCAGTTTTGATATGGCAGCTCTAGAAAATCCAAATTTTCTACCGATTACTGCTACACAGCAGCAGCAGCTGGAAAACGTAATTGCGTTATTTCCATCTTTTGCAGTAAATGGTTTAGGTCGTACTTCCTTACTTAATCACGTCATTGACATTGGTAGTTCAAAGGCAGTAAAGCAAAGACACTATCCAGTTTCTCCTGCAATAGAGAAGCTTATTTATGAGGAAGTGGATCGAATGCTTCCTTTAGGGGTTATCGAAGAGTCCGAGAGCGCCTGGTCTTCACCAGTGGTTTTCGTCCGTAAGCCTGGTAAGGTGCGTCTGTGTCTAGATAGCAGAAAATTAAATGGAGTAACTGTAAAGGATGCGTATCCATTGCCACATATAAATGGAATTTTAAGTCGTCTCCCAAAGGCTGAGTATATCTCAAGCTTAGATTTGAAAGATGCATTTTGCATTTTGGCAAATTCCATTACATCCATCTTCTAGGGATAAAACTGCGTTCACTATACCAGGTAGACCACTTTACCAATATCGGGTTATGCCCTTTGGGCTTTGTAACGCCCCACAAACCATGTCCCGGCTAATGGACAAGATTGTCCCGCCATATTTAAGAAACGAGGTGTTCGTTTATTTGGATGACTTGCTCATTGTGTCGGATTCGTTTGATCGTCACATGGAAGTGCTTAAGGAACTTGCAGAACATATTCGGCAGGGTGGCCTCACAATTAACGTAGAGAAGAGTAAATTCTGCTTAAAGGAAGTGAAATATCTCGGTCATTTGGTGGGAGAAGGAACTATTCGTACTGATCCTGACAAAATATCAGCAATTCTGAATTTTCCAACGCCAAGGTCCCACAAGCAATTGCGTCGTTTCCTTGGAATGACTTGTTGGTATAACAAGTTCATTCGTAACTATGCCTCCGTGGCATCACCGCTCACAGATGCGCTGAAAGGCAAGAAAGCATTCAATTGGACATGGACAAGTGACGCAGAAAAAAGCTTTGAGTTATTAAAGCAACACATGTGTACAGCACCAGTACTGCATAGTCCTGATTTCGGTAAACCTTTTGCTATCCATTGTGATGCAAGTCACACCGGAGTAGGAGGCGTATTAGTACAAACAAATAGAACTGGCGATGAAATTGCGATTGCATTTATGTCAAAGAAATTAAATAAAGCGCAACGCAATTACTCTGTAACGGAGAAGGAGTGCTTAGCGGCTGTACTAGCAATTAAAAAGTTTCGTCCTTATGTTGAGGGATATGAATTTACCGTGGTGACTGATCATGCTTCCCTTAAATGGCTCATGTCCCAAAGTGACCTCAGTTCACGACTGGCACGGTGGTCACTTAAGCTTCAAGGTTTCCGTTTCAAAATTGAACATCGAAAAGGTTCTGATAATGTGGTTCCTGATGCTTTATCTCGAACGTACTGTGAAAATTTATCTTCTCTTGATATATTAAACGATGAGAACGTCGCTAAATATTTCAAAACACCAGCCAGAATATTTAGAGCGGCTAGAGACGGTTCAACGCAATTCTGGTCAATTGCCAGATCTCAAAGTAGTCAATAATCGGTTGTATAGACGTACTGAGCATCCTGTTGGCGATAGGTTATTTGATGACGCAATTTGGAAACTTTGGGTGCCTAAAGATTTAATTCCTCAGGTACTAAAGGTGGCTCACGATGATTCACTGGCTGTGCACTGTGGTATTAGTAAGACGATTGAAAAGATTAGACGTTTTTATTTCTGGCCATATCTGGTAAGGGACGTGAAAGAGTATGTCAATGCCTGTGAGATGTGTAAAACTACCAAGCATCCCAATCAAACTCTGAGGCCTCCAATGGGTAAAACTTCTGTCACACATCGAGTGTTTCAAAAACTATATATCGACTTTCTGGGTCCGTATCCTAGATCACGATTAGGGAATGTGGGCATCCTTGTAGTTCTTGATCATTTCACAAAGTTTCCTTTTCTGAAAACGGTTAGAAGATTCACAGCAGACAGTATTTTAAATTTATCTGGAAGAACAATTGTTTCATTGCTTTGGGGTCCCACAATGCATTGTGACCGATAACGGAGTTCAGTTCAGATCTGTAACATTTGCTTTACTTATGCAGAAGTATGGTATACAGCATGTTTTCACTGCAGTACATTCACCGCAAGCAAATGCCTCTGAAAGGGTGAATAGATCTGTGATCGCTGGCATCAAGACATATATTACAACAAAGCAATCTAATTGGGATGAACAACTCAGTAGCGTGTGTTGTGCACTTAGGTCAACAGTGCATTCTGCGATAGGTTCCTCGCCTTATAGAATAATGTTTGGGCAACAAATGATTTTGAATGGAAACGCTTACAGCTTATTGCGTCAGCTAAACCTGTTAGAAGATAGAACTATACAACTTGATCGAGAAGATTCTTTAGATATCATTAGAAGCAAAGCGATAACCAATATACTCAATCAACAAAGACGAAATGAAAAGACATATAATCTTCGAAGTCGTGACATATCTTATAAAAAAGGTCAAGAGGTATTTCGTCGGAATTTTTCTCAGAGCAATTTTTGCAAGGGATATAATGCCAAACTTGCACCCACATTCATCAAAGCTCGAATTCGGGAGAAAATTGGTAATAGCTATTACATGATAGAAGATTGCCAAGGCCATTTGATAGGCAAATATCATTGCAAAGACATTCGGCAATAGTAACATTTGTTTCGCTCCAGGTGTATCATAATTTGGATCGTTTTTCAACCCTAAATTATGATTTTGGTGGGGGGGAAAATGTAATGTCCTGTCGCTAGTGACCTGGGGTCATGGTGAGTGTCCGTCCCTGCCATTGGTTGCACTGTGAGTGTTGATAGTGGTGTGTGGGAACGAAGAGGAAGAGATTTTTTTGATTGGAAAGTAAGAGAGAAAGAGAAAAAGAACGATCGGGACAGTTACTGTTTTTTTTTTTCGCTTTATATAATCCAGTTAGACAGTTACTGTGTTTTACGCTTTATTAAATCCAATTGGAAAAATACTGCTTTTTTTTGATTTTGGTGGGAGACTTACTTTTGGCGCTGAATGAGTGCTACTGGGGAGTTGAGTTTGGTGGCTTGAACGGTCCGGTTGAGTTCTGCTGCTGGAAATATCTGTTTTTAAAAAAAAAAAAAAAAAAAAAAAATTAAATTCGGTCGCTCAAACTGGCTGTTTGAAAAGAAAAAAAGAAAAAAAAAACAATTTAATATTGCTGCCTGAATTATCTGTTTTACACAAAATTAAAATTTTGTTCCTACAACTGGCCGAATCAGAAGTGAATTTTGCGGCTAACAATCCTGTTTGAGTTTACCGCCTCTTTCATCTGGAGGTACATTGGCAGCGTGCAGCTGAATTTTGGGTGCTTGTACAGTGGCGTCACTGGTATGCTACCAAGTGGGATCATTCGAGCTACGAACTACACGCTGAAGGCGGCTCTGACGCAGCGAAGGTGCAACAAGGATCGGGTGCAGCATTAGCCGCTTTAACGGGGGTGACTGGTGCGGCGATTAAATAGAAAAGGCTGTAATTTTTAATGTTTCCGTTTATTAAAGTGCCCATACGAAACTAATTAATGAATAATAATGAAATAATGAAGTACTATATATATATAATTTTTTTTTTGTTATCTTTAAATGTAGCTATAATTTAATGTGGGCAGATAATTGAATTTTTGGTTTATATAGATGTTAATTCTTTTATTAATTTAAATTTGCTAATTGAACCCAAAGAAAAGAAAATGTTAAATTTGGATAGTTAATGGTAATAATTTCATTTGGTCTAGCTTGTAAAAATTAATTTGGTTTAGAAGTTTTGGCAGCTTATGTTTGTTTTAATTATTTTGCCAGTAGCCACACACACTCGACGGAAGGCCTTTCTTCGATGGATGGTTTGCAGATATATCTGGTGAGTTTTTCTTCATTTGTTTTATTATATAATTCAAACATAAATTGCCAAAAGCGTTAATATTGATTATCGCCAATTATTTTTTATTAATTTTTTTTTATTACCGCTGGAATTCTGAACTTATTGCCATATACTTAGTCATTGTAAATTTTGTCCAGGGTTAAAAGGGGCATACCATTGGTATAAATAATTTCTTTTCTTTGGAATATTTTTTTTTGTATATTCTTTAAATTTAAATTGTTTAAGGTTAAGATTGAGTCAGAATATGTTCCTTTTAAACAAATTATATTAATCATTGAATTGGAAATCCGCCCTTTTATGTGTTTATTGTATACTAGTGTATAGTAATATTTTTTTTTTTTTTTTTCGTTATGCGTTAATGAGGGTTTTGAAGCCTGATTCTGGTGAAATGATGGAAAATTAGATCTTTGGTTTACATAAGGGGATCACTAGTAAAGTTATAATTAGGGTTTTTTAGTGATCCATGGTAGGGTGGGCATCTTCAGGCTGCATTACACCATCAGCAGCATCATCTCCGACGGTTCAGCTCTACCTGTTTATTTTCTTTCTTCTTTGCTATGTTTGTTTTCTCAGTTGCTTCCTTGTTTAGAATTATAGCACTCAAAATTTATTTTTTTTATTTATTCGAGTAACACTAAGGCATAGATCTTTTGATAAATTTTGGTCAATGGCAACTAAGAACCCACACCGATTGCCGACGAGCCAGGCCGAACTATTTGAGTGCACCATGTATCCAAAAAAATTTATAGTTTTTTTTTTCTCTTTTTCCATCGGACTTTGTCTGTAAGAATCTTGCCACCTCGATGTTTGTTACAAATTCCATGTTGTTTTTTAAATTGTTCAAGCCAAACAGAAGAATACTTGCGCTCGGAGCTTATGTTTATTTTAGAATGGAAAACCTTTGCCTTCTCAGTAATCATTTCACCTAAAATTTAAAATTCAAATTTCAGTAGAAGCTCACAAAATGTCGTTGAGATAACTGAAATTGGAGTTCCCTTAAATCTCTCTTGACGAAACCATCCATATGTTGCGAAACCGACTTTTGGATTTTTTTGTATGTCTGTTTTTAAGTCCATGTAAAGAATCACTTTCTGAGCGAAACTTAAAAATTTTTTCTTTATTTTTCAATAAATCGTATACAGTTTTTACGCCAACTCCATATTTTTTAGACAAAACGTTAGCAGAAGATATGCTAAGTTTGGAATAGTCATTGATAAGTTCTATTTTTTCTTTAATGGCAAGAACTTTTCTTGATCTTTTGGCGCAAAAAAAAACACATAAAATTGAATCACGGTTAATAGAGGTATAAAATAAATCATTAAGCATCCCGGTTAATAGATGTTTCCGGTTAATAAAGGCCCGGTTAACGAGGTTCAACTGTAGTACATTTATTTAATCAAACAAGAGTATAATTTCTCAATACTTTTTATAATATTCCTTCTATAAAAGAATTTAACATGCTTTCGCATCTAACATTCGTTCAATTTCATTTAATCTATCAATGACTTCCTGATTTCGTCTCTTTTGATCTTGTATTCGTTCTCCCATTGCAATAAGGAATTTAGCTAAAACTGGACGTGGCGTATCCAAAGTAATCTCGAATTTTTGATATGGTGAACTTAAAAGGGTTAGCGCAGAATCGACTGGAGAAACAAAAGGCTCTGCTAGATTTGCACTTGTTATTTGAATCTCTGCGAAAGAAACAAAACAGGTTCGGACACCGCTGCTAACACTGCTGGCGCTTCTACTAAAAAAGGAGCCTTTGATGCAGTTTCGACGGGCACAGGAGCAGACGCTAGAGCTTCGACTGGAACAGCAACTGCCTCGAGAGGAGTTACTGGTTCAAGTCTTTCTAATGGTGTAGTAACTGCATCGACTAGAGCCGGTACCGACCCAGGAGCAGATGTGGGTGCTTCCGCTGCAACAACAACAGCCTCGGGAGCAGGAACAGGAGCTTCGACTGGTGTAGCAACTGCTTCGGAATCAGCTATTGGTGCTGGAGCTTCAAGTGGTGCAGCAACTGGAGCGGGAGCGGCAGCTAGTTCTGGACTTTCGACTGGTGCAACAACTGGAGCAGGAGCGACTGCTGTTGCTGAAGTATTGACTGGAGCAGGAGCGGCAGCTGGTTCTGGAATTTCGACTGGTGCAGCAACTGGAGCAGGAGCGGCAGCTGATTCTGGAGTTTCGACTGGTGAAGCAACTGGAGCAGGAGCGGCAGCTGTTTCTTGGAGTTTCGACTGGTGCAACAACTGGAGCCGGAGCGGCAACTGGTTCTGGAATTTCGACTGGTGCAGCAACTGGAGCAGGAGCGGCAGCTGATTCTGGAGTTTCGACTGGTGAAGCAACTGGAGCAGGAGCGGCAGCTGTTTCTGGAGTTTCGACTGGTGCAACAACTGGAGCAGGAGCGGCTACTGGTTCTGGAGCATCGACTGGTGCAACAACTGGAGCAGGAGCGGCTGCTGTCGCTGGAGTATCGACTGGAGCAGGAGCGGCAGCTGGTTCTCGAGTTTCGACTGGTGCAGCAACTGGAGCAGGAGCGGCAGCCGGTTTTGTAGCATCGGCTGCTTCTGGAGCATCGACTGGTGCTACAACTGTAGCCGGAGCGGCAGCTGGTTCTGGACTTTCGACTGGTGCAGCAACTGGAGCAGGAGCGGCAGCTGATTCTGGAGTTTCGACTGGTGCAGCAACTGGCGCAGGAGCGGCTGCTGGTGCTGAAGTATCGACTGGAGCAGCAACTGGAGCAAGAGCAGTTGCTGGTGTTGGAGTATCGACTGGAGCAGGAGCGAAAGCTGGTTCTGGAGTATCGGCTGGTGCAACAACTGGAGCAGGAGCGGCTAATGGTTCTGGAGTTTCGACTGGTGCAGCAACTGGAGCAGGAGCGGCAGCCGGTTTTGTAGCATCGACTGGTGCAGCAACTGGAGCAGGAGCGACTGCTGTTGCTGGAGTTTCGACAGGTGCAGCAACTGGAGCAGGAGCGGCAGCTGGTTCTGTAGCATCGACTGGTGCAGCAACTGGAGCAGGAGCGGCTGGTGGTACTGAAGTATCGACTGGAGCAGGAACTGGAGCCGGAGCAGTTGCTGGTGTTGGAGTATCGACTGGTGCAGCAACTGGAGCAAGAGCGGCAGCTGGTTCAGGAGTTACGACTGGTGCAGCAACTGGAACAGGAGCGGCAGAAGGTTCTGGTGCATCGACTGGTGCAGCAACTGGAGCAGGAGCGACTGCTGTTGCTGGAGTATCGACTGGTGCAGCAACTGGTGCAGGAGCGGCAGCTGGTAGTGGAGTTTCGACAGGTGCAGCAACTGGAGCAGGAGCGGCAGCTGGTTCTGGAGCATCGACTGGTGCAGCAACTGGAGCAGGAGTGACTGCTGTTGCTGGAGTATCGACTGGTGCAGCAACTGGTGCAGGAGCGGCAGCTGGTAGTGGAGTTTCGACAGGTGCAGCAACTGGAGCAGGAGCGTCTGCTGGTGCTGGAGTATCAACTGAGGTAGCAACTGGAGAAAGAGCGGCAGCTGGTTCTGGAGTTTCGACTGGTGCACCAACTGGAACAGGAGCGGCAGAAGGTTCTGGTGCATCGACTGGTGCAGCAACTGGAGCAGGAGCGACTGCTGTTGCTGGAGTATCGACTGGTGCAGCAACTGGTGCAGGAGCGGCAGCTGGTAGTGGAGTTTCGACAGGTGCAGCAACTGGAGCAGGAGCGGCTGCTGGTGCTGGAGTATCAACTGAGGTAGCAACTGGAGAAAGAGCGGCAGCTGGTTCTGGAGTTTCGACAGGAGCAGCAACTGGAGCAGGAGCGGCTGTTGGTGCTGAAGTATCGACTGGAACAGCAACTGGAGCCGGAGCAGTTGCTGGTGTTGGAGTATCGACTGGTGCAACCACTGGAGCAGGTGAGGCTACTGGTTCTGGAGTTTCGACTGGTGCAGCAACTGGAGCAGGAGCGGCTACTGGTTCTGGAGTTTCGACTAGTGCAGCAACTGGAAAAGGTGCGGCAGCTGGTTCTGGAGCATCGACTGCTGCAGCAACTGGAGCTGGAGCGGGAAGTGCTTCTGGAGTTTCGACTGGTGCAGGAACTGGGGCAGGTGCGACAGTTAGTTCTGGAGTTTCGACTGGTGCAGCAACTGGAACAGGCGCGGCAGAAGGTTCTGGTGCATCGACTGGTGCAGCAACTGGAGCAGGAGCGACTGCTAGAGCTGGAGTATCAACTGGGGCAGCAACTGGAGCAAGAGCGGCAGCTGGTTCAGGAATTTCGACTGAAGCAGCAACTGGAGCAGGAGCGGCGGCTGGTTCAGGAGTTACGACTGGTGCAGCAACTGGCGCAGGTGCGGCAGCTGGTTCTGGAGCATCGACTGCTGCAGCAACTGGAGCTGGAGCGGCAAGTGCTTCAGGAGTTTCGATTGGTGCAGGAACTGGGGCAGGTGCGACAGCTGGTTCTGGGGCATTGACTGGTGCAGCAATTGGAGTAGGAGCAGCAGCTGCTTCTGGAGCATCGACTGGTGCAGCAACTGAATCAGGAGCGACTGCTAGAGCTGGAGTATCAACTGGGGCAGCAACTGGAGCAAGAGCGGCAGCTGGTTCAGGAGTTTCGACTGGTGCAGCAACTGGAACAGGAGCGGCAGAAGGTTCTGGTGCATCGACTGGTGCAGCAACTGGAGCAGGAGCGACTGCTGTTGCTGGAGTATCGACTGGAGCAGGAGCGGCAGCTGGTAGTGGAGTTTCGACAGGTGGAGCAACTGGAGCAGGAGCGGCAGCTGGTTCTGGAGCATCGACTGGTGCAGCAACTGGAGCAGGAGCGGCTGGTGGTGCTGAAGTATCGACTGGAGCAGGAACTGGAGCCGGAGCAGTTGCTGGTGTTGGAGTATCGACTGGTGCAGCAACTGGAGCAAGAGCGGCAGCTGGTTCAGGAATTTCGACTGAAGCAGCAACTGGAGCAGGAGCGGTGGCTGGTTCAGGAGTTACGACTGGTGCAGCAACTGGGGCAGGTGCGGCAGCTGGTTCTGAAGCATCGACTGGTGCAGCAATTGGAGCAGGAGCAGCTGCTTCTGGAGCATCGACTGGTGCAGCAACTGGAGCAGGAGCGACTGCTGGTACTGGAGTATCGACTGGTGCAGCAACTGGAGCAGGTGCGGCAGCTGGTTCTGGAACATGGACTGGTGCAGCAACTGGAGCAGGAACGACGGCTGGTGCTGGAGTATCAACTGAGGTAGCAACTGGAGCAAGAGCGGCAGCTGGTTCTGGAGTTTCGACAGGTGCAGCAACTGGAGAAGGAGCAGTTGCTGGTGTTGGAGTATCGACTGGTGCAACAACAGAAGCAGGTGAGGCTACTGGTTCTGGAGTTTCGACTGGTGCAGCAACTGGAACAGGAGCGGCAGCTGGTTCTGGAGTTTCGACTGGTGCAGCAACTGGAGCAGGAGCGGCAGCTGGTTCAGGAATTGCGACTGAAGCAGCAACTGGAGCAGGAGCGGCGGCTGGTTCAGGAGTTACGACTGGTGCAGCAACTGGGGCAGGTGCGGCAGCTGGTTCTGGAGCATCGACTGGTGCAGCAATTGGAGCAGGAGCAGCAGCTGCTTCTGGAGTATCGACTGGTGCAGCAACTGGAGCAGGAGCGGCTGCTGGTACTTGAGTATCGACTGGTGCAACAACTGGAGCAGGAGCGACTGCTGGTACTGGAGTATCGTCTGGTGCAGCAACTGGAGCAGAGGCGGCAGCTGGTTCTGGAGCATGGACTGGTGCAGCAACTGGAGCAGGAGCGGCAGCTGGTTCTGGAGTTTCGACTGGTGCAGCAACTGGAACAGGAGCGGCAGCTGGTTCTGGAGTTTCGACTGGTGCAGCAACTGGAGCAGGAGCGGCAGCTGGTTCAGGAATTTCGACTGAAGCAGCAACTGGAGCAGGAGCGGTGGCTGGTTCAGGAGCATCGACTGGTGCAGCAACTGGGGCAGGTGCGGCAGCTGGTTCTGGAGCATCGACTGGTGCAGCAATTGGAGCAGGAGCAGCAGCTGCTTCTGGAGTATCGACTGGTGCAGCAACTGGAGCAGGAGCGGCAGCTGGTACTTGAGTATCGACTGGTGCAACAACTGGAGCAGGAGCGACTGCTGGTACTGGAGTATCGTCTGGTGCAGCAACTGGAGCAGAGGCGGCAGCTGGTTCTGGAGCATGGACTGGTGCAGCAACTGGAGCAGGAGCGGCAGCTGGTTCTGGAGTTTCGACTGGTGCAGCAACTGGAGCAGGAGCGGCTGCTGGTGCTGAAGTATCGACTAGAGCAGCAACTG
Source organism: Leucophenga maculata (assembly GCA_035044805.1). NCBI lineage: Eukaryota > Metazoa > Arthropoda > Insecta > Diptera > Drosophilidae > Leucophenga > Leucophenga maculata. The sequence goes on along the minus strand of JAWNNP010000304.1, from coordinate 344,749 downwards.
GAGCCGGAGCAGTTGCTGGTTCTGGAGTTTCAACTGGTGCAGCAACTGGAGCAGGAGCGGCAGCTGGTTCAGGAATTGCGACTGAAGCAGCAACTGGAGCAGGAGCGGCGGCTGGTTCAGGAGTTACGACTGGTGCAGCAACTGGGGCAGGTGCGGCAGCTGGTTCTGGAGCATCGACTGGTGCAGCAATTGGAGCAGGAGCAGCAGCTGCTTCTGGAGTATCGACTGGTGCAGCAACTGGAGCAGGAGCGGCTGCTGGTACTTGAGTATCGACTGGTGCAACAACTGGAGCAGGAGCGACTGCTGGTACTGGAGCATGGACTGGTGCAGCAACTGGAGCAGGAGCGGCAGCTGGTTCTGGAGTTTCGACTGGTGCAGCAACTGGAGCAGGAGCGGCAGCTGGTTCAGGAATTTCGACTGAAGCAGCAACTGGAGCAGGAGCGGTGGCTGGTTCAGGAGCATCGACTGGTGCAGCAACTGGAGCAGGAGCGGCTGCTGGTACTGGAGTATCGACTGGTGCAACAACTGGAGCAGGAGCGACTGCTGGTACTGGAGTATCGACTGGTGCAGCAACTGGAGCGGGTGCGGCAGCTGGTTCTGGAACATGGACTGGTGCAGCAACTGGAGCAGGAACGACTGCTGGTTTTGGAGTTTCAACTGGGGCAGCAACTGGAGCAGGAGCGGCAGCTGGTTCTGGAGTTTCGACTGGTGCAGCAACTGGAGCAGGAGCGGCAGCTAGTTCTGGAGCATCGACTGGTGCAGCAACTGGAGCAGGAGCGGCTGCTGGTACTGGAGTATCGACTGGTGCAACAACTGGAGCAGGAGCGGCGGCTGGTTCAGGAGTTACGACTGGTGCAGCAACTGGGGCAGGTGCGGCAGCTGGTTCTGGAGCATCGACTGGTGCAGCAATTGGAGCAGGAGCAGCAGCTGCTTCTGGAGTATCGACTGGTGCAGCAACTGGAGCAGGAGCGGCAGCTGGTACTTGAGTATCGACTGGTGCAACAACTGGAGCAGGAGCGACTGCTGGTACTGGAGTATCGTCTGGTGCAGCAACTGGAGCAGAGGCGGCAGCTGGTTCTGGAGCATGGACTGGTGCAGCAACTGGAGCAGGAGCGGCAGCTGGTTCTGGAGTTTCGACTGGTGCAGCAACTGGAGCAGGAGCGGCTGCTGGTGCTGAAGTATCGACTAGAGCAGCAACTGGAGCCGGAGCAGTTGCTGGTTCTGGAGTTTCGACTGGTGCAACAACTGGAGCAGGAGCGGCTACTGGTTCTGGAGTTTCGACTGGTGCAGCAACTGGAACAGGAGCGGCAGCTGGTTCTGGAGTTTCGACTGGTGCATCATCTGGAGCAGGTGCGGCAGCGGTTTCTGGAGCATCGACTGGTGCAGCAACTTGAGTAGGTGCGGCAGGTGGTGTTGAAGTATCGACTGTTGCAGCAACTGGAGCAGGAGCGGCTACAGGCCCTTGTGCTGGAGTATCGACTGTTGCAGCATCTGGAGCAGGTGCGGAAGCTGATTCTGGAGCATCGACTGGAGCAGGGGCGGCAGCTGGTTCTGGAGTTTCGACTGATGCAGCATCTGGAGCAGGACCGGAAGCGGCTTCTGGAGCATCGACTGGTGCAGCAACAGGAGTAGGAGCAGCAGCTGATTCTGGAGTATCGACTGGTGCAGCAACTGGAGCAGGAGCGGCTGCTGGTGTTGGACCATCGACTGGAGCAGCAACTGGAGCAGGAGCGACTGCTGGATCTGGAGTATCGACTGGTGCAGCAACTGGAGCAGGTGCGGCAGCTGGTTCTGGAGCATCGACTGGTGCAACAACTGGAGCAGGAGCGACTGCTGGAACTGGAGTATCGACTGCTGCAGCAGCTAGAGCAGGTACGGCAGCTGCATCTGGAGCATCTACTGGTGCAATAACTGGAGCCGGAGCGGCAGCTGCTTCTGGAGCATCGTCTGGTGCAACAACTGGAGCTGGAGCGGCAGCTTGTTCTGGAGTTTCGACTGGTGCAGCAAGTGGAGCAGGAGCGGCAGCTGATTCTGGAGTTTCGACTGGTGAAGCAACTGGAGCAGGAGCGGCAGCTGATTCTGGAGTTTCGACTGGTGCAACAACTGGAGCAGGAGCGGCTACTGGTTCTGGAGTTTCGTTTGGTGCAGCAACTGGAGCAGGAGCGGCTGGTGGTGCTGAAGTATTGACTGGTGCAGTAACTGGAGCAGGAGCGGCAGCTGGTTCTGGAGTTTCGACTGGTGCAACAACTGGAGCAGGAGCGGCTACTGGTTCTGGAGTTTCGACTGGTGCAGCAACTGGAACAGGAGCGGCAGCTGGTTCTGGAGTTTCGACTGGTGCAGCAACTGGAGCAGGAGCGGCAGCTGGTTCAGGAATTTCGACTGAAGCAGCAACTGGAGCAGGAGCGGTGGCTGGTTCAGGAGCATCGACTGGTGCAGCAACTGGAGCAGGAGCGGCTGCTGGTACTGGAGTATCGACTGGTGCAACAACTGGAGCAGGAGCGACTGCTGGTACTGGAGTATCGACTGGTGCAGCAACTGGAGCGGGTGCGGCAGCTGGTTCTGGAACATGGACTGGTGCAGCAACTGGAGCAGGAACGACTGCTGGTTTTGGAGTTTCAACTGGGGCAGCAACTGGAGCAGGAGCGGCAGCTGGTTCTGGAGTTTCGACTGGTGCAGCAACTGGAGCAGGAGCGGCAGCTAGTTCTGGAGCATCGACTGGTGCAGCAACTGGAGCAGGAGCGGCTGCTGGTACTGGAGTATCGACTGGTGCAACAACTGGAGCAGGAGCGGCGGCTGGTTCAGGAGTTACGACTGGTGCAGCAACTGGGGCAGGTGCGGCAGCTGGTTCTGGAGCATCGACTGGTGCAGCAATTGGAGCAGGAGCAGCAGCTGCTTCTGGAGTATCGACTGGTGCAGCAACTGGAGCAGGAGCGGCAGCTGGTACTTGAGTATCGACTGGTGCAACAACTGGAGCAGGAGCGACTGCTGGTACTGGAGTATCGTCTGGTGCAGCAACTGGAGCAGAGGCGGCAGCTGGTTCTGGAGCATGGACTGGTGCAGCAACTGGAGCAGGAGCGGCAGCTGGTTCTGGAGTTTCGACTGGTGCAGCAACTGGAGCAGGAGCGGCTGCTGGTGCTGAAGTATCGACTAGAGCAGCAACTGGAGCCGGAGCAGTTGCTGGTTCTGGAGTTTCGACTGGTGCAACAACTGGAGCAGGAGCGGCTACTGGTTCTGGAGTTTCGACTGGTGCAGCAACTGGAACAGGAGCGGCAGCTGGTTCTGGAGTTTCGACTGGTGCATCATCTGGAGCAGGTGCGGCAGCGGTTTCTGGAGCATCGACTGGTGCAGCAACTTGAGTAGGTGCGGCAGGTGGTGTTGAAGTATCGACTGTTGCAGCAACTGGAGCAGGAGCGGCTACAGGCCCTTGTGCTGGAGTATCGACTGTTGCAGCATCTGGAGCAGGTGCGGAAGCTGATTCTGGAGCATCGACTGGAGCAGGGGCGGCAGCTGGTTCTGGAGTTTCGACTGATGCAGCATCTGGAGCAGGACCGGAAGCGGCTTCTGGAGCATCGACTGGTGCAGCAACAGGAGTAGGAGCAGCAGCTGATTCTGGAGTATCGACTGGTGCAGCAACTGGAGCAGGAGCGGCTGCTGGTGTTGGACCATCGACTGGAGCAGCAACTGGAGCAGGAGCGACTGCTGGATCTGGAGTATCGACTGGTGCAGCAACTGGAGCAGGTGCGGCAGCTGGTTCTGGAGCATCGACTGGTGCAACAACTGGAGCAGGAGCGACTGCTGGAACTGGAGTATCGACTGCTGCAGCAGCTAGAGCAGGTACGGCAGCTGCATCTGGAGCATCTACTGGTGCAATAACTGGAGCCGGAGCGGCAGCTGCTTCTGGAGCATCGTCTGGTGCAACAACTGGAGCTGGAGCGGCAGCTTGTTCTGGAGTTTCGACTGGTGCAGCAAGTGGAGCAGGAGCGGCAGCTGATTCTGGAGTTTCGACTGGTGAAGCAACTGGAGCAGGAGCGGCAGCTGATTCTGGAGTTTCGACTGGTGCAACAACTGGAGCAGGAGCGGCTACTGGTTCTGGAGTTTCGTTTGGTGCAGCAACTGGAGCAGGAGCGGCTGGTGGTGCTGAAGTATTGACTGGTGCAGTAACTGGAGCAGGAGCGGCAGCTGGTTCTGGAGTTTCGATTGGTGCAGCAACTGGAGCAGGAGCGGCAGCTGGTTCTGGAATTTCGACTGAAGCAGCAACTGGAGCAGGTGCGGCAGCCGGTTTTGTAGCATTGACTGGTGCAGCAACTGGAGCAGGAGCGGCAGCTGGTTCTGGAGTTTCGATTGGTGCAGCAACTGGAGCAGGAGCGGCAGCTGGTTCTAAAATTTCGACTGAAGCAGCAACTGGAGCAGGAGCGGCAGCCAGTTTTGTAGCATTGACTGGTGCAGCAACTGGAACAGGAGTGACAGCTGGTTCTTGAGCATCGACTGATGCAGCAACTGGAGCAGGAGCGCCTGGTGATGCTGAAGTATTGACTGGAGCAGCAACTAGAGCCGGAGCAGTTGCTAGTGGTGGAGTATCGAATGGTACAACAACTGGAGCCGGAGCGGCAGCTGGTTCTGGAGCATCGACTGGTGCAACATTTGGAACAGGAGCGACTGCTGGAACTGGAGTATCGACTGGTGCAGAAACTGGAGCAAGAGCGGCAGCTGGTTCTGGAGTTTCGACAGGTGCAGCAACTGGAGCAGGAGCGGCTGGTGGTGCTGAAGTATCGACTGGAGCAGCAACTAGAGCCGGAGCAGTTGCTGGTGTTGGAGTACCGACTGGTACAACAACTGGAGCCGGAGCGGCAGCTGGTTCTGGAGCATCGACTGGTGCAACATTTGGAACAGGAGCGACTGCTGGAACTGGAGTATCGACTGGTGCAGCAAATGGAGCAATAGCGGCAGCTGGTTCTGGAGTTTCGACAGGTACAACAACTGGAGCCGAAGCGGCAGCTGATTCTGGAGCATCGACTGGTGCAACATTTGGAACAGGAGCGGCTGCTTTATCTGGAGTATCGACTGGTGCAACAAATGGAGCAGGAGCGGCTGCTGGCGCTGGTGCTGATGTATCGACTGGTACAGCAACTGGAGCGACTGCTGGTGATGAAGTATCGACTGGTGCAGCAACTGGTGCAGGAGCTGAACCTGGTTCTGGAGTATCGACTGGTGCAGCAACTGGAGCAGGAGCAACTTCTGGATCTGCTGCTGAAGTATCGACTGGTACAGCAACTGAAGCAGGAGCGGCAGCTGGTTCTGGAGCATCGATTGGTGCAGCAACTGGAGCAGGAGCGGCAGCTGCTTCTGGAGCATCGACTGCTGCAGCAGCTGAAGTATCGACTGGTACAGCAACTGGAGCATCGATTGGTGGATCAACTGGAGCAGGAGCGGCAGCTGCTTCTGGAGCATCGACTGGTGCAGAAACTGGAGAAGGAGCGACTGCTGGAGCTGGAGTATCAACTGGGGCAGCAACTGGAGCAAGAGCAGCAGCTGGTTTAGGAGTTTCGACTGGTGCAGCAACTGGGGCAGGTGCGGCAGCTGGTTCTGGAGCATCGACTGCTGCAGCAACTGCAGCCGGAGCGGCAGCTGCTTCTGGAGTTTCGACTGGTGCAGGAACTGGGGCATGTTCGGCAGCTGGTTCTGGAGCATCGACTGGTGCAGCAACTGGAGCCGGAGTGGCAGCTGCTTCTGGAGTTTCGACTGGTGCAGCAACTGGAGCAGGCGCGACTGCTGGTACTGGAGTATCGACTGGTGCAGCAACTGGGGCAGGTGCGGCAGCTGGTTCTGGAGCATCGACTGCTGCAGCAACTGCAGCCGGAGCGGCAGCTGCTTCTGGAGTTTCGACTGGTGCAGGAACTAGAGCCGGAGCGGCTGCTGGAGCTGGTTCTGGAGCATCGACTGCTGCAGCAACTGGAGCAGATGCGGCAGCTGGTTCTGGAGCATCGACTGGTGCAGCAACTGGAGCATATGCGGCAGCTGGTTCTAGAGCATCGACTGGTGCAGCAACTGGAGCAGGAGCTGAAGCTGGTTCTGGAGTATTGACTGGTGCAGCAACTGGAGCAGGAGCGGCTGCTGGAGCTGGTGCTGAAGTATCGACTGGAGCAGGAGAGGCAGCTGCTTCTGGAGCATCGACTGCTGCAGCAACAGGAGTAGGAGCGGCAGCTGGCTGTTGAGTATCGATTAGTGCAGCAACTGGAGCAGGAGAGGCAGCTGCTTCTGGAGCATCGACTGCTGCAGCAACAGGAGTAGGAGCGGCAGCTGGCTGTTGAGTATCGATTAGTGCAGCAACTGGAGCAGGAGCGACTGCTGGTACTGGAGTATCGACTGGTGCAGCAACTGGGGCAGGTGCGGCAGCTGGTTCTGGAGCATCGACTGCTGCAGCAACTGCAGCCGGAGCGGCAGCTGCTTCTGGAGTTTCGACTGGTGCAGCAACTGGAGCAGGAGCGGCTGCTTGTGTTGGATCATCGACTGGAGCAGCAACTGGAGCAGGAGCGGCTGCTGGTGTTGGACCATCGACTGGAGCAGCAACTGGAGCAGGAGCTGAAGCTGGTTCTGGAGTATTGACTGGTGCAGCAACTGGAGCAGGAGCGGCTGCTGGAGCTGGTTCTGAAGTATCGACCGGTACAACAACTGGAGCAGGAGCGGCAGCTGCTTCTGGAGCATCGACTGCTGCAGCAACAGGAGTAGGAGCGGCAGCTGGTTCTGGCGTTTCGATTGGTGAAGCAAGTGGAGCAGGACCGGAAGCTGGTTCTGGAGTTTCGTCTGGTGCAACAACTGGAGTAGGAGCGGCAGCTGCTTCTGAAGCATCGACTGGTGCATCAACTGGAGCAAGAGCGGCTGCTGATTCTGCAGTATCGACTGATGCAGCAACTGGAGCAGGAGCGGCAGCTGGTGCTGGAGTATCGACTGGTGCAGCAACTGGAGCAGGAGCGGCAGCTGGTTCTGGAGTTTCGACTGGTGAAACAACTGGAGCAGGAGTGGCTCCTGGTGCTTGTGTATCAACTGGTGCAGCAACTGGAGCAGGTGCGGTTGCTGGTGCTGGAGCATCGACTGGTGAAACAAATGGAGCAGGAGCGGCAGCTGGTTCTGGTGCATCGACTGGTGCAACAACTGAAGCAGGAGCGGCAGCTGGTGCTGGAGTATCGACTGGTGCAGCAACTGGAGCAGGAGCGGCAGCTGGTTCTGGAGTTTCGACTGGTGCAGCAACTAAAGCAGGAGCGGCATCTGCTTTTGAAGCATCGAGTGGTGCAACAACTAGAGCAGGAGCTGGAGCTGGTTCTGGAGTTTCGGTTGGTGCAGCAACTGAAGCAGGGGAAGCTTCTGGCGCAGGTGTATCGACTGGTGTAGCCACTGGCGTCGGATGCGCTGCTGGAGCTTCGACTTGTGCAGCAACTGGAGTAGGAGCGGCTGCTGGTTCTGGAGTATCGACTGATGCAGCAACTAGAGCAGGAGCGGCAGCTGGTTCTGGGGTTTCGACTGGTGCAACAACTGGAGCTGTTTCAGCAACTGGTGTTGAAGAGGCCGCTGGTGCTGGAGTTTCGACTGGAGCAGCAACTGGCGTAGGAGGGGTTGCTGGTACTACAATTTCGACTGGTGCAGCAACTGGAACAGGAGCTGGTGCAGGAGTATCGACTGGTGCGGCAACTGTCGTAGGAGGTGCCGCTGGTTCTGGAGTTTCGACTGGTGCAGCAACTGGAGCGGTTGCTAGTGCTGGAATATCGACTGGTGAAGCAATTGCCGCAGGATCGGTTGTTGGTGCTGGTGTTTCGACTAACACGGCCACCGGCTCAGTTGCAGATAGTGATGATTCGACTAAAATAGCAACTGCCTCGGGAGCAGCTACTTGCGCAGGAGTTTCGACTGATGTAGCCATTGCCGCAGGAACAACTGCTGGTTCTGAAATTTCGACTGGTGTAGCAACTGGATTTTCGACTCGAGCAGCAGCTGCCTCGGCAGCAGCTACTGGGGCTGGAGTTTTGACTGGTGTAGCAAAAGCCGCTGCAACGTCTATTGGGTTTTCGTGTGGTGCAGGGACTGGGTCAGGATGGGTTGCTCCGGCTGGAGTTTCAACCAGTGCTGCTACTGGTTCAGGAATGGATGGTGGTGCTGCGGTTTCGACAGGAACAGGTACTGGAATTTCAAGTGGAGCAGCAACTGCCACTGAAGCGGCTGATGGTGGGGGACTATCGACTTGAACAACAACTGGTTCAGAAGTTGTTGTTATATCTGGAATTTTATCACTTTGTTCAGTAGTAACTGTTCAGTCGCAATAGCCACTAATATTACTGGAGTTTCGATAGGATCAAATATTGCAGGAAAAACTATTTGGTGCTGATATTTCAACTGGTTCAAGAGCTGCTACTGTTGCTGGCAGTTCTACGGGACAAGTGTTATCTCAGGAAATAGTGTTGTTGGATACATTACGATGGAAGAAGTAAGAGTTTCATAAGCAGTATATTCAGTGGAAGCAACTCATACGGGAGGTTCTAATACTGGTATCTCAATTACATTACCATTTCCGGTTGTATCTTCGATTAGAGATTTATTGATTGCCGCAGCTATTTCTTCGGCCGTTAACAAAGGGGCACCTAAGCGAGCAATAATACACATATTAACAAGATAACGATAACAAGATCACTTGCATGCAAGTTAAAATACCATTAACCTGAAGTTTCAAATCGTTTATCAAGATTATACTAGCAAGAATCAAATTTAGAAGTTGGAGTTATCCCAAAAAGGGACCGTTCATGAGACAAGTTCATGTTTCAGGCTAACATTGACTTAATTTAAGAAGTTTTACATACAAATTTACATAGTGCGGAATAGGTTTCTTTGGGTTAATCTAAAAACTGTGTGTGGCATATCAATTTGAAAACACATAAAAATAAGTTTGTGTGCCGGTTCTCAGCCGGATTTCCAAAAGCATTATAAAAGCAGGGTTCGTCGACATCAGACGGATGGACATGTCAACATTAACTCGTCTCGCCAAATATATGTATATATTCTACATGTCTTTCTTTTCAATAAGTTACAAATTGTGTAAATGTTATTTACATATGCACACGTATTAAATATGCAAGTATTTTACAGATTAAGTATTTACCTGAATTAATTTCCCCGCTTGTAGCTTCATAGTCTTGAAAATCGATGGGCGGTGAGAATATGCTAGCTCTACGTTCCGGAACAGCCAACTGAAATGAAAAGTGAAAATGTCAGACAATTTAATTCCTCTCGCCTTGACCATGACCGATTAAGTGAACCGTATACGACACATCAGAGAAGATAAGGAAATAACAATAAGCCGTTCTCATCACGTGACGAAAAACTTAACGAAAGTGTTACACTCTTTCGCCCTTTTGTTTTCATCATTCATTTGGTATTGATCATTGAAACTATTGATTTTATTCTGAATTTTTTTTCTTTTTGTGTAACAAGGCGACACTTTGTCGTGTGTTGCAACATTTTCTGCATTATGTAACCTTTAAAAACTTGAAAAAAATAATTTAATATAAACTTGGGAAAAAACTGACTTAACTCCTTTTTATACAGAATACTATCAAACCAGATCCATTTTTCAATTACTTTTATTAAGTTCTACTTCAAAACTAAATAAATTGCCAGTCAGAACAAACACTTAAACTGCAAATCGACGAATTGTGTAAATATTGAAATAGGTTTGAATATGTTTAAGTGATTAGGCAACCAAATTTTACATTTTGAAGCTGATCAGACATCTTTGTTAATTCAGGAGCTACACAGCACTGACTAAAATAATTTACTAAAAATTCACTTTAGTTCACTTTTATTTTGCACAAAACAAACGCACGATTCAAGTACAAACGTTTAACTAAAATAAGTGCTCAAAAATTTTATTTTCAATACCTCGTTTCAACAGTTTTCTTCGTCAAGAAGCCCCAGCAATGCCCATTGAGCAAAAACCTAACGAATTGTTTTGACGGCATAATGTAAACATGAACTTTTTTTATATTATTACACAGCTTAGAACTGGCCAAGCACCACAAAATCGAATTCAACAGTTGGTTCCGCGGTTGTATATACTCAAGATAATATTGCTTGCAGTCCAAACGACTTTTTGCATCATTTTGTAGCCGAGGAAGCAACTTTCTAACATCCCACACCTTTCAAAAAACTTTCTTTCTTATCTACCCTGTATCTCTATCATAACTGCTGTAAAGAAGCTAATTATCACAGCCCTAAAAATTACAAGAATAATAGGGATCCAACAAATACAATCCAAGAAATACGATGTTTAGGAGAGATCTACTCTAAAAAACCGTTCTGTAATATCTACTATAGCCGCCACGGAAGTACGAATTTGGATGTGGTTTCGTGTTAAATAGAAAACTACATCGCCTCGTCTCCAGATTCACGCCATAAACCAAATTGATCATGTTGTAATTAACGGAAGCTACGCTTCGAATGTGTTGAACGTGCGAGAGTTTACGTGGTCCCACATAGACTCCGACCACTATCTTGTCGACACCAAGGTACACAGTAGGATCAGCGTGGTGCACGCCACTTGTCCTAACATGCAAGGAAAGATAACGCCGGCAAGATGTAATCAGAACAGACCACCGAAGACTTTTCAAACACACTCTCTCTTGTTAAGATATATATGAACAGTGGAAATATATCACCCGCTCCATGGATTGGTTATACAAAACTTATGATTAATTCTTCGCATGACGATGGGTGTCGCAATGCGATATCGAGAGAAACGGAGAGGGAAGAAAAAGGATACAAGAAAATGGATCAAGAAAGGCTCGAGTTTGAAGATCTTAACAGGTTATGTGACAGAAATGAAGCTCGCAAATTTTATCAAAGGTCAAGCAGCTTACCGAAGGTTTTAAACCTCTCTGTAAAGACGAAAGTGGAAATCTGGTTACAGTTGCACAGGAAGCATTGAGAGTATGGAGGAGTAATTTTTCTAACCTACTTGGAGGTGAAGAAGCCTCCTACTACCGCCGATAGTGAAATGACACCGGATCCACTAGTTAATGATGACACTACTGTAGAGCCACTAAACCATAACGAGGTTGATTCAGTTATTAAAAACCATAGCTCGCAAAATATGCCCAATCAAATTTTTGGTGCGGTCTGCTCACTCAAAAGACCGAAAAAAATGTAATGCTATAGCTTACGGTCACAATAGCAACCGACTTTTTCGTTACGTTGGTGTCCTCGCTCTCGGGTTTCGGGTTGAGCGAAACACACGATCGTTTTTTTGTTGACTGCTCAAAACGAATAGACTAGTTCGTCGCTCAGCTACCGACCCAATCGAGCAAACTGTTCACGAAAAAGGTGTTTTTTTTGTTGTTGTTGCGTTTGCCTTATGTTATTGCGTTAGATATTTCATCACGGGCAAAGCATGGTAGTGGAAAGGTGAGAGGGATAGGCATAATCTCATGCATACTTGCTGTTTGCAAAAGACCGTTTGCCGATTTTTTACGAAGTAATGGGTCTTGAGTGGGCCGATGAGCAGAGACAGCAAATCAAACCGCTCGTTGGTTGAGCGAAGAGCATGCCGAGCAAAAACAACGTTTGAGTGTTTTTTCAAGACCGTTTCGAATTGTGTCTGGAAGCGACAGGTTTTTTGCTGACAATATGTAAGAGAGGGACCACTTTTTGCGAGCTCTGTTAAAAACTGAAAAATAACAAAGTGGCAGTTTCTGCTGGGCTACCTGCTCAACTATTCTAGGCCGGAGGCGACGAGTTGGTTAGGAGTATGCACCAACTTTTATGCAAGATATGGTCCGAAGAACGCACACCCAACGACTGGAATCTTTGTGTCCTTTGTTTTAACTTTAAGAAAGAAAACCCCGCTGTGTGCGCCAACTAACGCGGAATGTCTCCTTTCCATCGGATATAAGATTATGTCGCGCGTAGTGTGTAATATACTGAATCCATATACGGGATACCACAAGGAAGTGAAGCTGCTCGCGTACGCAGATGTTATTGATATCATCGGTATACTGGAAACAAGGCGATCTCAGAGATTGAAAAAAAAAGGAGGTATCGGCTCATGAGTCTAACTGTGAATGAAGACAAAACGAAGTACATACTTGGTGCCTTCTCATCGCGTCTTGGATGGTCAGTGACGATAGAGAATTTAAACTTCAATATTGTAAAAAACTTCGTCTACCTTAGAGTCCAAATGATCAGCAATCTCATCGAATATCTCATACAGCTCGCGGCTCATACAGGACCTTAACTCGCCGACTGTAATAGAACCAAAAAATTTGAGGAGAATCTTCCTCTCAAATACTTTCATCGTCGTTTCATCCGACTTAATCAGTACAGCAGCTGCACTGGGTTGGTCACGTCATTCGAATGGATGAAAGAGTTCCAGCACTCATGGCTTACATGGGGGCCCAACTTGATTTGTGAACTACATAACACAGGACGACCGGGCACACGTTGGAATGGTCAGGTATGTAGAGATCTCAGTATACATGGCACTCAAAAAAACATTTTGTGAGTCTCAATTCTAGTGAGAACATGTAAACTATTAAAAAAATCTCCAAATTTATGGTTCCTAATACGATAATGACTTCTAATGATAATGACGACCTAGCTTGAGCAGTTTTTATTCGTTCGATTTCATGTCATATTTTTCTTTGCTCATCTTTTTCATTTGATCAGGCTTGAAATTTTTGACGCACAGTCGGAAAATTTCCTTTACTCATTTGCTTCTGAAGCTTGTGAGGCCTTTACTTTTCATGCTTAAGCTGTAGACAGGCCAAATGTCTGTCGTTAAACATATTTTGTATATAGATATAGTTTGAGGATATTGAATTGCGTGCTATTTGAGTAGCACTATATATGGCATTAGTTTGAAAAGCGCTGGCAAACAGTTTGAAAAGGTTTAGTATTTAGCGAGTTTTTAGTTTAGAAATTTTATTTATTTTTAAACCTTAATATCGTCTACGATTTTTTTGTATGTATAAATATAAGTACATTATTTTTAATAAAAACTAAAAATAAAATATTGCAAGGGAATTCGTGTATCCTTATGTCTAGCATACATACATTTTTACTTATAATTTACTTATTATAAATAATTTATTTGTTTAAACTTATTTTTCAAACCATTATTATTATTTCTTGATTGTTAATTATTATTATTTATATATTTATTATAAATTGTATCTTGTAGGCTCGAAATCAATGTTTTAGTATTTAAAAATTACAATAAATTTTGATCCTCAACTTTAAAACTTTGTTCTACTTTAAGGGAACAGTTTTTCTTTATTACACGCCTCTTCTGAAGCTGCATTGCCTTTCTCAATTGCTCTTCAGGCGGGCGCGCACCACATCCTAATGCAATTGCAGCTTAATGACGCAAAAAATATTTTATTATTATTTAATTAAATGCAGATAAATAAATTTTTATTTTTACCTATTAGCGCATGATAAAAGTGACTTAGTTTCCGAAGGCATAGTTTGCCTAACACTCCATCAATGTTGTACAACATAGTCACGTCGTCATCTAAAATGTTTTTTAAATTTTTAGTTACACCTGCCGGTACGAGCAACTGATTCATTACTTTTATCTAAAATAGAGGTTAAATAATTTATATAATTAAGTAACGAATAATATTAAATATACTACTTACATAAGCGTTCTCTTCGCCATTACAAATATCCATATCCATATTTATTAAGTCTTCTTTATTTTTGATCGGAAACCTGTCCATAAGGGGTTTTTCTCTAAAGTCTTTAGTGAATGAGCACGTTCCAATGAGCATACTTTGCTCGGCGACCTCTTTCATCAATAAATCTACCTTACTGGTTATTGTTTCTGGAAATATAAATAATATTAATGAAATATTTTATAAAATCTTATTTATAAACACACCTTTGAGATTTTCCATGCTTTGCATCAACTGGTGGCAAGATGTGCATTGGCTTTCCTTCGCTGAAACATAAATTTGATTTAGTAGTGTTGATGAGTTTAAAAAACAAATTTAAATGTAATATACTAACTGTGAATTATATTATAGCTAATTTGGGACTTGGCTGCTGCATTTCTGTAAAGTTTTTTGAAATTGTTTTATTATTTTGTTAATGGTTTGGTTGTATTGATTTTAACACAAAGTTTGTAGCACCCAAATTGAGGCGTCAGCGTCTTCATCTACACAATTTATTTAATAAAATAACAGAAATGCTTTTTCATTTCATTTACATTAGACTTGAATCGTACCTAAAAATCGCAAAAATTATCTCCTGCATCAGGAATATATCAAGAACCTTAGCTTGCAGATTGCCAACTTTAACTTCTTTCTTCTATCATATATAAAATACATTGGAAAGAAGAAGTAAAAAGTCACAATCCAGAGCTAGAAATAATTTGAAATCTCACAAAAAAAAAAAAAAATAGTCCAATATTTTTTCAAAATTAGCTAAAATGGATCCAATTAAATTTTAGCTTGCACTTTGCCACTCTTGAAAAATTGAGGAAAATTCAGAAAAACTCCAATAAAAACACATCATATAGAAAATTCATAAAGATTTATTGAATTTTATTTCTATTCAGTGACTGTGAATATAAAAAATGAGTACAAACTGGCATAAAAAATCAAACTTGATTCATTTCAAACCGTCATTCCAAACACAATTCGGCCAAGTAAAGGCACTGAAGCGCATATCAATCCGTTTGAACGGATATCTTTTAGAACAACTCAATCGGCATCACCGCTTTATGACAAAGTCTTTCTTCATTCGTTTCGCGTTTGGCGTTCATTCTGGTTCCTTCTTTAGTGTAATTTCAACAAGCTGCAAGCGCTAGTTGCATCATTTTACCGCGCTATCAATAGCAAAATCCTCTGCAATTGCTTCATTAACCTTAAGACTAACGAAATGCGTATCGTTGAATAGAATCACATCGTAAGGACAAATTCCAGTTGCTCTAAAGCCGTCCATAATGTTTTAGACAGTCGCACCTAGCAACAAAGCCGTTGACACTAGCATGGGAATTTGAACAATGTCCAGCGCTTTGTGGCGTTGTTATGCATCCACGCGTTGTAAGCCTGATTGTATAAGCTTTTCACGGTTTCATAAACCGAAACATCAAGTGGCTGTAACCGATGACTGTAATGCGGCGGAAAAGAGAGCATCGTCATACCATTTTCAATAGGTAAATCAATCGCTTCGACTGACGAATGCGAGTTGTGGCTGTCGAGCAAAAGAAGCTTTGGTGAATTCTTCGAAGAGTTGCTGTGCTTTATGAAATGCTCCACGAATTTTATGAATTCAGCTTGCTGCATGCACCCCGAATCGTTTGCGATGCCCACAATTCCATTGGATGCGTGATTCAAATAAAAGGGATTCATATTTTCTAGGAAAGAGATAAAAAGGCGACAACGATTTACCTGACGCACTGACAGCAAGTGCCTACACGCTTTATCCCTTCTGTTAAAATAATTTTGCCCATTTGATTTGGCATTGTGGAAAAGCCAGTTTCATCCATATTCCAGATGAAATTCGCAACTGTTTGGCGAGAATGGAGTCTGAATTTCGAAAAAAGTATTTCACATTTTGTTTGAGGCTGGTTTGCTAGGTTGGGCGCAGAAAAACTTGTTTGTGCCGCTGCATGAATCCGTAATACCATTGTTTACCGGCCACTTTTACATTCATCACAGCTTCGTGGATATGCCGCGCCAATTCTTTGAGCAAATTTATATGCTATTTTCTTTAATTCAGTGAATCTTAAGCCATAATAGTGTTGAGCGCATTTCAGCACGTATTTGAGCAGCAGCTTCTCATGTTCTTCATTAAAAACCTACAAAAAGATTATTAAAATGAATTTCACAGTACAACATAAAATTTAAACTGGATTCTTAATATCAAAAAGCTATACTATATGGCGCAGATTTTTTAATGAACATTAGTCTAAATCTATTATTTTCATCCAAATTCAAAAATGAAATATAACGAGGTCGATTCGATTATTAAAAAGCTGAAAAATAACAAAGCAGCAGGCTCTGATGTGCTACTTCTATGCAAGATATCCTACTTTTAGATTACCTACTTTTATGCAAGCAATGGTCCCAATGACTGGAATCTCAGTGTTTTCTGTCATATCTTTAAGAAAGGAGATCCCGCGGTTTGCGCCAACTAACGCGGAACAAATCTGCTTTCCATCGGATATAAGATTCGGACACGCGTATTGTGTAATATGCTGAAACCATCTACCGATTCACTGATAGGACTATATCAGTGGGTTTCAGACCAAAAAGTTCGACCAGTGACCAAATATTACACCTTACACCAAATCTTGGAAAAGACCCGTGAGTTTAACAAAGACACACACCACCTATTTGTCAACTATAAAGCCGCTTTCGACTTCGATACGATCGAAGTTTTTCGACGCCCTGTCTGCATTAGGTATCCCGGCAAAGATTGTCCGTCTTTGCATGACAAAGCTATCTCACACACAAAGCGACCCCTTTGATACCAAGAGAGGTTTAAGGCAGGGCGATGCTCTGTCGTGCGATTTTTTCCATCTCCTGATGGAATACATCCTACGCCAATGCCCGTAAATACAGAGTATGTCGGGCTCGATCTTCCAAAACGAAGAAATGCTGCTGGCTTACGCCGATGTCATCGATATCATCGATACACAGGAACAGCAAGTCTCAGAGATTGAAAAACTGTCTCGGCTCATGGGTCTAGAGGTAAATGAGGACAAGACGAAGTGCTTGGTGTCTTCTAGCACTCCGTCATTGCGTCTTGGACGGTCAGTGACGATGGAGAATTTCAACTTCAGTGTTGTAGAAAACTTCGTCTATCTTGGAACAGAGATAACCAGCAACAGTGCTGTCAGCCTGGAGATCAGGCGAAGAATCACGCTTGCAAACAGATGCTTTTTTAGGCTGAGCAAGCAAATGAGAAGAAAGCCCTCTCTCGACGGACGAAAATAAAGATATATAAGACGCTGGTACTCCCGGTCCTACTGTATGGCGCAGAGGCATGGACCGTGATTGAGTCGGACGAGACAGCGTTGGAAGTCTTCGAGAGGAAGATTCTTTGCAGGGTTTTTGGTCCTATTAGAGTCGGCGACGAGTTTAGGTCCCGTATGAACCGAGAGTTATACGAGCTATTCGATGAGGTTGACATAGTCCAGCGCATAAAATTCCAGCAGCTGAACTGGGCTGGGCTCCTCAGTCGAATGGATAAAAGAGCTCCAGCACGCATGGTTTACTTGGGGGCCCAAACTTGATTGGTGGATGCCTAAATAGAGGACGACTGGCCACTCAATGGAATGACCAGGTATGGAGAGATCTCTCCGTACTTGGCATTCAAAACGACTGGCGCCAGCGCGGTCTATGGAGGCCGACGCGCCTTTCTAATTGCGGTCATAACCGGAAGACGGTTGGAGGCCATTTAAGTAAGTATCTATGGATATAGATCTATGGTTTCTTTTGACAGATTTCTTTTTAAAATTTTGTGTAAACTTGCTGTACGCTTTTTTTCATCCATATAAATCGACCCACCTTATGGTGCGTATTTTAGACGAAAAAAAAAAATAAAACAAAAAAGAATTCCATATTCTGATTAGAAAAATTTTCTCTGAGACAATCATACGGACGACATGGTTACAATCATACATCTCGTCGTGCTGATCACGATTATTTATACGTTATAGGGGTTTCCAGTTCCTCTAAATATATACATACTCGTATTAATAATAAAAAAAAACAATTATTTAATTCACACTTATTTAAGCCAGTACTTTTATATTATTTAACCTTAATTATATTAATGGAAATTTAACAGATATAACATATTATTTTTATTTTTAATAAAATTTTTTAAAACTACTAATTGGGATTCTCATTACTATCCTCTTTTGCATTAACTTTTTGGCGTGCATCGTATTGTTTTTTAAAATATCGACCTTTTACTAAACGAAATGCAGTTCGTATATCAGCCACATATTCCTGTTCCGTATATCCGCTGCGTCTTTCAATTTCTGCATTGTACAAAAAGGACATTTGGTTAATATACGCTTTATAACAAAATATAGCCTTGCATAGCCATACCAAATAGAGCCTTGTTCAAGTTTTTAAACAGCTTAAATGGCAATTTTCCGTTTACCCCATCGTAGTTGTATTTTACGAGTAATTGCTTTTCAATCAAGCGATGAAAGTTCTTTACAATGCCGTGTGGATGAACGATGTCTTTCATAATGGGAACCTAAAATAAAAAAATACATTAATCTTCTGCGTGTATAAAGATTTGGTTTTGCTTTTTGTGCACATACATATTTACTTATATCCGTTGCCATATTGGAATCCATCAACTTTAATCCTTCCTCGTCAGCTATGGGAAAGTTTGGATCACAAGAATCAGTTTTATTCGACATATGATTTAGCGTTGAAAGCATTTTGTTCTGGTTGTGTAAAACGGCATTCAATTGTTCCTCAAGTTTCTTAAGTCTGTTGTCAGCGATTGTTGCACATTGATGTGGCGAGTCCTTGTCCTTTTCATCATTTCTGCATTTAATTGTTTATATTAAACTTATTTTTTTTGGATTTCGAAATTTTTTTCGTCTTTGTATAAAAGTTTTATTTAATTTTATAATTCACGTTGCTTCAAATCAGTTATTAACAGAAAATTTTAACTGCTGTTTGAGACTGTAAACACTTATAAACAATTGACACTAAACGAATCATTTTTCTCACCATTAAATAAGAATTAGAAAAGTGATGTTTTTTTTTTTTAAATATGGAAGACCACTAATATTGAAAGACAACCGATTCGGCACGTACCTATAATGAACTTAAATGACAGATGGTGCCGGTTCGATGAGTGACAAGCCGAATTTTTTGCAACGGATCTCACCGAGCGTTTCAAGTCATTCAGTTTGGTTTAAAACCATTCCGTTAAGCGACCACAAAGGAAGAAAGTGAAACATTAGGGTTTTTGGCTTCACCGCTGCAAATAGATCTGCCCATCAGATAACTAAGCACGGAGTATTATACAAGACCACCAGATTTGATTACATATTGAATATGGCAGTTCTGTTGAAGTGCGATATCAGCTTCTCATCCAGTCTTAGCTGAGGTATCGTAGGGTAACAAAACCGTAGACTTAACATCTTCCAAAATTCTTAATGCATCATTTGCCGACAATGTTAGCATATTTTTTCAAGATGGGTATGCGAGGTATCGGATGATCTTCAATAATATCTCCATATCTTTGGTTTTTGGGCGAAAAGATGGAACATTAAACTCAATACAACAAGCGTACAAATGTATACTTTACCCTAACGAGACGAACTACTCTGGATATATTTCTTGTTACTAGACAGACGAATAATCCTTAAGGAACACATCACTGCGGTTTTAGGTGTCTGACGCACGAATCTGTCCTGGCTACAAATTAATAGGAGTAAAATTTCGCAGCACGTTAGAAGAACTGTGTACTAGCAAATTTTTGGACCAAAATAGAGTTAAGGTATTCAAATTTGGGACTTCACTCCAAAGCAAATATCCTCAATTTAATTACCTTCTAAGAGCAAAATGGTTATTCACTTTATGTGGTTACATGCTCCTCAAATATTTGCCTTTCTTCCGTATAAATATCGTATAAACATGATTTAACAAATGTCTAATGTGGTTTGTTATACTCTTCACAGGATTTATGAATAAGTATCATAAAAAAAGCATCGGAGACCTCATACAGTGAAATACTATATAATCTCGCAGTACTTTTATCCGATTATGGCAAGGAACAAAATTTGTTTTATTGAATTTGGTAAACAAATTGACACTCTATAGCAAGTTCTTCATCAGCTTCGTCATCAGTATCGCTAATCTCTGTAGTGGCGTTTTGATTTGCAAATTGTACTTCAATATTATTGACTTCTGTTAATAAACTTTTATTTTTTAAAGTTTTGATTAGGTTACCAGGGGAATTTCATCCTCGAAATCAAAATCAGCTAGATAGATAATAATTTCATGAAGATTTTAATGGTTGTTGTTCCACCAAAGTACAAATTGCATACAATTCTTATTTAATTCTGTCCGCGTTTAAAATAAAATGTTGATAAAAATGCCTTAGTATTCTTAAATTATATAAGATATGTATATCAAATCTTTTCGTGAACCATTATAGCTGAAAAACAAATTTCATTCATACGAATTTTATACGAGCTTTGTTGAAATAAAAAATACTTTTTTTCTCGATAAATATTTATTTATTAATCAATAACTATTTTGAACCCTTCAAAGTAATCCGCCTTAGATACACTTATTTCAGCACCTTTTCTCTTCATGAAGCAATTGTCATACGCGCTTTTTTGGTACGATATGAAGCATTTCCAGCGAAGCGTTCTTTATCTCCTGAATTGTGGCAAAACGCAGTCCTTTTAGGGGTCTTTTTAGTTTTGCAAACAGGAAGATCTCTCAAGGTACCAAACTCATATGCTGTCTGAGCCATAATTACGGTATTGTTTTTGACCAAAAAATCACGAACGGGTAACGATGTGTGATGCAAAAGCTATGAAATATTTCACAAGGTAATATTCCTTATTTACCGTACGGCCATCTGACAAAAACTCATAACACACCATCCCATTGCAGAGCAATGGCTTGATCAACACCTCCTGACGGCTCTTTAGATTAAAATTTTGCAATTTGCGAAAAACTTCGCTGCCACATGTTTTATGTCCAAAACATACGAAAATTTTGTGGTATGGATCAACCTACTTGACGACATACTCAGCAACATCTCTAATAGTGATTCGAAGATTCCATAAAACTTTCATCACCACATTTATTAGTTGTTGAAATGCTGTGACGTACAGGGCGGGCATTGTTATTAACATCTGCTCAGTTCATCATCGGCTTTCTGTGAAGAGCTGTTACAATTCTTTTTTTTTTTTCAAAGTATTTAAAACAAATTTGATTCATTTTTTTCGATAGCAAAAACAGACCAAAGTACACCTTCCGGAAAAAAAAATTCTTCATATATTACATGTATTTGATGTATAATAATGAGATCGGCACATATTGAAAGGTGCAACGTAAGAAATACTATTCATTTGAAAAATAGGCGGTACCAAGCTCACATATTGGTGGAAAACAAAATTCGTTTAACTAAGCACCTTTATAAGACAGATGTAATTTTTTACATACGCAGAGCATCAGAAAAAAAAACGTTTAGGAATTCGCATATATGCTAACTTTGGCATTTTAAATCCAAATTGGATCGCTGGAACACGATTGAATGTTTGAAATACGTTTTTTAAGTATATAAAATTAATAAAATGAATGAAAAATAATGAAAATGAATGGAGAGAATATTAACGTATGAATGTCACGGTAGAAGATCATTTTTCTAGAAACATACTATTTTTCGCACTTCACACGCTATCTACGGTTGCAATTTAATCTCTGGCATCATCTATTGGTGTTTTTTCCAGGATAATGGTCTTCGCCGAAGTGTGGCATATGATACACAGATCGAAACCAAATTGCAATAATACATGGAAAGGTTTCGTCAGAACTACAGATGTGTTACATTATGACAAGCAACTAAGTATTTTCCATCACCACCTTTTATTCTTATCCGTACTTCATTGAGATTTAATGAATTTTTTTTTTTATGATCCACTAAGCATCATCCGTTGTCTTACTTCTCGATATAATCGTATAGCCTTTAGCATATAATATCGAAGAAATACATAATGAAAATGTTGTGATCTTCAGAACAATGAACTCAATTTTTTCTCGTTGAAATTTATTCATAACTTTATGGCTAGGTAACGGGCAGCATTTCTCTCAATCTTCCTGTTTAATGATGCCCCATTTTCGTCAATTAATCAAGCAAAGGAATACTGACGAAAAGATTATCGAAGTAGAAGATTCATTATTTTCATGTGGTTAGGAAAATAATGAATCATTTGAGGTAATGGTGCGACATATTTTCCATAGTTCTTCTAAAATTCTGGGTTAATACGAAAATTTCTTCATTGGTAGATTTCAAATAATTTACCAAATACCAGTCAGGTAAGTTCAAATTCCATAATTTCTAAGCGAAAACGCAATGGTTTTCTTTTGTTTGCAGCAATATCGAACGAAGTACTTCATTTTTTCTGGGTGAACATATTTTATTAAGTTATGCTTTAGTTTATCTAAAAGTGATCGCAGTATATACATTTTATCGTTCGAATCAATAGCGTTCAATTTGCTGAAATCACAATTTTGCAGCTGGAAAATCGGCTTTATGGAGATAAAAGGAGAATTTGACAATTTAAATTTGGCTTTCAAGTGTGGTACTGTCGATTTCTGGACCAATGTAGTGCCATGTAACGTCAATATTATTCGTGTTTTTTGCCTTGAGTTATTTCTCCTTTAATTGGTAGTTCTACTTCAATCGAAACGTAAATAAATTTCACTTCTGCTTCTTGCTGTGATTGCTTGTGATGTAAATAAAGAATGGATCCACCTTCATTTTTATCTTCAGCTGTATTCTATCCTGGATCCAGTGGTTGCAATTTCTTTAGCTTTTGAATCTTCTAGTAAAAACTGATATTTGTCCTCCACTTCATGTAATTTCATACTTAAAATAAAACAAAATAAATGATAAAAACCATGTTTAAACAAGAACACTTTTTAATGTATCACTGCGGTGGTGTGAATTTTATTCAACACTAAATCTCCAAAACAACACTTTTTTATATTAGAAAACACAACAAATTATAGCCCGTACTTTCATAATATTTACAAGGTTCTTCGAATAACAAATTTCACAATATTTCTTATTTCACTTTTATGTTTGATTTTTTCTTTTATTCACTTTTTGCGTGATTATTTAGAACGTTAAAAATAACTGTAATGGCTGAAACATATTGGAGATATAAGCCGTCATTTATAAACTCATTGGAATGAGCATGTGCATAGTACTTCCCAAAACTCATAAAATATGAAGTAAATTCTTTTATATTTACTTTTCGCATACCATTTGGAAACGGGTTAGCAACAAGAAGGACCTTCACCGTACCCAAATCCGAACGACTTTTTTTCGGACGGATCATTTCTACACTTAAAAAAAATCTAATTAGACAACATTGACCCTACGCAAACGTGGTTCTCGTCGAACAGGACATTTCCTTACACACTTCTATGGTTGTTTTTTAATTATAACACGATAGTCTTGATGCAGAATATAGTAACTAAGGTATCATAAATCGTAGTTGTCAAAACTGTTTCATTAATTAATCCATAAAAATGCTTCGTTTTGCCATGACAAGTAAATGTAATTCAAGGCTCTAATAGGTGTATATGAACTTGTCTTTAGATACATATTGTATACACATATATGTACATATATTCTGAGGTCTCCGACTTCTCTTTCGGTGTGTTAAAAACTTTGCGGTAGAAATATTTGTATAAAAATAAGTGCTCTGTAAGTTTTTACTCACGTATTTTTAGCTTCTTCCGTCTGATCCAATTCATTTTCCGATACGGAATTCATCACGCCGGTACTGTCTAAGGGCCAATCATTAGTTCGCATATGATTTGTAGAGTCTATACCCATCCAATTAATATCGTCCTCGATGTCCAGCTCCTCTTTAATAACAGCTTCATTCATAATCGAAGGCGCAGTAGACTTTTTTTTATTTTCAACTTTAAGCCTACTCAACAAATATTTCTCCGATTCCTTGCACATCTGCTGGAATTTGTGCACTGCGAACACTTTGTCGAGACAGGCTTTACAGACAACCTGAGGCAGACCATCTGAAGGACTAATTACCATCTGCGGTGTGGTTGCCGTGAACATTTCTGCAATGTTTACAACGCTAAACGCTCCTACAGGATATTGGTATATTGACTTAAGTTTAAGCATATCATGCGACTCATCCATTTCGACTCGTATGCAGAGACGACATGTCAACGCAAAGTCCCGTTCGAGCGAATTCATTATAAACACAAATTTCTCGCAATTTCAAAGATTAAAATAAAAACAATTTAAACGCAGCAACTCGCGCAATTTGTTGTCTTGTCGAATTTTTTGTGTATTTCAACAGATGGGAAGGTAACGCAGAGTTGCCAGATGCAGTGTTGTTATTTATGAACGTGTTTCTGAACTCTTTGTTGGAATTAGATGCAAGCAAATGTAGTTACAGCTGCGTGTTTGTTTCTCTTTCGTTCGTGAAATAAACTATAACAAATTAGTTATAGGAATAACTGTAGCTTGTGGCCTGAATTGAACGACAATCTTACTGTAAAATTTTTTATGTAGAAAATTTTATAATAGACATATATAGGGTGCACATCCTAGCGTTTCGAGGTTGAACTAACGATAATTAGGCCCTGTACCGAAGGTACAAGAGCCTATTGGGTTTGTGCAAATGTATGTAACAGGTAGAAATAATGGTCGGAGACCCCCCAAAGTTACCACCATTATGGTCAGGAATGAAAGAGGAGTCGATATAGCCATGTCCGTCTGTCCGTCCGTCCGTCTGTCCGTCCGTCTGTATGAACGAAAGGATCTCGAAAACGGTAATAGATAGAGACTTCGTGTTTTTTGCATTCGACTAGGATTGCTCCGGAATTTCACAAGTTTATTTTGAAATTTTGCCCCTCCCCCCCCCTTCCCCATAAAATCACCCCTTAGGGTGAAAATTTCTTCGGCACAAAAAAAATTGAGTGTACCAATATAGAGATAACGTCTCTCTAAGCAAAAATCCAAAAAGTTCATCAAAATCGGATAATAAATGGCGATTTTATAAGCAATTGAATTTGAACAACCCCCCTTTTCTTTTCATTCATATTCGCGCAGTGAGAAGTGGTCATGTGTTTGGTCATAAGCTCGGGAAACATTTAATATGTTTGTTAGGCGACCTGAACTGGTACAGGGCCTCTTACAGTCGGTTACGCCCGACTGTATTTCCTTACTTGTTTGACATTGGAAACGTCAAACGTCATCGGAAAAGTGTCAGATATTCAGTATAAAGTCTGACATTTACGAAATGGGTCGCTATTCGCTTGAACAAAGTTGGGAAATATTAAAAACTTATTTCCAAAGTGATGAGTCTCCAACTCAAACTGTGCGAAATTTCACGGTCAACTACGCACCGAATTTTGCGTAAAGACCTTGCTTTGAAGCCATATAAAGTTCAATTGGTGCAGCAGCTAATGGTGAGCGCTACTGTGCCATGTTGGCTGATTATTTTTTTTATCAAATTGAAGTGGAAGACTGGGACGATATTTGGTTTCAACAGGACGGCGCTACGTGCCATTCAGTACACGCTACAATCGATCTTTTGCATTGAAAAATTGGGTTAATCGAATGAGGTACTGCGAAATCAGCTGTGGTGGACATTTGAAGGAAATTATTTTTCATAAATAAATGTCATGAAATAACCTTTCAAATAAATGCTTACTCATTGAAATCTATCAAGCCGTTCTTTTTTTTATAGCATTTTCAAATTCGAAATTTTCCATAGGACACACTTTATTTATTATTTATTCATTACAAGGAAGATGCAATATTCAATATGGTTGATGTGCTCGACAAATATTATGCTGACAATACTGGAATCTAGAAAATGCGATAAATAGGAATGGTTAGCGCTTGATTTTGGTCACAAGACTAATTACTTCAACATAATACTTAATTGTATACACTCCCCGACAAGAAGCACATTCTACACTCTTTTATATTCATTTGAAAATTCTTCAATTTTGTTTAGAAAAAATCCTTATAACTCTAATAGGAGATTTTAATATGTGCCCCAAATTTGAACTTTGGGGCAACTTTGTTTTGTTTTCAGTAACCAAGAGCGACAACAACAATATTGTAGACTTATTTTTGGATTCATCAGAAATATTTAATAGTATTTTTGAACATTTTTGCATTTAATATAAATTTCGCATTGAGCAAACCTATTGTAAAGTTTTTATATACTTTATACATCGATAACTCAAATAGTTATCGTTCTTATTTGTGAGCCGTTAATTGGCTCTCGATAATTCAAACAATACGTATTCTAGTATTTATCGGTACTTAAATAAGAAATTAAATTTGTTATTTAGATTTAAATAAAACTAAATCTTATACCTACTTTTAACCCACTGTATAGATCGGTAGCCACTGACAACACTTCAACACTGGCAGAACCGATTATGGACTAGTCCAGATCGGTTACATTATCAGCTGTTCAAATCGCATGAACAACGACGAATGCCAAAAGATTGTTGAAAATTGATTTTTGTGCAGTTCCTGACAGTACCGTACCGTAAGCCGTAATACTCTAACAATCGCGCTTTAAACGATAAATTCTCAAGCTCAAACTGTTTCTCTCTTCATACACTTCAAAAAGAAGCAAAGCAGCTAAGGCACACTCAACCACTTTACCTCGCCGGCTTTGAATTGATATTTGAATATCAGAATGAATAGTAATACAAGTAATTTGTGTTTAATGGGGTTGCATATATTTAATATTCTTTTAAAATAATTACAGCTTCATTATTTCTGCTTAACGACGATTGCCTTCGTGAAATTTTCAATTATTTGCCCGATCTACAGACGCAACTAGCAGCGGCACGTTCCTGTTTGCGCTTCGAAACATTAATAAAGGAAAAATGTTGCAGGGATGGTTATGTTAACCTTAAATTCGATAGATTTTATACTACATTGCCAATGAAAGACCGAATATTCTTTCTAAATATGATGCAGGCAAATTTCGTTTCCATAGAGGTAATAGACGTTCGTTTGTCTAAATGTCTCGAGGACTTAGCTCGTGCTAACATAACAGTGCTTCCGGGCGTAATTGAATTCTACTATAGATCGTATAACAGAAGGGATTATTCAGCTAAAAATATGAATATATTGACAAAGTTGCTAACCAACCTGCGTAAAATGTATTGGAAATATTACTCAAGCGGCAAATTTTTTTCTGATTTTAAGTATCTTAAAGAACTGTTGCTCTATGATGAAGATGATACTAGTTACTTATTACTACGACAACAGTATCTTGATAAGATTTGTCGCGAACTGCATTTGGAAGTGCTCGATATAAGGTCAGACGTAGAGATTAGCCTGCAAATGAACGATTGTTTGGACCATTTAAGTAATCTGACTACATTCAAACTGAATTTGTCAATGCTGCAGTCTTATATGTCGAGTATATTGCAACTGCCGCACCTGCGGACACTCGTAGTGCATCGTGACTTTCACATGATGAAGAAAGAAGCGGCATGGGCCTTTTATAGCATTATTCAAGCGAAAGCAATTAGTATTAAAACCATTAAAATAAATGCAAATAATGTTTCATTTGATTTATCGGAAAGACACTTTAAAGTTGGTGAATACATAAATCTAAACGATCTCATCATCAACGAATTCAATGAACCAGCTGAGTTACTGCTGCCTTTCACTGGTATGTCGAATTTGAAGAATCTCTGCCTAACATATTGTATAAGCTTGACAGATCAAATTGTTCTGGAATTTGTGAAACATTGCAAGAATCTGGAGAATCTCAATGTATGCTTCTGCGAAAATCTGACGGTACAGATGCCACTTCGAGCATTGACGCTACTCCAGGAACAACACAGCAATGAAAATCGTCAGACGACGCTCACAATTTTTTACCTTTGTTGCGGCTTTGATAGAGAAGTGAATACTAATTTAGCTTGGTGGCAAAAACAAAACAAATATATTAAGCTGTCGTATATGTATAACAGATTTCCAAAATATGACTTTCCTGAAGGACTACATAGTTATGATCATTTTGTGTTCGAAATGTTGTAGTTTGAGTTATTATATTTTTTCTCATTTGTTTTTATTTAAATTTAAAGCAAATAAATTTGATCAAGCTATACTAATTACACTACATTAAGTGCTTACAAATGTTTTGTTTTTATTAATTATTGAAGTGTATTAAGTGCCGTTAAATCCCCGTAACTACATAATTCACTAAGAGAAGAGCTGCAGCAGGTGTAGACATAAGGAACAACACTCTAATGGCAGAGTTCGCAAAGCATCTCCAATAAGTGGAACAAACCCAAATTTTGTGTCTATATTTCTGAAGGTTCTAAAGATCGTATGGTACCTATTAGTCGATGCATGATTCAATGATTTTTTTTTCGATTATTTTGAACGAATTAATATCTAAATCATACAGTGAAAGCTACTTATTTATATTTAGAAAGTTAATGGAGTAGTAGGGCCGCATCTAGAAGTCGAAAACTTTATTTAAATCAACAAAGTCAAACTTCCGGCTAAGAGAATGCAGTCTAACTGTTTATACCTACCAAGTGTTTAATGTAACAGAACAATAACCAAGAGGACCTAAAGTGGTCGTGTTGGTGGACCAAGAGGTCGAACATTTTTTTACAAAATATTTTGTCTACTAACTTCCCCATCTGCTGGCCTATGGAACATACATGGAACACCAGATCACCTAGGTTTTTTTTCTTCACTTCAGTAATTTATGACAATTTGAAATAACTGAAATGAGACTTTACAGAGGTAAAATTTTAATGTCAGTATTTGAAAATCGCAATCACAAGTGATATCGATATTACTTTGCACGCGGCTCTAAATATATGATTTAATGTTTTAAGTGAACAGTTAAAAAAATTAATATTTTATAAATTTTCAATATCAGCCACTATATTTGCGTGATTCACGATTGAAATCTGCTAGCGCCGACTACGCCAACAACTTCGTGTATCACGCTGAAGTTCAGAAACATGTTGCTAGATACAATTGAACTGTCTGGCAGCACTCTATTGCACTTCCATATGTTTAGTTACAACAAAAAAATTTGCAAAACAAACGAAAGAATTTGATTTATTTGTATTTTATTCTTTTAAATAATTGCGCGATCTGTGAAAATGAATTCGCTTAGTCTAGATTTTTCCATAATATGTCGTTTCTGCATACAAAGCAAAGTAGACGACTTACAGAATTCATTGGAACTCAAATCGCTTTACGATTATCCTGGAGGAGCGCTTGGACTTATGAATATTGCTGAAATATTCCTGGTAACAACGAGACAGTTGATAATTAGTCCTTCAGATGGGCTGCCGCAGGTCATCTGTAAAAGCTGCCTCAAAAGATTGCTGGAAGTGCATAAATTCCAGCAGATGTGCATAGAATCGGAAAAACGTTTGTTGCGCTTGATAAAAGCTGCCAAAGAACAGCAGTTCATTGGTAATGATGTTATGCTTGCGGGAGAGTCAGAAATCGAAGAAGCTACGCTGGAGATTGAGTCCCCAATTAGAATTGTTATGGAACCTTCTAGAATGACTGTCGAAACTTTAGACTTAGAACCGGAAATTGAAGTAGATGATATAGTAGAAGATGAAACAACGGAAAACCAGTAAATTAAATTTTTGTTGTGTAAAAATTTCTAATTATATATATTTAAAAATTCTCTTTAACACTTCTAGCATGCAGTTGGATGATGCAGATGAAATGGATGCCTTGCAAGGCAAAGAACAGTTGGCGCCTGTAGATAATACTTTGAAAGTAAAAATTATTGATGGAGATTTAACATATTATTTGACTATTGAGGATCTAGAAAAAGAAGATTCCAGCAGTACAGATGGCCTAACAATTGATACTGAACCAATAATGGTTAATGATTATGAAAATTCTAGTGCAGCAGTTAAGGTCAAGGGTCAAACGCTGAAGCGTAACAGTACACTGACAAGACCTAAAGGTATTAACGCCTGCAGTTATAAAAAACTCGATTTATAACAAAACACATTTCATATTTCTTTTTTCTAAACCAGTTAACCGCTTACAAATACAAAAGAATCTCAATGATAATGCCTATAATTGCGCACGTTGTTCAAAAGGCTTTCGGTTTTGCTACGAATTACGTATGCACTGCTTGGAACATGAGAAGGAGGATAAACGCTCTGACTCGGATAGATATTTTATAACAAATTTAGCCACTCATAACGATCTCAGATTCCATAAAATGTTTGTAAACGAGTCTCTTTTGCCTGTGCGTCAAACCATTTTTAGCGATATTAAATTCAAAGTAAAGAAAAACTAAAAATATTGCAACAAATACAAGTCTGTAAAATAATTTAGAATTTATAAAACTCTTTAAATGACAGCTAGTATATATTATAGCACTGTTCAAGCGATGAAATAATTGTTCAATTTATATTAGTAATAAGATTAAAATGTGTCATGCATAAATCCACGATCCCAATCTTCCCGAGATATTGTAATGTGCGCTGTAATAATTGTAGCAGCATAAAAGACGTTGCACAACAATAAAAAGTACAAAGTAATGACTAGAGTTATACTATGTATAGTATATAGATTTACTCTTCGGTTCTGTTATATATTTTATTTTATTTTTTAATCCAAATAATTGTAGTATTATACTAAAGATGAAGATTTCCAGAAACTATAGATAAATCATTATGAACAGCGAGTAGTCGTCTGCGATAGTCCACTCATGGAAGAAGGCTTGTTTAGGTTTTAGTCTAAATAACAATCCTTTATGCCATACTCTGTCATCAAGATGAATTTAAATTTTATAAGCTATTCTGTGTATTTTATCAATTGTTGAATGGTGTATTTAAATTCCAAATTGATGTTCAGGTATAATTAAACTATTGTCAAGTATTGGTAGCAGTCTTTTATAAAATAATCTTTCAAACATTTTTGTTAAAATCGGATAAAACCTATTCGGTCTATAGGAAGCTGCTATAACTTCTGCTACTTTTCATGTCTTTGGAAAATATTTGAGTCTTATTAAAGCATTAAACAAATTTCGTAGATAGTGCATAAAATTTTTTGGAAATTATTTAAACACTCTCCCAGTTATCATATAACCGAGAGATTTCTTTGCTTTTGGTTCGTGATTACTTTGGAATAGATTGGAATATTAAAAATTGAACACCTTGAAGCTTCCGATTTATGTTTACAATTACAGGTTGAATTACAATCCACATTAGTTAGTCCTTTTGCAACCATGGATCAATAAGTACAAGCTTAGTACAAGCATCTACTCAAAAGTGATAGAGTAGATTAAGCTTATGCGAATCTATGTAAAGAAAGAAGAAAGCATGGTAGACGCCATTAAGTATATTTATTCTTGATAAGCAATGAAATTGAAGTCGATATAGAATTGTCCGTCTATCTGGTAGAAAATTTATTAACTAGAGATCTCAAGTTTAGTCATAATTTATTTTAAATTAATCTGCATATACAATATATAAGCCATTCTTTGAAAAAAAGCCTCCCAAAAATAAATGTTTCCCGTGATATATGTTGTAATATGTATAAAAACCAGAGCTCGCAAGATTTGGTCCCTCTTTTACATATTGTCAGCAAAAAACCTGTCGCTTGAAGACACAATTTGAAAGGTCTTGAAAAAACACTCAAACATTGTTTTTGCTCTGCTTGCTCTTCGCTCAACCAAAGAGCGGTTCGACTTTCCGTCTCTGCTCATCGGTCCACTCAAGACCCATTGCTTCGAAAAAAATCGTCAAACGGTCTTTTGCGCATGTATGTGTATTGCGTGTGTGGATAAGCAAACAGCAAATATGCATGAGATTATGCCTATCCCTCTCACCTTTCCTCTACCTTGCTTTGCCTGTGATGAAATATTTAAGGCAACAACATAAGGCAAACGCAACAACAACAAAAAAGACCTTTTTCACGGACAATTTGCTCGATGGGGTCAGTAGCTCAGCGACGAACGAGTCTGTTTGTTTTGAGCGGTTAACAAAAGAGCAATCATGTGTTTCGCTCAACCCGAAAACCGAGAGCGAGGACACCAACAAAACGAAAAATTCGGTTGCTGTTGAGACCGGGAGCGGCCCGTTTCATTTTTTTCGGTCTTTTGAGTGAGCAGACCGCGCAGAAAAATTAGGTTGAGCGTATTTTACGAGCTCTGATAAAAACAAATGGCTATATTAGGGTCTTAGGTCCGTGTAATAAGTGGTCGCTATATATGTTTTTAAGAAAAGTTTATCATCACAATTAGGTATAAACGTACTTTTGGGAACCAGTAATTTGTTCCCAAGAAAGAAGTTGCAAGTACGCTCGAAATGCTAATCTCTTGAGATTTCCACCTATGTCATCACAAGTTCCCACTCCCATGAGTTGTTGCTATGGGGTGTAATATTGAAATACTTAAACGGTATTAAAATATCATCATTAGGAAAAACTCTCGTGCTCCGTGGTATATGCACAGTGACAATGTTCACAAAGATCTTCAGATGCAAAGTATAGATGAAGCCATTAGGCGTTATAGCACTAGATATATAGAAAAAACTCTATCACCACAGTAACAACCAGGCTCGATATTTGAACAACAATCAGGCGATGCGAGGGCACCTGTTAGATCATTCATGTCCAAGGTCATCTAGGCGAATATAGGTTAATATGTTGTACTAAAATCAAGTGTGAACATGAAGAATAGAATATTCAGCTAATTTGATTATAGTTCTTGTGTCGAAGTCATGGCAAATAATAAGTAAGAAAGCTGCAGTTGAGTATGCTTGACTTCGAGATACCCTATACTTTCAATGAACCTAAAATATGTATGGGCATAGTATATTCCTAACCTGCATTTGCATTAGTACAAAATACACCAAATAAGTCTTTTCAAACTAAACTAAACCACAACAAAATGTTTTTCTTACAAAAACAACACAAAAGTTGGACAGATTTATATGGGAGCTAACCCTTTAAGTGGTCCAATCTGGATCTAAATACAATATTTCATAAGGATTAATGTGATGCAGGCCAAGTTTGTCTTTTCTAGTAATATTAGCAACATGAATAAACATTTTGTATACAAAAAACACAGAATGAGAAACAAGTTTGCGTGATAAGTTCAAATCAACCTTAGGGTGAAGTGGTTAGCGTGTTCCTTTAAAACAATTGATCTTAAGAATGAATATGAGAATCTAAAAAAGCCAGGCTTTATCTTTTAGAGTCTCAAAGACTTCGATTTTTATAAGGACGGACAGATATGTCTATATAGACTAAACTTTTAATGATCAAGAATATATATATATACAAGTAACAATATGGTCTCCTTAAAGAAAGGACAAAGAACACTACTTTCTCCTCATATTTGTGTTTGAAAAGGCGTACTTCGCGTTGCTACTGCTTGCAGATTCTTCGATAGACGATGTTCTTTGCTTCAGTAGCATTGCGACACTCATTGTCATACCATGAGTTAGTCGCAGGTCTGATGTATTTCCATATACATATATGGACCGGGAGATAGTTATTCAATGCTCACATATATCTACAGAAGGGGAAATTTTTCCTGTAGCAGTCGTGATAGTTTAGAAAACGCTTCGGTGATATTTGGCTGAGCTTTGTTACCATGTTCCGATCTGCGGCGAAATCGATTATACTCTGTCTATTATTGAAGGTAGTTGGGCTAAAATTTTCTTTCTTCTCAAGTTTGGCGTTTAAATCTACAAACCCAATTTGCACGTCAAAATATGCTATTTTTTAAGCCTTTATGTGTATCTTGATGGGTTAACTTGTGTGAAAGTGGAGATGAAGCTGCGTAGTTGCTTACCACGAAACCGATTCCAAATTCTTTTTCTTGTCCCATCCATCGTATTTCTTGGGTTGTATTGATGTCAGCCTCGTGATATTTCTACAATAGCTTTTAGTTGTGCAGTCATTCCAGTAAATCATGGACCTTAAATCCGTAGCGGCGGTCGTCTTCATAGGGGCACCGCATTCATGTCATCCTGTGTGTCGTCAAAGGTACTAATTGTTGTGTTGAACGACTGTACAAAGTTTAATTAGGAGATTTGTGGTCTAACGAACATTTGTGAACTGTTCAAACCGCTTGCAATGAGATCGTTTTAAGCCATTCTCAAATGAATGTTGACATAGAAATTATTCACTAATGTAGATTTCTTCAAATGACTCCTTAAAATTAAGACCTTTGAGAGATGCTAGCTGCTGAGCCATTATATTGGCTTATACACAGATACTATATCAGGATATAATTTCTAAGATCGAATTACGGCTATAACCTTTGATACATATTAATTCATATGATACGTAGGGTTCTTCTTTTCCACCTCAAAAGTAACAGATCTTGAAAAACCACCCGCTCCTCTACGGATTCTTCACTGAATTTACGCTTAGACAATATGAATGGTTCTTTATCCAAATTAAACTTCTTTTTGTCAGAAACAATAAACTGATTGAAAAAGAATGCTTCTAGACACATTTCGTGTGAAGTGTTAGTAGGTATTTTCTGAGACCCACAAATTGTGTTCGAACTGCCTTATCCTAAGTACCCCAACGTATCCTAATTAAAAAATATTGAATATGAGTAAAAAATAGCTGAATCTAACGGCACATTTACAGTAGTTTCTAAATACAGATTGCAGCTTGGTGTATGTATATGTTTTATATGGCCTGTCACTATTTCATCTGCTTGTTAGACCCTGTACCGAAGGTACAAGAGCCTATTGGGTTTGTGCAAATGTATGTAACAGGTAGAAATAATGGTCGGAGACCCCCAAAGTTACCCCCATTATGGTCATGAGTGATAGAGGAGTCTAGCCATGTCCGTCTGTCCGTCCGTCTGTATGAACAAAAGGATCTCGGAAACGGTAATAGATAGAGACTTCGTGTTTTTTGCATTCGACTTGGACTGCTCCGGAATTTTACAATTTTATTTTAAAAAACCCATAAGCTCGGGAAACATTTAATGTGTTTGTTAGGCGACCTGAACTGATGCAAGGCCTTTTACAGTCGGTTACGCCCGACTGAAATTTCCTTACTTGTTATATATGTTTTACTCTATGTGTAAGGAGTATCAAAACATATTTACGGATCACCGTGCAATATTAGAAGTGGAGATATCACTGAATATATCACTAACCATTGTTCTTCGAAAATATTTCTGATCAGGAAAAGTTCATGTGGTCTCAACAAGACAGTGCCGGATGCAACACAGCCCGGAAAAATAATTTCTTTCTCTATGAGATGCGATGTGCCAGCAAAGCCGTGGAAGTCTATTTACCAAATATGTTAACCCATCCATAAACCTTTACTGTATTCTTCTATTTATAAATCTATGATTTGCGTGAATTTAAGGAAATACTTTATAAATTGGATGTGTAAAAAAAGTTATAAAATTTATTTTTGAGCACCTCTACTGGTTTTCGAACCCGTTGACTTGGATGTGATGGCACTGCAGTCTTATCTGCACAAAGTCAATAATAACCAAATGCCGAAGCTTGAGAATTGCTTTAGAAAGCCTACTAGGGTCTGCTCTATTATATGTGCAATCAAAAAGTTGGATGTAGAAGTTTGGAGAGGGTCTAAAAAGAGGAGGTTCACTCTGGTAAGGCATCAACAAACCATCATCTACCGGGATTGCTGTGGTAGTCGGTGAATCAAATTTGTAATTTAAAAATTTTAATAGTTTAAATTGCACTTCTTGTGTTACAAGTGTAAAGAGTAAATATTCAAGCTTTGCGACTACGCAAATTTAGTGTTTTTCTTTTTTCCAATAACTTGATTAGGATGTGATTAAAATTGAGCAGTGTATTGATGTGCACGATAAGCCTGAGCAAATATTAAGTATTATAATAGTTCGATGCATTTTCCAGCTCACTTCTGCTCACTTCTGAATATCCTTATAACCATGCAAAATGCGATAACACCCAATAATATGCTTAACAATAATTTCCAGAAGGAATAATCCAAAGCTAATCAGCGCACCGCAACCAAAAATGCCCAACGCATAGCGACACTCGGTGATGCCAATCGAAACAAAACCACCAACGCCACTCTCGCACTTTGGCTTTTGTGGAAACCATTTGCTTGCCTCGCGATGCACCAAACCAACTTCACGTTGCCAGCGTAATCTGTAAAATATGAAAATACTTTGTAAGAAATCCTTTGCGTACAAACACATCAAATTTACTGCCTGCGAAAGAGTTCCTTGTAGGGAAAGTTCTTGCGCGTTGGTATTGCAATCATAGGCAATTGAAATGGTTCCAACTCCATAAGTCCACACTTTTCCGGTTCGTTAAAAGTATCGCTGACTATCTGATAACCCGCCTGCAGTTCTACCTGATAGGCAAATAGTCCTGTACGCATTTTCTCCATGCCAATTATGGGACGCATATAAATATGATCGCCCTTGGAGGCTATTTTCTTGTGGTAGAGATTCTTTGTAACCGGATCGGTAGATTCGGTGAAATAAATCTTATTGTATTGTGTATCCTGTACACCAATTTCCAGCGGTGATTGTCCCAGATCAGCCAATGAGCGTATGGCATCCGAAGGACTCTGCAGCAATGCAACAATATTCGCTGAGAAGGAGGTGAAGAGAAAAAGCGTAGCAACGAAGGTGGTAAAAACTATAATGCGTGCCGAACGATTGTGCACCTCAACGTAGAAACCCTGCTGGCACATGGCGCCCCAGACGAAGATCACACAATCCAAATAGTTCATGTCGTGCGTGTGCGGGGAGAATATCAATTCAATGCAAAGCACCATGGCGGTAATAATGATGAGCACAAAAATGGAGATCCAAACATCTTTCTGAAAGGGCATAGCGAAGATATTGGCGACAGCGGAGAGCGGCGGCTGTCGAAACATTATACCCGCGCGTATACGGTAAGTCTCGGCCACAAAGTCGCACAGCGCCAAGCGATCGAGGCGCATGAATATGGCTAGCTGTCCAAAATCCAGTTCGTAGCGCTGGAAACGACCCATAAGCCCATCGAAAGAACCATTTGGCTGATGCCAGCCATAATTGTCCGTTTGATAGGTATTGTAGCTAATAGAAAGTATGGTATATAAGTTAAAATATACGCTACGATTTATTACCAATAACTTACGTGATATTAAATTTATTGGCCAACTCCAGCATGAGTCGATGATTGACCTTCGAAATGGTATCGATGTGCCGCATTGAGAGATCTTCTATGCCGGCAAAGACATCCGGAAACGCAATGACAATGCCCGTATTGAATTGTATGCCTTCCAGATTTTGACGGTAGGTGATTGCCGAACCGAAATGCCGCAATGCACGTGCAACTTGTCGTCCATTGCGCAACACTGCTGCACCAATAATGCGTCGCTTAAGTGGACGCGTTGCTGCGACCTTATAGACATCCACCAGCGTGTAGTGCGCTGGCTCCGCAGTTGCATTATGCAAGAGCACACGTACCTCACTGTCCGGCGGCAAAAAAATATCCGTATCCTCATCGAGCAACACAAAGTCCTGCGTATCTTCGGACAACAGCAACCAAATGCGATTCGTGGTAAAGAAATTATGCTCTGCAGCAGCAGACCAGCGCAGCAGATTAAGTGCACATGGCGTATTGAAGTTCAACAGGAGTATGCCTAACTTATAGGATATCTGCGGCAACGTAAAGGATAATGGGCGACGCGTTTCATTATCAGCACGGAATGTTTTCGCTGGTCCGAACGCTGGCGTCTCAACGGGCATCAAACTTAGATCAGTGAAAGTCCGCTCATTGCTGATCTGCACAAAGAAATCATTTGTCGCCAGGTGACGTGCCAGCATTTGCAGTCGTTGCTGTTCGCTGCGTGTAACTAAAGAAAAATGAAGAAAATCAAATCAATGTGCTGCCGACACGCACATTCATGTAAGGAAATTTACCAATGTCCTCCTGACAGACGACCACTATCAAACTGTGCACGCCATGGTAGCGAAAATATTCGACCAACATATCGGCCAAGTGATTGCCAGTGCCGCTGGGATTTAACCAGCTGCTCGTGGCATGTGTGCCCTGCGCCGCTGCCTCAATTATGTTGTCTGACAAAGTGGCACTCTTTATTGCCGACATCGTCGAGTTACCAAGTAACATGATGAGTGCGAATCGCAACAGCGCTGGGAATATTAACGAGTTCATTTCATGCGCTGCAACTTTTCTGGTTCACTTCGTTGTTCGTTTGGCCCTCTGTGTTCCTTTTTTTTTTAGTTTTGCTTTTAATACCCTTTACGTGGAGTATGGAAAATTTTCTTATCAGTTTGTTGTAAAGTTTGTTATGCAGTTATGAAGATGTCAGCTAAAAATTTCGTTTGAACCACTCTGTTTTGAAAGCTGGTTTTAAAATTTGTAATAAGTTTTGGAGTATTATTTCCTTGTGTTGCTAATCCAGATTCGGATAATTTAAGAATTTGCATAGTGAAGATATGACCACATCAATCTAGAAATCAACGAAATAAGGAATGTTCTATTGAAACTTTTTCTAGAAAACGTCTAAACCTTTTGCAGTGATGAAGTTCTTGGTATCTTTGAGATACATTTGATGTATTTACTACAATCCATACGAATAGTAGAACTACTGAAGGAGCTGCTCTTCTAACCAAGTCTAACATAAGAATTGTTTTAGTCTAGAACATGATAGTTGCTTTCCTCCAATGAGTAGTGAATTCTGACCGTGAACACATCGCATTCTGTTTACTTCCTACCGAAATTTGTTTGGAGTTCAACTGATTTCGAAGATTTTTACGTTTCTGATTGCGATGGGAATACGAAATATACGATAATGGTTCCATATTGGATCTTTATTTTCCTTGATATCCAATAGATAGAAATAGAGGCTCTCAAACTATAAAAAGTTCCAGGTTATCTGCACGACATGTCTTACTGCTATTCTTATTAAACACCATGCTGAAAACCTATCATGTTACAATGAAAGAATATATATTGATAGAGTTTTTCCTATCATTCCCGATTCTCAGTTTGCTTTCTGATACCAACATGGTGTCATGGTATCAGAGAAAGTTCACAGAGGAAGCATAGCAGTTCCAATTCAAAAAATCGGGGCACACCTACCAAGTGCACACTTCCTCGTACTAAAGTTTTTCCCATTCATCCTTGAATATCGCACAAGCTCTGCACAAATTTTGATGTGTTTTTCTGATTTCTGCCATGTCTATGACTATATGTTGGCCAACTAAGCTTAGAGACCTTACATGTCATAAAGTTAATCCATCTGTTGTCAGCTACGCAGATTGTATTACGTGTAACTATCAAGTTCTTCTCTGTATATCGAATGTCATTAGTGGCACCATTTTTCGCCAGCCTAATCGCTGAATGTTTCAGTATCTAGTCACCTAGATGAGATGGATTCAGTGGTATTCCGCAAAGTCGTTAATCGATCTGCAGTTGGAAATGTAGCCCTACTCCTGTTAGTAGCTTCCAGAATCACTTACACTTCTGCTCGATTCATAGTGGTACATGGTCGGGAAGTCTAAAGTATTCTCTAGTACCTAGGTCTAAGGTAATAGGAGTCCTGGAGTTCTCAATGTAACCTAGTTGAGACTACATTCTATCAACGGTAGCAGTCAGAATGCAGTAGTTCATAGTCGAGCTTAGTGACTCTAGGAGTTGGAGTATCCTGGAGTAATCGAAATTACCACAGTGTCAAAAGTCTATATCCTTAGCCGTAAAGCTATACCTATAGCCTTTTCTCTCTCTTAATAAGATCAAGAGAAAGTGCGATATTAGAGAAATGGAAGAAAAAGTCGTCTACGACCTGCCGTTCGGGAAGAAAATTTCTTGAAGCATACAAGATTCCCTGCCAAGAAAAGCACATACGTCGCCGTGAGAGGAGTCCGAATGAGAGTATCGTTGCCTAGCAATATCGTTCCCCAAGCCTAGAACACAACCATAGGTGACGATGAAATATTGAAAGGGGTGTGGCATATACCAAGAACGTAGTCGACAAGAGAATGAAACAACAGAAAGAAGTCTCGGAAAGCAATACGAATAAGGAGGCATCACAGCAAAGCTCACCACGAGCATGTCCGAGAGTCAGTGGATGCCCACTTGGAACGACTTGAATCCACTAAACAAACAACCTCAGACACCTGTCATAAAGGGCATCGTGGTAAGATGGTAAGGGCGAATCCAACCATCGGAACACCGCGACGTAGATGTAGAAAGATAGAAGAAGATGCCGTTGTTGTGAAGCGTAGAGCTACACTGATGAAAACCACTTCAGATTAATTTTTTTTTCAGAATCACATTCAGATTCTATGCACTTTGAGAGACATATATTGTTTAGTTTTGGCGGAAACTGAAGCCCACTTAGATTGTGACATCATTCCGATGCACCCGTTTGTAATAGTTTGTATAGGTTCTCCGGAAATTTACCACTGCTATTCATTGCCATTTCATTTACGCCATAACTTCGTTGCCTGCCTTTTCCACGTGCCATAAAAGTTCGTTTACTGTTACCCATCCATCCTATTATAACATACAAACGAACGTGTAGATTCTATCCCCTTAAGGGGTCTCTTTGCATAGTCCGAATAAGTGGAACCAGCGAGGAGTTGACCACAATCTTTAGTATCGGGATGAACGCTACTGAAAGCACAATTGGTATCGATAAATGCTATCTCTTGCTAATGATTATAAAATTGTAGAAACAAGACAGGGCAGGGGCAATTTTTTTCCCTTACCCCTTAAAAACATTTGTTGAGATTAAGCAAGGATGAGGAAGTCAATGCTTTTTCTAATATACACATTTATAAACCTTTTAAGAGTTTTAAGAAGAAATGCTGATAATTGGTCTGATTGGTTTTAAGTCGTTAGAATTGGCGTGTGGGGCACCATAACTATTTCATCGCACTGCAATATTATTAAACCAAAGATTGAAAATATCGTAAGTAGCAAGGAAGTATGTTCTTTTTCCTGTGTTGGAGTTGGGATGGGAATATAACTTCTTGTTATCACAGACGACAGAAATGCTTATTATCTGCTTCACCTATTGAGTTGTACTCAACACCGTGGAAAGTATATGTTTGGTAGCAGGTGGAGTGTTTTCTGAATAGAGTCTGTAAAGATTTCAACTGAGCACATTATGATTCCTATAGACATTGGAGTTTCGGACAGAATTTTTACTATTTTCCTTATAGCTAGAAATAGTGGAATTTTTCATATTTTACTTGTAGTTCTTTTGTATATTCTCAAGTTTCCTCTCATTTTCTCCAGGTGTGGTCTTGATCTGTTTGTTTTGCTCTTAGGATCTCCAGGGAAGCGATAAACAATTCTTTGAACTGTAAATTTGTAAAAAATGGTCAGTGAAAAAAAAAAACAACAAAGAGCTCTAATGAATACATCCAAATATTCTGAAGAATTAATATTTTTTTTGCAACAATTAGATAAAATTTTTCCTCGTATAAAGGGTATCAAAAAACGGTTCTTTACCGAAATTGCAAGCTTGTCCTGTTTCACTATTTTTTTTTTTTGCGAATATTTTTCTTCTTTTGCGCGAAACAACTTTTTTGCTGTACGTTTCCGTTACAATTCGTTTCAGGTTCTCATTTCCTTGTCACTTTTATAGCATGCAAAAATGGCACACACACACACACACACACACACACACCTGAACACAATACACAGATACAAACTGAAGCGTTGACAAGTTGAACGTCAGCAACAGCAAAAAAAAAAAAAGCAAAAAATTGCTGTTGCGTGTGAGCTGCGCTTCTGCTGGTTGGGTGCTGCTCCTTTAAAAATTCTTTATTAAATATAATTTCATTCAAATTATGCATTGATTTACGCATTGAAAATGCAGAGAAATGAAGGACATGCACGGACAACCATTCTTCTTCGTCTTTCAATTAAATAAATTGTCTTGTTGAGTTGAGTGCCGTTATTTGCACTGAATTACACTTCGCGCTCATTCGACACGCTCTTATTGACCTTTCAACTTAATAAGAACACATTAAGCGCACATTTTCTCTAATTGATTTAAAACATTAAAACAAACTCAATCACAGCCAAAGTGACGCGGAATGCGTAGCTATTAATCTGTACGGCAAACGCACATGAATGCCAGTCTTTCACTTTAAGTATCTACGGTTTGCTGTGTTGTATCTATATCTTGTATGTTAGTTTGTAGCTCTAGCTACGTGTTATAATCTCGTCCTGCAATCACTATTATACCCAAACACTAATGGTGCCACTTTGTACTCAACTCAACACCATGGCTGACTCGACGTCTTTTTGAGCTATTGATTTAATAGAAGATACACGCAACAAATACTCCGACAATACTTTGTCGGACAAACACTTTTGTTACACTTTTTTTTCTTTCTTTCTGTTATATTATGCTGCATAAGGACTTTGCTTCAAAGTAGCAGGAAAAGTCCTAAAAAAAGAAGATGTAGCTGCAAAAGAATGCTTCAATAACTTTTATCACTTTTAATTGGATATTTTATTTATATATATTATTTACTTGTACAATATTCTAGGTAGACATTGAAGGTGTACGCACACACACGCACGCACACAGTTTAGTACTAGTTTCAATAGTTTGAAGTACACTTCATAAAAGGTGTGAAAAACCAGCGAAACCTTGAGCTTAGGTGTTAATATTTTTCACATATAAAAGGAGTTGAATCGAAAGTATTGAAATTAATATACCCTGTACATATAAGGTAAAAGGGTCTATTAAGTGTTCGCAAACATATGTAATTGGCAGAAGGAGAAGAGGCAGACCCCATAAAGAATATACATATATTCTTGATCAGTTGATATAGACAAGTCCGTCTGTCCGTATGAACAACGGAAACTTG
This sequence comes from Leucophenga maculata, assembly GCA_035044805.1. Taxonomy (NCBI): domain Eukaryota; kingdom Metazoa; phylum Arthropoda; class Insecta; order Diptera; family Drosophilidae; genus Leucophenga; species Leucophenga maculata. Next base: position 302,133 of record JAWNNP010000304.1, on the reverse strand, counting down.
GAGATTATGAGAGATAGTGCATTTAAGTTTCTATATTTACATTCTCCTTTTTCAGATATTTTGTATTCAATCAGTGGCGTAACTATACCATCTGGGGCCCGTGGCAAATTCTTTTGATGGGGCCCTAAAAATCGTCACGTTGTACTCAGTTTAAATTTAATAAACTTCGAGATTTTCAGCGTACTCAATTACACGTTGTATATGTCCCACTAATGGCCATAGGCCTCCTATCTTAGGCGAGAGTTAATGCTCTGTAGTCCCCACGCTAGCCCAATGCGTATTGGAGACTTCACATTTACCATTAAGGCATTTGAAAGATCGGTGGCTTTATACTGAAGTGCTTTAGAGGCTGCATCGATAGTAAGTAGTATTTTGCAATAGAAAACCAATAACATAATAAAATTGTAGTTTTCGATCTTCTGTTTGAGTGAAACAGCTTCATTTTTTTCATCTGTTTTGCAATTTAACAGAATGGTTTTCGTTAGCGCTTTTTGGACTTTAAAAAACCGAACTTTTAAAGCAAAAACGGCATCATAACGTCCTGCCCATCTAGTAGGGTTTGATGTTTTTAATGTTATTGAAGTTGAAGACTCACTTTCTTTATTAGATATAAAACTTGATAAAATATTCCATCTTTTGATACTATATGCCCATCAATAACCTCTATGCATATCAATAACCTCTCTCACTGCATCATTGAGTACAAGGTTTAAATTATGAGCAACACAGTGAATATATATGGCATTTGGCTCGATATCTTTAATAAGTTTTTCAACTCCACCATAAGTCCCTTTCATTTATGAATTTAATGATATGCTTGGACTTCATGAAATCCTAAAAATGTTTCTTTAATGACAAGTGTCTTTGGGATCCCATTACCATCTTTTTCGATCATACAATAAGGTTAAGTTCACAGATTTGATAAATTTTTGAAATATCTTGAGTTGTATAGAATATGATAGAGTAGAATGGAGCGGTATTTATTTCATTTATGAGTGCATTTTCTACTTTTAGAACCAGGGCAGAAATTAGCTCATTTTGTATTTTTGGACTTAAGCATTTTATCTAGCCCTTTGGTTTACTTAATAATTCTTGTAAAATCGGGTCGCATTTTCCTAATAACTCAACAATACTCAAAAAGTTTCCTTTGGAGCTTGGATCACTGCTATCTGCGTTTTCTCTGTGGCCACGAAAGGCTAAATTACACGTTGAAAGTGTCAGAGTAACATCAAGGAGCCTAGAAAGTACTTGGCGCCAAAAAGATTTTTCTTTTTTTAATCATAGACTCTTGCTTTTCATCGAGTGTTCCACTGTTGATACGTAAGACAGGAATCTAGATGAATTTTTGATGTCTCGTGTCTTTGTATGGCATCTACAATATGTTTCCAGTCGTCATAGCCCTCAATCCAAACATTTTGTATTTTCTTAGATGCCCGATTTGCGAATAACCAACACGGTTCACAATACGCCTTCTGAAGTATTAAAGAATAGGATAGCCATGTACGTTCAAGTTTCACGCCAGACTTGGAAAGAATATAGAAATGTTTTTCTAGAAAAGATCTATTGTCACTATCTTTTAAGAAAGGACCCTTAGGTTTACAATGTCCGTTCTCAATCACGAACCTTTTTGACTTGATCACAGTTAGCTCTTTAAAATTAACCTTATAAGTAACATATGGCGAAGATACAATATTGTTCATGCTAAAATATAATTCTCTTTGATTTTTGCTAGTACCTTGTTGTGGTTTTTCTGGATCTGGATAGTCACTGGTGTTGGGTGCTGCATCTGATAATTCTGGTATACTTTTAGTGAGGTCCAATTCTTCACTTATGGAGCACTGTTTACTCGACTTTTCATTATTTAAGTCATCATTTTTCAAGTACTGACTAGTTTTAGGTAGTTTTTTATTTTTTTCTTCAGTCTCCCTCTTTCGTTTTTCGCTCCCACTTTTATATTTTCTAGAACTAGACATTTTAATATCTAACTTTCACAATCAACTTTACTATGCCACCATTTTCATATTCAATGAAAGAACAAATACGAAAAATCAAAGATACAAATCATCAATTGTCAAAATAATCACACAAAGAATACGCAGTCAGTAAAGCCCTCATGAAAAAATATCAAATCCAGAAATCCCCTAACATAGTGTTGCTAGCTAAAATGAATCAACATCTTTTTGTTTAGGTTGGTTGAAATGCTTAACGATTTACTTGAAATTGTATAATGGTCTTTAGTGGTCTCACTTTGGATTTTAAGCAGAACTTATAAAAATATACTTTTCGAATAAAATAAAATACTCAGGTACAATGTTACAACATATTTTTGAGCTCGCGGCCTCTTGGGTCGGGGGCCGGTGGCATTTTGCCAGCCCTGACACCCTATTGTTACGCCACTATATTCAATGTACGTGTGTCTTCCCAAGGGGAGTTAACCCATACAAACCCTCCATCTGATTTTTTTGTATGAAAAGTTGTTATAGATTGTACCACTAGAAGAGCTACTTCCCATACAAATCTGCCTTAAAGGGGGTAGCTCTCCTACAAAAAGTCGAGTTGACATCAATATTTTGGATATTATGAAATATAGAGTCTTCAAGTTTCAATATTAAGTTACCTGACCATTATTTCTACCTGTTACATTTGCACAAAACCAATAGGCTCTTGTACCTTCGGTACAGGGCCCAATAACCCATACGGAATATATCCTCTATACATATTTCAGGTACAGGGTATCTTGAAGTCGAGTACACTCGACTGCATCGTTCTTTCCATTACTTTCCATTACAGGGTCCAATAACCCATACGGAATATATCCTCTATACATATTTCAGTTACAGGATATCTTGAAGTCGAGTACACTCGACTGCATCGTTTCTTCCATTACTTTGGGAAGTAAAATAAAAATTTGAGAATTATTTTAGAAATTTATTTTATTATATTATATAATACTACCTGAGCCCAAAGCTGACATTGGACAAAATTATAAACCACTTTTAATTGCAGGAGTCAACGAATACAGAGAGTGTCAAAACGAAGCGTTCTCCATTTCCCCGTTGCCCTTTAATTAATTTAATTTTAATTCTGAAATAGAAAAATTTGCAGAGTAACAACGATTTTGGTGCCGTGTCAGCGTCTAAGTCATATTTCTTCCGAAGTCCTTCCAATATGTATCAAATCGTATACTTCTTCATAATTGATTTTTTTGTATGACGCTTAAGAAATAATATCCTTAAAATCAGTCAAGACGTTTCGGATATTGGAATTTGCAAAATCTTCAAAACACCATTTGATATATTGAGTATAGAAACGTGTTCCGGATTATGTACTTTTTAAACGGGGTTTTCGGCAAATTCTGTCCCTTAATACAATATATTATCGCGTAGGTATATAATTTTCTAGATTTTTTTTTAATATAGTCTTGGTATGCTCTGAACTCGAACAACAAGCAGAAATCATAAAACTTTTTTATCAATTTATCAACTAATGCCAAGTTGAGGTCCCGGTAGAAGGTGGTTGTGCAGCCTTTGCACCTTAAGTTGAACGGCAGATTGGAGTCATTATCTTGGCAATTATGGTGCGTTTGTTCTGCAAGGAGAGATTGCTGCACAGGCGTCAGTTTATGTTGCGCATCCTACACCGGCACGTTGTCATTTTGGATTGAATGTGGTACTTGAAGGTGAGCCTCATATACAGATTAATAGTAAATTGGATATGCATATGTGGGTACTGCTGCCGACGAAGGGTGAAGCACATGTAAATGCTTTTACTGGCGTTGAGCTTCACGTTCCATCTGTAGCCCTAGTCAGCGAGAGCTACTAGGTACATCTAGTAGTAATAGCTAAAAAGAACCGAGTCAGGGCAAAGTAGGACGAAGGCAGTTTCTTCTTGACTTTTTGCAAGGTGACAAACTAGATCAATTGCCTGCTCGATATTCACGAAGAGTGCTCGCAAAATGTGTCCGGTGACTCTTTGTAGTTGCTCTACCGTACAACGTCCACAACAGAAGCCAGTAATGGCCAATCTTCGCCAAACCTTCGAAATTGTATTCAAGAGACTAATTGGCTGCAAGGATCCAGCGTCCATTTTCGGTTTGCCCAGTTTGGGAATCATTATGATGACTGCTTCCACACTGTCGGAAAATACTGCAATTGGATAGCACTTTCCGGATGCGTCTTCAACGTGCGGTTACCAATTGTTGCTTTCTCGGGCTTCATAAGCTTGATTATGGGTTCAACATCTTCTGGTCAAATGGATCCTCAGATAGGTCGAGCTGGAGTAGTGTTGAATGGAACAGTTTCGTAGCATCTGCCTCTTCAGTTGAGGCTAATTCTTCGAGGTGTGCTGCAATGGCAACGGCAACGGATTTTCTTTATCAGAGCCGATCTAGTTGCCGATGGGAACAAGTCGAGTCGAGTGTCGTCTAGTAGCCTTCCATAGGGATAGCTTGACGTTTGATTCAGTGTCCATATTCTACAGCATATTGTCTAATATCTGTCAGTATAGCTCAGACTTGAGTCGGCTGTTGAACTGTTGCTCGAACCAACTTTTCGCATCATTTGATCGGTTGAATATCATATTACAGACTCTAAAACATGACAACGATGCACGTTACAAATCATATCCCGTGCAAATCTGAAGAAAAACTTGTAATTTAATTCATGTATTTTAGTTTTTTCTTAAAGTTTAACGCATGAATGGAAGCATCGGAGACAACATTAAGAATTGATGAAATTAAATAATTGATCTGTCCATCTGACTGTCCGCTAATTGATTGAATTGAAAAGCCATCAAACGTTAAAACTAGTCATTGGTCACGCGCACTTGTAGATATAGCTTCCATACAAAACTTTCTAAAGCTATTAAATGAATGAATGTGGAAATCCCCCTTCATCTACCAATTTCACAGATTGGGACGGTCAACATTATTAAACATTATTTCTTTGACATGGAAAATTGTCAAAACCTGTAGTGACTCGTCTGATCATTCGATTAAACACCGTGAAATAGCTTCTTTGGGATTATACGAATGGTAAAATCTTAAACTTATTCGGTTCAATCTGGTCATAAATCTCCATAATACGGGTTTATAATACTTTGTTCGGGTCTGTCGTTGGATTTGTATAGATTATGTGATCGAAACCGCCAAGTGCTATGTCACCATCATCAACGCATCTGGCCACAGAGATTTCATCAAAAACAAATTGTTTTATACATTCTATACTGATTGCGATTTCTTGATAATTGCTGTTGGATCCCCTTCATCTTGGGTATCAAATAGTTGGTTGTTAGTTTTAACAAGATGGTCTCATCGGAAATCAAGAAAAAAAGTAGCTCCCAATATCAAGAAGATTGGTTACAATCCATCTGCTGTTGCTTTCATGCCAATATCTGGGAACATTTTGGAATCTCCACCCAAATGAGTTGGTTCATGGATAGAAAATTGTTCGTAAAGATGACAAGGCATGAAGCCCTCACTGAAGCTGTTCCTGATGACATAGTTGGTTTAAACGTTTAAAACGATAAAAGCTAATTGCGTTGTGGCACCGTTGCTGGTGACTTGAAGAATAACCCACATAGTGTTGAACCACCCTGCCCAGTTAGCCAATGGTCACACTGGATTATTGAATTTCCACACCGCTCGCAGTGCTTGCAATTTCAGCGAAATCAAAGGGAATGTCGATTGTTGTTCTGACAGTACCATGAAGTATCAGTATTTGCCACCTTGGTGCCATCTAAGCCTCTGTGTTTTGAGTCCTGAAGTTCCCCAAACTGGTACGCCTCGCCGTCTGTGATCCTGTTGGTGTCATCAAGTCGGATAGCATAAAAAAAGGACCATACTTCGAAATTAGAAGGTTTTATTATAACGGATACACCGAAAAAAGTACGAGAATATTTTTGATCAGTTCAACGAGTCTACCGGTATGCAAGTCCTCTATGTAAGAGACAGAAGGAGGCGAAGCAGGCGCCATAAAGTCTTCTTGATTAGCAAAAACTGACAGGCATGCCCGACTGTTTGGCTGTCCGTATGAAAATCACGAACTTGGTTACTATAAAAAAAAGTACTTTCATGTTAGTCTCTGCTATTCCTACTTTAGATGACTAGTGCCAACCATTCTTTAAGGAGTATTACTCATAAAAATCTGTACCTCCTTTTTTAGTTTTTAAATGAAGATATTGTTGTCTTAGTTGATGTTCCTTTCGCATTCAATCGACACATACTAGTTATGAAAAATAAAATGCTTGACAGCTCGTGTGAAGCGTATACGTTGGGAAGTGTCGTTCTAACACCTTTTTTTCTTCTACATTATTATACACAACCTATGAGGGTGATGCTTTATGATGCGTTTGTCATATTTGATAAGTAGCTTAGGGCGGCAGTTGCTCTGACATTTTTTCTAATTACAAGGCAGCTGCGAGAAAATAATTGAAAGGCAGATACTCGTGTTGCAAGGATGTCGACTCTTGTTACCTGTGTAGTTGGAGAATTAAGTTAATTGCAGCTTTTTTTCTTTAGTTTTGCTGTTTGAAAAAAACGAACTAAGTACATAATATGCGCATTAGCTTTAAATAAGGCATACCCTACTTATGACTGTGCATTTTATTTGCATTAATCACTTCGTGACGCGCTGTCAGTTTCCTTTTCAGCTGGCAATCATTACAAAAATGTTGTTTCTCCTACTTCAGCATTAACAAATATATTTCATTTATTTATGCAACACTACTTGCCACAGCGCAGCACCACGCAATGATTAATTCATAGAAAATTACTTGGCAAATTGTATTTCGGCTTTTTAAAGTAGCCACTCGAAAATTGTATCCATAAGATACATATGTACATGCTGCACACCAGCAGCTTCTACTTAGGTATTTAAGTAACTTTTTTCTTGCTGTTTCCTATCTTATTTGCTGCTTTACGCTTCATTGTGCTGGCTTGTTTTGTTTTATTGAGCGTGAATTATCGGTAAGGAGACCCAAGTCAAAAAGGATTTGCCTATCAATATGCTGATATTTATATCCTTGCCAAACGTTCTTGCTCATTATGCATGCGTACTAAATAATGAACCCTTGATTTTTGCCGTTGATCCTTAATAGCAACGAGATACTTCAATTCAATCTGCTGTGGATTTTCTTTTCGTTTGCACAGAATTTGCAATGATTTGCCTTTTTTCGTTGTGTGCTTTTGTATGTATTTGCTTGCGTCCTTTTTCGTTGCTCCTTAGCAATTATCAAACATTTTTCACTTGGGTGAATCACAGCTCGTTTGATATATTTGAATACAATCTCCACTTTAACAATTAGTCAATGTGGATTCAGTAGATACGACTGTGTAACCTCTGAATGACCTTCATTGTAAGTATCCAATTCGTTGGGGATATTGAGGTAGCAGCTGAAGAAAAACCGCAATAAACCTTTTAGCTTTGACGCCTTTAAATGTAGCGTAATCCATCATCAATACCACGCGATACATAAGGTAAGGATAATGGTGCTCTGCACTGCTCAAATTCAATCCCAATGTTCGATAACGATGCCTACGTACGACGAATCTGTGCCGCTGAATGACTGACTGAGCGCAGGATTATTGAGTCCTTTCAATTTTGCCGTTGAATAAATTCTTTGAAACCTGTTGAAAAGCTGGAAATGTTATTTCGATACATGCCTGCGTATGTGCAGAAAAACACGCTTAGCAGCCATATCAATCAAAAGGACCCGTATGCTATATGCACAACGCCTACCTTTTATTTATTCCTTCTCTTCTCTTTTCTTTTTTTTTTTTTTCTTAACATGTGTGATGTAGCTCAAAGCCTACCTGTACCTAATGAAACGGCAGATTTATCTCTTGGAAATGTATCTGTGCCACACGCCACACGTACTTGTCTGTAGCTTATCCTTAAAGCCTTTTGATACACGCATCTATTTGCTGTTATTGATGCTGTTACATCTTCGTCTGCTACATCAACGTCAGCGCTAAACTCAATTAATAAGCCATAAATGTTCAAAATGCAATACACTCGCATAGCAAACTAACAAGTCCTTAATTAAAAGCTATAAAACTCAAAAGTGCTTTATGAGTTGTCAATCAGCGTCACAATGCAGACATTCTCAAAGTCCTTGCACCAATAATTAATTATATTATCTATCACTCCACTCTTGTTCAGAATTGCGGTGTCGTATGCTTGCTCATTAATCATTATAAGTTTGCGCTACAATTGTCTATTCGATGCCGTATTTTATTTGTTTTGGGGCTGGAAGATAAATTAATTTCGGTTCCGCAGTGGAGTATTGATTCCAATTTTAATTTAAAATTGTTCTTTTTGTTAATTTGCTAGTTTGCTACTTATTGAAAGCATCAACTGTTGACATTTTAGAAAATATTAAAGCTAGGCCTATAGATCGGTTAAACAAAGGGTTGAGGATACATATTAATTGATTTATTGCTGTATCTAAAGCTTTAAATGAGAAGAGATGGGGTCGTTTGCATAAGTTCAAATTGTGAGGAAAGTTGTTGATTGTCATTCACTTGGGAATGGCCAACAAAGATTCGGGGGGTAGGTACAAAATTCCGGAGCAGTCCTAGTCGAATGCAAAAACAACGAAGTCTCTATCTATTACCGTTTCCGAGATCCTTTCGTTCATACAGACGGATAGACGGACATGTCTATATCGACTCCTCTATCACTCATGACCATAATGGGGTTAACTTTGGGGGGTCGCCGACCATTATTTCTACCTGTTACATACATTTGCACAAACCCAATAGGCTCTTGTGCCTTCGGTACATGGCCTAACAACTGCAATGAAAAAAACAAGGAAGCCTCGGATAGAACCCTATGATGATGACCCCCACAAACGATATAAGGACCACGAATTACGGATATGCACTTGCAATGTCTGCACCCTTAATAGGGATGGTGCAAATATCCAGCTGGTTGAAGTCCTTGAAAGATGCAAGGCCGACATCACTGCAAACCAGGAAATAGGATGGATAGAACAGGGTTGGTCTAAAAAAGCATCCTGTGACATCTACTGTAGCTGCCATGCGAGTAAGCACGAATTTGGATGTGGTTTCGTAGTGAGTAAGAAACTAATTGGTCCCGTCTCCAGATTCACGAGCGTCTAGCAGCGATACGCATCAAGGAAGGCATGCTTCGAGCGTCTTCGAAGCATGCGTTACGCGGTCCCAAGAACGACTCGGACCATTATCTTGTCGCAGCCAAGGTACGCACTAGGCTCAGCGTAGTGCACGCCGCACGTTCCAACATGCAATGAAAGCTAGACGTCGACAAGTTGCAATCAGAACAGACCGCCGCAGCCACACACTCTCCCGACTGCTCCGGGAAACCACTCCGTCTTCTCAAGATGTATGTGAGCAGTAGAAACATATCACCCAATTCATGGAAAGGGCTGCCAATGAGATCATTGGTTAAACAAATCCTGTGACTAATTGTAATAGAGAAACGGAGAGAGCAAAAACGTCTTTCATACGCAAGAAACGGATTCACTGATAGGACGACATCAGTGTGGCTTTAGACCAAAAAGGTCGACCAGTGACCAAATATTCCCAGTGTTGTAGAAAACTTCGTCTATCTTGGATCCGAGATAACCAGCAACAACAACGTCAGCCTGGAGATCAGGCGAAGAATCACGCTTGCAACCAGTTGCTTTTTTTTTGGCTAAGCAAATTAGAAGTAAAGCCATTTCTCGAAAGACAAAAATCAAGCACTATAAGACGCTGATACTCCCGGTCCTACTGTAGGGCGCAGAGGCGTGAACCGTGATTGAGTCAGATGAAACAGCGTTGGAAGTCTTTGAGAGGAAGATTCTCCGCAGGATTTTTGGTCTTATTAGAGTCGGCTACAGGTTTAGGTCCTGTATAAACCGCGAGCTGTACGAGCTATGTTTAAAATTCCAGCGGCTGCACTCCTCATTCCCTCATTCGAATGGATGAAAGAGCTCCAGCACGCACGGTTTACTTGGGGGCCCAAACTTGATTAAAGGACGACGCAATAGACGACCGTGCACTCGTTGGAATGACCAGGTATGGAGAGATCTCTCCGTACTTGGCATTCAAAACAACTGGTGCCACTGCGTACCTTCCTTAATGCGGCCATGACCGGAAGAGGGTTTACGGCCATTTGAGTAAGTAGGACTTCGCCGGAATTTGGCGAGACGGATTGTTGATTATGGGTTGGTTAAAACTGTTGTTGTGGGCGATATTGTTGGAATTGCTGTTGCAGGTGGTATTGTTCGAACTGTTGTAGTGTTCGGTATTTTTGGGGTTGACGATACTGTGCTGTCTGTGTAAGCTCGGGATTACATTGTCATGGATAATTATTTAAAGGAGAACCTTTATAATAATATATGTTTTCTAACTTTGGCTCTTTCATGCTAAGAAGATGAGCTAGATCTTCGCTGAGCCCTCTTACGAAAGTGTATACTGCCTTATCGTGATAGGTTTGTGTCATAACGTTGAGTGCATCTTCACTCAAATCTAGACAATCTACCTGTTTCTACAATTAGAGTCAAATGATAGAATATTTTCTGATAAAATTCAGTAATCGAATTATTACCTTGTACCAAGTTTGTCATTTGGTACTCGAGAGCATCAGACACTTTTTTATTTGAACCCAATCTAAAGGAGTTCAGTACGCTTCGAAATGGCTTCAGCTTCTCGGACAATTTTCAGTATGCAAGATTGGAAATTAACAAGGCTTTGCACCAAGAGTTAAACTCTTCAGGCTTGCCTGAAAAATTCCTCAAAGTTTTTACTGTGTCTTCCCTGTGTCGCTAATATTTTGGAAGAAGTGTATGTTTGGATTAGATTCTGGTTCTATATGGGGATTAAGGGTTTGTTTCATGATACTCAATATCTCTGCCTTAGGGATTCAGACAAGGATAGGGGAAGGTTTAGTGAAAATCAGGCATGAAATTGTTAAGGCTTTCCGGCTCTCAATTAGGTCGTCTACTTCTTGCATACAAATTTTTGTCGATGGATGTTTGCATTCTCCCTATAAAAATTCAAATTTGTAATACTTAAAAGTCACTACGTTAATTAGTTTTAATTCGACTGTTCCTGCTCGGGCGCCAATTCAACGAATCAAATCATTATTTAAAGACAAAAATTAATTTAATTGTAGCAGTTAATTGTACCAGTTTTGAAGACTCATCTTCCTTTTGCACCTATTGAGCTCTTCACAACGACATGTTTTTAATTTTCAGAGAATTTTATTGCATCAATTGTATACAGTCTAACTATGGGGTGGTTTTGGGTAAAAATTTACTGTATTTTGTTTAATTTGACCCAATTTTATGGTTCCGGAACTAATTTTATATATATCCAATTTTAGCAGCTTTGAAATCTAACCCTGTTGCTGACGTAGTCGCCTTTTGTCTATCATTTTCTCCAACTCCTCTCAACGTTTCGTTTCGGCTCCTTTGTACACGTCTCTTAGTTATCTAAATCAAATCAATTAGTTACACCTTGTTTTTTTTATTTGTGTTTTCAGCAATTTTTGTTTCTTTAACGCCTGCGTTTTTTTTTTCTGTTTTTTGTTTCTTTTCGATTTTGCTGCCACCATTTTTTCTTTTGTTCACCTTTACGGCAATGCCGGCCCGAAATCTCCATTGCCATCTTGTTGGTATCGTTCCAATCATCGTCGTTGTCGGCATGTTGCCAATTTGGCTCGTTTTGTTCGCTCATTCGTAAATCCAAACAAATCATCAATTTTCGCAAATTATACGTAATCCAGCAGCTTCAATTTGTTGTTGCTGTCGTATTTGCCTTAGCCAGCTGCCCCACACATCCTTTGCACTTGAGTTCCACGTTCGGCCTAATTGCTTTCAAGATTTTTAGGCTGGCATTTAAGTTTTTTTTTTTTCGTGTTTCCTTCCTGTTTTTCTTTTCTTTTTACGATTTACGTTATTTGTAGTTGTTTATTTTTGCTGAAATGGCGCCTTTTTGCTTTAAAAAGAAGATGTTAACGAAAGTTTGGAAAGTTGGTGAAGTTTTTTGACATTTCAAATCATAAACTATTTAAAGAGCCTCAATTCGTAAGATTTGGCTAGCTTTAAATGTTAGCAAAGCACATTAAATAGGCTACTTAAGAACAGCAAAAATCCAACATCCTCTTCCGATTCAAAGCAAAGAAAATCAATTGCATCTTCTTTTTTGGTTGATTTTTCTGTTTCAGCATATTCTCTCATTTAGCATAATCTTTCATTTAGCTATTTTGAGAAAGGAAATAGCCACAGGAGGCTAAGTCTGGAGAATATACTGGATGGGGTAGCGCTTCGAAGCTCTATTTGTGGATTGTCTTGAGGGAAGAACACTTCTTTCATCGCCAATTGCGGTCATTTCTGCTTCAAATCAATATCGACATTACAATAATAATTTCTGGTATACAAGGAGACTCTATGTAAATGGGTTAGCGATGTTTCCAATAAAAAATATTAACTTGTACAGAAGATTTTTCTACTTCAACGAAGTCTGCTGTTTAACAAACTTCGTTGAGCGAAATGAAACATCTTTGTTTCAATTCTGCTTACATGTATTAGGCTAATCTGCCTCTTTCATTAAAAAATATTTTCATATTTAGAGCATTAAAAATCTTTTTTATTGAAACAATCTAGAGTCAGCCTATTTGTTGAAGATCCCGACTGATTTCTACATCAACCGAAATTAGTACAAATTGTCGACAAATTCACATACACTTCGTTGATCCATACACTGCCTAAAGTCTCCCAAAGAACTATAATAAATAATTTTTGCCAGAAATCAAATCTTGGTGCTTACACAGCAAAAAAATCTTTTATCTTTTGATATGCGTAGTCTGCAAGTTTCTATAAATAGACTTTAAGTTTGCACGTTTCATAAAAATACTTCAAAAATAAAAACACTTCGTGTCTTAAAAACAAAGTAGAGATAAAAAGTTCCAATAAATTTTATATTCCAACATAATGAAAAATTCCAAAGACTTGTTGACTAGCTAATCTATAACATTAGGAGTAACATATTAAATAAGGAAAGAAAAAAATGTTTAACTTGGGTTAAACCGATTTTTAAATGCTCTTCACATATGCCCTTGGCTCAGCAACGCTGGAATTTAATATTGCTTAGGATTTAATAATGCTTAGGATGACATTTTTAGTGAGTAACCTCCTTGACCGCCAGAATGCGCTGCAATAGCAAAAATGATTATGTTGCCTAATGTTTGTTGACGTGTTTGACATCATGTTTAGTATGGGAAAAACTGATTTTCGTTCTCTTATAAAACATAATTTTTTGAAAGGCAAAACGGCGAATGAAACAAAAGAAAAATTGGATAAATAATATGGAGCTAATGCTCCTTCAGATTACATCGTTAAATATTGGTTTCGAGAATTTCGATCCTGCCGCTCGGTGCCGCGCATGCTGACTCCGGAACAAAAATACGAAAGCGAGCACACTTCGAAAGAATATTTGGACATGAATGAGAAACGAATGAGTGCCTGGCAATGGAATGAATCCGACACGAGTGCTCCGAAGCGGCCGAGGGAGGCTCAATGGGTCGGAATGGTCATGGCTTCCGTATTCTGGGATTCGCATGGCATACTCTGACTACCTCGAAACAGAAAAAAAAGCATAAACAGCGACTACTACTGCGCATTATTAGAGCGATTGTAGGTCTAAATCGCTGCAAAGCGGCCTCACATGAAGCGAACAAAAATTTTGTTTTTGAAAGAAAATGTGCCGGCACACAAGAATATCACAACCATGGCTAAAATCAATGATTCAGTGCTTCAATTGCTTCCTCATCCACCTTATTCGCCCGATTTGCGCTCCCTCGGACTATTATCTCATCCCAAACCTCAAAAAATGGCGCGTGGCATTAAAAAATTCAGCTCGCGCGAGGAGATCATTGATGCCGCGGATGAGTATTTTGCAGAGATTTCCAGAAAATTACTTTTTGGACGGGACCAAAAAAGTTGGAAAATCTCTGGAGTAAATGTGTTGATCTATAAGGGGACTACATTGAATAAAAAAAAACAAATTTTGTAAAAACATATTTTTCATTCTTAAGGAATTTACTTACTTACTTAATTGGATTCACCTAATTGGAGAGAGTTTCATTAAAATTATTATTATTTAAAAAAAATTTATTGGTTTCAATTAAATCGGTTTTTCTAGTGTATTTCGAGTTGAGAGTTTTATTAACAGTTAGAGGACTTTGATTTAATTTTGTAATTCCATTTCTTAAATTGGAAAAATTGGCGACGCATCAATTGGAAAAATAAGCGCACCACGTCTAGTAGTCAACGAATCCGTAGTTTCTAAAACCTTCAGAATTATGAGATAATTTTCATGTATGCATGGAATAAAAAACGCATGAAAGGTCTTCAAGCAAAATATGAACCAGAAAATAGTACTCCCGGGTGCACTACGCTTTATCCTCATATATGGAAAATAGAATCATACATTTTCTTCAATCCAAATGAAACCATAAAATTATCATTTTTAATAATTAAGTCCCTCTTATTTCTTCTTCAGATAGTTAGAATTCAATGACCGTGACACCTCTATCAATAAACAGAAATTCGCATAAAAATTTTTTTTTACAAAATTTTCCTTTTTTCATTTACCTAAAAACAACAAATTTGGTTTATATTCAATTCTAACGAAATAATCCATATATGTCTGTGTCGGAAGTGGTAGCCCTCGCATATAAGTGTGTTCAATTTCCTATATTTTTTTAAGAGAAACATTTTGTTGTGGATAGTTTAACTTGAAACAGTAAATTTGTTGTACCCTACACTAATACTATTAAAATTTCGCACACGAATTCAGATAGGAATATATTCTCCATACAAATTGAAGGTTCAATGGGTGTACAGAGTATCTCATGCTTATATGCTTCGCTCCACATTTCAATTGGAAGAGCAGCTGAATCAATTATTTCAACTCCATTAATCAAAACTTCGTGGGTGAAATCATCTTGGTAATACCTTCTTAGTCTTCTCGTGAATGTGAGGTTGCTAGCTAATTGTGCTACTAGTGGTCATTGTTACTCTTAGGTCATGGTGGATTATAGTATAATTTATGTACCACGGAGCACTTTTACAGCGGAGAATTTTCAATGGAAACCTTTGACGGATTTACAGGTTGGAACTTAATGATGAGCCACGTTCCATAAGTCCACTTTGGTTTGTAAATAAGTATTTTATTTTATGTTGAGACAATTAAGTTTGGCCTAAAGAACCAATAAATATATCTTAGTCTCAGGATAAGTAGCTTCATTATGGTTCAATTAAATTGCTCTCTTCTGATACTTGATGCTCACATCGGCCTTGACGTCATAACTACCTTCTGTGATTGTATCATAGTTTCTTTTTACATTACATTATTCTTTTTGTTCCGATTTCCACCCTAGCAGTGATAACTTCTCTTTCTGTTACACTGTAATCTGAATTCTAAGGAATATGTTGTAAGATTATTTTCCCGACTTAAAAAGTTTATTAAGATTATTCAAAATTCCGCTGAAAATACTTGTAAAAATCTAATTGTTTGTAAGTGCCGAAATGAGAAATATTCAAGTGTTTGTCAACCATTAAGAAACAATTGCTCGATTAGATCATGAATGAAGTATAAAAACAGATAAACTATTGACAAGTCACGTCTAATGTTATAAAGGGGAAAGAATTTTTGGATGTTTGTAACAAATAAACTCAAAAACCACTGCACTGATTTTTAAAATGTTTTCACCAACAGAATGCTTCATTAGCCCTGAGTAACATGGGCTACAAATAAACCCCACATATTAAGGGACTCCATAGTTAAAATAAGAATAAAATCAAGTAGGCTAATGTTACCTAAGTAACAAATGAAAATATTGAAGCGGAAGATAGAGAAATGTAATGGAAATCTCAAGCCTTTGTCTCAAGAAGCTTCAAGCTTGTGGGAAGAATAAGTGAAGAACAAGGGAAAGGTTCCGTCATGATATTAAGGAAACCGAATGAAGATATTAGGGAAGATGGAATACGAACATGCTAGCTGATTGCTGCTGGTCTTTAAAACGTGATCTTCCATCACAAACTTAAATCCAAAAAGCGAAGTTTTCTTGAAATTCAGTGATTTCTTCGTTACCATGTTTTATTGTAATATAATAAACTATTAATTTTTATTATTGGACTATTATAAGATTCGCCATTTTAAATTTTCAAAATCTGACTTCAGAGTCTGAAGTCCAGACTTATAATCAACGATCCCGAAAATATCAAGTGTGATGTTTTATTACATTTGTATCCCTAGATACAAACACAACCTCTGCTCTAAGGGTGCATGCAAGCAGTGGCATACGACTCATTTTAAAGGGCGTGGTTCAGCCTTTAATTTCTGATATCATCAAAGTTTGTATCAAAGTTTGTATTTGTATCAATGTTATTTTTTTTAGAGGTTTCAACCCCTATTTTCTCGAAATCGTGATGGGAAGTTTTTCAGCCCGGACTTATGTTCTTCACGAAAAATATTTAATAAAGCTAACATTTCTTAACTATAAATATTTCATTTCAATTTCTTTTGTGATCTCACGCGTTTCAGACATAAAATTAGCAGATCTGAAGAGGTTGCCCAAAAGTTGAAAAGGTTCACAGTTTCTCTAGTCCGTAATAATCTATACTTCTTGTAAACGTTGTTTCAGCATTATTGGGCTGCTTATAACAACTCTCTTATTGGTAGGCAACCGAATTTTGAAAATATTTCTGTGACTTTTTACAAATTACAAAAATTCAAGACAAAAATTGGACTGATGAAGAACGAGGATTTTTCCAATGTTCTGGAGTTAAATTTTTAATCGTAGGGAACAAGAGATGTTGTACAAATATTCGTACCTGATTAAATATAAATGCGAAAGTTTGTGATGATGTATGGATGGCGCCGAAACCGTCAAACAAATTGGTATGATTTTTGGTATAGAGAAAGAATTGATAATTTTTGTTAGAGGAGGCGTTGCCCTATCCCCCATATATGCGATAAAAAAATTTTTATTCAGAATCTAAAATGTTCTAATCCAAAGAATTTGCTCCAATTTTTGGTCCAAAGAACATGTTTTTTATATTTTCTTCTAAAAACTTTGAAGATGTTTTTGAAAAGATATAAAAGTATCTGATGAGAAAATCGTGATTCTATAGACTCCTCGGACATCATCCCAATTGAAAGTGAATGCAATCAATTATTTGCGCTCTATAAATAAAAAAATTATGGATAGATATGGTACCATAGATATTTGAACACAAATATTTCCGTTGTTTGAAAACAAAATGCCGGAAAGGTTGCAGATTTTACAAAACTTTTACTCAGGTGCTTATCGGTGGTTTCAAAATCAGGGACAATAGCGAATTTTCATAAAGTTTTTATTTAATTTTTAGATACAAGACACATCTCCCTTGTGACACATTAAAAAAGAATACGCCTATGTTTAAAAGCTCGCGACTGATCAAATTTCGAGAACGGAAAGAACCAAAAAAAAAATATGTGATAATACCCTCAGCGATAATGTTTCATTTTGACTTTAAATAATATTTAAAAACTTGAAGTGCTCACTATCTTGCCATCTCTCTCGTGCACACAATTTCTTATCAGTTGGTACCTAATGCTGACGTGTGATTGTATCATAGTTAAGGCTCCAGTCTTGTTTTTGTTTCGATTTCCAACAGCGCAGTCGCGAGCTGCTCTAAGCCAACGAGTTATCAGTTTTAAAGAACAACAAAGTCTTATGTAAAAAATTGTCGAAGATAATCTTTATTTGAAGCAATTATAAAGACTAATCTAAATTCTGTTGAACTTGTAAATTTTGTTTACCTAATTTACTAAACTATTATGAACCTCCTCGTAATTTTTTTCTTCATTTCATGCCCTTTCCTTTTTTATTCTTCGACAGCTTTAAAGGTACTTTGACTAAGGTGCATTTTTTGTTGTTGCTCGTCACTTTACATTTCATTAATTAATGTCAATGGAGACGAACTTTGATATATTGAGCCTCTGCTGGGTTGCTCATCTGTGTTGCCGAAAAACTGTCTCTAACGACATTTCGTTAGTGATAAGCTGTAAAAAGAAAAGGCTAGGAAAAAGATAAACGTGCCGACAGGATCTGTCACAGCAAGTGCCAAAATAAGACATATTGAAGTGTTTGCCAATCGTTAAGAACCAATTGCTCGATTAGATCATGAATGAACTATAAAAATAGACAAACCATTGACAAACCCCGCCTGTATTAATTAATATTTGAAAACAATTTATTGTGATAACAGCTGACTAGGTTCGTCGCACTTGAGCAACGCTGCGCGATTGGCATCACTTGATAAGCTTGAGGCGTGCGTGCTGCTTGTAGTTGGTATCTCCAATATATCTCGATCAATTAATTTCGCTTAATTGCTTTAGTATGGGTGTTCTTGATTTGCAAAAAATCGTACGTTTCACCTATGTGATAGTGTCTTATCTTGGTAGTATTTAAGGCTAGAGACATGGGCCATTGCAGCCAAGTTGTAATCACGACAGCTAGAAATGAAGTCCACAAGTTGTTTGCTGCTGCTGCTTGCGCTAAGCAGCTGCGGTCTGTTCCAGTTCGCCGCTGCCGGCGTAATTGGTGAATCGCTACATAGCCAGTTCGAAGGTTTGAAGCTCGAAGCTGATGCAGCAGTTGATTTGCCTATTGAAGTTCCGGAGGAGCAGTTGGCCGGGGATGAGTTGTATGAGCGTGCTATTGAGGTACCAGAGATGCCAGTGGAGGTACCCGTGGCGGTGCCTGAGGGTCGTGCTTCGGGTAAGTTTACTTTAAGTTGTACCAATTACTTTTCAAAACTTACCATTTCCACTTTTGTTTAAAGGTTGCAACGTTAATATACGCGGTGGCTTACCCGGCCCACAACCTGTCTATCTGGAAACCGATTCCGATGAATTCTATCCCTTTAACGATTTTGGTGTTATGGAATTTGATACGGGTGACACCTTCGAACTTTGGTGCCCCAACTCCTTTAGCATACGCTCCGAAAAACTGTTGACCGCCTCTTGTGTCGGTGGCACCACTTTCCGTGTTGGTGGCACCTCGTACGATATCAAGGAACTTACCTGCAAATCTTGGCCCGGCTTTGTTGCACAGGAAACAGGCGAGGACTGCAATGGCGGTATCTTGATTCGCGTTGGCTTTGAAATTTCACCTTGGCGCTTTGCTGAACAGATGGAGATCTGCTTTAACGAAGAGGAGGAGGTTACACGCTATGTGCATCATAAACTATTCCCCGGCAGCAACTATTACCAGACGGGCGTTGACCGTGTTACCTTCCAGACTGCTGGCTTCTTTGATGGCAAGAATGTCGATAAACTTTATACACAAGTGAAACAACTTGACACAATCAATGAAGCGTTGGGCGGTGATGCTGATCAGTATTTCAATACAAAGTCAAATATATTTTTGGCACGTGGTCACATGGGTGCAAAGGCCGATTTTAACTATGCAACTCAGCAGCGTGCCACCTTCCTGTTCATTAATGCCGCACCACAGTGGCAATCATTCAATGCTGGCAACTGGCAACGCGTTGAGGATAATCTGCGCTCTTGGGTCTCGAAGAATAAGCTGGAAGTAGACTGCTATACCGGCGTTTGGGGTGTTACCACTCTGCCAAACAAGGAGGGTAGGGAAACAGAATTATATCTGGCATATGATGAAAACAACAACGGTCTGATTCCTGTGCCCATGCTCTATTTCCGTGTGGTAATCGAACCGGAAACAGAGCGTGGTATTGTCTTTATTGGCGTCAACAATCCGCATTTGAGCTTGGAGCAGATCGAGAGTGATTATATTATCTGCGATGATATCAGTGATCAGGTTACTTACATTAACTGGAAGAAGACCGATATTGTCGCTGGTTATTCCTATGCTTGTGAGGTTTCTGATTTCCTTGAAACCGTCGACCACTTGCCCGATTTGTCAGCCAATGGTGGTCTATTGATTTAAGTATCAATAAAGTATAAAAAAATGCATCCTCCGCTTTTATTATAGTAACATAAGAAAGTGTTGGAAGGAGATTAGAAAGGGAGAGAGAAAGACAGAGATTTGGTTAAAATTATTGATGACTCAGAAATTCTTTATGATTTGCAAATATTTTGGTTAGATTGAATTGAAAGTTGGTATGCAATCTCCAACAAAACAAAAAGTCAAACAAACAAGCAGCAAACCTCAAAATGAATTGGAAATAAGAACAATATACGAGGGCTGCCTTTTCTATTTTAAGCCCAAAAGTGAGAGCACGATAATGAATATGAACCCATTTTCAAAGACCTTTTTCCACTCCGAAGCTGGTGCCTCTAAAATAAGCTTTTTTGTACGCTCAACAGACTCTTCTGGTATCCGAAAACATTGACCTCATAGTTTCTTTTGATTGTCGGGAACAAAAAGTCACTTACTGCCAAGTCAGTTGACCTATTAATTCGTTGTTTTGAGTATATCGAGAGAAACGGAGAGAGAAAAATTGTGTTATCTGTCCTATCTTTAATAAAGGAGACCCCGGTGTTTGCGCCAACTATCGCGAAATAAGTCTTCTTTCCATCGGTTATAAGATTCTATCGCGCGTATTGTGTATTAGGCTGAAGTCATATACGGATTCACTAATAGGACTTTATCAATATGGTTTCAGACCAAAAAGGTCGACCAGTGACCAATTCGTTAGTTCAACAAATACACACACCACCTATTTGTCGATACAATCGAAGTTTTTCGACGCCCTGTCTGCACTAGGTATCCCGGCAAAGGTTGACAGTGTGGGGAAAAACCTCTCCGATCGCTTTGATACCAAGAGAGGTTTCAGGCAGGACAAGGCTCTGTCGTGCGATTTTTTCTCTCTTCTGATGGAATACATCTTACGCCAGTGCCCGTACATACAGAGTATGTCGGGCTCGATCTTCCAAAAGAAAGTGATGCTGCTCGCTTACGGCGGAACGGTGAGTCAGTCAAGGCGTCCTATAGAATGGCGGAGAGGCATGGACCGTGATAGAGTTGGATGGAAAAGCGTTGGAAGTATTCGAGAAGAAGATTCTTCGCAGGATTTTCGGTTCTGTTAGAGTCGGCGAGGAGTTTAGGTCTATTTCGCTATTCGATGAGGTATAAAACTCCTGAATGGACGACGGTTGACGACTATTTAAGTAAGTAAGTTGCTCCAGAAACAGTTGTCGCACGACCAGTTTTTTTTGAAGAAGAACCAGTTTTTTCGCGAAGAACTTTTTTTGGGTTTTACTCGTTTTGGAACACTTAAACTCATTGCATCAGTGTTTTCTGTGTATTCTTCCGTGTTAGGATATGTTTGAAGAATATTTCTGAAATAGACCACAATACATACAACTAAGCCTAGCTCAAGTTATTGGTAGGTGAATGCTCTCGCTATTACAGCCGACATTGTTTTCGCATCTTTGACTATTACTTGGGCTTTGCTCATGTTGGCTGGACTATGTATATATCTGGGCTTCATTTTAGTATGCGTTTTATTCTCACCATTCAGAAATTTATTTCCCAAATATCTGTGAGGAGAGTTTGTGTACGAGTTTTTGCTTTCCTGATCTCCTAAGTCGAACTTATTCTGTTTGTCCTTTTGTGATCTGTGTTTGGTATATTCATTGATGAACATAAATTTGAATCGCACTTTTATCGTAGAAAGTGGGTGAAAGAAGTCCAAAGGGTTGATGTCATATTCCCCCATATACGGGAGTCATTGCAGCCATGCAAAGTCCACCGATGTAGGTTGATGTGCTTCAACTATATCTACTATATCTATTGTCTTACGGGTATTACACAGATAGTTTTCAGCTCGCTGGCAGACCTGGTTGATGCTTGGTTGACCTCTCCGAGGCTTCACTTCTGGTTACGTTATCCATTTCGTCGTCGCTCATTTATGCAGAGTTAATCCTGCACCGATTTCCAAAGCATATTCAAGAATGGAGAAAGTTCATCTCTGAGTTAACGAAGAATGTGAGAATCACTCATTCGAATGTTTGTTTCGGCTTATCTCCGTAACGGTTATAGCTGATGTTAGTAATTTAGCTTCTATTTATTTAAAATTGGAATACATGATAATGACATCAGGAGAAGTAAGATCCATCCATAGCGGAGAAGATTTGTCTGTTAATAATATTATTTATGACAATTGATTTAACTGGGCGTAGTAAAGCGTGCCGGGCACAGCTTGTTTGTAATATTATTCAGAATTCCTTGAAGATGCTTACACCTCATATAAACCAATTCAATAAACTATATTCTTATGTGGTGGAATTCTATGAATTTCGTGCCTTTATATATATTTTCTTCTAATTTCAAATTCAACTTTCGTCGTTTAACTAGACCAGCAAACCACTGACGGAGAACTGTGGAAGATGTGTAACCCGCTTGCGGAATTCGGGCACTTCACAAGCATACGAGTAACCGGCAAGAAGGTCTGTCTTTCGCCAGGTAACCCAATTGATTCTGTCGCTTACATCATTACAGATCACGTAGTCACGTTTGATTTCTGCCAGCGTCAGATGTGGATTATTCACACCGATAAAGACAATACCCTTACGGGTTGCAGGCTCGATAACCACGCGGAAATATAGCTTCGGCACTGGTATCAAACCATTGCCATTGTGATCGTATGCCAAATAAAGCGGCGTTGGTACATTATTCTTATTTGGTAAAGTTGTCACACCCCAGACACCGGTCCAGCATTCGAGGAATTTCTTCTGCTTGCTTGCCCAAGCGCGCACGCTGTCTTCCACACGCGCCCAATTGCCAGCGTTGAAGGTCTGCCATTGTGGTGCAGCATTGATGAACAGGAATGTGGCACGCTGCTCTGGCGCATAAACAAAGTCAGCCTTAGCAGCCATGTGTCCACGTGCCAAGAAGATATTCTTATTTGAATCGAAGTAGCGTGATGAATCAGTGCCCAACGTCTTGTCAATTGTCTCCTTCTGCGTGACTTGCGTATAGAGTGTATCCACATTCTTGCCTGCAAAGAAGCCGCCAGTGGTGAAGCTAATACGATCCACACCTGTGGCATAATAATTGCTGCCCGCCTCCAGCGTATGATAGACATAACGTGTAACCTCCTCGTATTCGTTGAAGCAGACTTCATACTGCTTGAGGAAGCGCGAATTGTCCAGCTGAAAGCCAACATTGATGAGCGTGGTGCCACCATTGCAGCTCTGTCCGGATTTCTTAGCTACAAACGAAGGCCACGAACTGCAGCGTATGGCAGAGATGTCATGTTCCTTGCCGTTGATTCTGAAGGTGGTGCCACCAACGCAACTAGCTGTGACACTGCGACCCGAAAGGGGTGAGGCAAAACTGCTGGTACAGTAGAATTCGATGTTTCTATCTTTCTCAACAACAACATCACCACTGGCGGAGAATGGATAGAATTGACTGGTGCCGGGCTTGATGAACAATGGTGAAGGATCTTTGATGCCGCCGCGTATCTTAACCGAACAGGCGGCTGCATAAGAATATTTACAAACAATAATAAAATGGGCTGCTTAATATGCAAGATTAATTAAAAACTTACCAGCTTTTGTTTCTACATTTATGGCTTCATAGTGCTCAACTGCTGGTGGCACTTCTGGCAGCAGCTGCTGCAGCTCCTCATCAAGCAGCAACTCATCTTGCGCAATGAAAGTGCGTCCATAAACGCCTGCCACGGCTAGTGCAGCTATGAAAATCAAATGCATTTGCGCCATATTTCGCTTAGAGTGCACGACTAAATCGATTTCCGTAGACCCATTCGCTTTTAAGTGTTTCAATATTTACACGGAAATGTAGCTGCATATCTGTCGGTTTTAATCACATTTAAACACTTCAGCGCTGTGATAACAATTAATTTTTCAGCTTTGTAAAGTTTTTTCATTTCGGTATTTAAAGATTAGACAAAGCAGTTTGGAGATATAAGCACAAAGTTATTAACTTGCATGTTCAAATGTACTAAAAAGCCTATACATGTCGGCGATATCTTTTAATAAATACTTATTTGCAATTAATTGGTTTTTTAATCTCAGCGTTCTCAAGTTGTGTAAACAGTTTAAATTATTTTGTACGCGTGTTCGAGTATAAATCGAAGACGAAAGTTTTCAATGAATGCCAATAGAACTAATTTCAAAACAGTAAAGCTTTCTATTTCGATTAAACGTGCTGGGTAGCCGATGATCAGATCTTGGAAGCGTTGAACTGAATGTAATATTTTTCTTAGAATTTTATCATATTTAAATTCTGTAACTAGACAACTAGTCTGGTACATTAGATTGAGGAGGTCATGTACTTTAAAATTTCCAAAACCATTGGCTTTGTCGGCATATTTTTTTAGGCCCTGTACCGAAGGTACAAGAGCCTATTGGTTTTGTGCAAATGTATGTAACAGGTAGAAATAATGGTCGGAGACCCCCCAAAGTTACCCCCATTATGGTCAGGAGTGATAGAGGAGTCGATATAGCCATGTCCGTCTGTCCGTCCGTCTGTATCAACGAAAGGATCTCGGAAACGGTAAAAGATAGAGACTTCGTGTTTTTTGCATTCGACTAGGACTGCTCCGAAATTTCACAAGTTTATTATAAAATTTTGCCCCTTCTCCCCCTTCTCCATAAAATCACACCTTAGGGTGAAAATTTCTTTCGCACAAAAAAAATTGAGTATACCAATATAGAGATAACGTCTCTTCTAGCCAAAATCCAAAAAGTTCATCAAAATCGGATAATAATTGACGATTTTATAAGCAATTGAATTTGAACGACCCCCTTTTCTTTTCATTCATATTCGCGCAGTGAGAAGTGGTCATGTGTTTGGTCATAAGCTCGGGAAACATTTAATGTGTTTGTTAGGCGACCTGAACTGGTACAGGGCCTCTTACAGTCGGTTACGCCCGACTGTATTTCCTTACTTGTTTTATTTATGTTGTTGTTGTATCACTTCAGGAATAATGCCCCACATATCTTAGTTAATATTCAATTGGGGTAAATTTTGGTCGATTTAGTCGAATGTTGGCCAGAGAAAAATTATGAATTTTTACTATAAGAGTATAAGGGAAAGATAAATATCAATTGATATTGTCTTAGAATTTGATAATGCGGGGAGATTGGGATTTGTTTGCAGAAGTTCACATTGTGAGGAAAGTTGTTGACTGTCATTCACTTGGGAATGACCAACAACAATTCTATTGCTAACGGCCAAGCAGTCCGTCCATGTCCGTCCCTTGGGGCACGTATCTCCTGCGTAGCCTCAGAACACCCGTTTAGAAGTGAGCTAACGTGAGAAGACGAAACTTTTAATTAACAAACTATGTGGCTTCGTCTCCAGGTTCACGACTGTTGACGAGCGTCTAGCCGCGATACGCATTAAGGCGAAATATCCTACTAATATTATAAATGCGAAAGTGTGTATGGATGTATGTATGTTCCTCTCTTAGTCTCGGGTAAAAGCTAGTTTTAATATAAGCCTGATTTGTGCGCACGCCCCGACGGAAGCGAAAGACGACGATGCTAAAGATGAGTTCTATGAGCGCTTGGAACGTCTGTACGAACGCTGTCCCAAACACGATGTCAAAATCGTGCTTGGCGATTTCAACGCCAAGATTGGGAAGGAAGCGACGCTACCTCTTATAATGGAGAGAGACTAATCGATTTCGCCGCAGTCCGGAACATGGTAGTTAGTAGCACCAGATCTCAACACCTCAACATCCAAAAGGCTATATGGCTGAGTCCAGACGGACGGCACGCATCGAGCGTGTTGGACGTACGAACGTTACGTGGTCCCACCATTGGCTCGGACCACTATCTTGTCGCAGCCAAGGTACGCACTAGGCTCAGCGTAGTGCACGCCGCACGTTCCAACATGCAACTGCATGGATGTCATTGGTTATACAGAACCTGTGAAAACTTCATGGCAATGCTACTGCAGAGAAGAACACTTCCTATGACCGAACTCTGCAGTCGGGAGCAACGTGAGCTGTTAGAGAGCGATATCGAGAGAAACGGAGAGAGGTGAAACGCCATCTCAGACGCAAGAAAAAGGAGCAAGAAAGGCGGGAGTTTGAGGATGTTGAGATGTAATGTGACAGAAATAAAGCTCGAAAATTCTATCAAAAGGTCAAGCGTCTGACTGAAGGTTTTAAGCCCAGAGTAACTTTCTGTACGGATGACAATGGAGTCATTTCTCCAACTTACTTGGAGGGGATGAAGCGCACAATTCCGCCGAAAGAGAAATAACACCGGAACCACCAGTTAATGATGGCACTATTGTAGAGCCACAGGACTATAACGAGGTCAATTCAGTTATTAAAAAGCTGAAAAATAACAAAGCGGCAGGCTCTGATGGGCTGCCAGCTGAGTTATTCAAGACCGGTGGCGAAGAGTTGGTTAGGAGTATGCACCAAATTTTATGCAAGATATGGTCCGATGAACGCATACCCAATGACTGAAATGTTTGTGTTCTTTGTCAAATTTCTAAGGAAGGCGATCCCGCTGTTTGCGCCAACTACCGCGGAATAAGTCTTCTTTCCATCGGATATAAGATTCTGTCTCCGACCCCTTTGATACCAATAGAGGTTTCGGGCAGTCTCGAATGGTTCATGGGTCTAGCGGTGAATGAGGACAAGACGAAGTACTTGGTGTCTTCTCGCACTCCGTCAACGCGTCTTAGATGGCTAGTGACGATGGAGAATTTCAACTTCATTGTGTAGAAAACTTCGTCTATCTTGGAACAGAGATAACCAGTAACAACAATGTCAGCCTGGAGATCAGGCGAAGAATCACGCATGCAAACAGATGCTTTTTTGTGCTGAGCAAGCAAATGAGAAGTAAAGCCCTCTCTCGACGGACGAAAATAAAGATATATAAGACGCTGATACTCCCGGTCCTACTGTATGGCGCAGAGGCATGGACCGTGATTGAGTCAGATGAGACAGCGTTGAAAGTCTTTGAGAGGAAGATTCTTCGCAGGATCTTTGGTCCTATTAGAGTCGGCGACGAGTTTAGGTCCCGTATGAACCGCGAGCTGTACGAGCTATTCGATGAGGTTGACATAGTCCAGCGCATAAGATTCAAGCGGCTGCACTGGGTTGGGCACCTCATTCGAATGGATAAAAGAGCTCCAGCTCGCATGGTTTACATGGGGGACCCAAACTTGATTGGTGGACGCCGACATAGTGGACGACCGGGCACTCGATGGAATGACGAGGTATGGATAGATTTCTCCGTACTTGGCATTCAGAACGACTGGCGCCAGCGCGCACAAGATTATGCCGGCAGACGGTTGACGGCCATTTAACTAACTAATGGATGAAATAAATCGCTATCGCTCAAGATACAATGATCGGCGTCGCTTGCTACTATTTCAAGCAGAGGTTTCATCCAAACTATCTATTAAGATAATAGACTCCTGAATTAATCTAATTATTTAATCCTAATTGTATTAATTTAATTCTTTTATCTATCAGTAATAATTTTAAAGTTCCTTTGGAATGCTCAACATAGTCAAAAAAAGTAAAAAAGGATGGTCCAAACAATTGCGGTATTTACAATCTGTAAAGAAAAATAAATACATTGCATTGTAAGGGCCCTCAAATTCCATTAACTTGAATCAGTGTGAAATAATTAGTAATAATAAGCCAAAAAGACGAATATGAGGGCATATCCGCAACCATTCCAGTGATACTAATTTCTTCCACAGACCTTTATAATACTGACGATAAATGACGATCAAAATATCAGACATATAAATAGGTAAACAAACATTTTGAAGATCCGTGTTTACATTTTTGTAAAGTGCAAGAAATCACTTGAGCTAATGAAAAATCGTCCACTTCGATGTCGAAGCTCGGCACTTAAACTTTTATTTACCAATACTGATAAGATATTAAAATGAAATAGATTAGGAGGTAAATTTCAATTTGGTATTTACTTGGCATCAGTTTATTGAAAGTGTATTACAGATCAAGTTTAAATATGATATAAAAAATTTAATAAAAAGAGTTTATGTGATAAATGAAGAAATCATTTATTGCGAATTAGAGCACATTCAATATTATTTTCTTTTGAGAATTATTTTATGAAATAACCTTATCTTAAAGCTTCACTTCTTGAATCTTATACGTTTGCATTTCCAAGTGTTTTTGGAAATTTCGCCAAATGTCTCGCAGGCTGCGTATTGAAGTTTGGAACGCCAGTGTCGAACAAAGTGTATAAATGTTCTCTTTGTACCAAGTCACAGTAACAATCGACCTTCAGTGCGCTGCAGAACAGGTTACATTTTTCAAGGCGAGGTAGTACTTCCTGCTGTATACTGCTACTTTGGATGGCTATTTGAAGATCTTGGACCTAAGATAATAATTACTGGAAACTGGAATGCGCAATGAGCTTACGTTGCGAAATAAAATCTTCAGTTACTTGCTATCCAGTGTAGATTAGAACTGATCAATTTAAATATAGATATTGATGCAGTAGAGATATTCCTGCCTAATATTTATGATGATGCAGAATCCCAAAGATTGACATGCAAACTTTTCCTTCTAATCGAACCCGGCCTCTTTTAAACCCATGCAACTGGTAAGGGCAGTGCAGCGATAGGTAATACGAACATGCAATAAACTGGATAAGGTAGCTAAAAGACGTCATTCAGTACTGAAAGAAGTCAAAAGTACTTTTTTCAGTTTCAGTTGCTGATGTACTGAATTGAGTTTCAGTTGATGCGGACGACTGAATTCTAAAATTCAGTTTTAATTTCAGTTTCAGTTGCTAATGTACTGAATTCAGTATCTGTTGTATGTAATTAAGTGTACTACCAGCATATAATGTCGTTCAGATTCAGATTTGAGACGCGAAGTCCTTCCTATCTCAGCTGCTACTCATCTCATTTGTTACTACAGATGAGGTACGATTTTTAATTCAAAAGCCTAAAGCACCAAAGCTCTTGGTTGTGATGTGGTAGACAGTAGAGTTGCTATTGCACCTCCTGCATTAAAAGTGATGTTCTTAGTGTTTCTTTTCACATCATAAATCGCATTCATTACTTTCCCTCACCATGGAAATGCGCAGTGATTGCGATGGTTTCGAAACCTGAAACTGGACAATCTTATTGGGTCCTGCACACCATTAATATTGCTACCAACCTTATCGAAAATATTGAACCGATTTTTTCTAAGTAGAATTTTAGCAGTTCCAGGTATTAAGAATGCCTTTCCTGATCATAAGTGTGGTTTCGGGCAAAACCATGATACTTCAGAACAAGGCCATCAAGTACCTCAGAATATCCTTGGTAGCTTTGAGAGTAATCAGTATAGCTCGGCTGTCTTTCTGGATATTCAGCAAGCATTTGATTGCGTCTGCCAAAAACGATAACTTAACAGGCTTACTCCCACCGGTTTTGATTCTTTTGCTGCGCGGATGACACATTTTTCGTGGCTAGCTTAGAGAGTGAGGTAGCTATGCTTTCACAGGAGTACCTTGAGTCAATCACTTGAATGTAGACATTTTTGTCAAGTCGTAGTACTAAACTCGGAAGGTGAATTGGGCTTAAGTCATGTTGAAGAACCTGGTATTACCTCACGTAAAGAGACCATATATGTAGGAATGGGTTATATTGCTGCATAGCAGCAAACACAAATGCAGCAATATAACATAGGAAAGATAAGCAAACGACAAGACGAGACAAGACAGTAGAGAGAGAAAACAAAGAATAGAAAAACAGACAGCGACAGCGCAGTAGACGGGGAAAAGTAATAAATAGCAGTGCGCTGCAGCAAGTCAGGGAGTTGTTGGTCGTCGCTCGTACGGGTTAGTTGATCGTTGTTTGTGAGGAAGAGTTGTTGGAGGTCGCTCGTGCCGAATAGTCGATCGGGAGTTTAACGTTGTTCGCTTACAAAGAAAAATCACTGTTAAAATGGATAGTTGATTCCAGTGTACCAAGTAACAGACTTATCATTATAAACTTAAGAACAATAAATTAAGTTTAAAATAATCAAGAATTACCTACTTAATAAACTATTAAATTTAAATTAAAAACTAAAAACAAATATAGTGCTTATATTTATCACTACATATATAGGGTAAGCACAGATCACCAATCTGATCGATAGCATATACCTAGCTGGAAGCGATGACTATAACCTCAACGCGGTGCTCAAGTGTAGTAGGCTGTTTAACAGTCTAGCAAAAAATAGTCGAGCAACACCTAACAGAGTGTTTCTGTGACTGGCTGGTCTTCGTTCTCAGCTGCACCAATTTATTATAACGAAACGGTGCTCCATAGTGTTATGCGTTGGTAGCACGGAGTTGGGTTATATAGGGATCAATGATGTTGTAATGGTGTTCACAAGAGGTACCCTTTGCAGTTCGGTTATGTATTGCATTCTTGAAGAGTCAATCGATGTATTGCTGGAAGACAAAACAATGATTCATCTCGATGTTTCATTAGGGGGAAGTGATATCAAAACTAGTGCTTATATAACTTCACCTGGCCTACGTTGTGCAACAGGAGTTATATGTGCTGTTTGGGTCGTGAGAAATGGAACTCGTTTGGCGTTTGGGCCAAAATGTAACAAATTATCTTGTTAATTTATTAACTTGATTACGACAGCCGAAACTGATATCGTTATATCGACTCGTTTGAATGAGGTGCCTAGACGTGGTGGCTGTGGTTTAGTACCCACTGCGGGGAGGAAATTGTCCAAGTATCCGATATGGAGTTGCATTGCAACCAACGCTGTCTTATTTTTACAACCAATATTAGTATTGCAATATCATAGACAGCATAAGCTTAAGATAGTCTCCGATCTCTTTACCAAGGTGAGAAGTTGATTGGCCAAACAAGCATGACTTCAAAGTAAGTACCCATAGAATTTATTTGTACTTATTATTTATTACTATTTTCGTTTGTTCTTTAGGGATCGGTACCGTGTGATTAAATCAACAAGGCAGGTGTGCAGAATGCACAATAGTGGACATTTGTCTACAGAATCGTTCGCCGCGCCTAGATGGGATCACTGGAGAGATGTGTAAATGCATCTGGAACGTTATTTCAGAATATCTGTACATATATCTATACATTAGGGAGCAGTATGCTCCCACTTTTCGTCGAGGTTCTTGAGCGGGTACTGGTTGAGTAGTTGAATGTTTTAGTTGGAGAATGAATGTCTGGCAAAAATGTTGAGAACACTTGAAGGTATGTGACTGACAGTGTCGAGTCCATCTCTTCCAAGTATGTCGTTGTCATTTTTGTGGATTTTTTGACTTTTTGTTGTGAAGCATTGCTAGCTCTCTGGAAGAGCTTGTTTAGTAATAGACGTGTGTGCGCAGTTTGGGTTAGTGACTCAGTCACTGTGAATGTGGTTCGTTGTTGTCCATAACGCTCCATCTGTGGTCCATTCATTTAGAACCATATGATGCATTCCCTTTTGAGGCAACTCGAACTACTTACCAAGTGCTGGGCATATGTGGATGGTTTACTCATCAATGTTGAGGAGCAATCGCGGCTCGATATTAAGCGTAAAGCGACAGAAAATGTGCGCATTATTCCCGATTGGGGCATCAGTGTTGGTGTCAGTGTGGTTATGGAGAAGACTGTGACCATGCTCCTTTAGAGCAAGTTGTCACTTAGACGGCCTCTTGTTATCATATTGGACAATGTCAGTCTAAGATATGTAACGGAAGTTAGAAATCTGGTCATTTGGTTGAAAGAGAGGATGTATTTCCTTCCGCATACTGCCCGTTTGAGGAACGATTGCTTGGTGTAGTGAACCCGTTGCGACATATTTTAAGAACAGATTTTGGTCTTAGTAGGCGTGCTGTGCGTGCCATAATCGCAACAGATGTGGTTAGGGCATTAACTTTGGGGAGTTAACTTTAGGAAGCCTCGTATGGTGACAGATTCAGACAGTCTCTTGTACTACATTCGTGTTGGCCTAGGCGCTAGATGAATGGAACTCCATGCTAGTACCTTGGCTGGCCGCTTTGCGTTTACGTCCGTCCAATGTGAGTAATTTAAGATTGTTTCAACTGTCTGGTTAGAGTGTTAGAGCTATAATTGAAATTGGTTATAGGTAATCAATCCGTAACTGTTTGGAGATTCGCATTGCAAATATAACTAGAATTGGTTCAAGTTTACGAGGGTTGACGTTATTATGAGGGCCAGGCGGATAAAGTTTCTTCGGAAGATTGACATGGAGTTGCGTTCAAAATCGCTAGTTGAGCCCAATAAGTCAACAGCGGTTTTAGATTGCCCTCGACTCCATTTACCAAGCAGCGAAGTTGGACTCCAAATAACATTTTTTTGGTTTGGTACTCAAAGAAGCAACACTGCGGGGTGTTGATTGGTGTTTCCCAATCCTGTGCTGCCAACTTAAACTTATGGCAAAGCGGCAGGGGTCAACGTTAAACCATTAGGACTTTCTGTCTACAGATCAATATTTGCTGCTTTCTAGACATACCACAATACACTATAGGTCAAATGACCACTTTTTCTGGGGGAATTTTATAACGACTACAAAATCCATTTCCAAATTCCATTCAAACTAAAACCTATAAGAACTTCATATGTAAGAATAAATTTATTGAAAAAAAAAACCCATTAACGACCAAAAATTAAAATTAACCCTTTTGCGACCATTTATGCAAACATAATAAATTGTATTCAGTTATTCATTTTTAATAATCAAAAACATTTATTAATCGCTTAAATCTAATTCATTTTGTAATATTAAATCAAAGAGGTCCTCTTCACTTTTATTAATTTCCTCGTCTTGGTTGCTAATGGGAAGTTCTTGTTCGCTGGAACATAAAAGTTGAATGACTTCAGGTGGAAGTGTAGAACGTTTTCGTTTTTGTAAGCGTCTATTTATAAATGTTGTCGAAATTAATGGAACTGAAGTATCGATAGCCCTATTAAACATGTCTAACAGGTTATTGGTGCGGCTATTTTTGCGCGCGTGATGTAGTCTATCGGCTTTGTATGTTTTATGTCGCGATTCAGCAGCTTCTTCTCCAAAAAAACCCATTGGAAGTGCAGTATTTTCTATTATTTGTTTGGAGTGTATGAGCACTTTATGGACCGTAGGTGTCATTGGCAACCAGCTATATAGTTCCTGAAAACGTTTTGCTGTTTCAAAGCAATATAGTTTAAATTGACTTGGATTGATTTTGAACCGGCAGGATAAACAAATCAAAATGAATTTGAATCGAAATATAAGATTTTTGTCAACATCAGTTATTTCAGAAAAAATAGCATGTTCAGTAAAAGCTCGGCGAGCAGTATTTCCATCATTTGTAGAACCGAACCCACCTACTCTGGGCATATCCACGCAAAGTCCGAGCTTTATCCAAAAATCGTTTTGTATTTCTTTTTTCCTTTTTAAGATAGTGTTCTTATCTTCACCTCGTATCTGCCATCTTTGAATTTTGCATTTAAAGCCTACATGTAATACAAATTAAAACTTTCCAAACTTTAAGTTTTCCTCTTTTGCACAGAATATTTCACTTTCATAGTTAAATGTGTTCATAAAGTCCTTAGGTGTAGCAGCACAAATGGGACAAGCTTGGTTTGATGTTGTTTCAGTTATCACATTTAAAACTTTTCCATCAATAAGTGTTAAAAATAATTTAAAATATACTTCAACAGATTTTCCTTCCCCAACAGATATTAGTATTTTTTCCAAAGAGCCAATTTCTTTTTTTTCAGGACCAGGTCTTCCTTTAAAACCACTTCTTTTGTCTCCTTTATGTACTCCAGTTTAATCGGCCGACAAAATCTTATAGATTGCAGTGTGCGTTTGCTCCAAATTGGCTTTCTCGATAAAAGCAGTAACCTTAAGGGAATAAGTGTTGTAGCTAAAAGAGAGCCATCACAGCTATTTGACGAAATTAGCTCATCAAATATTTGTTTAAAATGAGCTTGACCAGTGCTGCTATCAAATCCATAGCTTAATATTAATTCGGATCTTAAAAAATTCCTGTGACTTGTGGCATCGCTAATTTGAAACATTTTTTTGTTAAGGATTCAAACCGAATTACTAAAAGAAGCTTTTTGTGATTAACGTTTTGCCATTATTTCATGAAAATCTCGATCCGGAGAGGCAAAATATATTAATGTTAAAATATTAATTAATTTTCTTAACTTAAAATTTGCTAAACACTAACGCTATTCAAACTGTTTAGCGCTTTTCAAACCTATGACACATGCACTGCGCTACTCAAACTGCAAGCAATACGAATACCTCAAAGCATATCTATGTATATACAAATTAATGTATGTATTTTTGTCCTTTTCGGATTATTATAACATTCATCCGATCACTATGAAACTTTGTTACTTCAAGTGATTGAGCTTTATTCCGCACAAAAAAAGTATCCTATCGACTTTTACTTCCCTTCTGCTGTCAACAAAAACCACAAAGTATTATAAGAAAACTCGAACAAAGTGCTTTGATGTCTAATATCAAGTTTTAATCTTCACGTACAATAATAATATTAATATTAATAATAACTAATGGCATATACAATACATAATAAGTATTTGCTCTATGAATTGCTGCTGCTGCTTATTCAGCTTTTCAGGATTATGTGCCAACTTTTTATCTTTTATTTTATTTGCTATTTTTCTTAATATTTCTTTTTTTTTTGGGGGTTTCTTGGCTTACATAATGCAGATATGGTATAGAATTTATATATTATTTATAATGTTATACAATATTTTTATGCTTTTGTTGTAGATTTATTTTTTTTTTCATATATACAAGCTAGATCAAAAATACACTTAAACATTTACATATGCTTAGCTGATTATTATATATTTTTGGATGTTAATATGCGTAAATATATTAAATGGAATTTGGGAATTTTGTTTTGGTTAACGTATTATTGTTGCTTTCATTAGGCATGGATTACTTGGCGAGTACAGTGCGCAGCGTACAACCAATGCGAGGGCAGTGTGTTAAGTAATTGGTGCAAGGAGAGAAAAAAAAGCCAACACGCAAATGGTCTTCGCAATTAATTGTTTAATTACTTAATTGATGGGAAATAAAAAAATTAAATAAAAAAAATATGTAATAAGTAAAACTTATCGCTGAAAACTGTTTTGAATAGTTTATAAAACATTTCAAATTCGAGCTAAAATCAAGAAGAAAATTACAGTCGGGCGTAACCGACTATAAGACGCCCTGTACCAGTACAGGTCGCCTAGCTTATGACCAAGTAGTGCAAAACAAAAAGATAGGAAATTAATAAGAAAAAATGGTACTGATGAAAAGCATTTTGCTCCTCCCACTTCTTACTGAACGAATAAGTGCCTTATAAAACATTTTTTTTTATGTTTTATAAGAAAAGGGAGGACGGAAGTATCATAGGTCGTTCAAAAAGAACGAAGTCTCTAACTATTACCATTTCCGAGATCCCTTCATTCTTACGGACGTATAGACGGACATGGCTATATCGACTCCTCTATCGCTCCTGACCATAATGTGGGTAACTTTGGGGATCTCCGATCATTATTTCTACCTGTTACAAACATTTGCACAAAACCAATGGGCTCTTTTATCTTCGTTACAGGGTAAGGCCCTGAGCTTTACAGAAAATTCTACAACCATTACTTCAGAAATTGTAAAATTTTAGCTCTTAGTTTCCAGTAATTAATTCTATAAACTTCAAATTAATTCCAAAAAAATTGGTATCAACTTATTATCATAATTAATTTAGTACGCACGATAAGGTGAACCACTCAGTGTAGTGCCTTCTTCTTTTAGAACCATTTGCATAGTGAATGTCAAGTTGTGTGAGTTTTTTGAATATTCTATCTCCTATACGCTCACATAAAAGACACCAAAGATGAGCTAAGATATCAAAATTTAGTAGACGAGATTCGCACCAATTGCTCTAAGTTAAATTCTCTAGTAATTTCAAGCACTTTCTTTACTGATTTCCTAGCAGAAATGTAATATTTCGGTTGTTCTTTTAACCCTGATGTGTATTGGCCAAAGGATTTTTTTCCAAACAGATCCACCTGCATTAGTTTCAGTTATTTTGAGAAACCTAATTCGTCGATCTATTTGAGTTTATATTTAACCTCTTGGAAGCACATTATTGTACATTTTTTTCACGTTGCAAATGATAGAAATCTTTGATAAAAATAAATAACATTTTGAACTCAGAACATTGGCATAATTTTTCAGAAAAATTCGATATAAGGATGTATCATACAAAAATTATAAAATTAATTTTGAGCTTTTTGCAGTGGGATTATAAACTTCATCGATTTAGTAGAATTCATAGAGTTCATTTGCATTTATTTCTACAATGTTCTCCACTTTGAATGGATTGTATAAATATAAATATTTTTCATAAAACTTTGATTTTATCTTTGTTTAATTGTTCGATTTCGCCACAGAATATATAGACTAAAGAACTTGGGTTTCTATTTTTCTTGGATTTTAGAGTTTTCAATCTATAACGAGTCAAGTGTTGCCGTTTGATAGTTGCTCGCAGTGTTTCAGTTTAAATATAAATTTTCGGAATTTGAGTACAATTTTCATTGGAAGCTTGTTCTCCAAAGTGCTTCATTTGGTATATTTTCCCGAGCAATAGATGCTCTTAAATTAATGGAGGTTTTTGTTCTCCTGTTGCAAGCTTTTTAATGGTAGGTGCTGTATAGTAACACTTATATAACATTTTATTGGCGGATTTGTACCAAGGAATATGTTTGTTGAGTTTTTAAGGTTAACTGATATGATTCTGTGCATACTTCATTGGCTATTATGTCGTTTTCTAGGTAATAGGAAGGTGTGTGGGTGTTTACTTTCATCAAAAGGAGATACTCGTTGAGATGATTTTGTCCCAATATTTTGTTAATGAAAATATAAAACCATAGATCTAGAGAGAGACGCGCAGAGAGTTAGAGAGATATAATGAAATAAAGTGAAATAAATGGAGAGAGAGAGAAAATAGAGAAATAGAGATAAAGAGAGTGCGTACTGCAACAACAACTCTGCTACAGAATTCTTGTTCGAATAAATGTTTTTTGGCAAGGGAAACGCGGTAGTTGTGCGGAAGACAAGTCGGTGGCGAATCGGATGCTAAAAACAGTGCCCGACTCTGCTAACGTTTCCACCAATTTCTACTAGAAATGAAAACGAAGCCAACGACAAAAAAGAGAATTCAGCGATTGCATTGTTCGAAAATTCCGTCTTTATGTATTGAAATTCTGCGGAAGCGAGATTTAGAGTCATTTTAAATCTCCATAAGACCATTTTTAAGTTATCGGACTGTGAAGAATAGTAACGGAACTGCAGTTCCTCTTACGCATTCGAATTAATATTTTTGGTTTAGTTTAAGAACTTCAGAGAGACATTTGCATAGCAAACTAGTTTACAAAATCGAATATTTTTTCTGCCCATCATATATCACAATTATGTTCCATAATAATTAATTTTAAATTTTACTCATTTCTGGAAACATCCACAAACGAAAATAAATTTCAATCGAAATATTTTATACAAATTCGATCAAAATCGCAATTTATTATACGTCCGAAAGTTTTTTTTTAAATTTTTGGTGATATTCATTATTTTTTTTTTAGTATACTTTTATATATTTTTGCATCTCGAGTTTCATAAAAGCATGCAAATTGTAAGTTATAGAGGTATATCTATCTAAATAGTTTTATTATCGGCCAAGTGGTTCAGATGCTCTCGATTAAATTTAATAAAAAAATTTGTTTTTCCATATAATTCACAAATAGTTCTTGGAAAAATAAAAATTATAAGGATGAGTCTAACTATATGTATAAATATTGCTTTCTCAAAAAAAAAAAAAATACGTTTATACGACAGATTGCATGAAATTGTCATTTTCTCGAATAAGAAAAAACACTGTTTATACGAAATTTACAATTTCATGAAATTAACTCAAAGTTGTCACTCTTAAACGAGCTGGCAACATGTATCAGTAAAAATAAATAGCAAATATAGCAAAAATTAATTTATAATTAAAAATGAAATACTATTATGTAATGCAGACGCATCCAGAAAAAGGCTCAACTCACCGCAATTTTTGTTTTGAAAACCAAAATAAAGTCAGCTCCAATTTATATTTACCATATAGCATCATAGCTATAAGGTGGCAATGTCGCATTCACGAAATGTTTTCATGATAAACAACATTTCATGATTAGGCGTTTATACGCACTTTTTTTTTTACTTTTCATGATATGTTTTCATGAATAACTCCATGGTATAAACGTACTAATAGATAAATGGAGATATTCAAAGATTTTTAGTGATTAAATTCATGAATTTGAATTACGTTTTTTACGGAAAAATAGTTTAAATTTGAAATGTGAAAAAAGTATTATTTATATTCAAATATCGGACAACTGAATAAATTGGAACAAAATAAAATAAATATTATTTAAATTCCACAAATTTATGATTTTCGTGTTTAGATGTCAGAAACCCATTGGAAAATAAGTTTTGATGTGTACAATAACTGCAAAGTAGTATAATTGAGAGCAATAAGTTTTTTCACCGATTTTTATTAGTCTAGTAGTAGAGTAAGTATTTGTAATAATTCAATTGAAGCAGCCCATACACAGACAACAAATCGAAGCAATCGGTGAAAATATCTACGAATTATCGTGTGTGTGGCAAAGTTTGTAAGCCGGTTTTATTCAAAAAAAATAAATTGTATTTCTTGCAATCGGTTGCGTGTGTGTGCCAAAGTTGTCGTCAATCAGTTGTTTGTGTATGGCAAAGTTTATTGATTTTTGCGGCGGAAAAATTACAAAAGTTGGAAAAACCTTTTAAGATGATATAATGGATGTAATTAAAAGCCATTAATTTTAAATAAAAATTTTGACAAATTTCATCAGAAAAATCTAGTGGATAAAGGTGACCCTAGTGAAAAAAAAATAAATGCTTTAAAAACTAAAAAAATCCGAGATTAATGCGAATGATGATGATATACTATTTTGATAATATTTTGACTTGAAATATTTTCTGCGAACCTAAGAAAAGAAAGCTAAAGTTGTTACAAGGGTTAGTAATTCTTTTATCGATTCTAAGAAAATTTTTCTAGTCTAGAGCAGTTAGATAAATTTCATTAAAAAAAAAATCGTGCGAAAAGTCTCTTTTCTCTTTTTCATCCACTCGCAAATAACAAGTTTTTTCTTTTTCTCTTCACTTTTTCTCCACATTCTATGTCATTCTATCGTCAAAAGACCCATAACTGTGTGGTAATGTGAGTATCAACCGATTGCTTCGATTTGTTGTCTGTATATGGCCTGTTTGAGAATAGAAGCATTTGTTTTATTTGTTTTGTGGAATTTGTTCGTCTCAAGAGTACCGAATGAAAAATTGTGGAATGAGAAGAAATTTATATTTTTCACCACAGAATTCGGTCAAGACCACCTTCACTCTATTTCATATTTATGGATTTTTTTTAAAATTATTTTCTGTTCTTGTAAGTTTCTTTCTAGTTGAGATGCAATGCATCTTGTGTGTTGTTTTTCTTTACTTCTTTGCCGACTTTAGTATATGGTACGGTTGTTGTTGTTTATTTTTGAATTTTTTTTTGGGACGAAGCAACCTGCATGGGTGGCACAAAAAGCCTCCTAGCGCCTATCTCTGCTTTAAATTAATAAATATTTGTCAACTTATTGCCAAACTGGATTACTTAACACACCGCACTCGAAATAAATAAATTTGTGTATGCTGCTGCAACTGTTTTACTTTAAAGCTATACAATATGGATTCACTATTTTATTTTCTATATTTATATATTTTATACATTTTGGTTTTGTACATAGTTTCTTTTATATTTTAATTTATTTATTTATTTTTTTTTACTTGCTGTTGCCAACATATAACATAAATAAAAGTTTTTATTTTTAACTCGGCAACATTTACGATGATGCAACACTAAATAGAATAATTTTAGCTACAATTCAACTTCAATTCAATCTTTGAGATTTTTTTATGGAATTGAAAAGTGTTTTTCATTTGACTGACTGCATTGCACATAAAATAGTTTCTTGCAACATTTTTCGGGAACATTGCATATTGCCTTGTGTATGGTTTTTGAGTAGACTAGACTAGGCGCTCTAGAGAAAGATTGCGACCTGTGCGTAGATCTCTATGCCGACCAGTAATGCCATTATTAACGCATTTACAGCGCAGTAGATGCGTCGCAGTGGACGTCGGCGCTGACGCTCACTACTACATTGAGCGATGTGTTGCTGGTATTGGAGTTGCCACCGCCCACCGCAGTCACCACAGTTGCTACCGCAGTGGGCATGGTCAGCCAACGCGCTGTTGTCAGTTGTGCCGCTGCAGTGGAAATTGGCTTCAGTTCGTGCATCTCGCAAGGCGCAAGGCGGCGGCCAATGTCAAACCGACGCCAACGATGAACTGCTGTCATAGGCCACTAACAATGAATCATTCTCATCGCTGCCGCTGCCAGCTGAACGCTCGGACTCGTTGATCACTTCGAGGCGCGTCTGTGGACGTGTAATTTTGTACTTGTTATGTCGTTTGTTGATCAGCACCGAGCGTATATTATTATTACGCGCCCGCTGTCGACTAAGATGTCCTTTAGCTGTGCGTGTGCCAGCAGCACTGCCTACGCCTGTGGCGCCCAACATTGTGCAATCACTCTGGCCGCCTTCGTCATCATCGTCATCTGCATCGCCATCCTCATCGTAATAATCATAATAATCGTCATAGTCATAGCCCACATCATCATAATCATCATCGTCGTCATCATCATCATCGTAGTCGAAATCAAAATCGAAGATGGCACAGCAGCCTCTCATGGAGAGCGGTCCCGGTTGTTGCGATTCGGATTCAATATAGTGCAGGCGACGCTTGTGACGTCTGCTGTTGCCATCTAGTGCTGCAGCGGAGGCTGAGGATCTTGTGCCGGTTCCACCACTTGCTCCAGTGCTAACACTTTTGTAGATGGGCGCAAAAATTGTGGTTTTAGCCTGGAAGTAAAGTTAAAGCACATTAATGAGTTTATTAGCAAATTTTATTCCATTAGGGTGTATTTGAAAGTTTCTGCTAATTTTCATTTTTAGGTTGTTGCCTTAGTTTGAATTGGTGATACTTTAACTACAGCTCTAAAGCAGCATTTGTGACTCCGATCAGCACCTCAAAGTAACAATGAAGAGAAGTACAATGAAAAATTTCATCGACCCTGCTACGGATTGATAGAATTGCTTTATTGTGAAGTATTTATTGGGAAAAACTTGACCTAGCAGACCCTTCTTTAAATTTTTCAATAACTTCGTGAATTATTGGTTTATTTGGATAGTCATGATGTAAGATAGTTTTTATCCCTATGGAAAGCTTAGTCTAGCAGTTTAGTTCAGGTTAGAGTGATCCACGTCCCTTATATAAATTGCACAATAAGAGACTAATGGCTTTTGTCTATTTTCCGACCATGCAGCGTCTGCAGCAGTTGTTTTAGAGAGCTCCAAGTTGCCCTTTAGGTCTACCTATCAAAACGTATTCCAATGAAAACTCATTACTGAAGCTTACTTCTCGGATCATTGAGATGAGCTCATATAATCTCCAAATGTTTCATTAGTTCTGTGCAAAGTTTCACCTAATATTGGATACATTTAGGAAGGACCTTCTTATAGTTAGCTTTTAAAATAGTCAAAGAGACTCTTAACCTAGAATAGTTCTGTGTTTTTATTTCGCCATCACTTTGCGACTTTTGTGGCAGATCAATTTATGCAAGTTCGTAACTTTCTCAGAAATTGTAGATATTCTCTTCGTTATCACTCTAGATTGGAGAGATTATATAACATCTTTTACTTTTTATATAAAAATTAGTGCTGAGAATACATCATCCGACGCTGTTATCAAAAATGTTTCCATTGATGAAGAACTTTACCTGTCGTGGCTGGAATGTCGTAGTTTGAGCGTCTTCGTTGCTTGGTAATGAAACATGGTAACTTTTTTTTGTAATATTAAGAAAGGCACACTGTAATTCCTTAAGTTGAAATGGTAATAAATTTATTTGAAGTCTCTGTGTATTCATTATATCTCGTGGATCAGTTGGTTGTATTTGTTTGGCTCTCAGATAGCCAGAAGCACGCTGAGTTTAACCATCAGTGTGGAGACCCGCTGTACTTTTGAAAAATAGTGGTGAACAAGTTTTTATACCTTAGAGTAAATGTGTATATTGAGACAGGCGATATAGACATGTCCGTCTGTCTGGCTATGAACAATAAGAACTTGGTGATTATAAAACATAGAGTCTATTCCCTCCCATTACTCCTTCAGATAGGTACGTGACAGCCTCTCTCTAAGGGGAGTTCCCATACCGAAACACTAAAAAGCTTGTCTTTTTCAGCTCCAGGCTAACATACTTCAGCTGATCAATTTAAATATGGAGCTCAGCCTATCTGCTGATATTGGTAATGCAGTGCAGATCTTCCTGCGTAATATTTTTGATGCAGCAGAGTGCTCAGTAT
The DNA here is from genome assembly GCA_035044805.1 of Leucophenga maculata. Lineage (NCBI taxonomy): Eukaryota > Metazoa > Arthropoda > Insecta > Diptera > Drosophilidae > Leucophenga > Leucophenga maculata. The sequence continues at coordinate 259,639 of JAWNNP010000304.1, read as the reverse complement.
TTTAGAGACAGTTTCTTAGTCCAACCCGGAAAAATTTGACAATTCTAAAAGAGCAAGACGATGAACAGGCAAAGCTACGTCAAGAATTCAAGAAAATTACTTTCGTTGAAAAAGAATTTTCGCCAACGCAACTGGAGTCCACGAAAAGATGTTATTTGTGTAACCAACTCAAAGATACCGAATCAGCGCGTAATTTGACTATGAAAACACTATAGTCTACCGGAACAGAACTGGCTGAGGTGCAGACAACGGGGAGGTTTGGCTTTTTCAAGCTGTTTATCGAGTTCAACAATGCTGGTGCTGTCGTATAGTCGGAGTAAGATCTAACAGATATTGATCTTGGCATCTGCCTGCCGTCGAGCTATTATAATCAACATACAATGTAACGAGCTGAATCTAGCGGACATCATACTAATAAGAGTAAGATGAGATGGCTGAACTTGTGGAGATTTGTGAAACGCCTCAAATCCATCTTATGCTAATTGAAACAGCGAGCGAAATAGAAAGTTTTGGTTGCAATTGTCTCACAGAAGATCACAACTAAAGCTAAGAAGAATTCTAACGAGCATCATGGAGATACACCAGAGCTACTGCAAGTAACCAAGATATCCGCAAAGAAAATTAAGGACGTAACAAAAGTTGGCAATTGTTGCAGAATCATAATCCACGATAAACGCACACATTTGATGATGTGTGAAGGTAATGAGGAAAACTACCACCTAAAGGCTAATATGATTCGCCAGGAGAGCAAGATTGCTGAAGTCGATAGTCTTCGATCGTTTGAAGCGCTGTACTATATTCTATCTGAACTTCCATGGTCATATTTCAACTCATCGCATGTCTAATAGCCATTTGCAGTTGAAAAAAAACTTGAATCCTAAGTGTAGCAAGTGAAAAAATTAATTCGCAATACGCCTTGCTGTCTGTGGACTTTTTAAAGAAGGCTGTTGGGAAACATATTGAGTTGGCGAGCATAACACAGGCCGACAAAATTTGACATAAGTCTATATCCAGAGGCCAGACCTGACATATCCGAAGGATTTTGATGCGCTGAATCCGAATCCGTGCTCGAAATTTTTTTTTAAATATCTTTTTTTTTGACCGAAATATCGCTATTTGAAATTTTTTTTAGGTGTGTTGGAGTTTTGTGGGTTAGCCCGCTAGTATTGTGGGATCCAATTTGAATAAAAATAGCACTTATTTTAAAGGAAGGGGTGTTTTTTAGGGATTGATTTTTGAGCTTACGAAAAATTCTTATCTGTTGGGGTGAATTGGACCTCAGATTCGGAATCACAAGATCAACATGGTCTGGTATCAGGCAGTTTTTTTTCGTTTTTTTATTTGTGGATGAGTATGTAAAATTTCAAAAAAAATTTCAAATTTCAAAAAAAATTTAAAAAAAAAATCTTTTAAAAAATCCAAAAAGATGTGAAAGGGGAAGGTTGGTAGCTTCAATTGTCATTCAACGTTTTTTGATAATAATTTTTTTCCTTCCGTCACGTAACCTCAAAAAGTGCAAAAAAAAACGCGTTTTTTTCACTTTTAGGTTAGGATATCTTGAAAACCTGACGTATCAAAATCCTACGGGTATGTCAGGTCTGGTATCTGGGTGAAAAATTTGTTAGCCTGTGTAATCGTCAGTCTTTGCCTATTAGCACCGAGGAGGATGAAACAGTTAATTCGCGTCCAACCCAAATGCGTCGCAAGAAGCCAGCTAAGAAGGTTGCTGTTGCTGCGGATTAAGAATTTCCTGCTGAAGTTGAGAAAGAGGGTGCCGAAGGTACAGCTTAAACAATTGTCGATGTTAGCAAAAATGTTGCTGTTAACAACCAACAGTGGCTGTCATATTATCTGGCCGCAGAATGCTTAGGTATGAGTGCTTGACCATGCAACATACAAGCGATGGGAGTAATCACGCATATATGAGTGGTCCCAGCGATAAAACCAATCACACGCAGATGGTACATACCGGCTGCTTAATACAATACGCAGCAGTAATACAAACTCAGTGATAACAATTATAAATTTTAAAGATTTTTATCTTAAAATGTATATTTATGAATGAAAAGAGAGCCAGAGAGCTATAGCGGAGCCAGTTCTTACCAAATACTGAACGAGTGTGTATAAAAATCCATTCAGCACATGAAATCGTTCAGATTAAGATTTCGCTGAAACACTTGCTCACGAATTGCAGAGGCCGTTTATGCCTTTTCAGAATGATTTAGTTTTGAAAGCTGAAATATCTGTGCTAGAACCCATGTCACGCATCACGTCCGATATGGCACGGCTAACAATTAAACTGCTCAAAGCCACTAAAGCCCCTGATTATGATAGGTTGGACGTTTAAACACTTAAGTAAATTGGAGCGAACTTCTTAATAAAAATATCTTATGCCAAGTAATATATACGACTTATAACTTTCCTTCAAAATGAAAATACTCTGTAATTGTGATGGTTCTAGAACTTACAATTAATAAAGCGAATAATCTTGTGGAGTCTTACAGAACAATAAGTGGTCTATGTATTTTCTCTAAGATATTAGAATGAACTTTTCTTGGTAGAATTATTGAGATGTGCAGAATGCAATTTCGTGGCATTAGCTTGGTTTTAAACAAAACGAAGGGACTTTAGAATAAGCCCAACATTCAGCATCTCTTTCGATGGCTGTACAGCTCTGCTATCTGTTTTAATACTCAGCAAGCATTTAATCATTTGTTTCCTCCTCCTTAAGTCGTACGAAAGTTGGAGATAGTCGTTTGGACATTCAAGCAACGAAGTGGGAGTACCATGGATTAATGTCCTTACAGCAGTCCTATACACACTGTAGTTCAAATTTATCGTCCAGTCTAGTTGCACACAAATTAATGAGGGCTATATACGCCGCTGAAATTGTTTTCATGTCCTACTCAGACAGCATAAGCTAGACATGGAAGCTTTGCAGCAGCTCCTGGATGGGGTCAGAGTTACAGTACTGTCCGGAATGTCAACCTTAAGAACTGGTGTTTGCCATTTGGAAAAACATCTGTATTGGCGGTATACATGGCTACTTACTTCCTAAACTTAAGGTCTATCACGCTAGAGGAAGATACAGGTATCAGCATCACGTCCTTAATACTGTAACGAAACCTGCGCGTGCCTACAATTAGAGAGTAAATCAAAGGAGACACCAGCGGCTTTACTGAGTTACCTAAAATCACCGCGAAGCACATTGTTATGAAGTTAGTGCCATAAAAGATTGAAGCGGCTTCATAACAGTAATCTTTTGCATCTCCAAAATACTTCTTTTTAAGTAGGAGTTGTTCTAATTAATTGTTACCCTTGACTTGAAGATGTATCTTGCGTTTTTCAATTAATATCATTTGCAGACTATTGCCTAGCTGTCTGCTTACAACATGCTTCAATATAGCTCATTTACTACAACGATCCATAGTAGTGAAACTGTTTCCAGCGGAGTGTCATGACTGACAATCTTATGTAGGTAACCACAATCCAGTTCGACACTGATAATTCTCTGCATCACCATTTTATCTATAAGCCCAAATGACGATTCATTTATGATTTTTTTTGGGAGGACGATATTGAGTGACATTCTTGCATGTCGTAGAAGTTTTTTAGCGTCTTTTCTTCAAATGCTAAGTGATGGAGAGTTCCTTAGTATATACTATACTACATGCAGTTCATTTAGTATAAAAATCATTTGCAAATATATTTACCGCCTTAACTGCTTTTGGAATGAAGTCAACTTTGAATTACTTTCAATATAATTTTTTATGAATAAAGATGCATAGCTTGGTGTACAGACATTCAATAATTAGCTCATCCCAATTGAAATCATTCTAAGAAGTGATAGAGTTCTCAAATCTTTTTACTCTTTCTTAAAGTATTAACAAACAAATGCGGAAACTTTCAAATGCACCCAATAGTTTGACTTACCTCTGGTCCACGCCAGGTAATACCAGCACGCACAAGATTATAGAAGCGTAGCACGCCCCACATGGCCAAAACCTGCAAATGAGAAATCAGATTTATAACTTTAGCCTCTGCGGACATAAATTATGTTTAACACCATTTAATGAGTACAAATAAAGATACTTATTTGAGTTAAAAGCAAAAATAAATATAAAAAAAAATCATAATGACTTTGCTGTTTAGAAAACATTGCCACAGCCGCCGCCATCGAAGTCTAAACCATATTAAAAAAAAGGATGCATAACAGTCCAATGCGCTCCAAAGCGAAACGCCCGAAGTTGTTAATGGATTTTTCTTGTAATTAAATTATTTATTACATTTATTGATTGCAACAGCATCAACAAGGGAAAACGGAAATCCTTTACATTGATTATGGCGCTGGAGTGAGATGACGATGAAGGTGATAAAGATGTAAAGAATAACAAACAGAAATGTTGCAAAAGAAAGAGATAGATAAAAATGGGTAAGAAGCCGAAGCTGACTTGTGACAAATTGATATGAGGCAATATTTTTCAAACATAACCTCAAAGTCAGGTTCCATGCACCAAAGAATTTCATGGGTACTGTTTTTTGCGATGTACACGGTATCATTCACGTTGAGGATTTAGAAAATGGTAAATTGATCAACATCGAACATTATTTTGGATAAATTCGAATACTTCTACAAATATTTCAAAAAAAAAAAAAAAAAAAAAAATTGATAGGCAAAACACATCAGTGTCACTTTTATATTTATTTTTCAATTTAATAAAAGCATCTAAAAACTCTAAGAAAAAAATATATAAGAAAATCTTTAAAAAGTTCGCGTATTTAAATTTGCTCGATAAAGATGTACTTTATTGATTCCTTTGAAAAGTTCTTTTGTGAATATGGCGCGGAATTCGATATAATCGCAAACGATTGCTTTGCTAAAAATGAAGCCGAGTATAAATCTCTTTGGCGCGTTGTACGCCGTGTCTTGCAGCAATGCTACCAGGGCAAATGTGGTTGCTTTCCAGTGGCCTTCTGGTTTCTGCTCGTAATAGCGACATATGGCACGGTAAGCTAACGAGTAATGACATCCTTCCATGGCTTTCATAAAGCAGCTGCATTTAAATTTTATTTTTCAGCTGCATTTCACGATTAATTTGGGTTGCAGATTGTTCGACAGAATTTGTGCTGAGGGTGCGTGGCGCAAGAAGCGTTTCCATCTGTTGCCCGAAACCATAGTGAAAAAGTGGCAAATTCTTCAGTGCTTTCTGCAGTTTATTGTGTGGGCATACTTTCTCAGTGGTGTTCTGACGGTAAGAAGACTTTGAGTTTTATATTTGAATGGAATATGTTTTTATAATCAAGCTGAATAATGTCTAATATTGCCATGTCTGTTCAGTATGAGACTCTAGTTTTGCTGCGGCAGGGATGGATCTACATGCGTAGCCAATCTTTTCTAGTTTTTAGGTCCTGTACCGAAGGTACAAATGCCTTTCTCCAAAATACAATGAGAGAATTCATGTCTGATCAGAGAGAATCCATATAACAACAGATGGCAGTGCAAAGGCAGATCCGGATAATAAATGCAAAATTTTCACTCTGGAACACAGTAAGAGGTGTTATAAGACAGCCAATACGTCAAACGCCCTTGCGTGATCCAAATGGAAATTAGGGTCGTTCAGATGCTATGCAGGCAAAACTAAGCATCTTTCAGAGCCTTTTAAGCCGCAAAAACTGGCAGCTAGAAGAGACTTAAACGTCACGGACGCATTGCATCACTGCATATGTACGTTTGGCGGATGTCATCTGGCTCGTAAAAAGCTTCAAAAAGAAAAAGCACTAGGCTACGGCAAGGTGTGCATGCACAACGACATCTTGGAAGTTTGACACTTACTCATTCCGGCCGATCAGTCTCCAACCCTCATTATAGAAGGTTTGGGAACGACTAATGCAAGCCTTCGACCGAATGTCGCATACTGAGTTCCTACTGCGTTCCTACCTAGAAGTAGGGCAATTTTGTGTACCTTAACGCTTAGGAATCATTTTACGTTAGCAAGCGCAGGCTGGTGTGGCATCTAGCTTGGCCAATTACTCGACAATTTGCACATAGGTTACCTACACAAATAAGATCTATGTATTCTACAGATCGGAATGCGAGCAATAAGAGTCACACGGTACGCTAGAGTACCTCCACACCATAGAGGATTGATCTTGAAGGTGGAACATTTGCAAAAACTGTGATAAATGCAAAAAAAGTGTGTTGTACAGTAAGAAGCAAAACACCACATCCTAATATCAATAATGAACATATTCCTCACGTTGAAAAGGCAAAGAACTGTGGACTTTTACGTCATTTCAAAGAACACAGAAAGGTGTAGGTCTTAAATACAGAAGAAGCAGTTGCTATTTAGTTGTCGACGCAAAATACCTTTGTGCAATAAAAAAAAAAACAATTTATCAACAAAACGTTGCCCCCATCTGGTGATAGATAATTCAGATCTGATCGTAAAATAGTACAGACCATGCAAGACAACGCACTACAAATGAGAGCCGGCTTTTGACTCTATACTCCACGGGAACCTTAAGTTGCACTTTCTGAAGATCTATCATGCGGCTCAAATTGAGACTTAATGGAGTTTGTAGGCCTAGTAGATCGCGTAGCTGTGTATTAAATTTTTTATATATTCTAAAAAATTTTTTTGGAGTTAAAAAACCATTTGAAATTTACATTCAATGAAACTTATCAACTGATCGATCCTTAATAGCGGGCATGTCGTGATTATTTATCCATATATGAGGCATTCTTTGAAAAAAATGCCACGTAAAAAAAAAAGTTCTCCATTTTTTCTGACAATTATATATCTTGTAGTATATGTGAAAACTTAAAAAAAAAAAAAAAAAAAATGATTTTGGGTCCGTGTGTTCCAGGGTTGCCATACTGTCGGGGGTCATAGTTTTTTAGAACAAAATTTTCGAGTCCCTATAACTTTTAAACGAATGAACGGATTTTAAAAAACCAAGAGACTTTTTTTGTGCACAATTTCTTAAACTTGAAAACTGTTTATCGTAAAAATTTTTAAAATTAATATTTCATAGAAAAAATTTGAAAAAAAAAGTTTGTTTGAATTTTTAACCCTTTATGTCCCCTTCGATTTTTTTTAAATACCCCAAAATGTTCCTTATTTCATCACCTTTCTTCCCCCCAAAGAGCATTTTGAGCCAACAATATTTGTATGAGTTACAAATCAAAAACTAGCGCAGCGCATTAAAATTTCATACAAAAAAAATAGAACAACATTTTTTTTCTGTTTTTCTTCAATCGATAAATATCTGCAACTTTTATGCAAGCAAAAGCATTTGCTTTAGTTCAGAACTTTTCTCTGAAAAAAAAATATAAAAAAAATGGAAAATAAAAAATTTTAATTGTTTATCCCATCCGTACCATGGCAGCATATTTCCATTCATTTTCAGTTTGTGTTTGAAAATTTTTTATTGTTTTTATTAATTAATTTTAATTTGTACTAATTTTACTAGAAGCACAAATTTTGTCTAATTTACATTAATCCTTATAAAAGATTTCATTTGGATCCAGATCGGATCACTAGATGGGGTATCCTCAATACAAGTCTGCTCCATTTTTCTGTTTTTGTTGCTAATTCAATTAGGATTCCAAAGTTGGTGTATTTCCATTCAATCCTCATAAAATAATTTCCAAATCAGACTACTAAAAGAGGTGGTCCCTCTAAAAATCAACTCGATATAGATATGGCCGTCTGTTTGGCAATGAACAACAAACACTTGGAGAGACTGGAAAACAAAGAATTCAAGTTTTGACATTTCATGTCATCTATTTCCTTTTCAGATAGATATTGTTTACTGAGCGTGCTAACTCCTTATTAAGGGGATGTACCTGTAAAAACCTGCACCTTCTTTGTGAGTTTTTGAATAAAGAAATTATTTTTTTCTGGTTATATTAGCTAAATATGCGACATTTGATGTAGCTTAAATTCGGATGAATTATAGGTCGAATAGCAGGAGTAACTCCCATACTACAAAGTCTTTTAGTTTAGCGTGAAACGACATATATTATGTATCTTTCGCTCATCATTATAAAATATCCCACATGAATCGAGATAAGAATATATCACTATACAAATTATATTTCAATGGAGGTACTGGCTATACAGGGTGTTTAGGTCGAACACAGTCGACTGCATTGTTCTTACTAGTTACATGCAAAATGGTTTATTTCGGGAGATTTAATCTTAAAATGGGGTACGTAGAATTCGTGAATCAACTATCCTTAATTGTCGAAGACCCCCCAAAGTTACCTCCGTCCGTCCGTCCGTCTGTATAAACGAAAGGATCTCGGAAACGGCAATAGATAGAGACTTCGTTTTTTTTTGCATTCGACTAGGACTGCTCCGGAATTTCACAAGTTTATTTTACACCAGTATAAAGTTAACGTCCTTCTAAGCCCAAATCAAAAAAGTTCATCAAAATCGGATAATAAATGACGATTTTATAAGCAATTGAATTTGAACGACCCCCCTTTTCTTTTGTTTGGTCATAAGCTCGGGAAACATTTAATGTGTTTGTTAGGAGACTTTAACTGGTACAGGGCCTCTTACAGTCGGTTACGCCTGACTGTATTTTCTTACTTGTTTTTTCGAATATTTTTCTCATCAGACATAATCTCTAAAACTAAGAATATTTCGAAATTTGATGTTCCTTATTTTTATTTTTTAAAGAAACAATTTTTTGCTTAGTTTATTGAATTATAAGTCCTTAACTGCTTCGGTTTAACCGAAGTCAAATTTCAATCTGGTTTTTTTGGATATATTTAAAATGTTTTTCTACTCTAGGTCTCGCCGCATTGGATTTATCCGTGGATAACTACGCATTTGGCAATCCTCGCTTTGAAGATGAAGCAATATGCATTTGAGCTGGTACTGCTTCGCAAAGGCCCGACAAATAGAACTTTAATATCCTTTGGAGCACAATTGATATTCATTGTTTTAGTGATGCATGCAAGAAAAGTCTATGAAGATGCCGCAGCGAATTATGATGTCGCCGATTTGCTTGTTTGGAAAAAACTGACGTCGAAGTGGTTGCATTAAAAAAAAAACCACCTAAATTCCCAAAAAAAAAAAAAATTTTATTAAATTTAAATTAAATAATTGACTTACGTTAATGAATGCACGAGCTATGAAGAAGGCGACCTCAGCCTTGCACATGGCATCGAATTGCTGCAAAAGACAAATTCAAAATAAATGAAAATCAGTTTTATTTAAATACAGAAAATCGCGTGTGTTTTTTTTTTATAACTTTTTGCAACATGTAAAAAATTAGAAAGTTTAATGTTTGGAAAAATTAAAACTAAAACACATGCAGCCTCGGGATATATGCAGCAAAATACAATTGAAACGCTTTCGTTTGAGTGCGCTAAAAAATTTTAAAAACAAAAAAAACTACAAAAAAAAGTTAAGAGTATGCAAATGAAAGTTTAACTCATTAAAGTTAAAAAAAATACTAAAAAAATAAAGAAAAATTTAGAAAAGCAAAAGTTTTTCTAAATAAAAAAGACAAAAACCAACTGAAAACTTGAAAAAGCTTAACCTACAACTGCAATAAATTATGCATGAGGCGACAAATTTCTACAACGCCGAAGCTAAACACATACCCATGCACATATAGCGAGTGAGTGAGAGGGTGTGAGGTTGAGTAAGAGAAATGGAGAAACGCTTCGAAAGAGTTGGAAAATCCACAAAAAAAAAAAACAAAATAAATAAAAACAAGTAAATTTGGAAAACATTTCAGAGAAAAACCACATATAAAACAGAAAAATAATCACAAATAGTACATGTACGAACTGTAAGAAATCATGAAGTGGCTTGTGTGTCCAAATATATTTCTATGTGTGTATTATTGGAGGGCAAAGGTTATGAATTAATTTTTCTGTTATTGTACTCTACATCTACACAAAATATATATAAATAAAATTAGAGAATCTAATTTAGTGTAGAAAAATTCGGCATTTGGTTCTATCAACAACTTACTCTAGGTCACAAAATTGTGTGGGAATAAGATTCTTCTCAGGATTCATCAACAGTTCGGCAAATTTTAAGGCCCATATTCCTTAAAATTTATAACATTAAGGATAACACCTAATCTTTTTATAATTTCATTATCGGCTCCAGTAATTCGGGCTGTTATATAATTTCCCAGCTTCTGAAAGAATTTATCTACCACAACTCTTTCTCCTGCTTTTGTTCTTCTTTTAAGAAGGAGTATCTTTGTCAAAAGTATCTCCATCACGGAAAGTGAATACGCAGCTTCATGATAATATCCATACATCTTATTTTAGTGTGCCATACAGAAAATCTATATACATAGTTCTGTTCTCTTTGTTAAATCGTTCTAATTTTGAAAGTCTTTCTTTCTTTCTATTTTTTGCATATGTCAAGGTTGACGCTTTATATTTCCAATTTGATATTTTCCATCAACTGCCTGCCCAACAATCCTTGGTCTAGTGTCGAAATGCATTGAGTTGCCGGATGCAGATCGTCCAACACACAGTCCTCAGCTCGGATCACTTGCCATAAACCTTCTCATAAAACGCCTCGAAGATGCCATGTATTCCGACATTAAACTCAAATCTGGCCAGGATATTGACGATTCTTCTCTGAGAAGATCTATGCAGCCTCCGCCAAAGCCCAAAGATTGTGTTCACGCCCTGCCAAGCGAATGGCTGGACAATTTATTCTGTCAGGTGAGCTGTGCAACATTCGAAAAACGTAGGCTTCGAAGGGCTTTTACGCGGACGCAACCCCCAGAAGACAGAACAACGCACTCAGATGTTCGACAATGTGCTGAAGAATATGAGCACCGAATCAGATACAAACTTCTGCCTATGGAAGGCCAGGAGAAGTTGTAGATGACACCCCATTCGACTTGCTCCCATCATAAACGCTCTCGGCAACTGGTGCCGCTCTAAGCAAGAGCAAGCCGATGCCTTTGCAGCACATCTCGCAGAGCGATTTCTGCCCTTCGAGTTAACAGAAGAAACTCTTTTGATCAGCACCACTTCAACGCGACTTGTCTGAGGCCCTAAGGATGTCCAAGACATAATTAAGCGAACGTTGAAGGCGCTGCCGGAGAGTGCTGTCCTCAGTATGGTGTCAAATTTCAATGCAATAGGAGAATGATCCTGGATCCTACTGACCAATTAGCCTCCTGCCTGGAAATTCAAAGGATTGGGAATGACTGGTCATTGCTAGGCTTGTGATCATTGCGGAGTCCCGAAGCCGGACCATGGCACGGTAGAGCAACTCCACAGAGTCACCGACCACAAGCTGTGGCAATGTTGCAATGCCATATCTGTGGATATCGAGCAGGCATTCGATCGCGTTTAGCACTAAGCTCTCCTGCAAAAGAAAAACTGCCTTTGCCCTACTTTGCTCTGCTACAGTCCTACTTGGAGAACCGTTTTCCAAGGTCAAAGTCGGGCCAAGTCAGACTTTTCCTCACCCAGCAATCGCAAGAGTGCCACAAGAAAGCGTCCTTATTTCTTTTCTATTGTTTATATGTAGCAGACATATCTTGATGCGACTATGATTGAAGCTCCAGATACATCCCTGCTCCTCGCCGCATATGCAGATGATATATGGCATGATGGCATCTGCATAATCGGCGCAGCTGACGTTGAGACGTTGAGACGTACGTAGATGCTGTTGCTGACTGGGCCAACAGGTGGAACGTGAAGCTCAACGCTAGTAATAGAGCTAACAGTGCTTCACTCTCTGTTAACAGCAGACCTCACCTGGACATATGCACTGCACGCCCTTGGAACAACCAGCTAAGATATCTACCTGGTCCTCAATTTGAATATGAGGCTCACTTTTAAGGGCCACTTCCAAGACGAAGATCAGAAATTGAAAAACAGTCTCGGCGCACGCGTCTAGCTTTGCATAAGGACAAGACGTGGTACTTTGCGTCTTCTCGCACTCTGTCATCGCGTCTTGGACGGTTAGTGACGATGGAGAATGTCAACTTAAAAGTTGTAGAAAACTTCGTCTATCTTGGATCCGAGATAACCAGCAACAACAACGTCAGTCTGAAGATCATACGAAGAATCACGCTTGCAAACAGATGCGTTTTTTTGGGCTGACAAGCAAATAAGAAGTAAAGCCCTCTCTCGACGGACGAAAATAAAGATATATAAGACGCTGATACTCCCGGTCCTACTGTATGGCGCAGAGGCATGGACCGTGATTGATTTAGATGAAACAGCGTTGAAAGTCTTTGAGAGGAAGATTCTCCGCAGGACTTTGGGTCCTATTAGAGTCGGCGACGAGCTTAGGTCCTGTATGAACCGCGAGCTTTACGAGCTATTCGATGAGGTTGACATAGTCCAGCGCATAAAATTCCAGCGACTGCACTGGGCTGAGCACCACATTCGAATAGATGAAAGAGCTCCATTACGCATGGTTTACATGGGGGGCCCAAACTTGATTGGTGGACGCCGACATAGAGGACGACCGGGCACGCGTTGAAATGACCAGGTATAGAGACATCTCTCTGTATGTGTTTTTGCTTCTTTTCCAGCCGCTACAATGACCGACTCCAAAATCATGCCAACAGGCATGCGCTTTGGCTGTGGCTTTGATGAATTCTGAAGATTCTTTTGCTAGTCAAACAAAATCGAATGACAAAAATGGTCTGAAGAAGGACGAGAATTTTTCAATGGAAAGATAGTCGTAAGGGAACAAGAGATGTCATAAACACATTCGTATTTGAAATACTTTCATACTTCGTAACTATGATATGCTTCTAAGCACTCTATCCGGACGATTTATCACATCCCGACTTATAATATATGACTTTCAGAAAGTAATTCTAGCTCTTCTTCATGTAAACGTACTATGAGATGTCTCGCTGTATGATCTATCAAATCTTAGTAGCCATTGTATATGGTAGTACAGATTCCGGTTTACTTTACGCAAGGAGTCTCGTAACAGGTAATATTATGTTTAGCGAATTCGCCATCAATTGTGGACCGGTTTTGAAATTTTTATTCGTTTAAAACGGTGATGGTAGTTCAAATGGTGCCATAGTCAATAAGTTGGGATCTGATAAAGGGACCATATCGAAATCGAAAGACGATGCCCCGCTCACATCAAAAATGCACTAAAAACAGTTAGTAAAAACGATGCATTGATGTAAATCTCTCTCCATTTTATTAAAGAAGGTAAGTTTTGCTGCTTTAGGTATTAATTTTCTACTTCGCAGCTTTGAAGGATACTAAAGTTTCGGATTGACCAACTAAGTCGTTAAATATAGATATTCAGTTTAAGGTTTTTTTCATTTAAGCGAGGACAAAAGACTTTATATATGCACAGAATTAAAGCGTGAAAGTTTGTTTCTATTTAAAATAAACAAAAGAAGTTTAAATCAATGATATATTGGGTGAGATGTGTGCGTTTTTTTTTTTGGAAAACATCAAAGCACAAGCAGTAATTTATTTGCAAATTTAGTGCAACTAGCTTTATTTCACTTAAAGAACACTGCTCCCACACTTACCTTATTAACATGATCACGCAAAACATTCGAATAGACCATAGCGACTGCTTCAAGTGCCATAAAAGTAATGTAACCAATAATCCAGGGTACAATCAGGCCGGGATTTTCCTGCAAATGAAAATGAAACAGATTTACACTTCGTAAATGTAAAACAACAAAAAAAAATCGTTTGCAAATTTTTCGCTATTGCTTCGGTACTTCACTGCGTATTCAGGTTGCTTGAGCACTTTGTACTAGTTTCAATCCATTTAAATATATTCAACGTGTGGCATTCTGTCGCTATTCGAATCCTATAGATTTCAATACCTTCTCACAGCTGCCGTTTTTTAGGTTAGCGTCTGGCGGTTATATGTGTTTGTGTGAGTGTGTGGGTGTGTGCGGGTTTGTAATTTATCTCACCATTGTGCAGACCCTGATTGGATTTTTGTGTGTGCGCGCTATTTTGTGGCAGATCCTTTCAGCCACACAGCGTCCTTTCCTTGCCACACTTTACTTTGTTTCAGTTTCAGTTTACACACGTTCAATTTTTTTTTATTTGTACAAATTTTATACGCTACATATTTAGTGGGATGTAAGGTATTAATGAATTGTTGAAAACTTTGTACCTATTCACGATACCTCAGGTTTAGGAACATTAAAGATATGTCTTCAATAATGAGTGGTCGTATTCTGCCAAAATCATCAAAATTGGTTTCATTTAAAAAAGGCATATTAGGAAATGGAGCTTCTTATATTGGGTAACAATAAAACGATATATTAAAGTTTGTCCATAGGTGTGTAGCAGAAATATTTTGAAAACTCATTTAAATTGAGTTAGATTTCACAGACCAATAGTTCTTTTGGTGCCATGTTATTTGAATTGGATTTCATTTGGCCTGAATGGATATAGTTTTCGTCTGTCAGCACAATAATATTTTTTATATGTTTTACTATTTGAGTCAATGGATCAAATAAATCAAAAAAGAATGTTGCAGTCTGGTATGGTCAACTTCGCGATACCCTTTACACTTTGAACATAAATTTGTATAGGAATATAATCCTATCTGCATACGTGTAAGATATATTATTAGAATTAATAAAAGATAAACTCTATCAAAATTTGACTCATACAGTCTTTTACTGCTTTCCTACTTTTGGAAGAAATTTGCATAAATCGAACAATTACGAACTGCTTCATAAGGCATAGATTGATGTGTAGTAGATGAAATATGATTTCTTCTTCTTCTTTTCGGTAAAGTAAATATTTTCTCTTCTACTTTATGGCCTTAAGCATGCTTTTTAGTCATGGCCGCACTTACGAAGGTGCATCAGCTATTGTCAATTCCAAGTACGCAGCTTGCTCTCCATACCTAATAATTCTAACACCTGCTCGTTTGTCCCTTATTACGTCTTCCATCAATTAAGTTTGAGCTCTAATTGTGCATGCTGAAGTTTTGTCATCCATCCTATGACAAGCCCAGTGCAGCCACAGGAGTTTTATGCACTGGACTATGCCAACCTCATCGAATAGATCCTACGTTGTTCACACGGCATCCGAACTGGTCGAAGACTCTAATAGATCAACAAATCTAGCGTAGAATCTTTGCCTCGAAAACCTGAAATGCATTTTAATCTAACTCAATCTCGGTCCATGTTGCTGTGCCATATAGCAGGACTGACGGATCATCGTCTTATAGTTCTTGAATTTCGTATTCCGAGAGAGGGCTTTACATCTAATTTGCTTGTTCAGCGCAAAATAGCATCGATTAGCAAACGTGATTATTTGCCTGATCTCCAGGCAGACGTCTTTGTTGCTGCTTATTTCGGATCAAAGGTAGGCAAAGTTTTCTACAACACTGAAGACGCACTGACGGTGTACAAGAAGACACCAAGTACTTCCACGTGTACTCATTCAGCGCTAGACCCATGAGCCGAGACTGTTTTTTAATCTCTGAGAACACGTTGCTGACTCGCTGTTCTTGTGAACGATGATGTCAATATCATTCACGTACGCAAGCAGTATCACTTCCTTTTGGAAAATCGAGCCCGATATATTCTGTATGTACGGGCATTGGCGTAAGATATATTCAAACAGCAGATTGAAAAAATTGCATGGAGCGCATCACTTCTGAAACTTCTCTTGGTATCAAAAGGGTTCGGGATGGTTCCTTTCTACCCTGAAAACGCTTTATGTGTGGGAAAGCGTCATCATGCCGGGATTCCAAGTGCAGATAAGGCACCCAAAAACTTTGATAGTATCACCGGTTGAAGAGACTTTTTAACGGACAAATTGATGGTGTGTATCTTTGTTTAATTTCTGGGTCTCCTTCAGGATGTATTGTATATGATCACTGGTTCACCTTTTTGTTTTGAAGTCACACTGTTACTGTCCTCGCAGTGCATCCGTGTATGGCCAAAGTCTAAGGTTGATAAATGTTGCCAATGAGATTCCAACTTCATCATGCTTCGCTCTAAGCTTGCTTCCCTATAGGCAAAAAAGTAAGACAGTAGATTTTCGCAAGCATCTTTTGAGGTCAATTTCTCGCCAGCTAAATCGTTTGACATTGACAGGAATATATCATGGTAACCAGATGGTGTCAGCTCCGGACTATAAGGTGGATGCATAAAAACTTTCCATGCCAACTTACGGAACTACTGGCGCGTCACAATGGAAGTGTGTGGTCTGGCGTTGTCCTGATGGAATAAAATTCATCTCCTTTTGGCCAAAGGTGGGCGCTTTTGGGTGATTGCTGTCCAGTTGTTCACAGTAGAGGACCTAATTTGGATAAAGGGGAGCAGCTCATAGTAGATGATTCCCAGCCAATCCCAACAAACACACAGCAAAAATCTTCAATCCGGGCTTGGCAACCGTTTGAGCCGCTTCGCTACCCTTCATCAATTTGGATCTTCACTAGTGCCAACTGTTTTGCAGTGGCGTGTCGTAAGCCAGCGTAATAACCCCTAATTAACGGAAGGGAGTTGACGACTTCTGACAATTTGATCACTTTCAAACGCATGTTCAGAGCTTGTCCAGGGGATATCTGGTCTAATGGAGTTTGTGAACTGAGTTTGAAAGTATTGGTTTTGAACATTTCCAAGTGAATGGACTTCTGCAAACGACGTCATCTCTCTTAGGGAACTCTTTTTAACAAAGTCTCTGCTATGTCAGAACCACAACAAGTAAGGAAATTTCAGTCGGGAGTAACCGACTGTAAGAGGCCCTGTACCAATTCAGGTCGGCTAACAAACACATTAAATGTTTCCCGAGCTTATGACCAAACACATGACCAGTGAAAACTGCGCAAATATGAATGAAAAGAAAAGGGGGTCGTTCAAATTCAATTGCTTATAGAATCGTCATTTATTATCCGATTGTGATGAACTTTTTGGATTTTCGCTTAGAGAGTCGTTATCTCTATATTGGTGCACTAAATTTTTTTTGATCCGAGGAAATTTTTAGCCTTGGGGGTGATTTTATGGTGAAGGGGGAGAGGGGAAAAATTTTGAAATAAACTTGTAAAATTCCGGAGCAGTCCTAGTCGAATGCAAAAAACACGAAGTCTCTATCTATTACCGTTTCCGAGATCCTTTCGTTCATACAGACGGACAGACAGACGGACATGTCTATATCGACTCCTCTATCACTCCTGACCATAATGGGGGTAACTTTGGGGGTCTCCGACCATTATTTCTACCTGTTACATACATTTGCACAAAACCAATAGCCTCTTGTACCTTCGGTATAGGGCCTAAAAAGCAGAGAAATTAGTTCTAACCAAATTAGTTTTTCCTAAACCGAAGATTTCGTGCAGTATTTTTCTTTCATTTTCGTTTAGTGAGCAGTTGGTATAAAACCATATTTGTTTCCACTGTATAGAAGGACTCATTTCGATCTTCGAATTGAGATACAAAAAAATAGGCACAAACCATCTTGAAAATATTCAGGGAGTTGAATTTTTTCGGGTCATATCCAACAAATCAACCTTAAAGCAAGTATTTCAGAAGTTGCTTTTGATACTTCGCGATCTCTGGTGAGGTAAATAAAACGTTGTGGAATTGGTGACATCTCTTCATATTCACTGTCAACTTCAGAAGCATCAGAAGGGTGCTTCAGTAAGTCAATATTCATACCCATCAAGCATTGGTGTTTGGTGAAATATTGGCATTGTCAGATCCTCTGTCTAAATTAGTGTAAGTCCACTTGCAATGGTTGTTTCAATTGATTCCAGTAATATTTTTTTTTGACTTGTAGTAATGGTTTTTAGGTGCTCCACAAATCATTAAAATTCAAGTCCTATTTTTTATTTACTGAAATACATATTTTATCTGCAGCGCCATGGCCTAATTAATGCGCTGAGTATTCGCCTGCACATAATTTCAGACCATTTACACCTACACTTATCACCGCCTGTCCAATTCGCACAGATAATGCTTAATGCACAAATAAAGTTTATACATTTTTTTTCGGCAAATGTTTTTAAAAGAACAGCAAAACGCAATTAATTTCGCGCAAATCGCTTATTTCACATGCAGACATTTCGCCCAAAAATAGAGTACGAGTACAGATTTTATCTATTTTTTTTTTTTTTTATACATTTTGTTGAACATATACGATTTTTTTTGTTAAATTTGTATTACTTTTTTTTTTTTTGTTGATGGACAAATTAAAAAATTCCACACAATGCTGAATGCGGCTGTAATCCTTCACTTACTTTTTTTTCGCTACTCGACTCGACTCGACTCGACTCGCATTTGCATTTTGCTTGTCGTTTTCAGGCAACCAATTGTGTGACAAATTGTATTCATTTCATTCATTCATTCATTCATTTATTTTAGCATAGCGGCTTGACTCGGCTCAGCTCAGTTCAGTTCAGCTCAGCGCGCCGCTTGCCTGTCAATAGCGACTTTCAGTTCCATATACGACTATGCATGTCCCCCCAAAAAAAAAAAACAAAAAAATGCGAGTTCCAACGGCGCGAACAACGACTACAACAGCTCATGACAGACTCATTTTAACGTCATTTGAATGTTTCGCAGTTTGAGTTGATATTTTTTTTCTATATATTGTATATATATATTTTTTATGTTGTGTTCTTTGTTGTCTATTTTGAAGTAGTAAGTTTGTAAGAGTTTGCCTTCTTTATTTTTTTTTTTTCGACAGCCTAAAAAATAACGTGAAGCATGCAAAACGAATCCTAGATACATATGTACGTTGAAATACACAAACAAATTCTGAGATACTTTAATATGTGTAAACAACAGTTTTGAGTGTGGTCTATAAAGTTCTAAACTGTAAATGGAAATAAAATATACCAAACGTATCCAGAGAGGAATATATCGCCATACAAATTTAAGGTTCAATGAGCAGTCTTAATGTTTGAGTATATAAACTCATTATCAGGATCATAAAGTTGGTCAATAAAGCATTGTCCGGCTGTCTGTCAATCGAGACGGCGCAGTCTATAATATAAAGAGCTTTCAAACTTTGATTTAAAAATTCGTCAGATGCACAGAACAAGTTACATATTTTTCCCCAAATTTATCTGTGGGATTATGCTGTCAGAATAGGTCATGTCCAAGGACTTACAGGTGGTTAACAAGCCTAGTGAATGGTATACCTTCGCATGTGAGCATGAGCCCGCTAGCAGATTTAGTTTTAGATGTAGTGTGAGAGTGTAGCAGGGAGTGAGTGATCACAATATGATTCATATTGAGATGACTTATTCCCCGTCCCTAAGATTTAAAGCGAGGGGCATTAGGTAGCGCACCCTTGGTGCTAATTGGCCATCATATGGTGTGCATGTGAGAGTGGCGGCAATGAGTTCTTTAGGAGTCTCAGCAGTGATGAGCAGGTAGAGCGATTAAATAGCTGGATTTCCGTTGTTAATAAAACCGTGTTTCAGATCTGTCGTAAGATGGATTTGAAAAGGGTTTGACAAAAGCTTAGGGCTAAGCGTCGTGACAAAGGTTTCTCAGCACCTCTTATAGACAATTCGGCTTCTCATCTGATAAATCTGTTGAGGACGCTTGGAGGTATGTGAGTGACAGTTTCGAGTCCAGCACTTTCAAGTATGTCCTTGGCATTTTTGTGGATTTTAAGGGAGCAGTGTTGTGGAGCAGTGTTCTTCAGAAACTGCAAGATTTTTGGTTTGGCTGAACTAGCTTTCTGACAGAGCTGTTTCTACGTGTGCAGTGGGCGTAAGTGACGCTGTCACTGTGGATGTGGTTTGTGGTTGTCCATAAGGGTCCAATTATGGTCCATTCATTTGGAAAATTATGATGGATTCGCTTTTGAAATATTATTTTTTCTTCGTTTTGTTCCATTTTTGTTGTTGACCAGGGGCAAGTAGTACCCGAGTTACATGAAACTCACTGCTAGTAGTTTGCGTACGAAGTCATACCAGAGGCTTAATCTGGGACCACGGGCGTTTTAGGTTTGAAGTCGGTCTCAACACTTGGCGCTATATTTCAAGTTCTTTAATGGACTGTTAGGGTATACCTAATCGTTTTGCAGTTATGTTTCGAGCATGTAAATGCCGTTATTATTGACGAAAGAGTTAGGAATAGGCCTCGCTCTAACCAATGAGGAAACTACATTCCATGTGCGTAAAACTCGGTTCTTTATCCTGTCATACAGCTATACTTGAAATTTTATAAGGGTCAGCAACCAGGAATTGTTTAGAGATTCCAATTGCAAGTATAACTAGTATTTTTTCACGAGGGTTGATAAAAGCCTTAATGTCGTACCATGGGAGTCAAGGGCCCACGAAAGTGTACTTCAAAGTTACTTCGCCTTGACCGTTGTTAAGAAGCTTCGGGGAGTAACGTGGTGGTTGTGATGACAACCCAAAAGCGGAAAAGTTTCTTCGGAAGTTTAACGTGGAGTTGCGTTCACAACCGGGTGTTGGAACTTATATATGAACAGAGATTTTAGATAGGCCTCGACTCCACTTACCATGGAGCGAAGTTGAACATGACTCAAACAGAAGAAAAACATAAAATGAAAAAAAAAGTTAAATGGGCGTGGCATCTATCTAAAAATTTCGTACATTTTCGAGTTCTCCCTACGCACACAATCGTCGCATGGACAGTTGGACATAGCTATATCGAGTACTACGCTTGTCTTAGAAAGTTTGGTGACAAACCCGAAGCCACTATATCTTTGTCATCAATATACTTCTACTCGAAATGCCGTCATTGATTGCTAGTGCTTGCCTAAAGCAATTGAGGCAAACATGTACTGTGCAGTCGCTTAAGTAAAAGAATTCCCTTTGGTTCGTATGGTCCGATCTCGGTAGCTGGAGGGATTGAATAAGATCCCATGAGTCACGGAAGAAGTTATTTCTCTGCGGTACTCTTTAAAGCTCCACAACACAAAGCCGCCTACGTTCAGCCGATTACCCTAAAAAAAGTTTCACGACTTGATCACACAATTCTTTTCAAACAGTATCCTGCTCGAACGTTCGCATTTTCGTATCGCGAATTTTGTGAAGCAAATTGGGCTTACATCCTAAAGAAGTTTCAATCCAGACAGAGTATTATGTATAGTTTTAATGTGCATAGTTATATAACCTTATACAGAGTAACCTCAAAAAGTATACAACGTTGTCACCTTTTTTTTTTTATTCAGCAGAATTTACCTACCTAAAATAACATTTAAAATTAAAACCGAAAAAGTCTTTTAAGAGGCTGTACTAATTCGAACTAAGTTCCTGGCGGATAACGAAGTAAATGTGGTACTACTTTGTGAGACTCATCTCATAAAAACCATTTCCAAATCCAGGCTACGTATTTACGCAACAAATCATCCAGACGGTAAAGCTCATGGTGGAACGGGTATACTTGTTAGAGCCATATTCTATAAATTATTTGCAAGCAACCTCTATTTGCGTCCAAGAAACCTACGAAAGAATATCACTATCAGCAGTTTACTGTCCACCCAGGTTTTCTAAACTACAGACTGTTTAAAATATTTCTCAACAGTCTTGGATTTTGACAGTTGCTGACTTATATGCCAAACACACACACTGGGGCTCGAGATTGGCTAACACATAGGAAAAGCAACTATGTTATACGCTCTCCAACCAAAGTAATAATTTGGATTTTGCTTCCTCTGGCCGGTCTATGTACTGGCCAAGGGATCCAAGGAAAATTCCGAACTTAATAGATTTCGCAATTATTCGAAATATCTCTCGAAATTTAATTGAAACCCAAACTTTAGATGAACTCTTATCTGATCACTCTGCGGTTATGTTTAATCTTCTCGAGAAGCCAATAATGATTAACCCACCGTATTAACTGACCTGAATAACTACTTATTGGCTTAAATACATAAAATATTTCAGACAGCTAGATCTCCCGAATCTAAACAATGCCTCAAAATAGGAAATGAGTTTTAGTTAGAGCTCTTAAATTGGAAGAAAGTCGGTGCCAAAGGCAAAACATCCAAAGTCTGTCTCTAATTGGTGCAAAAGCCTTCCTATGGAAAGCTAAGAAATCGATTAAAACCCCGATCGATAAGAAACCTTTCTGGATATTGGGCTCGTAGTGAAGTCGCCAGGGCACGATCTTATTACACCAAAAATGATCATAGAGATATTTAATATAGTATTTCTCACTGGCTGCTTCCCACCCATCAGTTTGGATTTCGGGAATAACACGGTAACATTGAACAATTTAACCGAATTACGAGTGAATTTAGTACGGCTTCGAACACCGTGAATGTTGTTCAGCGGTATCCTCTATGTAGCACAAGCATTCGACCGAGTTTAGCACTGTGGTTTAATTCACAAAATAAATCTTGTGCTTCCACAAAATACTGATATGTTAATTGAATCATACTTATCTAACAGACGCTTCAAAGTAAGACGCAAAGATCACATCTCAAATTCATTTCCAATTATTCTACGTTGGCCGACAACAACACTGCGATACGTTTTAAGCGTAGTATGAAATAGGACGTTATACCAACTTTTTTTTTATATATCATCCCAATTAAAGATGTTTTTCTTAGAATATTTTAACTACTCCAGAAATTGAACGCGGTTTATTGATGACAGACGGATGGTGAGATTGACATGGTTAGATAGACTAATCTTGTGGAACGAATAGACGGAGTGACGAACATTGCTGGATTTTTTTGAATGATTGTATTGATTAAAACGGTTATCTTGATTCCCTTTGTAGGTTAGTTTATATTACACCGGCTGACCTCTTAGATAGGGTCATACATACTTCTATAGACTTAAATGATTTTTCAGTATTTGCGGATGTCTGTCCATTGAAGCTGCAGCAGATATTGTGATACTTCATTGCTCGGTTATTTGATATCATCTTTATGGAAATTGGTCCATCAATTCCATCCATCATTCCATCTTTTGCTAGACTTTTCGCTATTTCAAGAAGCTGTGCAGTGTTTTTGAGCTGCTAAAAACATTAATGGTTTCCCTACATTTCATGACATATCCGGAAGAGATCTCCACCATATCCAAGGTTTTTATCCTTATGAGCTGTGCATGCGTTGGACTTTTGCTTGTGGTCTGGAAATATCTCCGCCTGCAATATATTGCAGTAGTCGGTTAGTTTGCAGGAGAGTCTCAAATATGACATTTTTGGAGGAGATGAGTTTAAGAGTTATGTCCGTGCTATTATTACACTGAATTATTTCGATACGTTATTGAATGGTTGATTGAATGGTGAACATAACTAAATAATTCTGTCAAAAAAGAATTTGGATACCAAGTTTCAGCGCCAACAAAGAGGCATCGAAGTATTGGAATGATTATACTGAAAACAACCGTTATGATGTCAAGCATAAATGTGGCTATTGTTCGAAATATTATTAGTAACCTATTAAGTCATTGGGTGATGATTTGCGTGATAAATTATATTCTAAGAGTTTAGGTCGCACCACAAAATTATCATCAGCAGTTTTTCGTTTGTCAAAAGCGCTAAATTAAATTACGTTGCAAATTAGTTTCAAAACTTTTCCGAATACACTCGCTTAGAATCATTTGGCAGTTTTAGGACAGCGCGTTTTGACATTTAACCATTATTTTTTTGCTTTTTGAAAACATTTTCCTTTTTTCTCACATTTCGTATTGTATTTTCTTCGTTTTTTTTTTTTTTTTTTGTGTGAGCGCGCGCGTGTTTTGCCATTTTCAACGGTGTCATCGAGTTACATCCTTCGCGGCACGATTCCCTCTGCTGTTGCGTTAATTCCGCAACAATATTTCCTACATGGCGTATGCGTGATTTACATATGAATGCGTTTGGTTTGTTTTGGCGTTTGTGCCTTAGAAAATACAATTCGCAACGTTAAATTCGCATAATGGCGGCATTTTCCATTTGACTTGCAGCTATTTGATTAGGATATTTCATGGGAATTCTATTTTAAATCTTCTAATCTGCTTCAAATTCAATGTATATGTATATGTATTTCAGAGAGTTTATAGACTTACCCGACAGATGCCAAAAATCAGCATAATACTCAGCAAAATCATCGACATTTGCGTACCAATTATGGCGAAATATGCAATTTGGACACCTGAAAATGGAAACAAAGCAAAGCGAAATGTAAATAGATTTAAATAATAAAGGCAACTCCACACAGCGCACAGTGCACAGTGCACATTGTAGGCTGTATGGATTTTGTAGACAATAGATAAACATATTTGATGGCATGGCAGAGTCAACTGGGATTTAAGTGCACCAGATACAGTTACAGTTACACAATTGAGTATACTATATAATCCTGCTCGGCATATCTGTCTGGGGTATTTGCATTTCAGGTTCATTATGCGATTTTGCTCTCTGTTTGCCAAAGGCAGTTAACATTAATTAGTGTTTCTGGCTTCCAGCGGTTTCCGGCAACAACTAAGCAGAGAAAGCAAAAATTATTTTCCACAACTTACCATAATAGACATCCTGCAGTTCAGCAGATTTATGTATGTTGACATTGATGCGCCACGAGTAGATCAGCACAATAAGCAATGAAATATTCTGTAAATGTGCAGAGAAATTAATTAATTCAACAGATTATATAATAAAGTACGTAGTACATTACAGCAGCAGCAGCAACAGCAACAGCAAAAACAACAAAATCTCATTTTACTGCTTTAAATTTGCATAAATTATCCAAATACTTCTTCTACAAGTTTGCCGAAAAACTCTTTCCCCAGTTTAATGTGGCTTCATTTTAAGCGTGTGTATTCCAACTCAATTAAAGAAAAGAAAAGGCATTTAAACGCTTGACTGCGCCACGAAGTGTAAATAGCAGCTGCAGCAGCAGTGGTCCCAAAGCGAAGTTTAATTTTGGTCCCGTAACAAAGAAAATTCCCAAAAAAATGTAAACGAAGCCAGTACGCAACTAATTAATCTGTAAAAAACATAAAAAATAACATAAAAAGTAATGAGCGGAATAAGTGCACAAGCGGTCTAGCTGCCCCTTTCCTCGGCCATTGAGGCGCTAATGGGCCGCGCAGTGCGAGTAGCTCCTTTTTGGCTAAATTTCTGACAATCTTTGCCATGGCTTAGATTTATGTGTGCAACTTTAAATATTTTATATGCCACTTTAATGCGAAGCACGTTGGTCGAACAACAACAATTGGACCAACAAGAACTACTAATTGCTTACTGAAGAAGTTCCACTTTAATGTAATACTTTGTACTGTGGAGCAGAAAATCGGGAATTTGTTAAAAAATTTTCAAAGTGAGAACAAATTGAGACTTGCAACAAATTTTATGAAAATAAAAGAAACATTTAAAGTGTGGTATAAGGTTTTGTTACGCTTGTTGCAGGGAAAATGCTGAAAACTCAGCTGAACAGTATTCGTATAAGTTCTTACATCGTTAATTTATCTTTATATAATAGGTTGCAACAAAAAATCGTTCGTATTTTCGCCTTTATTTCAAAACTTTATACAATTGCGTACAATTATCGGATTTAGTTCAAATAAGTGCCGGTTTGATCAACAACTTGTTGCCAACGAGATTCCAACTTCATTATGCCCCGCTCATAGAAGCTTGCGATACGTTTTTCCCTTTCAGGTAGTAAAAATGTAAAATATGGCGAATTTTTTCCTTCGAGACCTTCATGTTCAACGCGCTGTAGTTCACAACTGAATTGTCCAAGCTCAGTGCAGTTTCGAGACAAATTGAAAATGGGATCCAATCCATCCACTTTTAATGTCGGTTTAAACAACAAATAATTCAATCATTTTTGGGAAAATGCACTTTCAATCTTTGAACCGGCTGATCCGATTTTGATGGGACTATTATTGGCAAGTATTATTAAGCTAAGTTCACACAGTATTAACTATTTTTGTTGAGTTTGCTGTCACATTTAGTTAAAATTTGTATATATTTGTAACTATTTTCAATGCATTGTGATGAGAGTGTAGAATATATTCTACCGTGTGAACTATGCTTTAGAGTGATCTGTTCTGATCCTCCGTAGTGTTTGGAGATTTTTTATAATGAATGAAAATATTTATAATCGTATTTCGTGTTGAAAACACAATTTCTTATGCCGATATATTGAATACGATGCAAAAGACTTTTGGTGAATCTGCTCTGTCAAAAAAGTGTAGTTACGAAGCATGGTATGAAGCATTTTAGGATGGTCAGGATGGACTGTCGACCCTCAACGAAAGTGAACGACAAACACGTCGATGAAATAAACGAAATCGTTGCAGAAAGTAACCATATGACCTTGAGAGAGATCGGTCATGTATTTGAGATGATATACGCGAGTGCCCGTACGATTATGTACGAAAAGTTGGGTATAAAACGCGCAAGACTTGTTCGAAGAGAGCTGAATTTTCAAAAAAGGTTTCGAGAGCAGGTAGCTGCAGCCATGCTAGATCGAGTCAATTCAGATCCTACCTTAATGGAACTATATAACTAATGGCGATGAGGCATGGGTGTACGAGGGCGGCACACTTAGGAACCAGTATTCTGCCGAATAGGAGCGGAAAAGCGCCTTGTTATAAAAAATTGTCCATTAAACCAGATTTTCATGAAATTTAGGGTATATTTCGTGAACATTTTTCACGTATTCTGATGGTGTGTGGCAAACATTATAAAAAAAACCAAACTACTGGCGCCAAATCAATTGCATGAAAATTGTCGTAAAACGATATATCGTGAGATTAAAACATCTTTGATGCAGCAATAAGATATTGGTGCAAGTAAATGTTGCAAAAATACGATCAAGAATCACCAAAGGGTTTGTATAACATCTACCCAGGTGGCACAGCATGGATCTATGCGTATGAGTCCGAATTAAAAAAAAAAGAAGCAAAATGGGTCATCCAAAATATGCCAAATTAAACAAAAGTGGTTCACGGAAGAAGCACATGGGAGTAAATGGTTGCCTGGTTCTTTGGCATTTCAGTCAAGTATAAATGGTACGCGACGATTTATGTGGCTGAAGAAATTCACAAAAATCGGAGAAGCGGAAAATATTTCTTCATCAACATATAGGAATTTTTTAACGGCCAAAAAATCTGGTTGTTCAATGTGCAGCTCTAATTTTGCATCCAATGACTTTATTATGCCCGCACTCGAAAATCTAAATACGTGGTCGGAGTGGAAAAAGTGCTTACAAAACGAAACGAACTGGACCAGGAATATATAAAAAGCAACCTACGTATTATGTTTGTCACATTATTGGTCGTTCAATGATTTCATCTGTAAATGTTTACCAATAGTTCTAATGTGGATAGAAGAATATATCTCTTACTTCTGCAAAAGCCAAATCATCTCATCGTTCTAATCCATGTACAACCGCCAAAAAACTGAAATTTTGTCCCACATCACGAACTAAAAATTGAGAAAAATTCCTATCTTGCCGAAGATACGCCAAGTTGAACAGCATGTATAGGGTGTACATCCTAGCGTTTCGAATTTGAACTAACGATAATTTGACATTGAAAACGTCAAACGTCATCGGGAAAGTGGCAGATATTCAGTATAAAGTCTGACATTTACGAAATGGGTCGCTATTCGCTTGAATAAAGTTGGGAAATATTAAAAACATATTTCCAAAGTGATGAGTCTCCAACTCAAACTGTGCGAAATTTGACGGTCAACTACGCACCGAATTTTGCGTAAAGACCTTGCTTTGAAGCCTTATAAAGTTCAATTGGGGCAGCAGCTAAAGCCAATTGACCATCCGATAGATAGTTTGGTTGAAGACCCCGAATTTTATCGAAAAATCATCTTTTCGGACGAAGCTCATTTCCACCTCGGTGGTTATGTTAATAAGCAAAACTGTCGCATCTGGGGCACAGAAAACCCGCACGTCATTGAAGAGAAGCCGATGCATCCACAACGAGTGATTGTTTGGTGCGGATTTTGGTCCGGTGGCATCATTGGCCCATTTTTCTTCGAAAATGATGAAGGAGCCGCCGTAAACCGTCAATGGTGAGCGCTACCGTGCCATGTTGGCTGATTATTTTTTTGATCAAATTGACGGGGAAGACTTGGTTGATACGGCGCTACGTGCCATACAGCACACGCTACAATCGATCTTTTGCACTGAAAAATTGGGTTGATCGAATGAGGTACTGCCAAGTCAGCCGTGGTGGACATTTGAAGGAAATTATTTTTCATAAATAAATGTCAAGAAATAACATTTCAAATAAATGCTTACTCATTGAAATCTATCAAGCCGTTCGTTTTTATAGCATTTTCAAATTCGAAATTTTCCGTGGGACACACTTTAGCTCCAGTTCTCTGGGAATTTTTTTTTCTTAAAAAAATTTTGTGTATTCAAAAATTGTTATATCAAAAACTAGGGTTTCAAAAAATTTTTCATGTACCTTTTCTGTAATTCTTTATCTTTTCATAACGCTTAATGTATTCAGTTTCATTGTGGCTTGGGTGTAGTATCTATCTAGAACACTTCATCCAGCCCTGCTTTTCTGAAAATTGACACGAGGTTGTTAAGATTCAATATTCATGAGCCGCCACTTCCGGCTACTTGGTAATTGCAAAGATAATTGTGCTACAAATCACCTAATGGTTGATAATAGAGCCGCTTTCGATGCATCAATATGACTGCAGCTTTTCGAAGCCATATTTGCACTAGGTATTCCAGCAAAGCATATTCATATTTCGGGAAGTGGCAAAACTAATGTCAATAGGTTAAATCCGGCAATACTAAAATAAAACATTTCTTAGCATAAACGTACACGCAACATTTTTATGTACAAGCTCCATTTGTTTTGTTTACAATGAGTTGAAAAAATCAATTTGGCCAAAAAATGAAAATTTCAAGAGAAGGTTTTCGTTGGATTATTTTTCACAACTTTCTACGTGGATTATCTCAAGAAAAGTGTGTCGATGAACTCAGTTCTTTGTATGGCGATGAAGTAGCATCAAAAACCATTGTATATCGCTGGTATGGTGAATTCAATCGTGGTCGTAGCTCGCTTATCTTCGAATGGATTGCTGTGAGACAAATTATCGATGCTGTACGTGAACTGACAATGTAAGATCGTCATGTGATATACTGTGAGAATAAGCCATCCCTTAACATTAGTTAGACCAGCGTATATAAGATTTTGCATGAACGTGGCTATATGCGTATGAACCGGAAACAAAACAGCAATCGACCTTTAGGGTGTTTCAAGTCGAGCCTAATCCAACAAAAGTACTTCGGCCGAATGGGTCAGGTGTCTGAATGGTACACGACCATTTGTTTGCCTGAAGTCTTTGGAGAAATTGGAACAACCCAAGCGCCGAAGACGAATCACCCTCCACAATGACAATGTAAGCTCTCACACCTTGGCTTACAAAAGAGAGTTTTTGAACAATCAAAATATCAAATTGATGGGTCATCCGCCGTACAACTATGACTTCAGACCCAATGATTTTGTTTTATTCCCAAACATCAAATATAAACTGAATGGTGAATGTCTTTCTACGCCTGAAGAAGTTGTTGATACGTTCACAAACCAGGTTTGGGCGAAGGTTGAGCGAAGGCAGAAGAGCATAAATTTTCATGGAGTATATTTTAAAAACCAATAAAGCCATTTTCATTTAAAAATGTTTCTCCCTCGTATGTCACATAAAAGGCTTTGTCAGTGGAGGAAAAACTCCCAAGCCCTTTGATACTAAGAGAGTTGTCAGGATGCTGAGTACACTATCGTGCTATTTTGTGTACTCTGTACCCGTAGGTAAAAAAGGTATATTAAATTTGTGCATATGTATGCGACAAACAGAACGGAGCGATATGTTCATCTGTACGGATGCCTGACTATCAGTATAAGCAACTAGAGTTAGAGTCTTTAATTTATATTAATTCTTCAGATAATACTTGCCATTAAAAATTTCATTATTTTGTTGGTAAATTAGTTGTAGAGTGGAAAGAATGTGGCAGAAGTTTATACTATTTTAAAAACCGCAACTAATTAAGTTGCTACTACTCTCGTACTCCTGGGTATCCAGCAAATAAAATCGTATTATGAGAATTGTCAGCTGAAAATGGTTCACCATTTTGTTGCTCGAAGATTAAAAGCGAATAAACAGCATTAAAAAAAGTAGTTCTATATACTCAAACAAGAATATTCAATTCGATGATAAAGTTTCTCGAAAAAATCCCCGTTTCCAATGCTTCTGTGTTAGAATAATTATTTTAATTGGAAGTTGAAAAACATTGATTTACCTTTTATGTATAGGTGAATAAAGGTCGCAGTGCGTACTACCCATTAATAATAATAATAGGTGAATAAAAAAATTTCCTGTGTTATAAAAAAAATTGAAGATAAAAATGTTGCATATTAGCGATGACCCAAATCAATTTTCTGGTATTTGTAGTAGATATTGCTTTCCCAAAATATACTCAAATTCTTTGAATCTTATTTTAATAAAACAATATTCATTAGTATAAAAGAATTTGTTCCTAATACAAGAGTGCAAAGACTTTCTTGTTTTTTTTTTGCCCCAAAATATGAAGCTCATCTGACTTTTCGTATTTTACCAGATACGGAATTTTTGTATTAAAAAGCATAAAAATGATTTAATATATTTTAATTTTTTTTATTATATTTGTGAATTTTAAAATCTTTTAAGAGTAATTAAATTTTCAAATTATTGTATTTTGACCCATAGTGCCCTACTTCAAAGTGCTACGTGGGTAGCTCGACACAAAACAATGTCGCTAAAAAGCAACTTAGCCAAATAATTAAACCATAATTTAATATGAAGTAATATTACAGAGGGATGATTCAAAATATTCGAAGAAATATTAATTCAGTGTTTATTATTCAGGATTTTTAATGACGAAGTTTTTCTTTTCCTTAATTCACCATATAATAAAATTTAAGCCGAACCGGTTGAGAGTAAAGGGCTAAAGCTTATCAAGGCCATTTTTCAGTTAAAAGTTAAAACCACAAACTGACTCTTCTGACGATTAACACGGTTAAAACTACTTCAATAAAATAAGTTTCAATGTGAATACAAATCGTGCACATTTAATTTTCTTTTATTTGAAACTACCCTCTGTACAGAATGAATGCCTAATTGTTACAACATATATATCTATATATACTTGTAGTATATATGTATGTAAATATATCTCACACCATGCGGGGTATTTCTTAGTTGCTAATTGTTGTTTTGTGTTGCTGTTGTTGTTGTTGCTATTAATTCTCATGTACAAACGCTTCATCTTCCTTTGGTTTCGTTTGTCTTTTGAACGCAAATAAAAATCAGAGCACGATTCGGCCATTAACATAAATTAAAAGCCATAACGAGCGAGCGTAGAGCAAAATGTAATTGTAATTTACTAACTAAAATACAAGTACAAATTGGGATATACTGATTGTAAAGGGTCTGCAAATAGAATTGCTCGAATTTTGACGGGTGTAATTAGAAATTTGTAATTTATGCAATTAGTTTGTATAAATTTATACGAGTTCAATTGTAAAAAGTCGAAGAGCTTTTTTGGCGTAAATTATGTTCGCCATTCTGCACCTAATGAGCGGATTATAAGCCAAAAGTTCAAAGCGGAATTTATTCTACATGTCATGACGCCTATAGGGAATATACGTGGTAAAAATAATATCAGATTAGGAAGAGTTTTGAAGACGACTAAAACTTAATCGGTTCTCGATTTATCTTCCATCACAATGTAATGAAATTTGCGATTGTATCTTCAAGCTTATAAGATTGTATTAGCATATCTACTGAAGTCTAATGACCATCGTTTGGATAATTGAGCGTTGAAACAGATGAAAGTGTTCCTTGAACTTCGTCGAAAAATTCCTGCATATATGGCTATTGTATTTCTGAAATAGCTCAAGTTGTGTCCTAGCATTCAGGAAGGCTAGACACAATTCCCAAAAAAGTCTTCTTTTGAATTGAAACTTCTTGAGGCCCGGTAGGATAAGTCGAATGGAAAATAAGACGAAACGAAAATGGGGATGACGTTTCATACTTTAGGGGTTGCTCTGTATAAGGATATGGAAGTATGCATATTTTTAGTGGAATGCTTTGTAGAAACAAAATCCTCAAAGCATCGTTCTGCAGTTAATAAACTTTATCAAAACCTTAGGCTAGTACTCTATTTGAAGTGAAACTTCATTCGGCAAGGCTGTGAGCCCAGTTCGCATTAACGAATATCACGACACGAAAATGCGAACGTTCAATAGCTGCGTTTTCTCAGCTAACGTCGAGCAGGATAGTGTTGGGAGAGAATTGTGTGATTAAGTCGTAGTACAATTGAGTTATTTGTGTAAGGTATTTGTAAATCATTTATTTCTGAATAAATTTTGAAGTAAAACTTATTTAGACCCGGTAGGTTAAGTCGGCTGAAAGAAAGCGCGGGCAGAGACACAAATGGGGACGCTTTTGGGGTGGGGAGAATCGAAGAGTGGGAGGGCTAACAACATTCGTACGTCACCCCACACCTACACACTTGCATTGCACAATCGTAAAGTCGCTCCATAAGCACTCACCACAGCTGACGAGTTTGGGTCATGCGAATCAAAGCGAATTCCTTCACTGAGGCGACCGTACTATACATGTGGGAGCTAGCTATAGTCGTGTTTCCCTGGATCGTGTGTGCTGTTAAGCTCCTACTGCTACGCCCCTATTGAAAAATGTTATTTCTGTTGTCAGTAGCACCGGTAAAAAAATTTCATTTCGATCGGACAATATCTTTGGTTTCCACAATGGCGTCAAAAATTCGAACAAAGTGGCACAGTCCCTTAAGCCTAGGCGCAATTTGGCAAAAACATTCAATGCGCCCCTAAAGAACCGTATCATAGAAGCACAATAAATTACTTCATTCATTAAATTTCGCCTTGGAAGTGTTTCATTTCTAATATCTAATTTAGTGCAAAACTGAACATTTTCATACAAGGAGAGGAGAGATACTTCTGAGCTTCTTTGGAGTTGAGTTAGTTTCACTTGAGTAATTTTTCTCTCCCTTTAGATTTTAGACTTATCTATAATGTTTCTCGTATTGCCACCAAAATCCCAAAATCTTCAATGGCAGAAGAAGCAACTATGACGGCTGCAACACTTGTTGCGTATCGATCAGCGGTTTTTGTTGTTTCTTCCAATAGTTGCCGCATTTGCATGTGAGATTTTGAAAGCAGCCGATAATGCGTTACAAAATTTGAGTCATATGCCTCAGCTGTGGCTATAACCTGCGCCTGCTTTGCTTCAATGTCAGACGTATTCTCAATAGTGAAAATAGTAGATCTTTCCAAATTTTGTCTCTTTTGTTCTTTCTCTGTTAAATGAATGGTCCTCTCTGTTCTGTTCTAAAATCGATCAAGCAGCTTGGTCATAGGTACATCAATTGAACCCATTGCCATAATTCCGGGACCCTCGGGAAATTGTTGCTCCCTTGAAGGTACTTTTTAATGCGTCTCACACTTACAATATTGTGACGAGGTAAGATCGCATCGATAGGCAGGTATTTAAACAAGTAAGAAAGTTACAGTCGGGCATAACCGACTCTAAGAGGTCCTGGGATTGGTGTGTGTGTGTGTGTGGGTCAGAGTCAATATTTTAAAATAAACTCGTAAAATCCCGGCGAAGTCCTAGTCGAATGCAAATGGACAGACGGACGTTCCTATATCGACTCCTCTATCGCTTCTGAGCATAATATAGGAAATGCTTAGAGTTACCCAGACACTTGCGTAGCGCCAAACTATGAATAGTTGGCATTGCCGCAAATCTTCCAGATAGACGAGAATATTTGTTAGAAAATGGTTTTCAATTAGAGTCTGCTAATGATATTCAGTTACCATTGAAGATTTTGCTTTTAAGACGTTCTTCCTCAAAGTGAAGCATACGTTAGTGCATTTGGCGTAATCGATCTGGCAAGAGAGTATCATTTTATCACTATTGTCTCTTTCCAGAGTATACTCCAGTGAATTTGTTAATTCGGACCCCAAAGTCTATTAGCTCCATAACTTCAAATTAAAATAAAAACTTCAGAACTTTAGGTATTATACTCATCTAACCCAAAGCTCTTTAAAGCCCCATAATCTACTTAAATCCATAACTCAATGTACATCAACTCCAATTAGCATATATGTCAAACAATTAGAGTGCAGGATATAGCTGCTATGATCTTATAGTCCTTCATCGTCTTGGTCTGGATTCTCTTTATACTGTGGACTTGGTCGGTTTTCTAGAATGTTTCCTGCAACTTTAAAAACTCAGTCAGTACTGATTCCTTTCATTGATATAGAATATTTGTCGAAATTGATGACCATCATCCAGCACCTTTTCGTTTCTTCTTTTCTAGATACTCTAAGCATTTATTCGTATTATTAAGAGGATGGAAGAGGATCATAGATGAATACACGGCTTAATTCTGGATTATATTTTGCCAGATGTAAGGTACATTCTAGCAGGCAAATCTCTCACCTTACAATGCTGCTATCTGGCTCTACTATACCAATTAGCATGCATCGTTTGTAAAACTGAACAGCTACCCGAGTAAAATAGATCAAATTTTTAAATCTTTATACTTGTAGATCTGCTAATATTCCAATTTTCTCCATAAGTACTTATTCCAAAATTCTTTTGTATCACCATTAAATCTGCTTGATTTTGCATACAATTTAAGTTGGTTTCAACACTTCAAATTTTCTTCGTTTTTAAAGTTTCAATATACTTAATGGTAGACTCTCTACATGCATAAGTATATCCTTTAGTATTGTACTTTGCGGCTGAAAAGCGCTTAGGTATAGAATCAAATAGCTCAGTATTTATCATTAAATAGTTTGCGCCTGCAGCAATGAAACAAAATAGCGAATTCCACTTTTGGGGTTTATTATTTATTTTTAATTTTATTTGTTTAAGTACTTAATTTTATTTTTTTCCTTTTTTTTTTCCATTTTTTGGTTGCGCCTGCAACTTCTGCTCTTTCATTTAATTACAATTTTAATTCGTTTTTTTGTCTGTTTTGTATTCTTTAATGCACTAAAATGTTGTAATTGCACAATTACAACAATTATGTGCGCGACAATTGCGCGCGCTTGTATTCCCACGGCTGACGTTGTTGAAGGAGTCCTGCCTATTCGGTCCTGGCCGCATTGTTGGGTGCACACTTGTCAACACTTTACGCCATGGCACTTAATTTTCCGTATTATTTTTGTTTCGTCACTCATTTTCCTTGCATTTATTTTTCCATTTTATTTCATTTAATTTCTCGCGTTGGCTGGTTTTTTCAATTTTCTCCCTCTCCCCTGAAGTACCCCGGAGTGCGTTTCCATTGTCTTCGTTCACGTTGACGTTGTTTCTGTTGTTAAATTAACATGCGCTGCATTTACTACATTTATTATAATATGTACAATATTTTATATATTATATATAGGTAGGTACAGCACACCTACCCGGTTTTGCGAGGATATTCCAAAAAGTTAAGATTTGTCTTATGGGGCTACGCATTTGAATTGGGAGATGGGGATTCGTTTGAGAAAAGTTGTTGACTGCCATTCACTTGGGCATGGCCAACAATGATTCTCGTGTCAAACGGTCCAAGCAATTCACACATCCGTTAAGACACGTATCTTCTGGGTAGCTTCTGAACACCAGTTCAGTGGTGAGCTAACGTGAGAAGGCGAAGGGGCCCCCTCTCCTTTAATAAGGGGTTGTGCGCTGGACTTGGAACCCACCACTTTAAAAAAAACAAACCTCCATTGAACACGACTAAGAAGCCTCGCAAAACATACTGTGTTGACGACCTCCGCAAACGAAAAAGGATCATGATTTAAGGATATACACCTGGAATGTCCGCACCCTTAATTGGGATGGTGCAAATATCCAGCTGGTTGATGTCCTCGAAAGATGCAAGGCTGACATCAGCGCAATCCAAGAAATCCGATGGATAGAATAGGGTTGCTCTAATAAAGCATCCTGTGACATCTACTTCAGCTGCCATGCGAGTAAGCACGAATTTGGATGTTGTTTCGTGGTGAGTAGGAAACTACGTATCCTCGTCTGCAGATTCACTCCTGTTGACGAGCGCCTAGCCGCGATACGCATCAAGGCTAAATATTTTTATATTAGCCTGATTTGTGCGCACGCCCCGACGGAAGCGAAAGACGACGATGCTAAAGATGAGTTCTATGAGCGCTTGGAACGTCTGTACGAACGCTGTCCCAAACACGATGTCAAAATCGTGCTTGGCGATTTCAACGCCAAGATTGGGAAGGAAGCGACGCTACCTCTTATAATGGAGAGAGGCTAATCTATTTTGCCGCAGGCCGGAACATGGTAGTTAGTAGTACCAGATTTCAACACCTCAACATCCAAAAGGCTACATGGCTGAGTCCAGATAAAATAACACGCAACCCAATTGATCATGTTTTGATTGACGGAAGGCACGCATCGAGCGTGTTGGACGTGCGAACGTTACGTGGTCCTAATATTGACTCGGACCACTATCTGGTCGCAGCCAAGGTACGCACTAGGCTCAGCGTAGAGCACGCCGCACGATCCAACATGTAACGAAAGCTAGATGTCGGCAAGCTGCAATCAGAACAGACTCCCGACTGCTCGAGATATATGTGAGCAGTGGGAACATATCACCCGCTCAATGGATAGCGCTGTCAAGGATGTCATTGGTTATATAAAACCTGTGAAGAATTCTTGATACGACGAGGAGTGTCGCAATGCTACTGCAGAGAAGAACGCTTCCTATCAGCGAGCTCTGCAGTCGGGAGCAACGCGAGCTGTTAGAGAGCGATATCGTGAGAAACGGAGAGGGGAGAGACGCCTTTTCAAACACAAGAGAAAGGAGCAAGAAAGGCGGGAGTATGAGGATGTTGAGATGTTACGTGACAGAAATGAAGCTTGAAAATTCTACCAAAAGGTCAAGCGTCTGACTGAAAGTTTTAAGCCCGGAGTGACTTTCTGTAAGGATGACAATGGAAATCTGGTAACGGATGAACAGGAATCACTGAGATTATGCAGGAGTCATTTCTCCAACCTACTCGGAGGCGATGAAGCGCACAATACCGCCGATAGAGAAATGACACCGGAACCACCAGTTAATGAGAGCCACCGGACTATAACGAGGTCGATTCAGTTATTAAAAAGCGGAAAAATAACAAAGCGGCAAGCTCTGATGGGCTGCCAGCTGAGTTTTTTAAGACCGGCAGCGAAGAGTTGGTTAGGAGTATGCACCAACTTTTAAGCAAGATATGATCCGATGAACGCATACCCAATGACTGGAATCTCAGTGTTCTTTGTTCTAGCTTTAAGAAAGGAGGCCCCGCTGTTTGCGACGACTACTGCGGAATAAGTCTAATTTCCATCGGATATGACTCTTTCGCGCGTTCCGTATAATAGACTGATGCCATATTGTTTCCGAATTCCCTGATAGGACAATATCAGTGTGGCTTCAGACCAAAAAGGTCGACCAGTGAGCAAATATTCACATTGCGCCAAATCTTGGAAAAGTCCTGTGATTTCAACGAACACACTCACCACATATTTGTCGACTATAAAGCCGCTTTCGACACGCCGATACCATCGAAGTTCTTCGACGCCCTGTCTGCCCTAGGTATCCCGGCAAATATTGTTCGTCTTTCCATGACGACGCTATCTAACACACAACGCATTGGCAGGGTGGGAAAACCCTCTCCGTACCCTTCGATACCAAGATTGGTTTCGGCAGGGCGATGCTCTGTCGTGCGATTTTTTCAATCTCCTGATGGAATACATCCTACACCAGTGCCCGTACAACAGATGCTTTTTTGGGCTAAGCAGGCAAATTAGAAGTAAAGCCCTCTCTCGACGGACGAAAATAAAGATCTATAAGACGCTGATACTCCCGGTCCTATTGTATGGCGCAGACATACACCGTTGTAAGTCTTCGAGAAGAAGATTCTTCGCAGGATCTTTGGTCCTATTAGAGTCGGTGACGAGTTTATGTACCGTACGAACCGCGAGCTGTACGCGCTTTTCGATGAGGTTGACATAGTCCAGCGCATAAAATTCCAGCGGCTGCACTGGGCTGGGCACCTCATTCGAATGGATGAAAGAGTTCCAGCACGCATGTTTTACTACTTGATTGGTGGACGCCGAAATAGAGGACGACCAGGTATGGAGAGATCTCTCCTTACTTGGCATTCAAAACGATTGGCGCCAACACGCGCAAAACTATGGAGGCTGGCGCGCCTTTCTAGACGCGGCCATGACCGGTAGACGGTTGACGGCCACTTAAGTAATTAAGTGTTTGGGTGTATTTCACTTGTGAAGTTTTGTATAGAGGTTTGTTTTTGAATTTTAATTTCTCTTTTAAGCTTAGCATTAGCTTTCTTGTAGTTTGTCGTGTTTGTTGAGTGTTGTTTTTGTTCCATTTGGAGTGGAGTGCGATGGTGTGTGAGGCTAGAGATAGCTCTATATGGGTAAAAGTATGATGGGTGCTGAAGTGGGTAGGTAAGCCATCATTGAGAGAAATGAGTGTAGATTGATTAATAAAGTAAAAGAAAGTGTTTCCTCTGAAGGCAACTTACTTAAGGGACGAAAAATAAATGAATATTTTGTTTAATTTATTAACTCAGAAAGGATGGTCAGGTTTTTCTGGGTACTAGCGCTTAAAGAGAGGTTGACATGTTAAGTAAACAGTACCTATCTGAAAAAGGTGTAGGAAATATTAAATATCAAAATATCAAAAAAAATTTTCGCCTGAATTTAGTCCTTTCTACAATGTATATACAGATTTATATATACATGACACACTAATTCGTCATTTCCTTGGAATTCGACAATACAAATCATTGTATCACCTTGCACTTACACTAACAACACTAGTTAACAACAATAAAGGCATAAAGGCAACAGTTTGGTACATCTTCCGCGTAGCAGATGCTCGCGCACCCTAAATCGATTTATGACCTGCGGAATTACCCGGAAAAGATCCTTCACTAATTATCTGTTTGTGCGCCGGCGTCAGGTATATAAACTCGCGCAACTTTCACAGTTTTAAATAGTCTTGTGACAAATAGCCACGTGAAAGGATCTCTATCCATAAATAAAAGAATTTCAAATTTTCAATACTTAAATAATTCGACATGGCATCGTTTATGCATTTGGACGATTACACCATCGAGGAGATTTTTCGGTGCACCCGTAGGACTGATCTTTTTCCGTTGGCACGCACCTGCAAACGTTTCGCTGATATAATCATACATAATATCTGGCGCAAGCAAAGCCTGATCATAAACCACCTGTATGAAGAGGTTTCACACGACGACTACAGCTTCTATGTCAAATCGATGGCAGAGTATGTACACACTGTGCGTATGTATTCGCGTAACATTGAAAAATTCGACAAAGCCGCCGAGAACATTGAATTGAAAAATCTGAAGACATTGCAACTGACACAGAACTGTAGTCCAACGCTTAAACAGCCTTTGCCGTTTCTAAGCCGCTGTAAAGTACTCGAAAAAATTATGCTCTGCCAA
This sequence comes from Leucophenga maculata, assembly GCA_035044805.1. Classification (NCBI taxonomy): domain Eukaryota; kingdom Metazoa; phylum Arthropoda; class Insecta; order Diptera; family Drosophilidae; genus Leucophenga; species Leucophenga maculata. The sequence goes on along the minus strand of JAWNNP010000304.1, from coordinate 220,193 downwards.
ACGATTTTAGATGAAAATTTCGTAAAGATTTTTAATGTGAGAACACTCAAAACTTTGGAAGTTTCACGCTGTAGACGCAATTTCGAACAACTTATGAAGCGTATAATCATTGCACGTGCTCCCTCGATCAAAAAGTTAACAGTGCCGTGTGATGTCTTTCCGCCATGCTGGCTAAATCCTGATACGATGGAAAATTGCATTGGTCTGGAGGAACTCGCTTTGGATACGCGTTTCGCAAAGCTTAAGAAAGACCGATTCTACGAAAATTTCCCAAGCTTGTCTTCGCTGCGTAAGCTTATAATTATTGGCAGTAATTTCAAAATTATTGAGCTGATGTGCTTCGTTATGTGTTGTCCCCAGCTGGAGAAACTCAGCTTCTTTTATTGCTATCAGCCGTCGAATCTGACTGATATCGCCGGCCTGCGTTTGCTAAGCGCATTTGAACCATTGCTCCCAAGCTATTTCTATTATAGCGACAAGCGGCAGCTGGATTCTGCAGACCAAGAGGAGAGTTCCAACGATAAGGAGCGCTTCTTCACTCCCAATAGTGCGGCAAAAATTGAATTTGTTTAATATGTTAAATTGAAAATTATGTCTTAGGGCTTACCATGTCCATGAAACTAATAAACGTGTGAACATATGTGTTCCTTATATTTTGTATGAAATTATGTAATCGAATAATACACAAAAACATAAAATTGTAAAAATTAAATAAACTCATTAAATATATTATATTGTAATATTATTGTATTGAACGAATAATTTCAGTTAATTGTCTCAAAATCGGTAGGTTTTTCAGAATTTTTTTGGAAAAAAAATGCCATACAGGTTCACATCGGATCCCCATTCAAATCTGTTCAGCTTTCTGCGTTTTTGTATGAAAAACATTTTTTAAGCAATATCGAATTCCAGCATTGCCGAGTTAAGCGCAAATATGAATTTATTTCAGGATCTTCCAAACTAAGCTCTCTCTTGTTGTACCTCTCTTGTTGTTTTTTGAATTTCCTGCAAAATAACTTTATAATGGCTTAATAAATACTATGTAGACTTTAAACCATCAATTTTAATGGCTAAGATGTGCTTTATTGAGTTCCGTTGTGGTCGTACCAGTACAAATGACGCCAAAAATCATTGATAAAGTCCATGAAATGTTATTGGATGTTCGGAGTATGAAAGTGTGTGAAGTTGCTGAAGTTGCAAGCATCACAACTCAGCGGGTACATCTTAATTTAAATGAATGTTTGGACATGAAAAAACAATACGCGTGATGTGTGCACACATACGACTATAATAGCAAACATGTGAGAACTTTTAAAGAGTGTTTAGCGATATCCATTCGCAATCCGAACCAGTTTTTGCATCGTTATATTGCCGTAGACGACATATGAATCCATAACACCATACCAGAGGCTAAGGTTATGTTTATTTTATATTTTTGCCAACTCCCCTCACCCCCGCAAGTGAATAAAATATGATTAATAGCCACAATTTCGAAATTCAGATTTTAAACTAACAAATTTTTTTTATGAGTGCTCTCAAGCTCTTCACACAATCCAATTTTATTAAATACAATCTGTCTTTCGAGAAAAATTCTGTAATACTTTGGACTGAAATCTTTGAAGAATTTCCAGATTTGACCTGGATGCAGAACCATAAATTTGAATTCCATAAGTCTATATTGGTTTTAAAACTGCTTTGTAAATAAGTATTTCATTTTCTGTTGACTCAGATGAGTTAGGCCCAAGAAACCAATAAAGAGATCTAAGTCTCAGTCGATGTTGTTTACGCTTTGTTATTATGTGGTCGCATCAGGTAAGCTGCCGGTCTAGGATTATTCCTAAATATTTAGCTTTATCTGCTTGCAGCAGTTGACAGTTGTTTATGTAGACTGCCGGACATGTGCCTCTCCTATGAGTGAAAATCTGCATTCACTTTGATTCGCCATGTCTAGCTACTTGCTTATGGTTAGCTAGCAATTTACGGAATGCTCGCGATTTTTGCCATGAGTACAGTGTCATCTGCAAAAGTTGTTGCATATGTATGTTCTGACAGAGGTAAGTCCGCTGTGAACAATGTGCTTAGCACTGGACCTAGGACACTGTCTCGTGGTACGCCGGAGTTTATTTCCTCCAAATCTGTTAATACGTCATTAATTTTAACCACAAAGTATCTATCCTCCAATTATGATTTTAAAATTTTATACGCGTGATGAGGGAGAGACCTTACTTACCAGCCTCCACAATATTGTGCGCGCTGGCGCCAGTCTTTTTGAATGCCAAGTACGGAGAGATCTATCCACACCTGGTCATTCCATTGAGTGCCCGGTCGTCCTCTGTGTCGGCGTCCACCAATTAAGTTGGGGTCCCCCATGTAAACCATGCGTGCTGGAGCTCTTTCATCCATTCGAATGAGGTGCCCAGCGCATTGCAGCCGCTGGAATTTTCTGCGCTGAACTATGTCAACCACATCGAATAGCTCATACAGCACGCGGTTCATACGGTACCTAAACTCGTCTAATAGGACCAAAAATCCTGCGAAGAATCTTCCTCTCGAATACTTTCAACTTCGTCTCATCTGACTCAATCACGGTCCATGCCTCTGCGCTATACAATAGGACCGGGAGTATCAGCATCTTATAGATCTTTATTTTCGTCTTTCGAGAGAGGGCTTTACATCTCATTTGCATGCTCAGCCTAAAAAAGCATATGTTTGCAAGCGTGATTCTTCACCTGATCTCCAGGCTGACGTTGTTGTTGCTGGTTATCTCTGTCCCAAGATAGAGGAGGTTTTCTACAACACTGAAGTTGAAATTCTCCATCGTCACTGACAGTCCAAGACGCGTTGACGAAGTGCGAGAAGACACCAAGTACTTCGTCTTGTCCTCATTCACCGCTAGACCCATGAGCCGAGAACGCCTTGCTGACTCGCCGTTCCTGCGTGCCGATGATATCGATGTCATCGGATTACTCGAGCAGCAACACTTCCTTTTGGAAGATCGAGCCCGACATACTCTGTATGTACGGGCGCTGGCGTAGGATGTATTCCATCAGAAGATTGCAAAAATCGCACGACAGAGCATCGCCCTGCCTGAAACCACTCTTGGTATCAAAGGGGTCGAAGAGGTTTTTTCCACCCTGACAACGCTTTGTTTGTTATATAGCGTCGTCATGCAAAGACGAACAACATTTGCCGGGATACCTAGCGCAGACAGGGCGTCGAAGAACTTCAATGGTATCGGCGTGTCGAAAGCGGCTTTGTAATCAACAAATAGGTGGTGAGTGTCTTTGTTGAACTCACGGGTCGTTTCCAAGATTTGGCGTAATGTGAATATTTGGTCACTGGTCGACCTTTTAGGTCGGAAGCCACACTGATATCGTCCCAGCAGTGAATCGGTATATGGCTTCAGCCTATTACACAATACGCCCGACAGAGTCTTATATCCAATGGAAAGGAGACTTATTCCGCGGTAGTTGGCGCAAACAGCGGGGTCTCCTTTCTTAAGGATAGGACAGAGAACACTGAGATTCCAGTCATTGGGTATGCGTTCATCTCACCATATCTTGCATAAAAGTTGGTGCATACTCCTAACCAACTCTTCGCCGCCGGTCTTAAATACTTAAATAACTCAGCTGGCAGCCCAACAGAGCCTGCCGCTTTGTTATTTTTCAGCTTTTTAATAACTGCATCGACCTCGTTATAGTCCAGTGGCTCTACAATAGTGCCATTACTAACTGGTGGTTCCGGTTACATTTCTCTATCGGCGGAATTGTGCGCTTCATCGCCTCCGAGTAGGTTGGAGAAACGACTCTTCCATAATCTCAGTGATTCCTGTTCATGCGTTACCAGATTTCCATTGTCATTCTTACAGAAAGTAACTCCGGGTTTATAACCTTATTTGATAGAATATTTTTACCATTTTTGCCCGTGCATTTTTTAAACGATCCCATTATTATATAAGAGTTGACGGGTCGTTTTACAAAAATTAGCAGGCAAGCAGGTACAAAAAAATGGTATACCTATTAGCTGCATAGCTATACATAATTCAACTTTACTCGAATACTTTACTGAATGAACTGAAGTTCAGCTCAATCGGTTGGATAGTTTAGCTCCCTATATACATAGATAGATATAGACAAGATTCATTTTTATTTATATTGATGGACTTTAAATTTTTTTAATGAATTAATTAATTTCAATTTATTTTCTTCTGATCAATAAATAAGAATTAAATTTGGAGTATTCAAAAATAGGATATTGGGTCTATTTACATTTCGTCTACAAAATGTTTTTCCTATATTTTGTTTCAAGGCCTTAATTATGTTTTCCGTATTATTTTAAAGAAATAGGTTAGGAAATCATTTTCACCTAGGATATCTAATTTTAAAAATTAAATCGGTTTGATCATTCACCTGTTTTTAGGTATAGTATTTTCTATTTATGGACCAGTTATGGAGTATAAGAGTCTTAATTTCAAATTTGGCTTTACTGAATTAGTTTAATATAAACATTTTCCTGCAGAAAAATAAAATTTAATTTCAAATTCTTTTTAATCTATAAAATTAAATAAATATTTAAAGAGAGAGGGAGAAGACATATTTAAATAAATATAAACTGTTTTATACTCACAATTGTGTAAATTGCGCTGGCTATGGCCAAATTTTTCGCATGCAACATACGACAGCAGCTCGTACCCGTTAGCGGTCCATACGGATACAAAATGACGGACTTCATTTTGTTTGGTTTATTTTTTTTTTTATTTTCAACTCCGGTCCGGTCTCGTTGTTGTGTTAACAACTTTGCTGACAATGGGCGCACTTTTTTTTATATGCTTTTATTTCGTAGATCAACAACAACAACAACAATGTTTCGTAATAATTGTTGTTGTTGCTGTCGTTGTTGACATTTTTATTTTTAGTTTATTTCTATAGAATTTTCTGATTTTCATATATTTTATTGTAGTTCATTAAAATACAACACTGCGTTGTTCGTGTCTTTATTAAAAGTAAAATTTTTGCGCACACTTTCGCTTGTTAAAATTGTTCGCATTTATTGTTTTTCGTTACAAGTTTGTTGTTGTTGTTGTTGTAATTGTAGTTGATTGGACTGTAAATAAAATAAAAAGGATACAAATTTTAAAATACCACAATTGTATTAAATATCAGAAACATGCTTAAAGTTATTTTCGTAATTTAAGAATATTAAATAGAAAAAAAAATAGAATTTTTTTCAATATGAGTCAATTTGTCAGTTTCGAATTTTCATTTTCATTTGCATTTCTATTATAAGGTGGCAGAAAAGGGTTTGTGTTGCTGAACCGACCCGTGAAGTGAAGTGCAAATTGCTAACAGGCTGCCTGGCAGCCTGTCTGGCTGCCAATCTATTAAAAATGCGCGGCACGTTTATTTGTTGCTCGAGTTTTGAGTTTGAGTTTGTTTGCCGTCAAAATATTCAATATTGTGAGAGTCCAAAAAAAAAAAAGAACAAAAAAAAAAGAACGAGTGCCTATTTATAGCGTGCAGCATGACTGCATTATACCCTAAACCATGTCGATATTTGGGAAAAGGAGAACTTTTTTTTTTTATAATAATGTTTGCAACTTATTTTATTTTTAGTATAGGCAGCACTTTAAGTGTGAGCGTACTACACTATATCTCCGAAAATAGTTGGTTGGGATTAGTTGAATTTGGACAAGTGGGTGAACTCGAACCCCACTTTGGCATAACTTGTGCTGATAGAATAAGTTTCTCGAAATCTATGCAACTTTCCGAAAGAAGTGGAGCAGCCCTCAAAAAGTATAAATATTCTTGATCACTCTTAGTATCAGTAAGAACGAGAACTTGTCGGCTTTTGGAGGTAGTGGACTGCACCTCACACCACCAACTTTTTTATGTTTTTTGGGTCGCTGACTCCGACGCGGATGTCAAATTAAAGCCATCTTAGGATATTTCATAAACTCTTAAGTTTATTAGGTAGGCTGACACATAGGTGGCGCTGCTAGTATTACATCCATAGCATTTTTAGTTAGCCCCAAACGAAGTGGTTTGCTAAGTTTAAACAAGGCGCAATGAGCACCAAGGACGATGTACGCAGTGGACGTCCCAAAGAGGCTGTTACCGACGAAAACATCAAAAAAGTACGCAAAATAGTTTTGGATAGCCGTAAAGTAAAGTTGATCCAGAAAGCTGAGACTCTAAAGATATCAAAGGTACGTGTTGGACATATCGTGACTGAATATTTGGTTATGCGAAGCTGTGGTAACAGTGGGTGCCGCACGAGTTCACAATCGACCAAAAGCAACAACGAAATGGTGATTCTGAGCAGTGTTTGGAGCTGTTCTATCGTAATAATTTTTGAATCATTATGTGGTAATGAATGGAACATAGCTCCATTATTTCAAACCGGAGTCTAATCGACAGTCAGCCGAAGTGATGATCCGACCCAAAAACGTGGAGAGACGAAAAAGTTGGATGGCAAGGTTATGTATTTATGTATCAGTATTTCGGGATGCGCAAGGTATAATTTTCATCGAAAGGAAAATCGATCAACAGCGACTATTTTGTAGCATAATTGGAGCGTTTGACGAAATCCCGGGAAAACTGCCTAATTTGAAGAAGAAAATGTTGTTTCATCAAGGCAATACACCGTGTCTCAAATCTATGAAAACGATGGCAAAATTGCATCAATTGGTCTACGAATTGCTTCCGCATTCACCGTATTCTCCAGATATAGTTTCAAGCGACTTTTTGCTGTTCTCAGACCTCAAAAGAAAGCTCGCTGGAAAGAAATTTAGCGCCGAAGGAGAGGTAATTGCCGGAACTGAAGCATATTTCAAAGCCAAAGACAAATCGTAAGAGATTGAAAGAGGCCCTGTACCAGTACAGGTCGCCTAACAAACATATTAAATGTTTCCCTAGCTTATGACCAAGCTTCTGACCACTTATCACTGCACGAATAAGTGCCTTATAAAACTTATTTTTAAATCCTGGAGAAGTCCTAGTCGATTGCAAAAAACACGAAGCCTCTATCCATTACCGTTTCCGAGATCCTTTCGTTCAGACGGACGGCCAGACGGACAGACGAACATGGCTATATCGACTGCTCTATCACTCCTGACCATAATGAGGTTAACTTTGGCGGGTCTCCGACCATTATTTCTACCTGTTATATACATTTACACAAACCCATTATTTTGTCTGTTAGCCTACGAACTTTTCCGAACTGTTATATGGCTTAAATGATAAGAATACAATTTTTTGTTGAAGATATGAAAAACACTCAGGCAATGGAACATAGTCTGACCTCTCTAGCAAATCGCGCAAATCTTCTTTTTTCATTTCCTTTTATCTGTATATAGTTTTCGGAATCGGTCGAGATATTGATTGGGATTCGTTGGGTTCATTTTGGATATCATTTCTAATATTCTTTATTATTGTTGACATATCAAGCCTGTCATTTAGTCGATTTCTTATGAGACCTTAAATAAAATAAATGACTTAATTCCGTCTTGAAACAAATTGTGGGAAGAAATTATGAACAAATTAATTAGGAAGTTCTTTGGCATAGAACTCTCCAAGTAGCATTTTAGAGGTATTTGAGTTGTTGCCGAAATATGGTATTGCTTTCACCATGTACTTGATTACACTTTATTACCATTTTAAGCCAATATTATTCTAGCCTATTTGGAATATACAACCAAAAACTGAACTTGTCTCTGAACACCAACAGCTGCTCGTACATTGTACACTGAATGAGGGCTATATTTTCTCTGCTTTTTGGTAAAAAACTATCCCAAAATTTTTATGATGGGAGCGAAATTATCTCCAACTAATTGGTGGCATTGACGACTTATCATTTGCAGAAGTGTTCAGCTTCTCATATCAGTACGAACGAGAATTTGTAGTATCTACGAATTAAAGCCATCACATGATTCACAAAAGTTCACGTAGAAATCGCCACTAAAAACCATAATATTTTTTTAGTACAGTTGAAACCCCATGATTCATGGAGAAATTCTATAATATTCTTCACTGATTGATTAAGTTGTATATATACGATGATTACTGTCTGATCGTTCTTCAGGTTACCGCGAGCAGCACATATATCGCCAATGTTTATTATACTTTCTGCTCAAGAACTTATCTGGAGTCCATTTTTATATATCCACATTTTAATATTTCTCATAACAGCTCGCTTACACTGCAACACGCAATCAAAATAAAGCACTGCAAATTGTATTTCATTCTTTAAGCAGGATTCAGTAAATTGTTGAAATTTTTATTGTTCAGATTTGCAACATGCTTCTGAAGACATTGATAATTGAATGAAACTATTGATATCTTTCTGTGGCTGGTGATAAATTTCAGCAATAATTAATCAAAACATAAAATAGTAGCCTTATACAGAGTAACCTCTAATGGTAAGCAGTCTGCAATTTCATCCTGTCCCATTTTTCGTTACATTTTCCATTCAGCTGACAACCTACCCTACTAATAGAAAAGCTTTTTAGCTTCGGCATTAACAATTCTTATTACTCTAGGCTTTCCCACATAATGCAGTACAAAGTTGAAGCATTGTTTAATATTGAGCAACAAAAAGAGTCTTTTAATATTAGATTGCGCTATATACCTAATGAATTTGATAGCTACATAGTGCACTTCAATAGTAGCAGACACCATTAAAACTATCTAGAAAGTGGATTAAAGTTTGCGTAAATAAAATTTTTAAATACCTGCCACACAAAGTATAAATTTAATTTCGGGCCCAGAGGTTAGACAACGATAACACACCCACACAACAAAAAAAAAAAGTTTTGATCCGGGGGTCTGACTATGTATACTTTATGTTTTTTGGGTCGCTGAATCCGAATCCGAGGTCTATTTAACCCCATCAGATCAGGGTTTTGACATAAGCCCATCGGATTCGCTTGAAACTCGTTACTCGGGGGTTTTTGGGTCTCCGATTACGAATTTGAAGTCAGATTTCAAAAATTCAAGATGGTGAATCCAATATGGATCAGATAATGCTTTCGACATAACCTCTTAACTTACAATTTGTGCTATTAAACGCACGTATCACCTTCACTGAAGTCTCCCAGGTTTTCCGGAAACTTATTAAGATACTTATCAGAAAATGTAGCTTCAAGTTCATCAAGCATCCTGGTTTTTTATAGTCCGTGATCATCTTGTCAACTAGTTTTTTATATTGTGGACTTTTTCTGTTTCCTAGGAAGTTTTGAGCAACTGATCGAAAACTCTGCCAGGCTGCTTTTTCCCGATTATTTATTGTTTTAATAAAGCGGTTATCCCTGAATAATTTCCGAATTTGTGTGGTCTCTACTATTCCATAAGCATAAGTAGCAGGGGTACTTTGTGAAGCCAGACTGTTGCCCGAGTAACATGGTAATAATTTTTAAATCTCCACAGATCTTCCATCTGTGTTGCTCGTAGCCAATTTTATTCAAAAGTATTCGCATGTTCTCACAGTTTTCCTGCATTGCAGTCGAATGAGCTATGGGTATAGGAGCATAGACGTTAGTATTATGCAGTAACACTGCCTTAATACTTCTTTTAGATGAATCAATAAAAAGTCGCCAATCTGTTGCTTTGTAGCAATTTGCTTTCATTTCATTCATGAGTTCATTAATGTCAGTGCAATGTGCTAGATCTCTATGCTTTTTCCAACGATTCAACATTATTCGACAAGAATTACAAAATATATTGGGAACCCATGGATCATCACCAATATTCAAGTCGAAAATTTCCTTGTTTGTGACTTTGATGTCATCATCTATATTTTTCCGCTGTGAGCTAATTTCGTACTTAGAGCAAATGTAACAAAACACATCACGATTGCTATCACATTTGTAAATAGGATCTTAATTCATTTAGAAGATATATGACTTTGTGTGCAAAGGCACGCATGGCATTCGGCTTTTTTTGAAACTGAAATCAATTTATCAATTTAACATTGTATTTCAATCAATATTCAGCGTAGCTTGATATAATTGCGGAAGTAACTGTTTATATTGTAAGCCTTGGCAAGCCTAAGTACTTTTATTTGGCTGTTGTCATATCTAGTAGAAAGTTTGGTAATTTTTAGCATCAACGTACGCAGATGATATGGATTACCAAGTCAAAAATGTGTTGTTTAAAATATCTCCAATTTAAGCGATGACGTCACATAACTAAAATGCTGGTATAATGAGCTTAGTCGATTTTTAGATGAATTTCGTGAAGATTTTGTCGAAAACCAGCTAACGTGGTGAAGGCATTACAAGTTTGACATGTGACATGCCGTTAGACTACGCATTAGTGCCTCCAGCGTAAAAAATAATTTACATAATAAATTAGTCGTAAAAAGACTTATGTTTTTTTTTTTTGGATTCCATATAATTTGACTAAAACTCTGAAAGATAATTGTATCAATTAGTGCAAACAAATACTAAAGTTATTTAAAGTAAGCACTTTAAAAAACGTGTATAACATTTATTTTACATGTGTGTCGAATAATGTATCTATGTATCAGTATCAAAAATAGCAGCAATCTTATGTTTGGGTCTTCGAAGGCGTTTGAAAGCCAACAAATCTTCGCAACAATGCCTATTTCCAGGCAAATATGTCCACTGTACAATTCAAACGCCTTAGGACATTCAATGCTGAAGGATGTACAGGGGACTGCGACTTATAAATTTATGTTTCGGACCCTGGCGAAGCTGAGTTATCCCAGCCTTTGAACCGGGATAACCGGGAGTCCTTTACAATTTTTTACGCGACGTGTTGCCGCTGCCGCTAATTTAAAAAAACAAGTAAGGAAATACAGTCGGGCGTAACCGACTGTAAGAGGCCCTGTACCAGTTCAGGTCGCCTAACAAACATATTAAATGTTTCCCGAGCTTGTGACCAAACACATGACCACTTCTCACTGCACGACTAAGTGCCTTTTAAACCATTTTTTTATGTATGAAACGAAAAGGGGGGTCGCTAAAATTCAATTGCTTATAAAATCGTCATTTATTATCCGATTTTGATGAACTTTTCGGATTTTTGCTAAGAAGGACGATATCTCTATACTGGCATACTTACTTTTTTTTGTGCCGAAGAAATTTTTACCCTTGGGGGTGATTTTATGGGGAAGGGGGGGGAGGGGCAAGTTTTTAAAATAAACTTGTAAAATTCCGGAGCAGTCCTAGTCGAATGCAAAACACACGAAGTCTCTATCTATTACCGTTTCCGAGATCCTTTCGTTCATACGGACGGCCAGACGGACAGACGGACAGACGGACAGACGGACATGTCTATATCGACTCCTCTATCGCTCCTGACCATAATGGGGGTAACTTTGGGGGGTCTCCGATTATTATTTCTACCTGTTACATACATTTGCACAAAACCAATAGGCTCTTGTACCTTCGGTACAGGGCCTAAAAACAAGTAAGGAAATACAGTCGGGCGTAACCGACTGTAAGAGGCCCTGTACCAGTTCAGGTCGCCTAACAAACATATTAAATGTTTCCCGAGCTTATGACCAAACACATGACCACTTCTCACTGCGCGAATCTGAATGAAAAGAAAAGGGGGGTCGTTCAAATTCAATTGCTTATAAAATCGTCATTTATTATCCGATTTTGATGAACTTTTTTGATTTTTACCCTAAGGGGTGATTTTATGGGGAAGGGGTAAAATTTTAAAATAAACTTGTGAAATTCCGGAGCAGTCTTAGTCGAGTGCAAAAAACACGAAGTCTCTATCTATTACCGTTTCCGAGATCCTTTCGTTCACACAGACGGACGGACGGATGGACGGACAGACGGACATGGCTATATCGACTCCTCTATCACTCCTGACCATAATGGGGGTAACTTTGGGGGGGTCTCCGACAATTAGTTCTTCCTGTTACATACATTTGCACAAAACCAATAGGCTATTGTACCTTCGGTCAGGGCCTAAAAAGGAAAGCCGATTTTCTCTTTAAGTTTCTCATGACATGTTTTCATAGTTAAAACAGTTTCCGAATAGACTATTAATATTTTGTACTATAAAAAGAAATTAATTGAAAGCGATTGTATTTTGGGGTCGTTAAGTCGAGATAACATTTAAATGTTTTGTTTTATTTTGAAAAACTTTTCTTGCAGAACATGAGAAACAAACGAAATAAATAAAAAATGTTATACAGAAGTTTTGCACTGATTCTTGTCCATTTTCATTAAAAAAATAAAAAAATTTCCAATGAATACCATAAACTATTTATTATTCAATTATGCCTTGCCAAAAGCTTGAAAAATACTATAGTCTTCCTTGATAGATTTAAAATGAAGCCATCGAAGTTTAGTTTCAGCTTTCAGTTTTGTTAAGTTTTATGCCATAAAATATTCAAAGCAAATAATTCAAAGAAAATAATTAACATTAATTTTTAGTTACACTTTGTGTCAGTTGCATATTTTCTTTTTGTTACAAACTGTTTAGCAAACTTATTATACTATATACTCAGATACTCTACGGTTATGTACAGAATGAAGTGAGTACAAAACAAGTAAACCAAACAAGGCAGCATGCAAATTGTTGACTAGAATTTTGTGAATAGTCCTTTCAGCACCACACTCAGCAGTAGACAATTAAGTGAGTGTGTGTCGATAAATGTTTTGCACGAGGGTTAATCAAAAGTTATCGTATCATGCTTTATAAGCACACTTACTGAGCGATTTTTCAGAATGTATACATTTTTCCAAGAACATATATTAGTGAATTATTTTAGCTTATGTAATTTGGTAAAACAGAATTATCTCCTGTAAAATTTGATTTTGGCATAAGGACCTTGTCTGGAGAATACGGTGGTTTGGGTAGGACTTCAAAGCGTTGTCACGTTGCTAATTCACTTTGTCGTGCCTGTTTTGGTTTTACGGTTTTTGCTTTAGTGCGCCATAGCATACTACTTGATTGTTTTATTTGGTTTGAGAAAAGCTTGTAATATAACACTCCGCACGGGTCTCAGAATTATAAAGAATATGCTTCATGCCATGGATAATCGGCTTTGCGACGGATGTTGATGTTTAATCCATGACTTTTTGAGCTTGGGGTTGTCGCAATGGATGCACTTTTCTTCGTCAGTCACAATGTGATGCAAAAAAACTTTTCTTTTTTGTGTTGTAACTGTTCATATGCGAAAAATCCCCTTTCGTCTTTGCTTTTGAATCAATCTTATGGCTTTTAGGCGTTTGCTGTCTGTCGACTTATCCTATCCCAATGCTTCTGACGAATTCACAATATTGGTTCATATACAAGTGACGGTCTCTTGTGCAAAACGCTCATTACTCCGGTCAAAAAAAAAAAATGGTCTGTTTATTTCACTGAATCTGAGGTCCGTTTGACTCGTACACCCCAAAAATTTGAGTAAATTGCGAAAAAAATTTTAAAAAATCCAAAACATGCAGTTTTGGATATAACAGAATATTTTTTTTCTTATCTGGCTCGAGTGCGACTTTCAAGTAGTTCGATTTGAAATTTAGTTAATCCTTCAAATTTTGATTAAATTGCGAAAAACTAAAGAATTGTCGTTTAAAAAACACAACAAAAAAAATAAGCTTTTATATCTTGATCCATGTAAACAAATTTTAGAATTCCAAAACCCCAAACATTTTTAAGCCAGTAAAGTGGAGTATATAAAGAGAACCATATAGGCATATAACCCATTTTTATGGGTTTCAATCTGTTTTTCGTTTGTATCGAACTCTTTTGTGTTCAATACAATATTTAAACTAGTTTTCCTGTTGTTTCTTTTTTCCCTTTAAAAATTCCCTCTACTAAATATTTAGTAAAATCAGTCAATGGTGTTGATTGCTTGTACCTGTAACCAGGGAATCTCCACGTGGTGACGGTGGGCAACAATACAATCGAGCATAGTCCCTTTACAGCGATAAGAACTTCACGATGCAGTGATTCGGAAATCCAGTTTAGAGTTTCTGGGAGTGAAAGCTGGCTCACAGGGTACTGAAGAGTATACTATAACAAGAAGGAACTCCCATATATGTAATTCGGTATCATATTGTAGTTCGTTACTAAATAAATTAAAACAATTTCGTGAAGATTAATTTTTTATCAAAATTACTAATTTAGATATGGTCTGGGCTCCACATACAGTTTGTAGTTGATATAAAATTGTGTTAACCCAATTAGAATAAAACAAAAAGCAGGAAAACTTGTCATTAACAATACCAATGAAATGGTCTTCAACCACAAATCCACAAAATAATTATTTTTGTATGACAGATATTACTGTTTTTTCTGCTGTTCATCAGTTGTTAAATCACAGAAAACAGTGGTCTTGGATAAAAGTGACTACTGAAGCGATGGATGTGGAGAAAAATGAATTACAAGTTGATGAGGTCTTCAACGAAGAAACTTTTTAGGATGAAGTATACTTGCCAGATGAGAAAACCAAACTTCCTGAAACATTTAGCTAAAAGGAACGCAATGTGCAAGATTTAGGATTACCTAAAGATGGAGTTGAAGCAAAATTGAAAAAAAAAAAAAAAGTAAAATCTTGGCTAAAGAAGTAACAGCTTAATTTTATCTAAATAGGGAAGTTCCAACAATTGTTTATTGTTTATACTGTTCGAATGTTAAAGGTTTGGTTGAGGAAATAAAACTGAACATGTATAGAGATAATGAGTAGAGCCTTTTTACTGATTCATTTACAAGTAGGCTGAAAGCTTTCTTGCTTAAAGACAGGAATACATAGGCACCAATTCCAATATTTAAATAGAGAAGACTTTAAGAGACATGAAAATTTACATATTATATTGGTTAAAATAAAGTCTTTCGAATATCAATGAAAAGTTTATGGCGATCTAAAAATTGCAACACTACTTTTAGGTCAATAATCGGATCTTAAGTTTTTTAGGCCCTGTACCGAAGGTACAAGAGCCTATTGGGTTTGTGCAAATGTATGTAACAGGTAGAAATAATAATCGGAGACCCCCCAAAGTTACCCCCATTATGGTCAGGAGTGATAGAGGAGTCGATATAGCCATGTCCGTCTGTCCGTCTGTCCGTCTGTATGAAGGAAAAGATCTCGGAAACGGTAATAGATAGAGACTTCGTGTTTTTTGCATTCGACTAGGACTGTTCCGGAATTTTACAAGTTTATTTTAAAATTTTGCCCCTCCCCCATTCCCCATAAAACCACCTCCAAGGCTAAAAATTTCTTCGGCACAAAAAAAATTGAGTAAATCAGTATAGAGATAACGTCTCTTTAAGCCAAAAACCAAAAAATTCATCAAAATCGGATAATAAATAACGATTTTATAAGCAATTGAATTTGAAAGACCCCCCTTTTCATTTCATACATAAAAAAATGTTCTATAAGGCTCTTATTCGTGCAGTAGGAAGTGATCATGTGTTTGGTCATAAGCTCGGGAAACATTTAATGTGTTTGTTAGGCGTCCTGAACTGGTACAGGGCCTCTTCCAGTCGGTTACGCCCGAATGTAATTTCCTTACTTGTTTATATTCATTTCATTTTCATTTTTAGTTTAAAATTTTCAGATTCTAAACTTTTCCATGCATCAAGATATACAAGAAACATATATAATCGTGTTAAATAGTTTATTTAATTTTATAACAGCAAATTTTTCGGTATTTCCCTGTTTTATCTATTTTTTTTAACGGACCAAATATAACTCAGATTCTCAATCATCGGATCTACGTGATAATCATACTCGATCCAGATCTACAACATTTTGTGCACCTCCATAACTGCAGTTTTTTGCAATTTTTTTTTGAATTTGTTTTTTTGTTCGATTTTTCATAATTTATTTAAGAATTAAGGTTGTACGATTCGAACTGACCTCAGATTCGGCTTCTGCGTGTCGAAAGGTGGATCGGATCAAGTAGAAGTTCAAGTTCCCAATAGATTAATTTATTACTATTGAAGTACGATACACAAAATTTGGCAAGAGATAAAAAAAGCATAATTTATTTAAAGGGAGAATAGGAAAGATTAAGTATTCAAACTTGCAGGTCCTATATTATATACTCTCCAAGTTGTCTGTGGTCCGTATGGTTAGACAAATGGACATGTCTTTATTGACTCAAATGGGATTACACCTTTAAGTGGTCCGATTTGGATCCTTACGAAATAATATACATAATTTGGCGTTTATAGCTGAATTAGCAACAACAAAATTTGTTTCATACAAAAACCCTATTTTGTGGACCTATCTGCACATACTTGTACATGAAATATGGCATTTTTTAACATTTATAGATAAATTAACAACAACAATAACATTCCAAAACAAAAACTCAAAAGAGGGTTTGTATATATAAATTAACAATACCAGAGCGGGGCACATAAAGAACTGCATCTCGGCCTTCTGCAAAGATCTTGTAGAACTTATAAACATTCATCCATATAAAAGAAATGTTATTTTGGTGATTAAGTGCTTTATAATTCGCAAGCAGTTTATGTTGATTCGGTGTTAATTTTAAACGAGAACGGTTCGACCGTTTATGAGAATCTCAAAGAAAATAAAGGATACAGACAACTGAAAAATTTAAGGAAGATTTGTTTCATTCCTCAGGGACTGCGACTTATAAATTTATGTTTCGGACCCTGGCGAAGCTGAGTTATCCCAGCCTTTGAACCGGGATAACCGGGAGTCCTTTACAATTTTTTACGCGACGTGTTGCCGCTGCCGGCTGCCGCTAATTTAAAAAAACAAGTAAGGAAATACAGTCGGGCGTAACCGACTGTAAGAGGCCCTGTACCAGTTCAGGTCGCCTAACAAACATATTAAATGTTTCCCGAGCTTGTGACCAAACACATGACCACTTCTCACTGCGCGAATATGAATGAAAAGAAAAGGGGGGTCGTTCAAATTCAATTGCTTATAAAATCGTCATTTATTATCCGAATTTGATGAACTTTTTTGATTTGGGCTTAGAAGGACGTTAACTTTATACTGGTGTGCTCAAGAAGAAATTTTTACCCTAAGGGGTGATTTTATGGGGAAGGGGTAAAATTTTAAAATAAACTTGTGAAATTCCGGAGCAGTCTTAGTCGAGTGCAAAAAACACGAAGTCTCTATCTATTACCGTTTCCGAGATCCTTTCGTTCACACAGACGGACGGACGGATGGACGGACAGACGGACATGGCTATATCGACTCCTCTATCACTCCTGACCATAATGGGGGTAACTTTGGGGGGGTCTCCGACAATTAGTTCTTCCTGTTACATACATTTGCACAAAACCAATAGGCTATTGTACCTTCGGTACAGGGCCTAAAAAGGAAAGCCGATTTTCTCTTTAAGTTTCTCATGACATGTTTTCATAGTTAAAACAGTTTCCGAATAGACTATTAATATTTTGTACTATAAAAAGAAATTAATTGAAAGCGATTGTATTTCGGGGTGTTGTAAACAATTATTGGTTTATAAATAAAAATTTATCTTCAATTTTACAGATTTAAGGAAAAATTCACCATCGTACGGGACCATTATTGCTGCCAGTGACTGCTGATCACAAATTTCTTTAGATTTATTTCCTTACAAATTCTGATGATGACAACATTCAGCATTGTGCCATAGGTTGTGGAGTAATGCGAGAGATTATTGCTTCGAATTGTTGAAGACTGCACTAGAATTGATGTTTTCAGATATTTACAGAATAGCTATCACAGCAGACAAAAGACCAGCAAGCGAACATGAAAAACTCTTCAATTCACCGACTTTGAATGAAGTTGCCATTTAGTTCGACGGCAGGAAACACTTCGTTCATATGATGCATTACAATAACTTTTATCGTGGAAAGGATGGATATCATTTCTTGATTAAGATCATTAATCCATTAATAATAAATGAGCGGTGTTCGCATATGGAAGAGGAAACCGAAATTGACGATTCTAATAAATCCGATCGTCAAAATCGATAAAGGAGAGATTGAGAATAGTAATTTTCGATAGAGAAGCCGTGGCACGCAGGCTAAAGATCGCTTAAATATTTCAATGATTAGTGGCCCAAGTAATGAGTCCACCATAGGCTATTGATTCCACTACGATCTTTGAATGTATTTGTGTAATGTGTGGATTTTTAGGCCCTGTACCGAAGGTACAAGAGCCTATTGGGTTTGTGCAAATGTATGTAACAGGTAGAAATAATGGTCGGAGACCCCCCAAAGTTACCACCATTATGGTCAGGAATGAAAGAGGAGTCGATATAGCCATGTCCGTCTGTCCGTCTGTCCGTCCGTCCGTCTGTCCGTCTGTATGAACGAAAGGATCTCGGAAACGGTAATAGATAGAGACTTCGTGTTTTTTGCATTCGACTAAGATTGCTCCGGAATTTCACAAGTTTATTTTGAAATTTTTATTCATGCACCAATATTATTTTTCGCTTTTTGTGGAATATGTGTAGCAATTTATTATAGAATTATACCCAACTTCAATGAACTCTTCTTGTCCAACTCTCGCAGCAGATGATGTTTTGTTGCTATTTTATTGTTGTTGATTTGCTTCGATTTGTTCAATTTGATTTCGTTTCATTTTTCGTGTATTGCAATTTTTGTAAATTTTTCATTTCGTTTGGCGCGTCAAGAATTATGCAACATTCATCTCAATTTGCTGGCAGGCAGCAGTCAGCAGTCAGCAATTGAATTCGAATGTCGTCGTGCATACGAATAAATTCTACGAAAAAATTGTTGTATTTTTTGTTGGCATTTTGAATGATGTGCCAATTTGATTGACTGCACATGTATAGAACAGAGACTCACTATATATACTCTTGTACTTGTATAATACTATATAGAATTGGGCTACTGCTGAGCTGCTGCTGCCAAACAAAAATCAATCATACGCCAAGTGCTCGTGTGTCAGTCAACCTGGCTGAACGCGTTAAACTTAATGCGCTGTGCCCACATGTGTACCCAAGAGCGTTTTATTGATTTTCGGCGCGTGTCAATATAAATGCGTGTATCGCACTTATTAAATTTTGCTGCAGGGGAATAGTGTGTTGTCGAACAGCTGCCGACGCTTTAATAAGCATTAACACACACGCCATAATAGTTACTTTTATACAATTTTTGTAATATTTTAACTCACTGCACCCAAGTGGACACTTACTGGCTTTCCTCTACATCGACTACTGTGTGTGCAATGCATTTTTATTTTAATGCAACACGAGTCTGGGCCATGTATACTCGTAACTGTGTTATATATCCGGCGAATAATGGCTGCCACATGTCAGCAGTCAAATGCATAATGGCGACACGACAACAACGACTCAGCAGAAACTATCTTCATGCGCGCACATCCTGCATCCTGTCATGCCAATGACGAGGCGACTAACCGAACAAAGGAGTGTGTCATGGGACGCGATTGTAAGTTGAACAGAGACATACAAGTACGAGCGTATGTTGCTTCCAAGTGCCATGAGTTTCATCTTGTAAAATATTTTTTAATAATCGAAATTGTTAAACTGGCAGAAGGCATCGCATAAAACAATATTTCTTCCATTAAGTTTATAGTATTTATATATGTATCCTTTATTGTTGAAGCGTTTAGCAAAAAAATATTAATATTACATTTTAGTTTCCTGTTTCATAAATATAAACTTTTCCATTGGATATTAGTTTACTGATAAGAAGGTACATTCATTGAATATTAGTTATCTGAAGGGGGAATAGACGAATCTATCTATGTGGGAACTTAAGTGCTCTATATCTTTTAGTCTTCAAAATAATATTGTTGAAACAGTCAGACAGGCGTACATGTCTGTATCGACTCGAGGTTCAAAGTAGATTTATACTACAGAATTGGTTTTTTATTTTATTTAATTTTGGGTTAAAATGTTTCTTGTTAATATCGACCCATTTTCGGTTTAAGTTTTGTCGTAGAAACGATGGGTAAAGAAGGCAACGCGTGACTATGCTTGTTAGGTCCTAATATAAGAAATGATTGAGTGAACTTAAGTAATAGAAAGGGAGAAAGAGTAATTAAAATTTGAAACAACAACATTTAAACCAGAAGCACAAACAGTTCGTAGAAAACTACGAAGCGCTCTCATATTTACTTCGACTGCATAAATTTTGTTTCTGTTCGAATTCTTGGAATCTACCACAAAAATTTTGGGTTAGATAAAAAAGTTAATTGTTCTTGGAGAAGATTTTAATATGAGTATGAGTAGCCATCCCATTCTAGCATTTCGTTTGATTGTCGATAACTTGAGAATGCCCAAACGACAAAAACGTAAACGATGCAAGCAACTCAGAAACTTTTGACATATGTCCTGGGTATCCACTGAACATCAGTGGTGACAAAAATAACCGGTAGACTTACACTCACCATATATAAAGGCTATTGCTTTGCACTTGATAACTAAAACAATTAAAACAAATGAATAAAAATAAGCGGCCTTGGATATGTCTATTCTAGATGACGATGATTGAAGGACCTTCAGTTAGACATTTGCGCCTGGAATTTGCACATACTTTACGTTCCTTCTTTAAGGTTCACGATATATACAAAGCCAAAATTGAGAGCGAACAAAGGAATCTCTGGAATTACAGTTGGAAAATTTAGTTTCCATTGAACTACATCAGCAATGAAGAGATGCTAATTGACTTCGTTGCAGGTTGAATCATGGTAAGAAAATTAAATTAAATTAATTATTGCTGCAAGGAAGTTTATTGGTTATGCCGAGAAGAATGGCTGCAGAGATGAACGGTGCCTATGACAGTACTCTGCAGTTCGAGGCAACTTGAGTTATCGAGAGATATGCAGAGAAGTATTTCATTTTTCCTAACACAAGAGAGAGAAAGAAGAAAGGCGTGAACTTAAAGATGTTGACATGTAATATGCTAAAAGTTAGGCTGTAAAGGGATTCTATCAAGTAGTCAACCATCTGATCAGAGGTATTTTCTGAAAAGACGAAGTCTGGTTACAGATGCACATGGTAACCATGCGTGCTGGAGCTCTTTCATTCATTCGAATGTGATGCCCGATTCGTCTAAATCACGGTCCATGCCGAGAGTGCTTTACAACAAATTTGCTTGCTCAGCCCAAAAAAGTATCTGTTTGCGATCGTGATTCTTCACCTGATATCCAGGCTGACGTTGTTGCTGCAGGTTATTTCGGCTCCAAGATAGACGAAGTTTTCGACAATACTGAAGTTGAAATCCTTCATTGCCACTGATCGTTCTAGACGCGAGAGGACGCTAAGTACTTTGTCTCGTCCTCATTCACCGATTGACCCATGAGCTGAGACTGCTTTTCAATATCTGAAAACGCCTTGCTGACTCGCAGTTCCTTTGCATCGATGATATTAATATTATCACATTGGAATATCGAGCCCGACAGAAGATTGAAAAATCGCACAACAACGCATCACCCTCTCTCGAATCTCCGATGGTATATATCGGTTCGGAAGGTTTATTTCTATGGCTTCAGCCTATTACACAATACGCGCGACAGAATCATATATCCAATGAAAAGAAGACTTATTCCGCCGTAGTTGGCGCAAACAGCGTTGGCACATCTCTTAAAGATAGGACAAAGAACACTGAGATTCCAGTCATTGGGTATGCGTTCATCGAACCATATCTTGCATAAAAGTTGGTGCATACTCCTAACCAACTCTTCGCTGCCGGTCTTAAAAAACTCAGCTGGCAGCCCATCAGAGCTTGCCGCTTTGTTATTTTTCCGCTTTTTAATAACTGCATCGATCTCGTTATAGTCCGGTGGATCTACAAGGTGCCATCATTAACTGGTGGTTCCGGTGTCATTTCTCTATCGGCGGAATTGTGCGCTTCATCGCCTCCGAGTAGGTTGGAGAAATGACTTCTCCATATTCTCACTGATTCCTGTTCATCCGTTACCAGATTTCCATTGTCATTCTAACAGAAAGTTACTCCCGGCTTAAAACCTTCAGTCAGACGCTTGACTTTTTAATAGAATTTTCGAGCTTAATTTCTGTCACGTAACATCTCAACATCCTCAAACTCCCGTCTTTCTTACTCTTTTTTCTTGCGTCTGAAAAGGCGTTTCTCCTCTCTGCGTTTCTCTCGATATCGCTCTCTAACAGCTCGCGTTGCTCCCGACTGCAGAGTTCGCTGATAGGAAGCGTTCTTCTCTGCAGTAGCTTTGCGACACTCCTCGTCGTATCAAGAATTCTTCACAGGTTTTGTATAGCCAATGACATCCTTGGCCGCCCTATCCATGGAGCGGTGATATGTGTCCACTGCTCACGTATATCTCGAGAAGACGGAGAGGTTTCCCGGAGCAGTCGGGAGTGTGTGTTTGAAAAGGCTGCGGCGGTCTGTTCTGATTGCAGCTTGCCGACGTCTAGCTTTCGTTGCATGTTGGAACGTGCGGCGTGCAGTACGCTGAGGCTAGCGCGTACTTTGGCTGCGACAAGATAGTGGTCCTAGTCAAAGTTGGGACCACGTAACGTTCGCACGTCCAACACGCTCGATGCGTGCCTTCCGTCAATCAGAACATGATTAATTGGGTTGCGTGTTATTTTATCTGGACTCAGCCATATAGCCTTTTGGATGTTGAGGTTTTGAAATCTGGTACTACTAACTACTATGTTCCAATCTGCGGCGAAATCGATTAGCCTCTCTTCATTATTGGAGGTAGTGTCGTGAAGGCAAAATTTTCCGACGGTTGGGCTAAAGATTTCTTCCTTCCCAATCTTCGCGTTGAAATCTCCAAGCACGATTTTGACATCGTGTTTGGGAAAGCGCTCGTACAGACGTTCCAAGCGTCCATAGAACTCATCTTAGCATCATCGTCTTTCTCTTCCGTCGAGGCATGCGCACAAATCAGGTTTACATTAAAAAATTTAGCATTGATGCGTGTCGTGGCCCTCTTCAACAGGTGTGAATCTTTAGACGAGGCCATTTGCACAAGAATCATTGTTGGCCATTTCCAAGTGCATGGCAGTCAAAAACTGCCTTTACAATGTGAACTTCTGGAAACGAATCTCCATCTCCCTAACACATTTACTCTTTCAAACAAAATATGTCGGGATATATATTTTCATGAAGATTGAGCTGTTTTTTGTCGAATGATTCTTCCATCAAAGTTAA
The DNA here is from genome assembly GCA_035044805.1 of Leucophenga maculata. Classification (NCBI taxonomy): domain Eukaryota; kingdom Metazoa; phylum Arthropoda; class Insecta; order Diptera; family Drosophilidae; genus Leucophenga; species Leucophenga maculata. The sequence continues at coordinate 197,112 of JAWNNP010000304.1, read as the reverse complement.
TACTTGAATTATATCAGTTAAGTTGATTATCTTCATTTCACTTCATATGTTTGCTTTGAGCCAGTTAGATTTTATTAGATTTCGCTTTTTTAATTTCATCTCGTTAAGTCTTTTCAGTAAGTCCAGTAGATGTGAATTAAACAAGATATACTTAGGTGATTAAGTCCATTCTTCTTTTTTAAATTGGTCTAATAATTCAATTAGGTCTACTGAAGCTACACATACTTGGATTGGCCACATAGCTTTGTTTATTCGTTCAACTCATATTCTGAGCATATACCATATGAATTCTTCATGTCATATCCAATTAACAAAGAACTTTTTATGCGAAAAGGGTCAAACACATTCTTTAGTTGTTGGCTTATGTATATGCTGCCAATCTCTTTCAGTTTACTAGTGTAATTAATTTCATATCATTTCTAAGATATGCAATAAAAAAACAAAACTACTTCTGTACCACTAAGATGTCGAGTACACAAACTGAAAAGTGCATTACTTCAAAAATAAAATTGATATGAAATGCAATCATAACCTTTCCAATTTGCACTCAAGCCGTCAGACTCAAGACATTCGTTCACAAACTGTTTGAGAGTTGTTCCAAGTTTGAGTCAGTTGTTCCAAGTAAAATAATTAGCTAATTGCCATTTGAACCTTTTTTTTACTTAGCTTTATTTGCAATCTACACCGTGTGCAGCAATAATTAAATAGTTGGGCGTAAACTTTGTTGCTCATGCAGTATGACTAAGAATATCATATTTGATTACAGCTAATTGAAACTAAACTTTTCAATTTAAAGTACGACTTGCTGTTATCAAATAAATTAATGTCAAGATTTTTTGTGTGAAATTACAGTCTTGTGATGTATCTGTGACTGATTTTACTTATCTCTGCTTAATCTAGAAAATCCTTGCATACTTCATTATTTATTTAGAATAACTTAGCTGAGCACTACAATGTCAATGACTTTATATCAAGCCATTCTATGCAGCTCGATAAAATTTTACTTTCACTGACAAATTGTTAAAACTTCAATAGAATATTTAAGATTGAAGCATTTGATAGTGGCATGTATTGGTATTATTGCAAAAATACAACGACTCACAAAATGTCATCAGAGGTTAAATTCCTTATTGAAGTTCACCAATAATATATCATTGTGTCTAGCAGCTACAGCAGCTAAATATACTCGGTGGCGTTGGTTGCGCCAACAATTTTTATTGAAGTTCATTTCAAAGCGTTTTATATTGTATATTTTATGAGAAAGAAAAGCACTTTTATGTGCGTATTTGTTCATTTCCGCAGGAGCGCTACCGTTGCTGTCTGCAGCGCGTATCCTTTATTTCTTGGCATTCTATTTGTGTCCTTCTACACGTTGCACTTTCGTGGCGTTGGCTTTAGCTGTTCGCAGACAGACATTTGTTACTGATATTTTATGACACTCTAAATATTTTACAATGGCGCGGGTGTTCTTCTGTGGGTAAAAGCGTATATATGTACCTAAAAATGTATTCTATATGAATGTATGTGTATACGACTGACTGCATTAGACCATGAACGCGCGTATATGTACAAAGGGTGTTTCATACTTTTGTTTTTTTTAAATTGATGGATCATCCGATAGAGATATCTTTTAAAACATGCTGTCAGTTTTGACAACTGCATGATATTATTGTAGGATTAGTCATAATAGGAATGAGACTTATTATGTCTGTTCACTATGCCAAAGATTCAGATGTTGTAGGAACTATATCTAATTTTTGAAATAAGCTTTGAGCAAACAAGCTCTTTAATAAATATAAGCGTACTGCAGACTGGGTAGAGTATAGAACCAGTCTTACAAAATATAAAAAAATTATACGAAAGGTAAATGAGGTAATTTTTGAAAATTTTTCATCAATATTTCAGATATCAAACCTACAACTACATTATTTATTATTCTCTAAACGAAGGTTGAGGCAAAGAATGCACGCTTTCTATTCGAAACTCGCTTTCCGAACTGTATCCCTATTTACAAGAAAACGCACTAGACTACTGGCAGCAATGTAACTGTAAACTGACCCGTGGCATTTAAACATAATATGGGATGAGATGGGCCATTAGTTAATTACGATCTTACAAATCGCGCGGTTTCGACGAAATATTTCCAGCAGTACTACAGAAAGGTCCACAACTTTTAATCGGCTCAACGCTGAAAATGTTAAGAAGTATTCTGGCACTCGGCTATATATCGATATATAGCGTTTATTCCAAGGCAGGTATGAAGTATCCCATCCTCCCTAAATTCTTCAGAGCATTATTAGCTCATTCATGTTAAAAACTTTATACAATATGGTGGATAGAATCATGTATATGTGATCATGTTAAAATGAGCATCAATAACACATGATCTTGGAGTTCCAAAGAAGGACTGAGTTTCAACACAGCTTAAACTAGAATTGTTGTAATTCAAAATGAAATACAAGCTGAATGGCAAATTGGAAAAGTTACATAGAGCTCAATTACCTGGGAGTAATCCAAACATCTTCATGTCCAACAACAGGTGAACCGAGCCTTCATTAGGAAAGGAAGCACTAATAGTGGTAGTGAGGCTTACATCGTGAATAGAGTAAGCGATATCTTGAAGGATGCCCACCAACTCCTACAATACCCTGGTGACAACCTGAACATCTACATCAGAAGATTTGAGGTAGGGCTCAGTACTAAAGGTAAATGGGAAAACATGGCGCAGAACTACGATGTTAAACCAGATGTAATCAGCTGCTTTACAGATGGTTCACTAACAGATAATAATAATAATAATAATAATAATAATAATAATAATAATAATAATAATAATAATAATAATAATAATAATAATAATAATAATAATAATAATAATAATAATAATAATAATAATAATAATATGATGTAGTAGAATTAATTACTAGAATAAGCAGATGGTATAGTTTAGCTCTTAAGTTTGGTATTAAATAGTAAGGAGAAATATAAAAGACGGATACACGGGGAAAATATGATTAATAGTAAGAACCTGACACAACAAAAAAGTTATTATAAAGAAATAAAATGGAAGAATAATATTTTCAACAAGACGTCAATGACGAATTATTAAATGAATCCATTTACTCTGATTCCAAGACGAAGAGAACAATTCTACCCACTCCTTCGACAGTCAAACAAGATTCGACAATGCAGATTCAGGCCAAGCACAGGTCTCTTGCTCCACACAGTAATTGTTCCAAATTATCAGCTCTACAGTACAAAGGCTAATCTAATAAAAAATACTTTCCATTTAAGGTCATTAAGTTTCAATCGGCCAATGAATCAGTAAATGCTTTTCTTAATATAGTTCGAATGGACCTTTTGCAAGAAGGAGGAGGAGGAGGTGCAAGAATAGTTCGGATGTTGCATACCCGTAACAACAACAGGAAACTAGGTCACCTTTATTCAGCACTTTGTAGTGAATATTACTTTTAACTTCAAACTCTTTGATCAGACTCGTAGGTTTTTCACCAAAGTGTCAATTTGACAAGTGAAATTCATCCGGTCGCCCTTGCGACCTACCTTGGTAGGATAGTATGCTTTAATGATTATTACAACGCAATGGTTATAGCCCATAACTACCTCATGTCAATATACGATGATCAATCAATAAAGATAAAAATTAAAGGTATTTAATCTATCCAATCTGCTGCTCAACTAGACAGCAGCTATTTCCAAGCAGAAATATGTTATATGTGCCTGTAGAGAAGGAGAAACTTAAATCATGTGGAGGGTAGCTGGCAACACAGTTTGGAGCAATGTGAATGCGTTCCGTGGAGACAGAACAATCTGGCTTAGAGTTTCATGACACAATACCAATGACTACTATTGGGGGACTCTGAATCATAGTAGAAAAGCCAATTCCCTCCCGCGCTTATCCAGAAGGTTTATACAACAAAATCTGTCTAAATTGATATTTCTTTTAAAAGTGTCATTTCTAATTTTCAATAGTGTCAACCATCTTTCACTGTGTGCAACTTTATTTCCAGAGACTGAACAACTGTGTTAGTGGAAATATTCTCTTAAAAAAAATGTACAGAATGTCATCCTTGCTTTTTGTATTAGTATTATAAGCTGGAGATATAGCGGTTAGTAGAAATAAAATGCCAACATTTATAACATTATCGAGGGCAGCAACAATGACTATACGAGATAAGTTCAGCTAGCCAGCGGAAGGATCCAGGATATGCGATGCATAAGAAATACAATAAATACTTTTTTCATTAATGTAGTCAGACGAGAGACCTTATCTGACTAGTTTTTATGCAGTAAAACCGTAGCAGATGAAGTCGTCGTCAAAAGAAGTCCACATTGGTGGGGAAGTTAATCACTTCCGAATAAAAAGTTATAAGCGACTCAAGCAGCTCACAAACGGTTTTTAGACATGTAATCCCTGGGTAAATACTCAGATCAATGCACCGGCTTCGACGCACAGTTGAAAAATATTGGCCTCCAACAATGATTTGAATCATATAGTTTCAAAATATTAAACTCCACAAAGCTATAGTTTAGTCCCGATATACGGTCCCGATTAAAGTACATGTAACCAAATTGATTGTGTTTTGACGTGTCGAGTGTATAAGAAATGCCAATGTTACGAGGTACCAATATTGACACGAACCACAAAGTTGCTCCAACCAAGGTACAAACAAAGTATTGTGCACGTTGCATATTCAAAAGTCAGCAGAAGCTATACGGCGAAAAGCCACAATCAAAACAAACTGACGAACTCTCTTCGTCCTCTAAAGAGTTCATTGGTAACACCATACCTGTGGCAAACTTCCAATATGACGAGGAGTTGGAGAAAGAAGATCATCGCCTATCAATAATTTTTATAGTAACATGAGCTACTAAAGAGCAAAATCAAGGGTGGGGAAAAACCTCTCCGATCCCTTTGATACCAAGAGAGGTTTCAGGCAGGGCGATGCTCTGTCGTGCGATTTTTTCAATCTCCTGATGGAATACATCCTACGCCAATGCCCGTACATACAGAGTATGTCGGGCTCGATCTTCCAAAAGGAAGTGATGCTGCTCGCTTACGCCGATGACATCATCGGTACGCAGGAACGGCGAGTCAGCAAGGTGTTCTCGGAGATTGAAAAACAGTCTCGGCTCATGGGTCTAGCGGTGAACGAGGACAAGACGAAGTACTTGGTGTCTTCTCGCACTCCGTCAATTCGTCTTGGACGGTCAGTGACGATGGAGAATTTCAACTTCAGTGTTGTAGAAAACTTCGTCTATCTTGGGACAGAGATCACCAGAAACAACAACGTCAGCCTGGAAATCAGGCGAAGAATCACGCTTGCAAACCGATGCTTTGTTGTGCGGAGCAAGCAAATGAGAAGTAAAGCCCTCTCTCCATGGACGAAAATAAAGATATATAAGACGCTGTATGGCGCAGAGGCATGGACCGTGATTGACTCAGATAAAACAGCGTTGGAAGTCTTCGGAAGGAAGATTCTTCGCAGGATCTTTCGTCCTATAAGAGTCGGCGACGAGTTTATATCCCGTATGAACCGCGAGCTGTACGAGTTATTCGATGAGGTTGACATAGTCCAGCGCATAAGATTCCAGCGGCTGCACTAGGCTGGGCACCTCATTCGAATGGAAGAGCTCCAGCACGCATGGCTTACATGGGGGGCCCAAACTTGATTGGTGGACGCCGACATAGAGGACGACCGGGCACTCGATGGAATGACCAGTTATGGAGAGATCTCTCCGTACTTGGCATTCAAAACGGCTGGCGTCAGCGCGCACACGATTATGGAGGCAGGCGCGCCTTCCTTGACGCGGCCATGACCGGCAGACGGTTGACGGCCAGATAACTAACTAACTAATGGAATTTCAGAAAGCTTTTTGTCCTATCTTAAAAAAAAAAAGAAAGAAACCCCTCTATTTGCGCCAACTTATGTGGATTTAGTCTTCTTTCGAGTAGCGAACCTTTTTAAATTCTACGATAAGCGGTTCACATTAACATCGTCGGCACTTTAGAGCGAAATCGTATCAAGATGTAAATTAGAGAACAGTGACATCGTAGTCTGTAACGATGGACCAAACAAGGTGATGCCTACCTGTCATTACAAATAACTAGGAACAACAGCCTGACGATCAGATTATGAATCAAGTTTGCTAATAGAAGCCAGTTCACCGAGTAAACTAAAATAAAGATCTCTCTGCTGTATAACACTGTAGCATGAATCCTGATAGATACCTGTAGATTTGGGAGGATGTGTTTCGGAAGCATAGGAACCATAAGCTTATTGAGGTGATCAACATGGCCCAGCGTATAAAAACTCAGGGTCTATTCGTATGGACTAAAAAACTTCAGACTAACTGGTTTACATGTAGAACCCAATTCTAATTTGTGGACGAAGAGCTTAAGTTGGCATACAAAAAGCTGTCCTGAATGGGGTTAATAAAATCCGGTTATTGTCATTTAATTAAATAAACTTAATTATAGTTCATGGTTACAAAACCAGTAATAGAATAATTCTGGATGAACAACAAGAAAGTATCAAGTACCTTTTTTTATTAAAAAAAACAAATTCACAAATTTGATTTAAAAATAAGTGCTTATGCACTCAACCTCAATCTATGGCAACACGAACGGTCGGACTGACAAAGTAATATTGTCTCAGCTAGGATGCTGGTCATATGTATACTGAATAGGGAATACCTCAATCTGCCTGTTACATACATTCGCATACAAACTTTTATATTCTTTTTCCTTATGAACTCAGTTTATAATAAAAGGCCTCTATCAATGTTACTACCTTTTGATTTCAAAGTAACCTTGTAAAATAAATTAAAATTTTTTTTTTTTTAGATAGCACGTTTGTTTAATAGTTAAACAAGCCTTTTGTGCATTGTTGTCCTAAACATGTCATGACCCATTCTTCATACTAAGTACACAATTTTTATTTAGCATTAATTTCAGTGGAAAAAAAACAACTTATGTAGCATTTAAATAAACATCCTTTATATGCACAAACCTACTGCATACCCCAACACATATATAGCACCTGCAAATGCTCATATCCAGCTGCCTTGCTGAGCCGTACCAACTCATTCGCTTTGTGCAAACAGACTCAATGTAATATGGCACGTTGTTGAAGTGCATATGCCATAAATGCGGGCATTTCAACATATTCTTTTAACATTTTAGGGTCAATTAAAATGCCGCGCCTCAGCACAGCATGGACACGGTCCGTGTGCGGTCCGGTCCGGTCCGGTTCGGTTTGGTACGGTTTAGTACAATACGTTACGGTTGACTTGCTGCAAGTTCAACTTGTGCGTTTATTTAACTCAGTGCGACAAAATGGAGAATGGAATGCATTTCGAGGTCGATTAAATATTTGTTGAGGCTTTCAAATGCACCAACAGCAGCAGGATCAGCAGCAGCAGCAACAGTTTTGTAAGCTTTAAAGCAGCCTAAGCAGCTTAGGTGCAACCATTTTGTGGGTGAGTTAGTTCCTGTTTATTAATTATGCCTTCAACTCGTCTGTACACTGATTCAATTAAGGAGTATATCCTGCCAAAGGAAAAAAAAAGAAGTACATATATATAAAGTCTGATAGCTGCCAACTGCTGAGCTTGGCAACATAATTGTTGGTTTATTAGATCATAAAAGCAGCAGCAGCAGCAACAGCTTCTGCCTCTGTCCATTGAGCAGTCATTGGGAAGGGCTTGGGTGACATTGAAAGTTGGCTGACAGAAAACTGACAGATTTTTGTCATTAATTACGTTTTGGCTTGCAACCAACACATCTCCTCTCTTGGCGCACAAATGATTGAGTGTCTGGTCGAAGTAATGACAAGCTGCAGTGCCACTAATTGTTACAATAGCAAAGAAAGGTTTTCTTTTTTTTTTTTTAAACAGGACACTGGACAGAACTAATATGCTAGAGTTGATCTGCTTTCTTATACTATATACTCGGTGTGTTGCTCTAAGCACAAGTCAAGCCAAACACACAAAATCCAAAGTCCAAAGTAAAATAGTGAAATAAGAGCAGAAAATTACTATTTCGCAGCCAGAGGCTAAATTATATCAAACGAGCAATGGTGAAAATCTCATTTCCAGTTGCTTCAAAAAAAAAAAAATAAAAAAAAAAATAGAACGGATGGAAAAAATGAGGAAAACAAAAGCTCATCATCGTTTACTTTACTTCAACTAGTAGTGCTGGCAGTGTCCTTGTGCAGACATTGAGAATGGTGTCATCGTGAAGGACAAAGGACACCACTGACTAAGATAACATATTTTTCTACACTGTTTTTGGTTTTTTTGTTTTATACTTTACATGCAAAATAAATGTAGCTGCAAGACGACTACTATGAGTTTGTTAGAAAGTTTGTTATGCAGTAAATTAGTTTAGAAAATACAAAAAATAAAGTAAGAATAAACGGTAACTTCGGTGGCACCGAAACTAAAATACTCTTCTTGTTTTTTCACTGCACAAATTTTGGATGGACTAGAAAGCGTGGGAATAAATTTGTTGGGTATGCAGTTCTTGGACATATTAGATTTAAGAAATTATTTTTAGAAATATTGAATAGGTTACAGTGTTGTAGTGTAAACATGCTTCTGCTCCGGTCTTGGAAATAATTTCGTTAAGATATTTCTGTAACTAGAAAAATTGAAATGACATGGTAAACCCCAGTCACGTGTGTTTACCATCTGGATTACTTGGCAACTAGACTAGAGCCATTATGCACACTCAGATAAGGTATACTGAGATTCCTGGAGAAAAAAAATATATGGCGGTAGTTTTTAGCGAAGAACTTTAGTCAAGATAATCAATTGCTAGATCCTTAAAATAATAAGAGATCAACAATTTGCAATGCAATCATAAATAACGATCTGAGTATGGTATCAGGTTTTCTGACTGGACCTTGCAAAATTAGAAGACGCTTATGTAAAATTGAAATTGAGATTCACAGCACTTTTAGATTCTGCTTAGAAGATAATTAAACTTCAGAGTATATTTTGAGGGAATGGTGTGTTAAAAGTAGATACTACGTTCAGGGCAGAACCGGCATGAATGCTTGAAGATGAGACCAATCGCTCACACATGCTTTAATAGTTTGTTCTACTCCTGGAAACAAAAGTTTGATTAGTGCAGCATATTTGCTTAGGAACGCAATGTGCCGCCTGAAACCTCGAGCATCCTCGACTTTTTCATGTTTTTCATCTTAAAAGGCTATATTCAGTTTCTGCAACAGGCAAAAGGAATGAAGGCTGTTCGTGGAATCATCATGAGCTTGAAGACTTTAAGAGTTAGAGTCTTCAAGTTTGGAGATATGGATTTTATTATTTCTTCTTCTTTAGATAACTTGAATACAATGGATTAAAGGGACAAGGGGGTTCGTGTTGTGACAATAACCATACACAGCCTTCTTCTGAGTTATTGTGTGAAAAAAAAAACAAACAATATTTTATATTATACTAACGAACCCGGATTACGTTGCTAAGGTTCCTCTTTGTCTTCCTTTTGTTAAGTTGATATCACCGAAAATAAAATTTTTTAAGTCCAATATTACAACAATTGGTTTATCATGGCATTGTACGATTTTTAGATGACCCCGCGTGCTCTGTTACGCAACCCCTTGTAGCTGAACCCCGCCCGCTGTTTACACTTGTCCAACAACACCCAGTCCCCGTACTTCATACTGATGCAAAGATATGAGTGAAGTGATTTTCTTTCGATCTCATTACACGTATTCAATTACACAGGGCCACAAAATATAATTAAGGTGGACCTTCTCTGAGTCAAGTTGATCTTTATGTTTTTGGGGTCGCTGAATACGATCCCGGTGTCCACATTACCTCATCAGGTCAAAATCAAGGTCAAATAAAGGTCAAACATCAAGAATTTGACCGCAAAATGAATTCCGAATGACCTTTAAAGTTCGGGTCAAAAAATAGGTCAAGACTTATTCGGACGTAAAATTTTCCGCTCTTTCAGAATCTAGGGTAAAAAAAATTCTATCAGTCAAATTTAGGTGCTTGACTTTTATTTGACCTTGATTTTGACCTGATGGGGTAATGTAGACACCGGGATCGTATTCAGCGACCCCAAAAACATAAATTCAACTGGTTTTAGATCCATTCCTAGCTAAGAGACAAGCCCAGATATCAAAAGAAGGATTTGACCGCAAAATGACCTCCGAATGACCTTTAAAGGTCGGGTCAAAATATAGGTCAAGACTTATTCGGACGTAAAATTTTCCGCTCTTTCAGAATCTAGGGTCAAAAAAACTCTATCAGTCAAATTTAGGTGCTTGACCTTTATTTGACCTTAATTTTGACCTGATGGGGTAATATGGACACCGGGATCGAATTCAGCGACCCCAAAAACATAAAGATCAACTTGACTCAGAGAAGGTCCACCTCAATTTCATTTTGTGGCCCTGTGTTATCATCCTCGTTCCTCAAATAGATGCGAATTTATTTAGATTTATGTTTGTCGATTTTATAGGGGATAGTATACCGCACCTTCGACCTTGTCGAAACTCATGAAGTGATTTTCTTTCTATCCCATTAAAATGCATATCAAATATAGTTCCCATACCTTAAATAGATAAATTGAGTGGGGGATGGTGCATAGCCCGATCCGATTTTGACAAAACCTAATATGATTACTTATCCAGATCCCATTAACATCTACACCAAACTTCATCCCCCTACCTCAAAAGGATCCGAAGATATGTTCACCTTTGTTCATCGGTAGTATGGTGAGTGGGGCATAGCCCTCTCCGATGTTGACCAAACTTAACCCTATTACTTTGGTGACTTACTCGAAAATTGTCTGTGAATTTCAGCTTGTATCAGTTGAACGGTTTAGCTTCCCGTTAGAAACATACATGGGTCTATAGATACAACATTAATTTTTTGAATCTTGTATAAGCAACTTTGCTATTAATTCAGCTAGAAACACCAAATTTGGTGTGTTCTACGTCAATCCAAATAAAATTGTGCATAAAGGTATAAAACGAAGCACTAAAAAATGGTAAAAATCTAAAAAAGACGAGACGAATAAAATATATAACACGGCTCTAGATACGACTGACGGATGACACAAAAGTATTGAGACAAACTGACACACACGTTCCTTCTGCATATAGATAACATTTAATAATATTGCTTGGCAAAGTCTTTATTTTATATTATTTTGAAAAACACCTTTTAATCGCTTTACCGTGCCATTATCTTCGATTTTTTTAAGGGTTTTACTGGTATCCATCATTATGGCCTGGAAGACAGATATGTCGACTTCTTTTAGCTTTCGAGTAATTCTATTCATTACACCATCCGAGCGTGAACACTTCAAAAATTTTCAAACAGCCGTGTCTGTAGAACTTTTTGCGGATTGTCATCTTTTGAGTTGTGGTATTTTTTTCATCGAATAATGACTAATAGCGAGGTCTGGCTAGAACATAATTTTTTTCATTTTGATGGTAGGTATAAATGAATTTTTTCAGTGTCATTTTTATTTAATGAAAGGATAGATTCTCGTCCTTTATCACTGTTCACGATGGAACTTCATGGTACATATTATGTAAATTAATAAATTTTAATCACTGAATGTTCCACAAGTAAAACGGATGTCGTGAGATGACAGATTGAAGCTCTAAAATTTAAAAGTCGTGCAGTGTTGAAACCAATAAATAAGACTAACTGCCATATTTCTCATTCGGTATCACAATCTTCTTGATACCTGTTAATAAAACACCAGATGTTATCTATATTTTAGAAGGATACAAATATTTGCAGAACAATCCTATCATTAATAGATGGATAGAAAAAAGTGCAGATAACACAAAGTTAAACAAATTTGGTTTTTCTTTTTCTGAAACAATTTCTTTTTATTTATTTTTCTAGCATTTTCTTTTTTGTGTAAGCCATCCGCTTAACTTTCCTACAAGATATCATCACAATAAATAAATCGAGCACGTGCATTTGGGTTACAATAGCAAACTAAATATTTTTATCCCATAATTCATGCTCAGTGTAGAGTATTAAAGTTTCGCCTCCACTACCACATTTTCTACATCCATTACCTTGTGTGCGAAACAAATTTTCGTTTATTAACTTTATCAGCTTTATCAACTTGATGTGTGTGCAAAGATAATGCAGCAAATAATTTGACAAAAATTAAATTCGCTTCGGGTTAGAGGGTAGGGCTGCACAGAGCTACAGGCAGGAGCTTGTGCGAGATAATTGAAAAGGAAAATGACATCTTTGCATGTCATTGAAGGAAAAGGAATCAACGAATAAATGAACGAACGAATGAAGGACAGCAAGGACATGACATACGCCTGCAGCATTCGACAACGAAAGACGAAATGCTCTTTTTGATGACCCTCAAGTTAATGCTGTGACCTCAGCAATGGCAAATGAAATAGTCAAAGTGATTTCAAGCTTAAAAATATCTTACGTCTTGGCATTTTTTTTTTGGAAAGGTGTGGGTGTGCATAGTTCAGTTTCAATGTCGCAAAATGGCAAAGTCAAGTACACAAAATTTAATACACACACAAACACACACACAGTAAGAAACTAAAGCGAACATTGCTAAATGCCTGCGCTTAGGCCTAAAAGTATGCAGTAATTTTTTTGCAGCTTAAATTTACTCTGCTTCGCCCGTACACTGCCGCTCATTGCAATGTTTATACGCCCTCTATGGGCAACGCCTGCTACTTAGGCATACATTTGGCACACGTTTCGCTTCCTTTGACCACGACTAGCGCCCCTTTTTCTGCGCTGCTTTAGCTTTAGGCTGGCAGCCATTTAATTGCTCATAGAATAAAGTTATCCTCAACTAATCGCCTCATAAAGACATTTCATTTTGTTGTTTTTGGTTTATTTTTTTTTTTCATTTCTCTTTTGGGCAGATTTTGTTGTTGTATTTCGTTTAGTCCTTTTTGTCATGGTTTATGCTTATTGTTGTTTTTGTGCTTTTGCTTTTGCTTTTGCTTTGTATGTGTGATGTAACTGTATCATTTTTATAATAATCATATACAACAACAACAACAATAAATAAACAAATAAACAGAGCGCGAACAACAACAAGAACAACAACAAGAATAACGTTTGGCTTAAACTTATTTAGACAAGCAGTAACGACGGCAGCAGCAGCAGCAGCAGCAGCCACAACAACAACAACAACAACGAATAACATTAACAAGAACAACAAACAATCGTAATGTTAAATGTGCCACTAAAGCCGCCATTATTATTTGCCTTTCATGTTATTCATTATTATGCGGTTGTTGTTGCTGTACTAATACCCTACACTTAAGACATATGAAAATAGTGATTATAACTATTATCTAAGCAACCGGAGATATATTTGGCTTTTATTTTAATTGGTTGGTTCATTATTAACAAAAAGTTGTGCTTTTAGTACATATTAACAAAGGATTATCTTCCTGCTTGGCATATTTCCGTGCGTGGGTATAAAAGTTGAACTACAACAGACTTTATTGTAGCCATGAGATTTTGCATCGACAGGCTGTCGTATCAGTGTTGTAATCCTTTAGAGAAATATATCAATTACATTAAAAATTTTCATAATTACAGTTTAAAAGCTATTGTAAGGAGAGATGGACTCATTTGCAGTAGTTCACAGTATTGTTCGAAGTTATTGACTGCCTACACTTGGTAAAGGTTAAAAGCAATTATTTTGCTAACAGTTCAAGCAGCTTAGAAATGTTCTTTAGACCACGCATCTACTGGTTAATGTACAAATATCCGTTTGGCGTTGAGAAAATTGTGAAAAGGCAGTAGCTTTTCTTAAATACAAATATTCTGTAGCATATAATATTATTCTCATGCGAGGAAGCACGAATTGGGAAGCGTTTTAGTGGGAAACTATACAGTCTCGTCTTTAGTTTGGGCGTCATACAAATTAAGATTAAGTACTGCAATAGAAGCCTGTTTAGTACACATCTACCCGAAAAGACGTTGTGATATAAGATGAACTTTGTGGACGATGTCTAAATTATGTTTACAGATTTGAAGGTCAACATTTTGAGCGAAGAAAATAGGCTTTAATGACACTGTAATGGCTCTTGTCACTCAATATTATTATGGTTATTTATTTAATTATCCAAAAAAGAAAAAAAAAAAACAGTACAACACTATACAAAATATTTATATTAATTTGCAAAAATTAATTTGTATACACTTCACTCGTAGTGTGTATAGTATTATATTTTTTTCATTGGCATTTGTGACACATGAAAGAAACCGTCGGTGATTCTATTAGCTCAATGTAATTTATCGAAGTAGTCATGTCCGTCTGTCGTTCCCCTTGCTGTATTAAATGTTTATCTATTGCTTATATATTAGCTTAAATCATAACATTATGACTTCACATAAATAGCACTGGACGTAACCCCGGGGCATAGCCTCCATATAAACATACAAACCAATATTATCTTTCAAAAAACGCATTATTGCATTCTATATCAACTTGAAAATCGATATGGCGCCTTTTTATGTACAAATTTGTATCATATATGTTTAAGGGCCTAACACGACCCATAAAGATATGCCACCTACTGTGTAGTCTAACAGGGAAGCATATTAACTAAGCTCAGCTGTCCACTTAAAGCATGGATTGAATGTTTCCAAATCATCATTAAAACGTCGAAATATTTAAAAGTTATTTAGATGTGGGGAAAGGGTATTGAAGCGTTGGTTTTACCGAAGTTAATGATTTTTTAGAAGACCTTTTTCCACTCCGATTGAGGCACCTCCAAAATATGGCTTGTGAACGCATCAACAACTTCTTTGTGCGTAGAAAAACGTTCACCACGCAGTTATTTTTTGATGTTTGGGAATTAAAAGAAATCATTGAGTGATAAAGCAGGGCTGTACGGCGGATGACTCATCATTTCGATATATTGAGTGCTCAAAAGGGAGATTGTGATTCGTTAGCTCAAGTTCACATTGTTAGAAAAGTTGTTGACTACCATTCACTTGGGAATAGCCAACTAATATTCTTTTGCAAACGGTTCAAGCTACTCACACGTCCGTCTCTTGGGGCTCGTATTTCCTGGGTAGCCTCTGAACACCCGTTCAGAGGTGAGCTAACGTGAGAAGGCGAAAACCCTTTAATTCGGGGTTGGTTCGCTGGGTTTGGAACCCGCCACTGTAAAAATAAATCTCCAATGAAAACACAAAGGAAGTCTCGGAAGGAACCCTACGATGACCATCCCGGCAAATGATATAAGGATTACGATTTTAGGATATGCACCTGGAATGTCTGCACTCTTAATAGGGATGGTGCAAATATCCAGCTGGTTGATGTCCACGAAAGATGCAAGGCTGACACCACCGCAATCCAAGAAATCCGATGGATAGAACAGGGTTGCTCTAAAAAAGCATCCTGTGACATCTACTACAGCTGCCATGCGAGTAAGCGCGAATTTGGATGTGGTTTCGTGGTGAGTAGGAAACTACGTGACCTCGTCTCCAGGTTCACGCCTGTTGACGAGCGCCTTGCCGCGATACGCAACAAGCCAAAATATTTTAATAAAAGCCTGATTTGTGCGCACGCCCCGACGGAAGAGAAAGAAGACGATGCTAAAGATGAGTTCTATGGACGCTTGGAACGTCTGTACGAGCTCATTCCCAAACACTATGTCAAAATCGTGCTTGGCGATTTCAAAGCCGTCTTGAAAATTATCCTTCACGACACTACCTCCAACAATGGAGAGAGGCTAATCGATTTCACCGCAGGTCGGAACATAGTAGTTAGTAGTACCAGATTTCAATACCTCAACATCCACAAGGCTACATGGTTTGAGTCCAGATCAAATAACACACAACCAAATTGATCATGTTCTGATTTACGGAAGGCAAGCATCGAGAGGCCCGCTGTTAGAGAGCGATATCGGGAGAAAGAAGGGCTGAAGTTTGAGGATGTTGAGATGTTACATGACAGTAATGAAACTCGAAATGTCAAGCTTCTGACTGAAGGTTTTAAGGATGACAATGGAAATCTGGTTACGGATGAACAGGAATCACTGAGATTATGGATGAGTCATTTCTCCAACCTACTCGGAGGCAATGAAGCGCACAATTCCGCCGATAGAGAAATGACCCCGGAACCAACAGTTAATGATGGCACTATTGTAGAGCCACCGTAATAGAATGAGGTCAATTCAGTTATTAAAAAGCTGAAAAATAACAAAGTTGCAGGCTTTGATGGGCTGCCAGCTGAATATTTCATTCCGGTGGCGAAGAGTTGGATAGGAGTATGCACCAGCTTTTATGCAAGATATGATCCGATGAACGCATACCCAATGACTGGAAGGAGATCCTCTGATTGCGCCCAATACCGCGGAATAAGTCTTCTTTGCATCGGATATAAGATTCTGTCGCGCGTATTGTGTAATAGGCTGAATTCATATACGGATACACTGATAGGACCATGTCAGGATGGCATTAGACTAAAAAGGTCCACCAGTGACCAAATACTCACATTACGCCAAATCTTGGAAAAGACCCGTGAGTTTAACAAAGGCACTCACCACCTATTTGTCGACTATAAAGCCGCTTTCGACAAGCTGATACAAACGAAGTTTTTCAGCGCCCAGTCTGCACTAGTTATTCCGGCAAAGATCGTTCGTCTTTGCATCACACATACAAAGCGGTGTCAGGCTAGAAAAGAACCCTTTGATACCAAGAAAGGTTCCAGTCAGGTTGATGCGATGTCTTGCGATTTCTTCAATCTTCTAATGGGACACATCATACAGAATATGACGGGCTCGATCCTCCAAATTGAAGTGATGCTACTCGCGTACTAGGATGATATTGATATAATCGGTGCATTAGTACAGCGAGTCATTAAGGCGTTCTCGGAGATTGAAAAACAGCTTCAGCTCATGGCTCAAGCGGTGAATGTCTTCTTACACTCCGTCATCGCGACTTGAACTGTCAGTGGTGATGGAGGCCTCTCTCGATTTACAAAACGCTTATACTCCCGGTCCTACTGAATGGCCATGACCGAACGTCTGTTGAAAGCCATGCTGTTGAAAGTAATGCTTCCTACTTGATTCAACTATTTTTTTAGACAATGCACAACAAAAATAAAACCAAATTTCCGATAACAAAGCAAGTAGTGCTGCTGAAATATGGAATTTATTAGAAGCAATGAAATCTGTTAAACAATTTGATTGTAAAAATATCATATCTTCATTATGCATATTGGACATTTTATTAGCGGTCTTTAGTGACATAGGACTTATATAAAAAATCCAACATCGCTATATCCTAGCAACTATTTGACGTACATGAATTCGATTTATAATATATATATATATATATATATATATGTATATGTAAAGTATACCAAAAGTGTATGAATTACTGAAAAATAGGCAATGTCATCCATCATATCATCCAGGGTAATATATGCGACAATTGCTTTTAATATGCGGAAAATATTTGCCGCTGCAGAGTATTTGAATAAATTTCGCTTATTTAATATACAAATGCATCATATTTTTGGTGGTTGAAATTGAGTTTGCATAGCGTTGAGTAATTTAATACCATTCAACGGTTACAATTATTTTGCTTCTGTCCAGCTGAATAGACGCACAAAATAAATATTTTTATTCAAACTATTAAAGGCCAAAACATTAGAGTTAATGAAATGAAACCATCAGAATGCTATTTGTGGTTCGAAATCACACAAACATCACGTGGTGTGAAAATGTGGCTTGTTACTTGTGACATTTCGGCTTTCTCATTGCCGTTCTCCATTAATTCTATTAAATTTGAGTGTCCTTCGTCACCGCTGTTTGTTATTTTTGTCATTAATTAAAGTTTTTATGCATTTTTATTTTAATAAATAAAGCAAATTAGTAAAATAAACAGAATTTAATTGACAGAAAGTGCAATCCGTCTTAATAGAACACAAGCGCAATCTATTATTTAAAGCATTAAATGTCGCAAATGACTGTTGAGAAAGACTTTCGTTTTAAAATTAAGCTTATATTCTACTCTTATAAATAATTTTTGTCATTTTAAAAATTAAAAAAAAAATAGTTCGTGCTACAATACTTGCTTTTATATGCCTGAAAAGCTTCTATTTGGCACTTAATCCTTCTCTTTATTTCAATCCTATACAACCGCAAAATGCATAAAGCTGCGTGCCTCTCTACAACAACACTTTTAGACGAAATATGTTGATGAATACGGAAACTTCTTATAAAAAGAAGAATTCGTAGAAGTTAAAAGTTAAATCGTAGTCCTTTTGATAAAACAGTATTTACCCGAATTACAAAACAACTAAAAAAGTTCATTATTGACAAAAAGAAACTTTTTAATGAACCTTGATGCAAGTTAAAGTGATGCACATAACAGCAACAAAATATTTGCAGCGCCCGTTGTCAACATCAAGTTGCAATAAAGGACATAAATGACGTTAAGTGTGGAAACAATATAATACAATAGCAGCAGCCTTCGCTGGTGAAAATGTTTCAACTTTTCAGTTTTACTGAACCAGTTGTTTGAACGGAAATAGAAGACTTTTTAGAATCGTTTTGCCAATTTGTAGCTTCCTATTTATTAATGAGCTTGTAGAGGAAATTAAAGCTCGAAAAATTATCAAATCGCCTGGTTATGACAACATAGACGAAAATGTAGCAAAATCGCTTCTACTAAATGGGACTTTATGTCTGGTGCTAATATATAACTGCATATTGAGGAATATCCATTTTCCATTTCTGTAGAAGTTTGCGCAGATTATAATCCTATTGAAGCCGAACCAAGCGGAACATGCTATAACTTCATACAGGCCGATCAGCATTACTACATAGTTTTCCAAAATATTTGATTAATTATTCCTAAGAAGGCTGTTGCCAGTACTAGAAAAACAAGGCATAATCCCTGAGCATCAATTTATCTTTAGAATCGAGAATGGTATTCCAGAGCATTGTCCTCGAATAGTGCAAAGTGTTGCTGTTTTCTGGCAACACGTTCTAAAAACTTTTGCCTGCTCCTATCTATCCACTGCCAAAAGTATACCTCAGAACTTTCTGTTAAAGTTAAGAGTTATTGAGAGCGTAATAAGTCGTACAAAAAGACAATTTTATTGGCACAAAATGGCGAGTTGGTCGAAATTTCTAATGAAATTGATTCAAGTAGGGTGGGGAGAATCAATTTCGCCAATAAGAGCATGGATCTGCGTGATGAAAAGGTTGGAAGATCAATTGATTTTAATCTGTCATTATAAGATGGCAGATTTATATGGGTATCCCAATTAAGACTACGAAGAATAAAAAGAAAAAAATGTTTTTGAACTGATTCAATAAGGTTTTGGTGAATACCATAGTAAGGATCCCATAAACAGGAACCAAATTCTAAAATTGGGTGGAAAAGTGTCGTATAAAGGAGTTTAGTGGTATAAGGGTCATTAAACTCTTTAGACCAATGCTTTTCAAAGCCAAGAACGTATTTTATTTTGTATATCATTGATCCAATGTCATTACTATATGAGAAATTTAAGTTGAGAATTAAAGCTACACCATATATGTAGGGAGTCAAATCAGCCTGCAGCAAACTATATTGGGAGACTTTAGAATATGACAAACAGAAGTTTACATCATCTGCATACATTAGTGTATGACCATGTTTAATAGCAATGGGAAGATCATTAATTAAAATATTTAACAATATAGGACCAAGGTGACGACTGCCTTAGGGAACACCGGAAGATACGACAATAGTTTTAGATAAAAAAGTATTGAATAATAGTTTTTGTATCTTACCGCGTGAGTATGACTCAATCCAATATCAAATACAGGATGTGTATATGACATCAATTTGGCAACTGATTATTCACAACAAAAGAAAATTTTAACAGATTTGGTCAAATGGATTTGCCTCTAACAAAACCATTTTGTTAAGGAGTAACAACAGACTTTACAAATTGTTGCAATTAATCTGTAATGATTTTTTCAAACAGTTTTGGTATAGCACTCAGCTTAGCAATGCCTCTACAATTCGATATATCAGATTTGCTGCCCTTTTATAAAGTGGAATTATGAAAGTAATGGAAACTTGGATAATCTTATAAATATATTGAAAAGAATCGATAAAGGCAAACAAAAGGAGCTACTGGGAATGTTATCAGGCTCAGGTAGGAAGTAACATTTAATGGATTAAAGGCATGTTAAAATAGTTTGAATACATAAGAGATGCAATCTGACGTCTCCATCGTAAAGTCTGACATTTTTTAGGCCTAACTAACTGTGAACACTTTGACGTACGAGCGCAATTTGCTTTCTTAACAGGCAACTAAAAAATTCAACTCGACCCAAAAATGAAACATTTTCATGCGATAATTTATTACGATTTTCGACCTGGATTATCAAGAGAAGAGTGCACTCTTAATCAATTTTAATCAACTTTTGGTGATAAAGCTTAATCCT
This sequence comes from Leucophenga maculata, assembly GCA_035044805.1. Classification (NCBI taxonomy): domain Eukaryota; kingdom Metazoa; phylum Arthropoda; class Insecta; order Diptera; family Drosophilidae; genus Leucophenga; species Leucophenga maculata. Next base: position 176,632 of record JAWNNP010000304.1, on the reverse strand, counting down.
TGGCCACTGTGAAAAACAGGTACAAAGAACTCAAATGACTTCTTCCAGTTCCCTCACATCAAAAATAAACTGCGAGGACAGCGGTTTTCAACTCCCGAAGAAGCTGTTGATGCCTTCAAAACGCTTTTTTTGGAGTGACAAAACTGCTTTAAAAAATGGTTCTGGCGAAAGCAAAAGTGTATCGATCTTAATGGTGAATATTTTGAATGGTTACGCTAGAAATATATGTAGGAAAGGTCTTAGTCAGTTCCTTTAAAGTTTCTGGCACGACGAAGACATTTATTGCTATCGTGTGAACAGCAGATACTATCAAGCTGAATAGTGGCTTGGAAAGTTGGATGGTATTTTTCTATTGGCATTATTAATTGAGGAATTCTTTTGAAAGATATATGAAAACCAGTGTAAGGAAAAAGCATATCAAGAAGTGTACCCGAGTAATTTCAAACGTTGTCACATTGTTGCAAGGACAACTCAAATAGAATATCTAGAAACTCATTCTTTTCAGCTTGAATCAGCATTGAAGAGTCAATCATTATCGTCTTTAAAGATGATTTGAACAATGCTTTTAATCACAATATGGAGTTAAACACGGCGGAGGATGTCGATAAAGCTGTCGAAACATTTATTAAAAAGACTTAAGACGCAGCACGAATTGTGTCGCCAGCTGGTGCAACTCCATGTAGTTACGCGCGCAGCAAATTTACCTTCTCTTTGGAAGCAGTAAGTCTTCTAACGCTTAAAAAGCGCCTAAAAACGCGAGTTTATCAGAAGCAATGACCCAGCGATAGATAGACTGTATGGCAGAATCTCTAACAGGGTTTGAGATTTACTAGCCATATTAAAAAGAGAAAAGCTACTCCCGATATAAGTTAATATCAAGAGGCAAGTTGCACCAAAGTTTCCAGTTCGAAAACCTAATGGGTCTTGGAGAGGATCCCCCCTGGACAGAACCGAAGCGTATGCCAAAAATCTGGAGAAGAGGTTCCAGCTGTTCGGAACAGTGTCGCCAAGAAATGTAAAGCTAGTGACTGACTTTCTAGAAGTCCCTCTGCAGATGGCCCTTCCTGTAGCCCCTATCACCTTTTCTGAAGTGGAATAAGAGATCAAAGCACTTCGCAATAACAAGGCTCCAACTGCTGCCTCACAGAGCTTTGCTATTCCTTGTGCTTATTTTCAACTCTGCACTTCGGCACTTTCCGGGCGCCTGAAAGAAAGCCAACATCATCATGCTTCACAAAACTGGGAAGCCAACAGATGAACTGCACTCGCATCGTCTCATAAGCCTTCTATCAGTACTCTGAGAAGGATTCTTGAGACCAGGGCGGTTAAAAAGGCAATTTAAAAGTTTCAGTATGGGGTCAGGTTCAGACACGGCACGCCCGAGCTACTTCTACAAGTTGTAAATTTTGGTGGATTTCACGGAAAGTAGTATGTCGTTGGAGCTATTTTTGTATATTCAGCAGGCATTTGACAGAGTGAGGCATGAGGCAGGACTCCCGCAAAGAAAGTCAGAGCTGATGTACCTCAGGGCAGCGTGTTAGGGCCAACTTTTTACAGCCTGTATACGCATAACATGCCCTCAGCCGACAACATACCGATCTCGGACTCCAACAATTTACTTGTTTATACCTTTGCAGATGTCACTGCAGTTCTGGTCAGTAACAAATGCGCCTACACTGTTACAGATCTCCTCCAGATTTAGTTAAAAAGATTTGAGAACTGTGGCTGTAGTTGAAATATTGCTATAAACCCTGACAAGTGTGTATCAGTCACATACAGTCTTAGAAAAGACACCTCTCCTGGGGTATTCTTACATGTTGAGCTCTTAGCCCAGCAGGATGCTAACAAGTATCTTTGCGTCACTCTGAACAAATTACTAACTTTCCAGCGCCACATAACTGAGGTTGTTAGGCGCCTCAATGCAATGGCGAGCAGCATTGCTTGGCTGCTTAATGCCAGGAATAAACTATCGCTTAACAATAAAACGAAAATATAGAAAATTATTCTGGCACCCATCTGGAGATATGGTATTTAGATATACGGCATAGCAGCACAGTCGAACTTCAATAAAAATCAAGTAGTGCAGTCTCAAATTTTGCGAAGTCTGGTGCGGCATAGTACATACGCAATACAGATATTGAAAAAGAACTTCAGATACCGAGGTTCGGAGATGTAATCAACCGCCAATCTGCTTCTTATTTGCAAGTCATTCGAGCACAGGCTGGCGCGAAGGCTTCTAATAGGAAGACAAAATCACGGAGTAACGGCGAGAAGGAGGCTCCAGAGAGTGCTGTCAATCGACTTGCCAAACAGAACAATATAATGCTTCGATAGCCTCATTCACTCACCCTATTATCTAGACATAAGTATATACATTTGTATAAATTTTGTTGAAATATTGGATCTACTATAGTAAAAGTTATTATTAACAAATACAAGGACTCTCATTTGTTTTATGCAGATAACAAAAAACTTCTAAAACAAAAAAAGCACAAAAACGAGCGTTGCTGCTCTGATTACTTAGTAGAGAGCGCAGTCAAATAAAATTTTAAAGCCTAAAAAAAATTTATTTCTACTCGAATAAGTTGGCAGTGAATTTCGAAATAGGACACGCATAATTGCAGCTTTCCTTCCTACTTGTGTTACTTAAATTTCTTTAATATTATTCAAATGTCTTTAATATTGTCTAAGTTAACAAAGGTTTCGGCTACTACATTCTGAGTCACCTTTCAGCTTTAATAGAAGTTGAACAATATTAACTTCCATTTGAACATAAAATGCGAAGTATAAGTGGCCTCATTTAGCAAGTCTTCATTTCATTTATTTTAATTTAGACAATTTATTTTATTTTTTACGTTTAATGTAATGCGACAATGCGTAAATCTTGTTGTAGGGTATATAAGTTTCTGTATAACATTTTATATTTATTTTACGCATCTAATTTTTTTTTGTTTCAGCCGGAAATGCGCAAACATTAAAGTTTTTCTGTGTTTTTCTATGCGGATTTGTTTGCGGTGTCGGATTTTGTTCGTTTTTCGCTACTTTTTCGTATAATTTATGCCGCGTTTTATGGCTTATTTTCTGCTAACGCGTCTAATTGTGCGTCAGAAGTTCTAAGCATATATCTACTATATAGTATGTGTATATAGTTTCTCAATTGTGCGCATAAACGTAATAATTCAGCATAAGTTTATCGTTCTATGAACTGATTTTGCCAAAAAGAAAGCAAAAAAGAAATGTGCGAAGTTAAGTTCATATTTCCGGCATTAATCATAGCAAATGACTGCGATTAATAAAGCGAATGTGTGGCAATTGTTTACCTGTTGCCAAAGCGCACATTAATTTCACACATACTTAGCAACTAAATGCTCAAAGAAGGTATGTGAATATTTTTGTCGACGACGAAGAACGCCTTGTCTAGACACAAGTGTAACTTGAGCCAATCCTGTCGACACTTTCCACATCTTTCTACAGACATTCTAGAATATGCAAACATAACAAGCTGTGCTGTGCTGTGCCGCTCCATTAAAATAATTGGCATGATTGCTATATAGTGTCACTTGAGCCATAAGATACTCTTAGACTTGTATACTACGTACAATCTAGAGCGAATCACATTGCGTATGCGTAATTTTCTTTATGTCCGCTGCGCGTGTACTTGTGCAAATAGCATAAAAAATTATGCAAATTTTTTCCACTTACAGCGAAAAAAAAAAAAATAAGAGGAAGAAAAAGGCGCATGGAAATTGCTACAAGAAAAATATCATATTACATATTCGCACAGTGTGCAATTAAATCGAGCCACTCTAATGAGAAACTACGCCTTACACGGCTCCTCCGCAGTAGCACCAAAGCTAAATTCATTTTGATTATGACTGCAATTTCATAACACTTCAATGGCATTCTATACCCAGTTTACACTTATATGATATGGCGGCGCCTACATACGATTTATGCACGACCACAACATCAAATGATTTTGAATAGGGGGCGCGGCTTCTGGCTTGGCAGTCAATGCAAACATTGAAAAAAAAAAAAAAAACACAGAGTAGCGCAGTTTTGGTTTGGTTTGTTGTGCATGTCTGCTGGAAATATGAAATTTCAACAGTTTTTAAAACCAATTTCAGCCTCTGTGTTGCACAAGTATTTTCACCGATTTTTGTACTCGCTCACGCTTAGCTGGTTGACACGCCTCGATTTAACGCTTTATGCTGGCATTGAGGCGGCTTCAGTGCATGTGCTTTTGTAAGAGTGCAAAAAGTGTAAAAAAAAAAAAAAAGTGCTTCGGCTGAATAGCATTTTTAATACACTTTACAGGCATTTTGCAATTAATGCATTCAAATTTATTCAATTTGTTCAGTAAGCATGAAGTATATTGCTTTCAATGTAAAAGTTTAAAGCCAGTTCGCGTTCTTTCTTTATAGGCAAACTTTTAATTTAAGTTTAATTACAAATAACTGGTTACAAACGCGTAAAACACTTTTTAGATATTCTTTATTTTGTTATTAGAATCTTTCTATCTATCATATTTATAACATCTTATTTATAGGACCTTCTACATTTTCATATACAACTACAGAAAATGAAGAAGAATTTTAACTCCGGATTCTTACTGAAATGAAACAAATCATAGAATGAATTAAAGTATTATGCTGGTCTTAGAGGGTCAACCGTATATACATTAAGCTTATGGAACTATACTTAAAAAGCAAAATGAGGTTTGACAGACCCCTACAAAGTGCATATTCTAGTTCATATTCCTTAAAGATAGAACAAGCAGATTAAACTTTTTTGAATCGACTAATTTCTAAGCAGCTAAAGTGTGAAAACAAATAGAAATGGAACGCCAACTATGCCCCAAACATGAATTCCCTCTAAGCGTAAATGTGACATGTATTAATTTCTCTGCATTGATCTTTATTTTCCATTTTTTAAGACAATCTTCTATTAAATTTAGCTGGAGTTTAGTATGTTCAGATGCTTCTCTAGGATCATCACTTACAGCTACGATCGCAGTATCGTCAGCGTAAGTTGCTAATTTCACATCATCTGTAGTGAGTATATCCGATGTAAATAAAGTGTAAGGTACCGGACCCAGTACACTTCCTTGTGGGACAACTGACCTAATACGATGTAGGGCAAATGATGCACTTTGTTGCTGAACATAGAAGCAGCGCTCAGCGATGTAGGACCTCATAAAATGTAAATATGGCGCAGGAAGCAGATTTTTTATTTTGTAGAGTATACCAGGATGCCAAACATACTCAAATGCTTGCTGGATGTCAGGATAGACGGTCGTACAATATTGTTTTTTTCTTAAAAGCATCAATTATTGTCTGGACAATGTTTTGGTATAATGGCATGTTCGTCCAGGATTGGTAATATTCTTTTAAAAGTATACTTTAGAAAAACTTACTAGCAAGCTATTAGGACGGTATGATGAAGTATTATTTTCTGGTTTATTTGGTTTTGTGCAATCGTAGCATTGCGTTGTAAATATATGATAGAAGGCGCACACATTTGCGCCGTAATATTACAAAATCGTTGAATGTGCTGCCGGAGAGTTCTTTCCTTATTAAGGCGTCCATTTTCAATGCCATAGCAAATGTAATATTTTCCGACGGTTTGGAAGCTAGCAGTCATCACAATGATTTCCATGCAAGCCAAACCGGATATGAACACTGTATTCTACTGGCCGATTAGTGTTTTCAGTTTCGAAGATTTAAGAAATGTTGTTGATTTCCAGGCTTGCGATCAAAGCGTTCGATGAAGTCTCGGAGCATGATCTCACATAATCAGTTTGGCTTCTGATCTGAACATGGCACGGTAGAGCAACTCAATAGTCTCCGACCACATACTGCGAACATTAAACCTGCGGTAGTAATGCAATGCCAACATTGTGGATATTGCGCTGGCAATCCTGGAATTGGAGGCTCACCTTCAAGGACTACACCAAAGCCAAGGTGGTAACGTGCTAGGACAGCATGCGCAACTTAAATTATTCTTGTGCAGCAGAGGCTAGTTCTCTTTGCAGGACAAACGCACCGTAACTGCAAAGGAAATTAATTTTATCTGGCATTACGGTATGCAAGTCTGGTGCACTGCTTCAATGTGGAATCGACTAAAGGTGCAGCCGCTGAAAAACCGAGCCATGTAGCACATCACTGGACAGCCTTGGCTCACTCACAAATTCACCCTCCAAAGGTGGCTTCAACTAGACACCTAGAACAAGAAGAGCGGGTCAACTTCTTTTCGTTAAAATACCCACCTCTAATATCATATCAGGACAAGACAAAGTACTTGGTGTCTTTCATTCCGTCAATGCGTCTTGGACGGTCAGTGACGATGGAGAATTTCAACTTCGTCTATCTTGGAGCAGAGATAACCAGTAACAACAACGTCAGCCTGTAGATCAGGCAAAGAATCACGATTGCAAACCGATGCTTTTTTGGGCTGAGCAAGCAAATGAGAATAAAGAATAAAGATATATAAGATGCTGATACACCCGGTCCTACTGTATGGCGCAGAGGCATGGACCGTGATTGAGTCGGACGAGACAGCGTTGGAAGTCTTCGAGAGGAAGATTCTTCGCAGGATCTTTGGTCCAATTAGAGTCGGCGACGAGTTTAGGTCCCGTATGAACTGCGAGCTGTACGACATAGTCCAGCGCATAAGATTCCAGCGGCTGCACTGGGCTGGGCACCTCATTCGAATGGATGAAAGAGCTCCAGCATGCATGGTTTACATGGGGGCCTTAACTTGATTGGTGGACGCCGACATAGAGGACGACCGGGCACTCGATGGAATGACCAGGTATGGAGAGATCTCTCCGTATTTGACATTCAAAACGATTATAATAATATTCCTAAGTTTATTTGCATCCTTAGCTGCATCTACGTGCAATTTAGCCTAAAAGAATATTTGGAGGCACACTTTAATTGGTCTTGAGGAGCCAATTGAAATATAGACTTATATATCATCACTCTTAAAAGAGAGAACAATGTTTATGAGGCTTTCCTTTGAATTTTACTGAGTTTACGAGTCCCGATGGGAAATGCCTAATTTAAACAGTTCATCCAATAGCTTCTTAGGTGATAATACGAGACTGCTCATACGTATCCAGCAATTAATAATAAATACCTTGAACATTTTTTATCTCGATCTGGCAGGGGATTGAAAGCCGTGCCAAATATTGGAAAGACAAGAGACTGAGCCACAATTAGCTGAACCCTTTAGTATGACACATATCAATTAAACTTTATATACTGATGACCTCCTACATGAATGCTAGATAGTAATTTCTATATGCCGCGGATTTTCAACGAATCAGTATAGCATGAATGCGATGATTCTGCTCTTCTCCTCTCTTGAATAAATTACAAAAAAGAATATGATGCGAAAGAGGTTTTGTGGTAGCTTGTGTATGGCATCTATCGAAAAACCTATCTTCCAGTAGCTATTGAGGTAACTTAGTAATACAAATCTCATCACTGGCCTACTGCAACGACCAATGGCTTAAATACAATGCAGAATGGCGGTAATGCGGTCCTGATCCATGATTAATGCCATCTCCAGGTTAAATTCATATGTGAAATTCGTTGCTGAACTCAATGGCTTATCATTACTAAGCCGTTCTGATGGAATAACTGCACAACTATTTCCTTTTCTTTAGCAAATCTTTGAGAACTTCTGACTGTTGATGTGTCTTCCTAATTTTTTGTCTTTTCTGGCGCAGTAAAGCGGTTGCTCGCCTGATTTTATGGCTCGGGATGTTAAGTTTCATTGCTTTGCAATTCCTTAAATTATTCCAACATTAATCTGTCAAGCGAATCGCAGTTAATATGATTAGTAGCCATTATTTGGCAATTGGTGACCATGATGTGTCAGTAGTATACTCTCTGGTAAGATTGTCTGCCTCACTATTACGCTATGAACGGTATGAATATGAGGTGAGTTGGATAGGGTACCGCCTTCTTCTTAATCGATCTGCGATACTCGGTATTGGTTTTGGTTTGAGAGCTACATGTTCATGTATAACTTAACATAATGCTTAGCCTTACGCATGGTACACATTACAGTGATTGAAGAATGGAAAGGATTGCATCATCATTAAGTCTAGCGAGAAAGATACTTCCACAAACTAAATAAATTTATAATATTTTCTTTATAGTGAGCGCGGTTATTCCATGGTGAACTGCTAGGGATTGAAGTAAATTATCTCCAATGTCCAATGTTTCAGCCATGATGTATTATATTTGCTGGTTGTGTAGTTGAGTAAAAGTTATAGTAGCATTAAGAAAAGGTTTCTTGTGTGGTTCGTGTGGTTTTCATAATTTCCAAACACTAAGTATTGGCTATGTTCATCTATAGAAACAGCGAGATTACACCACATTGAGAGGCCCTACTACTTGCAAGCCTTTGACATCTCTCCAAGTACAGAATTAAAAAGCGCCAACCTTAGCATTTGTGAGTGCTTTACTTCAGGAAGAGCGTTATTAAATGCACATAAATTTCAAGAAGTGGCGTTAAGCTATATTTTTTGTTTTTGTTTTACCGATTTTCTCTTTCCGTAGCCCATTTTATAATACCGAATTTTACACTACATATGAAGGGTATAAAAACTATACACATGTGCCTGTGTAGGCGAAAGATGCCTCGCGCCTCCAATAGCCGCTCAATCTCATACTCGTTCCCTTTAGCTTATTGCTAGTTCTTCGTGTTTATTCATTTTCTTTTTTCATTTTATTTTGTTCATGTGAAAAATTCAAAATTGTCGGATATCCTGCAACACCAAAAGCGTTCACACGCGCACCCAAACAACACATACAGACGCGAATCACTACTGGCAGCGCAAGTACGGGTACAAAGCCACTCAAATTTGGAGTACCGCTTGAGAACAGCACCACAGCTACAGCACTCGCTCCAACACCAACCATATCAGCACCAGCGAGCCATGAGCATGACGAGAACCCTTCTGAGGCTAATATATGAACATCGACTTTTGTGTTTGTTTGCCGTGTTTACAAATTTTTTAAATTTGCTGATTTTTGTCAATGAATTTTTTTTTTATTTTGTTTTTGTTTTTCATTTTATTTTTATTATATTTATTCTCTCGTGCAAACACAGCAAGAAACAAACATGTCGTAGTGGCGCGTGTGTTTGCCAACGTTATCCTGGTGTTATCCTGCTGCTTTATCGTTGCACACACATGTATGAGATATCTGTGGTAATTTTTTTTCATTCAAAGCTATTTGTTTTCTTCAGCTTCTTAAGAAATTGTTTTTAGCACCAATTTTTTTTCTTTACTGCGTTCGCAACGACGTACTTGCTTGATCCTGGTTGGTCTGTGAGCCCAAAAACACCATCGTGTTGACTTGACATTGTTTCACCTTTTAATAAATTGTTTCATTTAATCAAATATGCTTTTGAGGAAAGAAAAAAAGAAAGATTTACGCATTTATAGCTATTTAGGATGACGCGACAAAAAGATTTACTAACTTTCGTTGTTAGATTTTTCGGAAGTTTTTATACCCTACAATCAGTGGGTGAACTTAGCTTTAAGTTTGTTTGTGGTTTATGTAACAGCTGAAAAAGGCATAAATTTAGTCTCTTTCGTCACAAAATTAGTTGGTAGTTAGTTTTGATTTGATGTTTCATTTAAAAAATGCCTGTGTTTTTTCTCCTCCATCTTTTTTCCTACACCCTGACCGATTGCTGTTCATATTTCTTTTGTAAAAACAATTCTGAATGAAAGAGAGCAACAGAGAGAGAGAGAGTGAAATATTGAAAAACGTAAATTGGTGTTCGTAAGTTTTTTTCATTCATAGGCTTTCTATGTGTTTTTTTGTGTTTTAGTGTGAGACAATATTTAAAGGCTTTTATGCCTTGTTTTGCCGAAGAATTATCTTCTACTTATTCGGTAAAGTTTCATGAAGTAATTGGTGTCCTTACAAATACATTTAATTAATGGCTAAGGAAGGGCGTTTTACTGGATAGGTAGTAGAAAAAAAGGCTTATTAAGCCGTCAGAATGTTTTTTTCGCACTGTCCACTGTTTTTTTTTTTTTTTTTTGGACTCCCTAGATAATCGTTTTGAGAGTATAGTTTGCTAGCTTTTTGGAAAATGCCATTCGAAGAGGTAGGGCCTATCTGATCGTGTAATTAGTTTCAAAATAGCCAAGTCACCTGAGATGCTACAAAAGCAGTGACAGAATTTAGCTAGCAGAGAAATTCCAGAAACTCGCTGAACAGGTAATATAAAAGATCGCTCTATCGTGGTGACACAGCATATTAGAAACATCTTTGATACAGTTAATTATTGGTCTATATTAGAAGTCATATTTTAAGAAGCTACTTCAGAAATATATTCAATGCTAACAATGGAAACTGTGCAAGTTTTCTAATACGTAGGACCTCCGCTGTGAATCGTAATATCCGATGGCATGCTTAAACTGGTCTGGCCTGATAGAGTGCAAATCACTGGATTTACTTGGTAGTCTTTGCAAAGCAGTTTAAATAACGCAGAGAACATAGGCGAGGATGCCTTACTAGTTCAATTTAGCCGTACAGTGTCCACTGTGATGTGCTCAACTCTTTGAGTGGTGACCGAATAGTATACCAATGAAGGCCTTAGCACTAATCTTCAGAAGATGAACTGGTACCCTTTCGAAATTTTTTTTATTTTTATACTCCGATGCAATCATATTGCTGGAGATTACCCAAGACTAAAGACTTAAATGGAACACTCACCTACAATTAGTGCCAACTAAGGCAAAACTTGTAGAGTATTTGGCCGGAATGGGGCTACCTTTCCGCAGAAGATCTATTGGATCTATACCACAATGGTAAGACCCATCTTCATCTTGGTTTGCTGGTGGTTACTTTACCGAAACGGGTATAGGATTGGTTGTATTCAGACCTAATATAAGGATTTATATTGCAATGGGTATATGGCTCACAATCTTTCAATCTGACTCTGACGCCATCGAAGTCTGTACCCGATACTTATTAGACAGAAGTCCAAAAGAGGTCAACGTCATTGTAATCTGAGACTGACAAGCGACAAATAAATCGCTTACAACTTGGCAACTCTCCTCCAGGTTGCTAAACAACTTTAGCAACTCTCGGTAGGCCTTAAGTTCGCCATTTGTTGGGTTCCTGGCCATTGCAGTATTGAAGGTAATAAAAGAGCAGATGGGTTGGCCGCATAGGGATCTAATACCATCTTGATAGGCTAAGTTGCAGTGTCCCTTGTTTCTAAGGATTACGTTCAACGTTTTTAAACTCTAATCTTTAGTTCAAGATTGAATTTCCTCGCTTGGTATGCAATTATCAAGACCTTCATTGTCGACGACAATGGTAGTAAAAATAAGCATGAATCATCAGCCACCGTCTTGAATGGCAGTGCACTTATTACGTCGAAGAGACTTCTCAAAGAGAAAGGCATCTTGAACATCAAAAGCAGAAATAAAAGACGAAGCGAGACAAGAAACCGATCGAGTGCGTTCATCTGAATCTGTTGAGAAAGGGATATCAAGACGAGAAGAAAGTAAACATTAACAGCGAGTGTATGTGTACTCGAAAATTTAGAAATCAATTGTCCTGCTTTGAGAGTGGGTCTCTCAGTAGGTCGTTTCTTCAGTAAGCACTTGTAAAGCCACGCTAATTAAAAGTATTTATATTTGGACAAGGCATGGACACAAACTACCCTGTATCAATCTCTGACGTTGTTGCACACCAAAAACTAAATGCTGGATCAGTTCATGTTCGACAGTTTATTTGGTATTTGCTTATGGTGTGTATGGAGGCCGAGATCACATAGTTAAAAAAATATTATGTAGACATACTATATTCCTCCAGCAGGCCCTTCGATTTGATTCGATTTTTTCTATTTTGTAAAATGAAAAACACAATTCTTTAGACGTGTAGAGGTATTGAATTTGGAGCAGTGTACTGCTCATCCAGTTTCCGATGAATGAATTTACACCCAAAGATTCTAGCTGCGTATAACAGGAATGTACGCCAACAGATCACAGGTGCACACACACTCGTTGCCAACGCAAGCTGAGCTCCTGGCAACAGGCAACTCCACAAGATACCCTTTTTTGCATCAATCGACATTGGTCTATACAGACAAATATTAAAATGGTAGCTGAATATTGAAGACAAGCAGGATCTAAGCTCGGATCACCTTTGTCTTATTATTACTGTGGGCTAGACAGAAATATGCCACCCCTGCGATGTAAAGTTAATTAAACGTGACCACTAACTTAAAAGAATTGAGGCGCCTAACGAGCTAGAGATTGCGACTAGAAGTCGAGCTAATCTCAGACTTTGAAGCTGCCATAGATGAGCTTTATCAGAGTTTACCAACAACATATAAACCGCTGCAATCGAAGCTCGTTGCGCAAGAACCCTAGCACGCAGATACAATGATGGCGTATACAGACTCACAACTGAGCTCTGCAATTTATTAAGAGACAAGCATCGCCTAGGCAAAATATACTCGCGCTGTCTTCATCCAATGAAAAAAGTTGCACGAGGATTTACAGCTACAACGTGAAAGATACTTTGACTATATGCCTGCAAGTGCATCGACATACAAAGAAGTGAATTTCTGCCTTTAGAAGGCTACCGAGACTAGAAAACGACAGGCTAAAGGCAAGCAGCAACGCAGTGTCCTAATGGTGTTTGGTGTCGATTTGATGCTTAACAAGCTGAAGTCTTTGCTGAAGATGGATGTTATGGCTACGGTGAAGAACACTGCTGACAACTTGGTCAGAGTGCGCTTCACCTACTTACATTGATCTTCGATGAACGGTGATTCAAACACTACGCCAAACATGATCCCGAGTCATACAAGCTAATGAGTGTCATGCCCTTGCTATGGAAAGTATGTGAAAGTCTAATCCATGGCAGAATTGTAAACATTTCTAAGTGCCAGAACCTTATCGCGGACTACCAGTTTGGATTTCGCGCTATTTACAGCACCATTGAACACCTTCACAGAGCTGTTAATCACATACTGAGGGCCTGTGAGCAAGATATTTACACCGGAGTAGTTGCTAAAGTAACAAATGATCTACCATCGCCCTATCTCGCCTTGATCCGATTCTACTTTGAGGATCGCAGCTAAATTTAAGACAAAGCTGTCTCGTATTCACTCGGTTCGCGCTGGAGTACCTCAGGAAAGCGTGCCCGCCCCGTTGGTCTTTTTATACTTTTCTACCGACATGCCCACTCTGTATGCAAATGATGTTCATGTAGAACCGTGAGCAATGATGTTAGACACGGGTTCGTCTGCAATCGCCACAAATATAGCCCGCTAACACGTTTACTGAATGGGCCAGAAAAAGGAACATCCCACAGATCTAACATCAAACGACTTAACCCTAACTCAACCAAATAAGACATCTAGGGATAAATCTGGATAAAAGTCTGACTGTCCTCTGCCTTATTAGACTTACAAAAAAACGCCTGTGCAGAGAGTATGAGGCGATGTGACTGAATTTGAACAGCCGAAGTCAGGTCCCATTTTATTAAAAAAGAGCGATATACAATAACCGCTTATGTAGGTATGGCATTCAGAGGAGATCCAACCATAGAAAGGTACAACTTTTGTATTCGTGGAATCCCGAATTTAGTGCTACATAGGGATCTGAAACTGAAAGAGATTGAAGCTCAAATTTCCTTTTTTAGCAGCCGCTCTAATGGTCAATTAATGACACTAAAAACTGCCTCGCCGCATCTCAAATTTCAGTTATAAGTAGAGAAAAGAGGAACAGAAGCCGTATTAACCTTGTATCAAAATGTAAAATTTGAACCAACATATTTTTAATCAAAAATTTAAATTCTTGACCGTTTCTCAACTTGGTATTTCAAATGACTTTTGTACAGCGTATCTCGTAGTCGTTTACACTTTTCAATTCAGCATTTTTTCTACATTTTATCTCATTTGTCGACGTCTTTTAAAAAAGATTGCAGCTTAAGTCGTTCATGCTTGTTTTTTTTAACCAGCATCTTTTCAGCATTAATATAAATCGCATCTTTTACTTTTCTAAATTTTCTTGCAGTATATTAAGTTGATTTCTTTTTTGCTTCTGAATTTATTCGGAATTTTTAAGTCCTCTGTCAATTGGCAATTAGTAAGCGCTACTCTCCACTCTTTTTAATTTTAAGCGAACTCTTTTCAAACTTATTTTTATCTTTCGGCTTAAGTCTTTGTGCTCATTTAGCGCGCTTACTACTTACTTACTTTAAATTGCTTGCTGTCATCAGCAACGTCTTTAATCCATAAATTATGCCACGCCAAGTGCCGACTCACGCATCGTCTTGAAATCTATAAAAAGCAACGAAATTTTAAGCATTTTAAGCTGACGAAACTCACGAAAACCGCAATTTGCTATGTCCTTGATTAGCATTTTTTTTTCTTATTTTTGATTGGTTTTTTAATTTTTAAATTTTTTTTTTTTTTTTGTTGCCACACAGAACTTTTGCCTACTACTTTTGCTTTGCTTTGCTTACACTTAACCACAAATTTATGTAGTTAGCTTTTCAGTAAACAATTTCAAACCAGCATAAAACTTTGCCTTAGCAAAGAGTGAAAGTAGCTAAGCAAACCAAACCGAACCGAACTGAACCGAGAGAAAGACAACAAACAGCAGCAAAAAGTATCTTTAAGTTACACAAAGTTGCTGCTGGAATTGAAAAATAAAAGACAAGACAAGCCACTTCTTTGTGGCTTAGGCCTATGAAGGAAATAAATTCAAATGTTACATTTCACTCGAAAAAAAAGAATAATAAAATGGAATCTAAAAAAAGTAAGGTTGTTAAATGTGCTACATATGAGTATCTTCGACATATGGCAGTTTAGAATATTTACTTTATACTGTGTTATGTGAAACAATGATATGAGGAGAATATTTAGTTGGAATAAAATATTCTTTTCATTTTATTTATTGTTTATTTGTTGCATGAATGTATTATGTATTCACCGTCAAATGAATGTGAATGAAATAATTGATTCATTGTAATTCATTCGAAGTCAGTGAACTCTGAAGAAGTGAATAATTATGTCTCATTTAAGTATCTGCAGATTTTTGGTTAAAATTAACAACCATGAAAGTTGTTTTTGAAAAATTCTGTGACCTAAATTTGTTTGGAGAATATTCAAATCAATTAAATTTAAATTTATTAATAATATTATGGGATACATTGTTATTTATTATTTATTAATTATTTATTTGGAAGAGAAATATAGGAAAAAAAAGGTTTGGAAAGAATTAATATTAAAAATGATTTGGTTATTTAATTTGGACGCAAGTTTATTAATAGGACTACACATTGACGAAGGACATCCGGTGTTAAAGTTTTCTTATTAATTACGTATTCTTTCTGTAATACTTATATTCTAGCTAACTGGTGGAGGTTATGGAGGTCATGATGCCATGAAATCTTAAATACAATAATTTTGCTAATTTTGTTTGGAACATTTCTTAGTGTAGATGTTCAAATAGTATCTTAAAAATGAGCATTTTATTATGTTAGCTAAGTCTCGAATTGATCAAACAGTTTATTATTTTAAGAATGTGTTAAAAAAAATTTTATTTTAAATATAAAAAGTCGTGCCTCAGTATTTAATTTAAGTCTTCCAGCGATTCATAAGATTGTCTATATGGATGTGTGTTTAAACCTATTTAAACATATTATTCCTGCTTATGCGAGTACAACGAACCATTCGCTGCTTGTGCGATAAGATTCTTACAAGCATAGCTTTCGCTTTCCACAGTATATCTGTGATCGCAGAGGTCGTTAAATTTACGATCGCCAAAAATAACGTTTTGGCGGCATTGACAGGTCGATCAATGAAGCGCACAAATCTTTAATACTTAAATATAAGTACGCGGCTTATCTATAATATCTTATATTTCATATTTCATATACAAATATTTCATATTTAATCATATTTACATGAACAGATTATAATAGTATTTAAGCAGAAGTAAAGTGTAAATAAGCAGAGTCTTGAGTAGTAAATCTATAGAATTCTGTGCCGAGGTTCTCTTAGTTATGCAGAAAAGAGTTTATTTTTGTTTGCTGTAAAAATAAAAACTTCCTGCTGATAAATTTAACCTAGGTTCTTTTTGGACTTTATAAAAATGTTCTACTTTAAAAAATTTTCCGGCAAGACGCTCATTCCTGATTGCAAGTTCGGAGAGATATCAGATGCAACTACACTGAAGTTGATAGCCGTGGTTAAGTCACCTGTGAATACTCTGTTATAAAGGTTTTGCACAGTAGAGCTGACAAGCAAGCTTCTTGTGAACAGCCTGCATTGATGTTAGAATGAGTGAATTGTTCCAAGTCTAAATGAACAAAATTGATCAATTCAGGAGGTTAATTCATGAGATAAGTGATGCCATCAAGTCAGATCGAGTAAAACTCTGCCTTTATGTTCAAGAGTACTATTTACTTTGACTTCGATTGGTACGAAGTGTTCTCTAATAAGTTTCCTGACTCTGACATTTAGATGTGTTGTATTTTGTTCGAAGTCAAACCCAAAATGTTGCTTTTATAATAATTTTATGTCTTCTACAAAAATCGATCAATTCTGGTTTTGTGTAAACTTTTGCTTAGAGAATAGATGAGATTAATGGGCCTAAATGCGGGATTTATTCCTAACTGGATCGTGTGGGTTTTTTTTATTAGTGTAAAATACATAAAATTTGCTATTTTAAGGGCATGGCGACATATCTCCGACCGGTACACTTTTCGAGCGGAATGTCGCGCGGACTTATGTCGCTACCCCATTTTAAGCTGAACTTAACCACAACAAAATTTGTTGTTTTTTACAAAAAACCCAAAAAGGAGAACAGATTTGAATGTGGGCTAACCGTTCTAGTGCTCAGAAATGAATATATATGTAATATTTTATTGAATTTGAAGTGAATTACATCTAATGTGGCACAAGGAAAATAAAAAAATTCGTTCGAAAAACTCTAAAATTAGGGACTTGATTTTTGAAGATGAAATAGAAGAGACTACATATTAAAACTTGCAACCTCTATATTTTATATTCTTTAAGAACTTTTTGTTTATAGCTAGACCATTGCACGGTATTTTGCATGGAGACTACCCACTTTTGTGGTCCGATTCGTAGGAACACTATAGTCGATTGTTCTCAGCTTCTAGATACCCTGTTCCATTCTCAACCAAAATTTGAAATCGCGCTATACAATCTGTCTGTACAATCTTAATTATGAGGCCTATCTTCAGCTCGATCTATCAACCAGTGTGCTTACAGAGACTGTTTAAATCAAACGAACTCAGTAGTGCTTAGAGTTTTTATCAACGTATTTGTGTAATACATTGAAAATGTCGCAAAAGGGTTTTGTTGAATCTTCTTTGTAAAAAAAAAGCGCACTTATGAGTGGCATAAATTGTTCAAAATTAATCGGGAGACTGTCGAAGATAAGCCTCGTTCTGGACGGCAGACAGAAAGGGAAATCGTTGGGGAAAGTAACTATGTGAGCTTAGGCTGTATGCCTATTTGGATTCGTCTGAGTTATTTTTATTAACATTTTAGATTCACCAAATTCCTAGCTACACTAACAACAACAACAAAATTTGTTCGTTGAAAAACCCTAAAGATTTATATGGAAGCTTCTGCGTTTTAGAGAGTGGTTTGATTCGTTAATTGAATTCTAGTTATGTGAAGATGGTATAAGACAGTCTAAGTATTCAGTGTATTAAGTGCTTGATGTACATACTGACATCCAGACAGGCGCACATTTCTATATCGGCTTGACAATTAATGATAATAAATATTAAATAAACTTTATGGGTTTGCATTTCCACCTTCTGCCTGTAACATACATTTGAAATGCCTTAATATAGCTTACCCTTCCCTTTTACGCCATGAAATAGGTTATTTATTTTTTTTTAATTAAAGCTACCAAAGTTGTACTTACTCTGCATTTATGATATAAGTGTTCAAATGCCGTCTGATGGTTTGTTCAAACAACGAATTGAAATAAAAACTGCATTGGAATTCTGTGGATCTTCAGACAAATTGTACACTGCAAAGATAGAAAAATATTATAAAATTATTCATGAAATTCGATGCAACAATGCAAGGGAAATTTAATTAAAGTATAAAAAACTCCGTCATCGGTTCATTATTGCAAGTAAAATATAACCATTTACATATTTATTTCTTCGTAAAACATTTTAAAGTTTAAATCGTTTAATCAATAAGTAAAATAAATTGGAAGTCTAATAATTATTATTGCCTGTTCGAAACTTTTATTATTTGATGAAGCAAAATCTTCTGTTAAGTAAATTTCATTTCATTTAATTAAAAGGATTTATGTATTGTTTGCCGGCTCAACACAACAATGGAAAGTTGCCTACCAACTTAAGTCTGCAGTATTGAAATGTCCAAACAATACTCGTCAGAATGCCAAAATTTTCAGTTTGTATCCATTTCGTATTTTCGTATCCATGTTGTCGAAATCCATGATGAGATTGAATTGAAGAAAATTGTTAAACCAGATTTGGAAGATGAATTACAATCATGAATCAAGGAGAGAAATTAATGGCAAAATATTTGGACAGGAATTTAAAGACCATTACAAGAAAAACGCTTTTACAAATGAAACTTTCTATTCAGATATTTGAAAATGGAACTCAAATTTCATAATACCAACTGTGTGAAATATGCCAAATGACAATTTGATTATGCAAGTAGAGATTATTCAATTTGTATGAAAACCCGTAAATCGACTTGAATTTGAGTTTTTCAATCCCATGCTTAAGCTTTGAACAATTTAATCAATACGCTTTCCGTAAAGAAATATGTGTCGTACTTGTACTAAAGAAACTGTTACAGTACAAGTATAATCTGATAATAATGGAATCAACTGAATTATCTCCATTAAATGTTTTGAACTCATCAGTAATACCAAATTCGAAGCTTCCCACTCTAATATGTGGACTTGAAATGAAAATTTTACTAAAAACTCCAGCAATTATAGTCAGTGGTTAGAGATTATTTTTAAAATTGCAATTAAATAGACTTCTTCAAAGTCATAAAACATTTCACCGGTTCAAAAGTAAAATAAAAATATTATTTTAAATTATCCGATTTCTTATTTGTTTCCTTTTACTTGTTTTTATTAATCAAACAGTGATTTGTTTTCAATTATAAATAAGTCAAACTCATAACAAATATTAATTTATTTATTTAAAGCAGGACTCTACAAAACAACCGTTAAGCAATGCTTCGTAGGGTTGGTTTATTTGTCATATTGCCTTGCCTTTGTTATATGATTCAAGCTCTACACCTCATAGGTTTCATATTTTTTCTATGACTTAAACTATAAAAATGAGACACATGTTCCAGCACCTACTACTGCTTAATATATTTCTCATAAGATTGTCCACAGATCATAAAAACTGGCTGCCATTTGAGGCTGCGCAGTTTTGAATCTTAGGCATGCAAACATAATAGCTCGACGGGTTTACCTTGGAACAATTGGGCATCCTGGATCATCAGTGGCTGCGTGAGTTGGAAATTTACTGCCATTGTGATGTCAGGAAAGAGACAGCGTTTTTACCCGAGTTGACCCATTTGTATTGCTACCTGTGAAAGTTCTTGAAACCGGCTTTGATGCCTTTATTGTAGGCAGCCGTATGGGGTCTATCGGTTCATATCTTTTCTGCCACTTTTACCAAACGTCTCTATCGCAAGTATCACAGCGGCCACTAGGACAGCGTCTTTAGAGACTGTTTGAAATTATTTGGTTATTTGGATTCGAAAGTATGCGGTGGCTCTTAAATATGATTAGATTCGCTACATAATAGAGAAGTCTACTGCTTTTTTTGCGATCTCTATAATTGGGTATTACCTTCGTTAGTGCTGCACTGGTCTGAGAAGCTTTCTATATCCAAATGCTACTTGAAGCATAGTCTTGTGTTGATTATTACTCCATAATATTTTATTATTCTCTTAGATTTTTCTTATAGTGCTGCTAAGTCGCAATATAGGCGAATATATATATTAGTATATATAACAAAGGGAATTAACGAGATATGCCTGGTATAGGAATCAAGACAATATTTTCTTTATTCCATATTTTGGGGAAATTATCTTTCGGTAGGCAAGTAATATAGATATGTAGTTACATATTTCCAGCTGTTCAAAATTTGTTTCCTTATTTATTCATGGTCACTATGCTAGTTCCCTGCGAAATTTAAT
The DNA here is from genome assembly GCA_035044805.1 of Leucophenga maculata. Taxonomy (NCBI): domain Eukaryota; kingdom Metazoa; phylum Arthropoda; class Insecta; order Diptera; family Drosophilidae; genus Leucophenga; species Leucophenga maculata. Next base: position 156,376 of record JAWNNP010000304.1, on the reverse strand, counting down.
GATATTCCACATTGTTTCTGGATCAGTGGGTCCTTTGTTTTTAAAAGATTACGCGACCCGGAATGCTTTGTCTGAGACTTGATCCACTTTAATGCAGATTTTTAGAAAATATTGCCACTTCCTATTATTTCGGACAGTTTTTAGTTATCTTCGACAGACTTTTCTTCAAATATTTGTGAGCAAGATTTCCTAAATAATTTAAAGAGCTGCGCAAAATATGAACCTCTAGCATGTTCCTTGCACGAATGTTGAGAATTTTCTTCATTCGTAGACAGTACGTTGACTATTGGAATCAGTAAGTCACGATGCATAACCAATCTACTGAAATAGTGTGATGGACATGCGAACCTACGTAGGAGCTCCGACTGAAACTTTAGCAGATTGTTCGCATTATAAATGGAAAAAATTCATGCCTTATAAGATTTATTTTTGTCTTGATCACTTTTATCTTCAAACTCAGTTTTGGTTTAGATTTCTGCAGCCAGTTCATCTTGAAGACCTTGAAAAGCTCTCTTTTTCGCTTTATGTGAGGTTGCCAAGTAGGCCGTCTGTCGAGTGCCAGGTCAATTTATTTTGTCTAAAGTTCGTCTACTGGTCCAAATTCAACTATTTTAGCGACAAAACACGAATGACAAGTGCTTTGATTTGATTAAATTCCAAGGATTTACTAGTTTTAAGATGAGTAACTTCATTGAGAACCATACTCAATGTGACATTATGAAAGATGCAAATGGTCTCTGTTTTATATACCGATTAGTAGAAGCCAGTTTGATGGCGAATTTTGACTTCTTTTTTCTTTTGAACTAAACTACGTTCCGCCTGTGTTGCATAGAATACATCTACGTTAAAGTGGCCTTCAGAAAGAAAGGCATCAATTGCTGCTTTATTTTTTGTTTTTGGTCTAGACTTCATGGCGTATCAACCATCCAACCTGTACACTACATAATTGCTGCATAAACTAATAATCCAAGCAAATCTAGTGCGCTACAAACTTTCACTCAAGTTAAAAAGCTTGAAAATATGTGCTCTACAATAGCTTGCAGCGCAGCTAGAACTCAGTCAGAACTTTATGAAACTGTCATCTTTTGCTCATCTTCACTCTGCCACTGACAGTGGACAATGAGGCTGGAGACCCACTCAACTTCTAACATGTAAGCTACAAGCCGAACAGCTGGGCAAAAGTTGTTAACTTGGTTTTGTAGTTGAACTTTTCATTGGGCAGCCGCAAATAGCTGCAAGCAAGTGTTCTAAAATTCCAAATAAAAACGAGCAGCAGAGGAACGGATTGCGATTGTGACATATTAAAGTCCACTTTGGCTAAATGCTGCACGAAGAGGAGAAATGCTAAGCAAAAGCATCTCAGAACATGCTTTAAATAACACTAAAGTGCTTCCGCTGGCAGTTGCTGCAAAAGCCGACAACGTGGAAAAAGCCGCCGCCGACGCCACCACAGCAACTAATATATTTATAAGTTATACTCGTATCATAAGGAGAAAGGCGAGCACAACAACAATTTAAAGTTTACATTTTCATTTTTCTTCCGCGAAAAATCAACTTCGACTTAGCGCTGCAGCAGCAACTTAAGCACCATCAAGATTCAGCGCGTCTTTTGGGCTACTAAAGTTATTGGCGTCCTCAGCGCGTCTTTGCCGTTGCATGCAGCAGTTGAAAATTCATAAAATTTATTATGTACTCAGTCTACTAAAATGAAGATAAAGTTGTTCTTTGCGCTGCAAGTAAGCGAGCCATTCACTTTGGGCAGCTTCATCATCAGCAGCAGCACCAGAAGCAGCCATTTTCTTTTGCCGATGACGCCATTTTCATTGCTTTTCCTTGCACACATGCCTCACTTCCCTGCGTATACGCAACTTTAAAAGCAATTAAATATGGTGTCAGCAGCTGTTTCCTTATGTTGGTATAAAATTTTTGACTGATTAAGTGTTGAGTTACTGTCAAGGACGCTTGGCAGGACATCAAGTACGTCGAAAAATGTATGTAAGTACATAACAAACTGTAAAGGAACAGCAGCAGCAGAAGTAGCTGCTGTTTTTGATGGCGCAAGTTTGCTTTATGTAAGCACGTGCTTTAGTTAGTCAGTCAGTCTGTTCGTCCGTCCGTCCGTCAGTTGATTTGTCGTCAATTTATGATGTTGTTAATAAAGGATCATTTTTTATGAGTAACAAAACTTTTATTTTTTTGAAACTGTATGTTATTAACGATTTCTCTCGCTGAATTACCAAGACGAGTTATGTTCATACATTTCAATGTAAGATGCAACTCTAGGATGGCAGAGCAGTTGCTGCATTTTGAAAAGCAAAAAGGCGATGATAAAGCTTTCTAGCTCTCTGCTAATGCCCTTAACCACAAGCATACAGAATGAACGCCAAAAGGTTATGTAATTTGAACCCATTTAACATAGTTTAACTTCCGATCAATCATGTAAACCAAGTAGATCTTCTAATAGCGTCTCGATATTCCGTTCAATGTATTGGTTCTCCAGTTGTTCTCTGAATTTTGGTTTATTTTAGATATCTTTAAATCATACTTTTCAGTTTGATGTTCCATTCGTTGTGTATAAATGTTTCTGAAGATCTAAAAAGATATTTCAATTCATCTTAGAGGTTAGCAGCAAGTGGACTCGTTTATCTTTAGAGATGTTCCAGGTATGAAACTTGTTTTTTGCGACATTATTAAATCTGAGTAAAATTCAATGAATCAGTAATTCCATCTCCATTAGATCTTGTCTTCTCAGGCTTCTATCTTCTGAAGTCCTTCATATGCATCCATCTCAAAATTCAAACGCCTCTTGCTTGACATAGAACAGTTTGCTGCTAATGAAGAAAGCGGCTAAGTGACCTAAATAGAAGCAATGAAGCCTTAATAGGCCCTGTACCGAAGGTAAAAGAGTCTATTGGTTTTGTGCAAATGTATGTAACAGGTAGAAATAATAATCGGAGACCCCCCAAAGTTACCCGCATTATGGTCAGGAGCGATAGAGGAGTCGATATAGACATGTCCGTCTGTCCGTCCGTCCGTCTGGCCGTCCGTCCGTCTGTATGAACGAAAGGATCTCGGAAACGGTAATAGATAGAGACTTCGTGTTTTTTGCATTCAACTAGGACTGCTCCGGAATTTTACAAGTTTATTTTATTTTTTCTTACTTGTATTTTCTGCTGCTATGATGTAAAACTTCTTCTAGATAAAATATTGAAGATAAATATTTATTATATATTTATGGGTCACATTTGTTTCAAGACGTATAGAAACTTAATCAAACTTCCGAGATTTGGCTAACACAGATGCAATGAGTACCACTACAGATGGAGCATATAGAAGAATATTTCTTAATCTTCTGAATGTCCTCGAAGAAATCATGCAAAATTGGATCAGTTGCAGAAATCTATTTAGTATTGGATCATACCCACATAGCCACCACTTATTGTTGTTGAAAGCATGTGTAATATTAGAATTCTTTAGCGGATTGACTGTAGAGATGCCAGTCACTTATTGGAGATGTTGGATTAGACGTTTCTTATTGACGAAACCAACATTCTCAGGAACTTGTAAAACATTTTTATCAATCTAAAATTTGCAATGTAAACTGTTAGACAATTTCTGATACCACGCATAAGTTCGAAAGAAAATATAATGTAAGATTTCCAAAGCGGGGTGACTGGAGCAATACAAGAGACATGTTACAAAGTTGGTCCTTTCAAACTGGATTGTGATGGTATCTGCACGGTCAAAACTTCAGATGCTCTAATCTTAGAAGAAAAAAAAAAAAACAGTCGTATTATTTGGATTCCAGAAGTTGATTTATGGTATAAGCAAGTAAAAGCCTGACTGTCACGGTGCGCCTAGAGCCCATAGTAACAATTTGAAAAAAACTGGAAACGACGACAATTGTTGTTGTGTGGAATGTTTTCTTGTTCAAGTTCAGGCTTCCAATGAAGATTTGATCGCCGTTGCCGATCTTTACTAATCAGTTTTTTTTGGATGAATTTGAAATATTTGAAAGAAAAAGCGATGGATTATGCGTATTGAAGCAATATACAAAATATACAAAATAGATGGGAAGAAGACAAGCGAAAAGAAAAAAAAAAAAAGAATTAATAAAACATTCCAAAACATTTATCCACACTTTTTTATAGTTTTAAGGCATACCTTAGCCCACCTTATTAGTAGTCCATGATTGAAAGATTTGCTTAGCTTAGAAATATACACAAAAAGTATTTCTTGTCTGATCTTCACTAAATCGTTGTAAAAATAATGTACGAACTGACAGAACGATCCACTGATTCATAATCTTAATAACGTAAAAAAGCTGATATAATAAGGAGGAAAGAACAAATATCTTAAAGTTGCCATTTCATAGAAAAAAAAAGTCAATATGTAAAATGAAAAAATAATTAGCATAAATGAGCTTCAAGGCCAATAATGTGGATAACATATGTAAGGAGAGATAATACTATTTGATAAAAAAAATGTATGCCAGAACCAATATAATAGGATAAAACCTTTTTTCTTTTAACAAACCTTACTTAGCCATTTAACGAGTTGTTACTTGTGCTTACTATTTAAATATCTAAAGTCTATCGAAATGGATTGAAAATAAAACAAGATGTACCACGCAGCGAACAAAGGAAGACGATTTTAAAACGGCTGTGGTTAAAGGACCGATAATAGGGAAACAGCTGAATAGTATAGAATAATAGACGGCCACAAAATGTGGATGTAATATGTGAGCCCATATGTCAGAAATATGTTTTTCTGTTTTAAGAATAAAACAAGGACGAAACACTTTCCTGCTTTCTCAATAATTAACTACTGTTTGCGCTGTTCTGCTATAATACATAAAGACGCTGTACATTCTATCACGAATATCGAACCATGAACCTTCCTACAGGATATAAACTTGTATCATTATAAACTCTGTATTTCTCATCCGCTATTGCTTTACCCAAGTGACAAGCGTGGCATGAAAAATCTTTTCTTTTAAAGGAAGACTTGTTGTCGAAGAAGTCAATACAATCAAGGAAGTGATCGAGATAGTCCGCCATAGTAGCAGCCGTACCATTGCCCGGTAGCTGAGTATCAGTCATACGACCGTTCAAAAGCATTTGAAGAAGCTTGGCTACACGAAAAAAATCGATATTTGGGTGCCAAACGAATTGACACAAAAAAAAACCTCATGTACCGAATTTCCATCTGCGAGACGCAGCTGAATCGCAACAAAATCTTCCCGTTTCTAAAGCGAATGGTGACTGGCGATAAAAAGTGGCTCACTTACGAGAACGTAAAGCGCAAACGGTCTTGGGTGAAGGGTGGCGAAGTGGCTCAAACGGTTGCCAAGCCCGGATTGATGGTCAGCAAGGTTTTGTTGTGTGTTTAGTTGGATTGGCAGGGAATCATCTACTATGAACTGCTCTCCATACGCCATACGCTCAATTCGGTCCTCTACTGTGAACAAAGCGGCCATCTTTGGCTAATAGGAGAGGAATTGTGTTCCATCAGAACAACGTCAGACCACACATTTCGATTGTGACGCGGTAGAAGCTCAGGGAGTTCGGATGGGACGTGTCGATTGTTACTGCTCATTTTTTCGTATCAACTTTAAGATATTTGTTCGAATTTATATGCCATGTTAGGACTATTAATAAAAGCTACAAAGGCGAGGGGCAAGTTTTTATAATAAACTTGTGAAATTCCGGAGCAGTTCTAGTCGAATGCAAAAAACACGAAGTCTCTATCTATTACCGTTTCCGAGATCCTTTCGTTCATACGGACGGTCAGACGGACGGACGGACAGACGGACAGACGGACAGACGGACATGTCTATATCGACTCCTCTATCGCTCCTGACCATAATGGGGGTAACTTTGGGGGTCTCCGATTATTATTTCTACCTGTTACATACATTTGCACAAAACCAATAGGCTCTTGTACCTTCGGTACAGGGCCTAACAATATCAAAGTAGAACCTTATTTGGTTGCTTATTTTGAACGAACGTTTCACATACATATCTTCCATTTTTTTCAGTTTAGTCCCATATAAAGCCACATTTTACGACTAGATTTTATAAACTATATAAACTAAATTTTGTCCTTGGTTCATTGCTGCTTTACGAATTGGAGTATCGTCTGAATGGTATTAGAGATTCGTTTCAATCGAAGTTCCTTGTTACTATAAATCTGTGATTTTAATGTTAAAGTATGCCCCTAGTTGGACTATCCCCCTAGTTGGAGACGGGCTGTAATTTTGTAGCTATTATAGCTATTTTGATGCCTACACCGACAGCTTTAGGTTCCTCTCGAGTCGAATCCGATGTATAGAAGAAGTCAATACTTCCAAAACACTTTTACTAAAAGCTGAAAGAGTATGTATTAGGAATAAATACATTGAGTTTATCTTCCAATTATATAACATTGAAAAGTGATGTATTTTCTTTGATTGGAAAATAACCCCTTTTTCTTCCTGGCCGCGGCTTACTTAGCGACAACTTTTTTGGGTACAGAAAACTGTTTAATACGGTTTGCAGTAGCTTTTGTAGCAATATTAGCCATTCTTCAAAGCACCTTTTTTATTTCTAGGTTCCCAATATATCGTTCAGATGATCGAAAGGCGACTTAATACAGAAGTCAAAACGCAAGACATGGCTACCGGGTGCGAGCTTCAATAACTTCAACTTGTCTACGCTTATTATTTCAATGGAAATCTTCATTCTTGAGATAGAAACCCAATGAACCGCGGCCGTCGCGGAAGTGCTGGGAATGTACATTTTTTCGAGAGCTGCAGGCGTTTTTTAAAAAACTTTAGGCTGTTGGGTCTTCTGGTTAACCGCATCGGAAATAATACCGTCGATGATGTGTCTTTTGGACTGAGTGAATGAATACCCAAGCGATGCCACAAAGGAGCAAACATAAGACCATCACGGAACTTGTTGCCGAATTCACACTGGCTGGCGATTGTTGCGACGGATAAACTGGTAGACAATATTTACGACATCTTGGTGAATGGGAGTCTTAAATATGGCTTTTAGGTGTTCTTATCTTTGACCTGTTCATACGTTTCCGCGTTAACAAAGACCAGAGGTCTGGCATTAGCTTTAGAGAATAGGTTAGGTTAGGTTATGTTGGGTTGTGTTGCTCCACATAGCCACTTAAGCCAATGGTGATAATATGATAATACATTTTAATTCCTGCTTCATCTACTGCCTTCACCATACCTGAGCAATTGAATAGAATAGCAACTTATATAGAATGTCTAAAAAGAATCTTTTGAAAGGAAAAATTGTCTTCTTACAATTAGTCGAACAGTGCTTTAGTATGTGTTTCCAGTTCCCAGCTACTTGGCACATTTTCCTATAAGGCAATAAGTTATAAGGGCTGCCGCAAGAATTGAGATATCGTTTCTGAAACAGAAGTGCGACTATTCGGCTATGGTTCATGAGATATTATAAGTGATCACTTATCCGCTTCGTGAAGCAAGTTAAAGTCCTGAAAAAATGTCGAGTACCATTTTCAGCTATGTAGACTGTATATAGTATATAAATGATGTACAACATGGCGAATGGAACGCATTGTTGATTTATTGGAAGGATATTAAAAATGTTGTTTATACACAAAACGTTTCGAAAACGTTGACCGATTTTCAAAATCAGTTTGAAGCACTCATCCGTTAGTGATTTATCAAACAATGCTGAACAAAAGTGTTACATTATTGTACAAGTATAACATGACAAGCACATTTGAAACCCACGCTTGTTTTAAGATTTATTTCTCTAAAAAGAAACGCCCTTTGCGTGTTTGCGGCCATAACTTCATTTATTTATTTATTTATTATTTTTCTTTTTTCTTTGACGCTAAAACTTTTGGCAAACACAAATAATAAAATTAACAGCGACAGGTTCAAACTGTTGGCAAATGAACTGCTTAAAGCTACATTTGGCACCGACTTCATTTGACATCGGATCGACTGCATTCATTTGAATTTGAATTTGAAATTCAATATATTTCTCTAAGCGCCTTACAAAAATTTCACACAAATTGCTTATGTCTGCCTTCGTCAATCATTTATGCAGTCAGTCAATGAGTGTGTCAGTCTGTCAGTCCATCCGTCCGACAATTATGCAAAGCTATTTACATAAACATTAGCTTGTTGAATTCTATTCTTTATGCGCACTCAATTATAAGCGCCACCAAAGCGCCACACACCCCTTATGCGCCTTCAGCAGTAGCTACGAGTATTATCATGGTACGCTGCGGTTTCTTTTGGCTCCCTATTAAATTTGCATATTATATTAAATTCCAAACAAATATCCAATCAATAAATGGCTTTTTTTGTGTTTGCACGGAGATGCGGTGAGCTGGGTGGGTAGCAGCTATAGCAAATAGCGCACAAATTAAGTATGCATACGTATTCAAATATTCCGAATTGGCCTTCTGTAGTGGACCGTTTTGACAATGGGTTGGTTGGACTACTACCTCTGGACGAGCATAGAAGTAACCAAACAGCAGCAGCAGTGAAATTAAGTAGTTCTCTTATGTGTATATATAGAAAAAAATTCAGTCAACAGCATATAAAATATTCTCTAGAGTACGATCTACTTGTTCTTCGGTTTTGCATACTTTGCGGCGCCCAAGTCGTAGAAAGAATAAACAAGTTAGTGCTACAATCGAGGTGTTCGACTATTTTGTACACTGCACACAAATGTTTTTTTTAGAATAGACATTGATTTGCTTCCAATTTCTCTATCTATCAAACAGACATAAAGATGGGCGGATGGATGCACATACATGCATAGACATCTCTTTGTGCTCATCATGAAGACAAGCTACAAGCCCAAACCGACCAGCTACAATACCCTATACGGAGATTTAGTTTTACCAACTCTCCTCTAAGTCAAATATTTTCTAACACAATCATATATGCAGACGGACAAACAGGTTTGGCTAGTTCTATATATTTTAATATTTCAACAAACCTTATATACCCCGCAATAAATCATTTTGTGTAGCGTAGACAAAACAAAACACTACTCGTAGCTGTGAAGTGCCAAATAATTTTGAAGTTGGGGCACTGCCAATTGAAAAGCTGTCTGATATTACTTAGTTGCGTGTCTGACGCCTACAATGCTTAGTCATATTCGCCTTACTTTCGTGCTGAATAAATTTTTTGTTTACTTACTTTTTTTGGGACGTTTGAAAATAATCGAAAAAATAAAACCAAAAGCAAAACAAATAAAAAAACAATAGCTTAATTTAACATAAACAAAATAAGTATTTACTTTTGTATTGAAAATGCTTTAATACGCTGTGTATTGCTCTAAATAGTATTTGAAGTATTTAAACAAATGGATCTGTGGTTAATCCAGATTAAAGATTTCTAACTTAAAATTATCGAAGCTAAGTGTTGGCGAACTAAAGCATACTTTTCGGAGCAGAGAAAACTGTTTTACCACGGCGGTTGTTTGCAGTGTCGATGGCATCAGAAGCGAAATTATTAACAGCGAAAGTACAGAAGCTGCGGATTCAGTTCTGTAACTTGAGAATATGGCAACAAGTTGATAGCTTGAGTACGAGAATGTTTGCTACAGGCAGTAAATCGGAAATTTTAAAGGAATAATAAGGAAAAAAAGGGAAAGCCAATGCGTAGACGTATGGATGTATGTTAGGAGCTGTTAAAGCAGACAACTTAGATCGGGGCTTGATAATCTTTAGTGGACTAATGGCTATGTTGAGTAACATTGTTGACAAACTGCGACAGAGGTAATTATGTTTAGGAACATAACATGTCTGGCAGTTGGTAGCAGTTTAAGCTATATGTTGTCGTCAGCGGTTTTAATGAAAGAAAGGGACAATTCGTGGTTATTGCAATGTGAAACTATTGCAGGCGGTTTTTGCAAATAAGGGCACACAGGATAAATCGGCGTCTGGAAATCAAATTCGCCCAATCATAGTTCAAAACTAACTAATGTTATTGAGATGTTATGTAACATTTAGTAACAGTGTGCGGCCAGTGTTGGCAGACGGCGGCGGCGGCGGCAGCATTTAACGGAATTTCCGAAATTCGAAACGAACAGAGCAATGACCTGTGCGTATGTTTGTTGGTATGTAACACAATATAATGAGTTCGTTCACAATGACATCGAAAATGCATTTAAAATGCGTGAAAAACGACAGCACGCAGGGGTATAAAGAAGAGTAAGCGCGACAGACTGGCGTCATAAACGAAACCACGGAACATACTGTCGTTGCGTGGAAATTAGCGAACAACATTAAAAAAGGAACAGCATTGCCTTCATACGGGCAGAGCTTGTTCTGGTACGGTACGGTTATGTCGTGGAGTCTATTTTTTAGAGTGGAATTTTATTCGCGGAGAGACTTCTGGGTTCGGTACGGAAAATAATAATTTAAAGCGAAATGCATAAATCGCGGTGCGAAGTGTGTTTAACAGTGGAACAAGGGTATAAAAGTATGGCTTTGGAAGGGATTTACAGAGAAGGGTCCTGGAAAACAAAGGTTTCGAATTGTGGATTCACATCGGAAGAAGAATTTTCAACGCACGAAGTTTTCGAAGCAAGGATAGAACTCGAAAACTTATGAATAAGGTTTGGCATGTAAGTTTGAAGATATTTAAAATTTAAAAATTTAAAAATGAAACTAGTCTGGTTAGCAAAATTGCAAGAAATATTAATTTAAATTTAAGGATAATACTAATCTGGCTTTCTAAAGCGCAAGGATACTAATTTAGATTACAAAACAATTAATAAGCAACTAACCAAGCTCACAAGCTGTGAGAGATTTTGGAAACTTGGAGGCTTGCACCGGCGACGTTGTTGTTGGGTCTGTATGTTAAGAAGGATAAGGGATTAAGCATTCAGATTGAAGGTTCCGAAAATAAGAGTTTGAATTTAAGGTATTTTAATTAAACGATAAGGTTATACAATTGGAGAAAGACGGATATGGTATAAGGATTTGAAATAAGGATTTCAAATTAAAGGATAAGAACTATAAGGCTTAAGTCTTTAGAGATAATTGTATGAAAAAGTATTGGAAATAAGGATTTCAAATTAAAGGAAAAGAAGAATAAGGGCGGACCGTGCAGAACTGGAATTTTTCCTCGAAACAGCAGCAAAGAAGACCGCGAGGAGGCAACCGACAAAAACTTCTTCGACAAAAATCAAAATTCATCCTTTTGGAACCAGCTGGACGAAGACCAAAGAGAGTAGACCGACCTGGGTTTCCCCACAAGCAGCTCAGAAAACCCAATCTTAATGTCCAGAAGTACAAAACGAGAGGACGATAGAGCATACGAATTAGTTTAAAGGAGAAGCTCAATAAAGAAAAGGATAACTGAAATTAATAAAAAAAAGAAAATTTTTTTTCAATACTCCTTAATTTTACAGACCCTGGTGAAGCTGAGTTACCCCAGCTTTAGCCCGGAATAACCGGGTGTCCTTTACAGTGTGTAGTGTCTTGACTAGAATAATTAATTACAACAGTACGAAGATATGTGGAGTGGAGCATCAGGTAAACTTGACAAATCTACATTTGGTTCATAGATCCATTATTTCGCACTAAAGCAAATTATACAAAGAGCGATTGACTGTCATGGTGACAGCAAATATGTCTCGAAACATATAAAATCTAGTCGTTCAAGATGGTTAAACAACTTTCCATTTTTGCAAGAACAGCAGTAAGGCTTGAAAGGCAGCCACAATATTCAAAATTTATTGCTAAGCCTTGTGCAGACGGCCGAATATATTTGACTCTCATATCACATTGCATGGAAAATAATTTCAAATATGCACAAATTTCAACTAAAAATGACATCAACTCAATAAAAATAAGAACTATTGCCAGATATCTGGCGTGTGTGAATCTGCCTTTAGATTGGGATTGTTATTTTGTAAATTAAGCAGAAAATTATGTTTGTTAGTCGATAGTTGTCCTGCTGATCCCTGCATAAATGAGTCAAAGCAGATTGAGCTAATTTTCTTTAACAAATAATCTAATCTCAGTGCTTCAGATCGTATTATATAAATCGACAGGTGACCAGGTTATTGCAAAACATTAACAATTCCAACGAACAAAAAAAATTTATTTTCAATTTTGAAAGCCGCATGCGGCGCCGTTTCAGTCAATACTATACAAAACTGCAATGGTTCGTTCTGTCAGAATGTATCCTTAAATGTTATGAACGGCCACAAAATATGAGCAACAATGAAGACAGCTCTTATGCAGGCATTTATGAAAATGCCAACATCAATCGAATGGGATTATTAATGGAAAGAATGTTTGATCATAAACTCAGCTTCTAACCACAGCACTGTCCAAATTATGTAAGTAAATTTGCGGCTTGTACTGTGCAATGCAAATGGCTTGTGTCTACACAGGCCAGAGATTGAACAATTCGTTAAAGCAAATCATATCGATGTGTTGCTGGTTTTTGAAGCATATTTTAGTAATAGGTCATATTTTAAAACACAAGGCTACGAGCTCATATTTGCTAACCAAGTGGCAGAGCTCGGAGTGGTGCAGATATACTGATAAAAAATGGCATACAATTTAACCGATTGGTGCCCATTGATCTTTCGTGGGCTTAATGCGCCAGAATAATAATAATAAACCTGGCAGGCGATCTAGTATTGGCTGCTGCATATGTTTCAGCTTGCACCGCAGTAAGCTATTAAATGTTTGAACAGTTTTTTGATGAACTTGGATCTAAATTTCTTAATGGCATTGACTTCAACGCAATGAATCCTTGGTGGGGTTCATGGCTCATCTTCCTCAAACGTCTTCATTAACTCAAATAACTTGCACTTCACTCTGACTCACTGAAACCAGGCAATGGCCAGATGTGCTTGATATAGCAATCAAATGTGGTTTCGACCCAACTACACTGTACACCAGAAACTGTCATGACCTGTGTTTTGTTCACTGCGCGGTGATGCTCCTGCTTAACATACCGATCAACAAGTCTAGGGGGACCAGTGAAGGTTTTTAAGAAGAACACCAACATCAGATGTACCAGAATTGGCTAGAATAGTACATCAACATGAATATGCCCATCAAAACGACTGATGATATTGAAGATGCTATTGCGCAAATGATGCAACTGCGCAGATCACAACTCTTCACTCTAGAGCCAGAACTTCAATACAAGCCAGCGAGCGCCTCCTGAGCTCTCCCGAAGTATTGACTTTAGTAAGAGAAAACCTAGACTCAGGAGAGTCTGGCATTGCTCACGTAATTCTCTTGATAAAGCAGCTCTCAACGATACTCTGCACAACCAAGCATCATCCAGTTTGTACCTAAGGCTAGAGAGCAAAATTTATGGAAGTCAGCGCGTTACTTTAAAAGACCAATTAAGAGGCTTGCAGCCATGCAAATTCCAGTAGTCTGTGTCGTCAGTGGGAAGAGAAGCTAATGCTTTTGCTGAACATCTACGTAACTCATGCAACTCTCCATACAACACTTGTTCCCCTTAAGAGCATGTGGAAACGCGAAAAATATCCAAGGCAGCTGGCTATGACCGCATTGATGGTGGCTTGTGAAGGGTCTTCCTGGCAACTGCTTGACATTGTTTACGGCAATTGGAAGTGCACCGAAGTTGTCCTTATTTGCAAGACTGTAAAGCCTGAATAATATGTTGCCTCATATCGCCTGATCAGTCTATTGCCATTATTCCAAGATGCCAAGATACTGAAAAGAGAATTTTTGACGACTACTGCCTATATTGAAAATGAAGGAGCAGATCCCAATGATCACCAATTTGGTTTCAGGCGTAGACATGGCAACCCTGAACAATGTCACCGGCTGATCGAACGTATACTAAAAAGCTTTGAGTGCAAAAAGTACTGAACAGCTGCGTTTTTGGAATTTAAACTGACATTTCATCAAATGTGGCACTTAAGAATATAAACTTAAGAACAATCTACCCACCCCGTACTATCTCATGCTCAGGATCTACCTTTCGTGCAGGTCCTTCTGTGCGGTGGTAGGAGATGGTGAGTCGGCGGTCTGTGACATTAGGTCTGTGATTTCACAGGATAGTGTTCTCGTGCCCATTCTATATATTGTATACAACTCGACACGCCGGTAATTAAGCACCGGCCACATATTCTGATGATACGACCTTTTTTTGGCTTCGACTGATGCGAAGTGCGATACGCAACCATCAACAGAACAGACATGATCGCATGATAGCGACCGAACAAACGTGGAACATGAATAAAATCCAACGAATTAGTTTAAAAGTATTCGTTTGAAATTCTTCCATTATATAATATAAATTTTATTGGATACTCTACTTGGGCAGTATAATAATTAAGGACGACCAAAGGAATAAACTAAGACTAATGTATAAAAATCATCGATCTAGTTCACTAAACAAAAGGGTATAACAATCTTTTTCCTTAAATATTAAATGCTCATCAATGCACTAATATTATCCTTCATCGATTCTTATCTAATTTCTATTTATGTATTAATTTTTGTATTTATTGTGTATGCTCTTTCTTTGTCAAATCCTATTTAATAAATCAAAATCACGTCGTACTTTGTTAAGTCGGCTCATCACATCATCTTCAGTGCCTCCATCTTCCATGAGCAACATCAGCCAAAAAAAGAGATAGCCAAAAAAAGTATCTACTTCCTCAATGACTCGATGCCTCAACCGCACATAACCGCATTATTTTCGACTTACTGCTTTATTATAATTCGCAGTTAGTTATATGGACAACGGTGGAGCGATTTTGTTGGAATTAATCTTGCACCTTACATAAGCATAAGGAAACCATCAGAGATATGCGAACTAGAATGGTGAAGGTAAATTTTTTTCAATAGAATAAAATACCATACTCAGTTTTTCTTCTGGTGACAACCATATTTTGGTTTTTATCCACTTTGCTGCTTGATTTCTGTGTAAACATATCTGATTATTTCTGTGTGTGTGTGCGTATTCTGCATATTCTGTCTCAAAGATATAAAGTTGCTCTGACAAGTCGTACGTCGATTGGAGTAGCACTTTGAATTGGAGTAGCATGATGATGTATGAAGATATATATAAGGGAGAGAGAGAGACATGTGGAGATATATCATCCGTTTCATGGATAAGGCTGACAAAAAAGTCATTGGTTGTATCTACGTCCAACACTTGGTGTAAAAGCCAATGCATATGTAGACTTAAGTTCAGATCGTATATTAAATTGAATCATTTTATGCTACACTCAATCAAAATTTGTTTAATATCCATCAATATCAATAAGGAAGTTTTGATTGATAAACTTTTCTATTCTGACTAGGGGATGTTCTTGTTGAAAGCCCAACTGCTGAGTATGAAGTATTTTGTTGTCATCGACAAAATCTATTAATTGTCTTTAATTACAAGGATTTTTTTTTGGTTCAGAAAAGTAGACTAATTGAACGCAACAAGTAGGGGTCATCAGATGGTTTATTTGATTCTCTTCGACTTTTTCCATACAATTGGAAAGTAACAACAACAAAGCAATGCATTTATTATTGTTGAGAGTAGTTAAAAGGAGATACTTCAGTCAAACTATCTCGCCACATAAATCTGACATTCCTCAATTGAACATAGTCCGCTACCTGGGTATGATCTTGGGCATAAACGCACCTGCTGCAACTTGTCATCAAACTCTGCAAAAACTTTACTGGCTTTTAAAACACAGTAGTCAAGTTAAGTCAATAACAGCATAACAATGATTTATAAGGCTATGCAAGAGCAATTCTGTGCATATGGGATGCTGCTTCTGAGACCAATGTCTATCTCATTCTACATCATCTGAATGAGATAGACATTTGAAGAACCCAATACAATTAGTGCAGCTCAGGAGCAATAACGAACGATTGTACAAATTTGACGAAATGTGAGAATTTTTTCTATTTTACCAAAAAATATCATAAAATGATTCTACTTTAAACTGTTTAATGTAAACATTTGGGGTACGGTATATAGTGAACTTGACTTATAATAATTAATTCATTCGATACATAATCCTTATTTCCAGGCCACTTTATTGAATACGTAGATGTGTGCCATTTTTAATTTGTATGCAAATGTTGATCCTTAACAATTGAGACTCAAATTTCGAAAGCGTTCCTTCAAAATGTGCCTTATACTCCGCTCCAGTTCACTGTTTGCATGTGAAGAATAAATATGTACACACATACACACACATACATATATGTGTGTGTGTCTGTAGATGAAATATTAAGTATACGCAACATTGTAAAAGCGCTTATCAGAGAGAAAAAAAAATACAACGGAACAAAGAGCAAAATAAAGAAACAAAGCACAATAAAAAAATAAACACAAAAAAAACAATAACAGTTAGATATAAATAGTAGCAGAGCTGAGAAGAGAAAAAAAAAACAATACAAAAAGCAATAAATAATAAAACAGCGCAAATAAAACACACAAAGAAAAAAAGTAGGAGAAAACCCCACCAAACCACACCACGCATCGCATAATGAGATCAAAAGCAGCATGCAAGCATAGTAAAGAGTCATTCAATAAAAAGCACAATGGTGGGAGCAGGGCAGCGGGGTGTTGCATTGTGAACAAGAAATATAATAGGAAATTAAATATTTACGCATATGCAGCAAAGCAAATTACATATAGATAGATAGATATAATGAGCAAAAGAGAAAGAATCAAGGAATATGCGAAAGACAATATAAGATAACCTTCGAAATTTATGCGAAAATGCTTAAGACGCAAAATAGTCAGCAGGCATTTATGGAGTAAACGAAATAGAGCGATAGAATGCGAGTTATACAGAGAGAGAGAGAGAGAGAGAGAAGCAGAGTATAATATAAAGCGTGCAGATATGTTGCAGAAGGAGTTGTTTCTTGGCTCAATGCTGCCTATTAAATATCGCTTGTCCTTGTCGTCCTTGCCGCTTTCGTTCGTCATGTCATCGCTTTGACAGTCATCTGCCACTTCTAGGCAGACCGTTGTCGATGATTTTACTGCTGCGACGCAGTTTAGCTATTAATTTACTTTTATGCTTTGCCACATTTCTCTCTTTTATTTATACCCTACATAAGTGTAAGAACTGCTTGTCGGGCAAACGAGTACATAATTAAGTAATTGACAATTTATATAAGTTTATCAGGCTATATGTATGTCAAAAAACCTATAAACTGACACTGGACCATTCTAATTGGGCAAAAGTGACATCGTTAAATGTTGAATTTTTATTTCCTTTAATTAAAATTAAGAAAGTATTTTATATGTACTTGAGTTCTTATAACACCAACTAGTAGAGAGCCAACTACAACGTAGTAAAATAATAATAAATTTTCATATTTCCACATCTTGCGAAGATTAATGGTTTGAAATATGTTCCAGCTAGCTTATAAGTTTGATAAGGTTATACTACTTAAAATAATTTTATTTATAATATTATGTCATGTTATCAAGTCTGAAGTTTGTGTTGAGACTTTCAGACTACTGGTTCTTGTCATAGTTTGGTCAAATAAGGCTTGCTATGCGTTTGTTACACAGAGGCAGTCAGCTTTTGCTGGAAAGAAACCATTGCAGTTTGTTTATTCTTGTTCTACAAGATAAGGTCTTTAAAAAATAGGTATTTATCAAGAATAAGGCCCAGTTACTGGGCCATATTGGACTGACGTAAGATTGTTTCATTTAGCTGTACTGTAGGAGGAATGCTCCTCCTTAAAGTGTATCATACGTTGCTATATTTTTCACATTCCATCTGCTTACCCAACTCTCTAGAAGGGAAAGATAATCCTGTAGGCTATGGGAAGAGTTTCGTTCCCAACTAGACCTGCTCAGAATGCACAAATCATCAGCAAATGTAACAATCATCATTTTCGATGCAAAGTTTGATATAAGATGGTAGGTCAAAAACGAAGAGGCTGAAGAGCGACTGTCCTAGGACACTGCCTTGAGATACCCCAGCGTAAACCGGAAAATTTGGCGACGCACTTGCGCGTATTTTTACGTAAAACTGGCGCTCCTACAGGTAGAAACGCAGCATTAAGAACTATGGAGCAGGGAGGTTGTGCTTTATTTTCGAGAGCAAACCGTTGTGACGTACTCTATCGATAGTTTGCTGAATATCGACGAAGACAATCTAACAATACTCTTTGTTATCAAACGCCTCTAGAATGTTATTAACAACTCTGTGAAGTTGTCCGGCTTTACCATGTCCTGAATGAAATCCGAACTAATGATTTGGAATCTATTACATCGGATAATCTGGTAGCGGTCTCTCCCAAACGTAGTCGGTATAATTCAGGATTACTTTCCGATTTACCGGACTTGTTGATCATTGTTATCGCCGCCGTTTTCCAAGGCGTAGGAAAGTATTGAACTTTTATAATAGCATTGAACAGCGTTACCAAGAAGAGAAGTGCATTTAGGGGCAGAGCTTTTAATTATTCTTATTGACGTTTCAAAGCTCCATCAAGGAAACGGGTGAAATAAGAATATCCATCTGCAGAGAAGATTCTAAAGATGCCTCAGTAGTTGAGACTTCATTGATTGAGGCGAGGTTGAATGGACTGAAGCGTTCAGCAAGATGTTTTGCGAATACATAAGCTTGCTCAGTGTCCAAGTGACACCACATTCCTTTTCCATTTCGCAATGTGGCCTGATGCAAAGGTTGACGCTTGGCATTTCGAGTTGCCTTCTACAATGAACAGGTTGCATCTTTGCCTGTGTCCACATTTTCCAGTATATTGTCAAAGGAATTAGATCGATGCCCTTAGCCATTCTGTCTTATTCATAGGCTGGTGCGTGCATAAGAAAACCCTTCTTAATCGGAGCTTTCTACTTCAGCGGTGTGTGTATACATCCACGAATATGTCTTGGAGGTTTGGTCCTATTTCGACGAGATTTAGCTGCTGCTGCTTCATATAGCTTCCTGGTAAATAGGTTAAGTGCGAAGGCTATATCATCAGTAGAGGTCAGTTCTATATCCGAATAAATTTCATTAAATTTCATCATTTCTTAGATACCTCGCACATATCTTTGAGCTGGGACCTACAAGCCTCATCGATGAAGTATAAGTTACAGCTGCTGCATCAGTGGTCGACTGTCAGGTTCATGTGGTCTGTAATATTTACTTTCCAGTGAGGAATGCCTTTATACTCACCAAGGTCAGAACATCCTGGCTGGCACGATAAGGGGATCTGATGGTTGCTCCGGTTGCTAGAATATTGGCGCTAGACGACAGGACATAATCGGCTAGTTCCTTACTTCGTTTTCACACAGGGGGCTCTGGTCTAGTCTGGTCCAAAATTCTAAGCTATCACTTAACACATTTAAAAGTAAGTCAACGCCAAATGTTAATAAATAAATAACCTCCCTTGAAACCACTCTATTCTATGTAAAACTTTATTTAGTTTGTTCTTGTTTGCTAAGTTCAACACATCCTTGTGAAACTTTCGATTGAGCAGATATTCTTGCTGGTGCGTAAGACGATACTCTTAAAGGAACTATTTTGTAATTACTTAACACTCTGTGACTCTAAGTGCATACCAAAACCAAAAGAACTAATTATTTAAGGTATTTAATGATAGTTGATTAAACTTCAGCAGTGAATAGTAATCATACAACCCTGTGAATACTGTTTCATGGCAGTTTAGTGTTTCAAAGTGTTTCAAGTAGCTAAACTTGGCTTTAGTTCCTGTACCATTGCTTCGCTCGCATAAATTCATTTTAAATTAAATTTTAAAGGACTCCAATGAGGAATTAAAGCTTTATTTTTTGTATTTTCTGCAAATGCCAAAGCCTTTATGAGATACTTTCAACTTCCGGCACGAAAAGAACAAAAAGGAAAAACTGCAAAAGTTAAACAAATCTCATTGAAACAACAAACCTTTGCAAATATTATATGCAAGTAGTGAAGATTATTAAATTAATTGCAGCCTAAAACGCCAAATTATTAAAACGCAAAGTGAATTAATTGAAAAGTCCCGACGCTTCAAGTTGCCACTTGCAACACTTTAAGAAACTTCTTGCACAACATATATTTTTTTTTCATATACTATATAACTGAAGCGTTTTGTATAGTTTTTTAAGTGCTGCCACTTGCAGCAATAACTTTGTTACACATCACTCACTGCCTTTCAGGAAGCTATCTGACCGCAACTTTCCCTTTGAACTTGAAGCGCACTGTGCGCACTTGAACGCGTAGATCGTACAAACGAATGCAATAATTTTGCACTAAAGCTGAACGGATTTTCATGTTTGCACTTTTTCTGAACGCTTAACTATTTATTTACATTCCCTGCGCTGAGATCCTGCCTTCACTTGTTTCAATTTCAAAAGAAAAATTCTTTTTGCAGGAGTAGAAAAAAATAAAAAAGCCAAGAAAAAGTAACCAGTTTTCATAAAAGTTTTAATTTTTTTTTTTTTTTTTTTTTATTAAAAAATACTGGTGGCAAGTTTGTTGCGTTTGTTCTTCGTTCTTCTGTTTGTCTGACTGACTCAGTCTGTGTTGAATTTCTTATTTCTTTCAGTTCGAATTGCTTTTTTCTCTCACACCTCTGATGCCACAACTACCCTCCATAGCTTCTGCGTTTTACTGGCAATTTTCAATTGAGCACTGTGCAAAAGTATCTGCATAAAGTGAATTTTTTTTTGCTGCGCCGAACTTCGACTTTATCTTGCAAATTTTTTTTCGTTTTGCTAGGTTTTTATGCATCTTTATGGCTCAGAGCGTGCT
The DNA here is from genome assembly GCA_035044805.1 of Leucophenga maculata. Taxonomy (NCBI): domain Eukaryota; kingdom Metazoa; phylum Arthropoda; class Insecta; order Diptera; family Drosophilidae; genus Leucophenga; species Leucophenga maculata. Next base: position 135,650 of record JAWNNP010000304.1, on the reverse strand, counting down.
CAGCTAAAAAAGGTCTTTACACTTGCATCTATATATATTTTTTTTCTTATGCATTATGTCGCAAAAAGCTGCTTATTTAAACTATGAAATACTTTTACAATTTGCTGTTTGCCTTATTCCGATTTGGCAAAACTTTTATATAGATTTGTATATCTGTGCAAACCGAACTACATTTAATGTAAACCGTATTTGACAATTTCCGATTTCCTGTGCTAGTTTTCAGGTAAATAAATAAATTCTAGCAGAATGCAGTTTGTGTTTGTGGAAAAGTCAAAGTGGATGGACAGATTAATATAGCGAAGTAGAGCGCGGAGATTCTATGGAATAAGCAAGTATGTATACAATGCTAAAAAAATACACGGAAAGCAAACAATTATAAATTTTTTTTTATTTATATATAAAAAGGATTTCGATATCGGATTTCGATGAGTACTAATGATTAGTTAATGCATTACACGCTAAGATAGTGATTGAAAGATCGGAAGTAGAGTAGTGTGCTTCAGAAACTCAGATAGGAGCGGCATATTTTTATGAGTGCTACCGCTTAGACCGAAGTTTATATATTAATTAAATACTAATTCTATGAAAAGAAAAAATCTAAGAGATATTGATATTCAAACTTAAACACGCTGCCTTTTATAATATCCGAATTTCTTATGTTCATACGAACAACCAGATTGACAGGCTATATCGAATCGACATTTTCTATTAAAGCTGCCCTTGGTCCCTTGTGATTGACGTAAAATATAAGAATTTAGGTGTTTCTAGTTGATTTTAGAGCAAGCCGAAATTTGTTTTTGAAGTAAGACATAGAAAGGAGGGACCGATTTGTACTGGGCTACTCCTTATATTGGTCCGATCAGGATCTTTGTTCAATATTTTATTAGAATTAACGTCAGATAGACAAAATTTGGCATGTCTAACTGAGTTAACAACAACAATTCAAATTTGTTCATACAAAGACACAGAAGGAGGGTTTGGTTTGTATTTTAAACACCAACGCACCAACCAGCTTTTAAAAGAGGAATTGCACGTATATTGAATAAAAATTATCTAATTTAATTTTGAAGTCTTAAAATATCATTGCTCATACGGACATCCAGACAGAGGGATATCTCTATATTGACCTGATTTTTGAAGATAAAGGAGGAAGATTTGAGGTAATGGGTTCTTTTGCAGAATATCAGATTGTGAGAAAAGGGGTTGACTGCCATTTAACACTTGGGAACGGAAAACAATTATTCAAATGGCCCAAGCAGCTCACTATGTCAGTTAGGCCACGTATCTCTTGGGTAGCCTCTGTACAGCTAGTTCGGCGGTAAGCAAACTATGAGAACACGAAAAACACTCTCTTAAAAATAGTTTCAATAGCCAAAGGCTTAGACACAGCGAAACCTCCGTCTTCGCAAGATATATGGGTGCAGTTAAGGCTGCATGGTTAAGACTGCCGAGAAGGGTATTGGTTATACAAAACCTGTGACTAATCCTTACTACGACGAGAAGTGCCGCAATGCTACTGCAGAGAAGAAAGCCTTCTATCAACGAACTTTGCAGTAGGGTGCAACGCGAGCTGTTAGAGATCGATAGCGAGAGAGAAACGGAGAGAGGAGAAACGCCTTTTCAGACGCAAGAAATTCATGACAGAAATGAAGCCAAAAATTTTATTAAAGGTTCTAACGGCTGACCGGCTAACTTTTTGTAAAGACGAAAGTGGAATTTTGGTTACAGATGCACAGGAATAACTGAGATTAGGAAGGAGCAATTTTTTTGAGCTACTTGGAGGCGATGAAGCGCAGAGTTCCGTCGATAGAGTAATGGCACCGGAACCACCAGTTACGCACTACTATAGAGCCACCGGACTATAATGAGGTCGATTGGGATATTGGCAAAGCCGCAGGCTCAGATGTGGTGCTAGCTGAGTTATCCAAGACCGGCGAAGAAGATTTGGTTAGGAGTATGCACCAACTTTTAAGCAAGATAAAGTCCGATGAACGCATAACTAATGACTGGAATCTCAGTGTTCTTTGTTCTAGCTTTAAGAAAGGAGGCCCCGCTGTTTGCGCCGACTACTGCGGAATAAGTCTAATTTCCATCGGATATGACTCTTTCGCGCGTTTCGTGTAATAGACTGATGCCATATTGTTTCCGCATTCCCTGATAGGACAATATCAGTGTGGCTTCAGACCAAAAAGGTCGACCAGTGACCAATTACTCACAATACGCAAAATTTTTGATAAGAGCCGTGAGTTTAACAAGGACACACACTTCTTATTTGTCGATTATAAGCCCGCTTTCGTCTTCGCATGATGACGCTACCACAAAGCGTTGCCTCTATGTCCCCTTTGATACCAAGAGAGGTTTCAGGCAGGGTGAAGCGCTGTAGTGCGATATTTTCAATCTTCTGATGGAATACATCCTACGCCAGTGCCCATACATACAGGATATGTCGTGCTCCGTCTTCGAAAAGGAAGTGATGTTGCTCGCTTACGCCGATGACATCGATATCATCGGCACGCAGGAACGGCAGGGCGTTCTTAGAGAATGAAAAAGAGTCTCGGCTCATGGGTCTAGCGGTTAATGAGGACAAGACGAAGTACTTGGTGTATTCGTGCACGCCGTCATTTCGTCTTGGACGGTCAGTGACGATGGAGAATTTCAACTTCAGTGTTGTAGAAAACTTCGTCTATCTTGGATAACCAGTTACAACAACGTCGGCTTGGAGATCAGGCGAAGAATCACGGTTGCAAATAGTGGTTATTTTGGTTTGAGCAAGCAAATTTAAATTAAAGCCCCTTTCTAGAAAGACGAAAATTATGATCTACAAGACTCTGATACTCCCGGTCCTGCTGTTCGGCACGGAGGCATGGATTCCGATTAAGTCAGATGAATTGAAGTTGGAGGTGTTATATTGAAAAATTCTACCCAAGATTTTTGGTCCTGACAGTGGCGGCGATGAGTTTAGACGAGGTTGACATAGTCCAGCGCACTGAGCTGGGTTGGTCAGCTTATTCCAATGGCGGAAAGTGCTGCAGCACGCAAAGTTGACATGGGGATGGGTGGCTCAAATTTGAATGGAGAACGTTGATATAGATGGCGACCGGGCACGCGTTGAATGATAAGGAATGGAGAGATCTATGCGGAATTGACATTCAAAACAACGAACGTCAACGACCACAAGAGCTACAGCAGCTGATTCGCCTTCCTGAATGCAACCGATTTTTCGACACTAAAAACGAATTGTACTACTTTAGTCAGCCGGTATGAGTTTGATTAGTGAATCTTTGTATCCTCCTTAAGAAGATACCGTAACAGCCAGATAATTATTACAATTTAAGGTTTTATAAATAATTAACGAATTAGGTGTCATGGAAGATCTAGAAATAGCGTATCTTTTAGTCATTTTTACCACTCAAAAAAATTTTGTTTTCTGCTGGTAGATACAACAACGCTCTATAAATTTCTAAACGATCAGACAACATATTGGTAAAATAAGTTGAAGTTTGTATTTTCCAAAGTCAAATCAAAGTACAAATATTGATATCAATTATCAACGTATCCCTATATCGTCAGATGAAACGACCTGTTGATACTCCTTGATACATTTCGCAGTTTTTTGCTAAAATACTCCAAAAATAACTACGCTATAAATTTTATTTATTTTCGATCCATGTTTATATAAATTAAAGAATATGGTTTAAGAGCGGTACCTTCTAGCTGTCATATTGCATTCATTTTTTATGTTTAGTATATTCCTTCTGCTATAATATTGAATATATATCTTACCAACTTTAACTATTAATGAACTCCGATTCGTTGTCTCATTAAAGCATTTAGTATGCTCTACGTACTAACCAAATTGTCTTAATGTCTTCAAAATAAAAGAAACGAAAACACTCCGCATAATCCATTCTCTTTCATTATACACTTAACATCGCTTTGCTAGGTACTTCAATAATCTAATTGTGTATCTCAACTACGACTCTTCTTTGTTTATTATTTCTTTTACTTTTCATTAGGCACAGACACAGACTAAGCCCAATTGTTCTTTACTCGCAAATTATACAGAATTGCGCAAAGTGATTATGAATATTTCATCATTAAATTGAAATATTTCAGCTTATGCTATCGCTTCGACTGTTCGCTCTTAATGCATTGGCTAAATAATTAAAACGAATGTCTTATTGAGCTGAATGCCTGGACTAACTAGCAGACCATCTTAGCTTGTAGCCATTGTAATTACCTCACTCGCCGCTGTCTGTTACGCTGGTCGATTCTGCTGTATACGAGTATAGGTTACGCTTGCTGTCTATCTTTCCGTCTGGCTGTGTAAGCCTAGGCTCTACGTATATATATCTTACTTCCTTCCGCCTTAATTGGCAGAAAAGTTACTAAAACAAAAATATTATTTTATACGCAGAAAATTTGCGGAAAGTTCGCCTTATAGCCAGCAGCTAGTAACAGCAAAGCAGATACTCTCTTATATATTGCAGATAGATGATGGGTTTGGCCCTTAGCAACTATTTGTAGATACAGCAGCACCACGGCCAGCAGTAGTCGAAGAAGGCGAGTACGGCGTACTAATGAGCGTATTGTCCGCAAGATAAGACGTAATACAAGACTGCACTAAGTCAAAGATGCTTAGAAGGGTCTAAGGGCAGAGGTGAAAGTCAAGCCAGCTTCAAGTGTTATTTTTCTTGCCATCTTTCACTCAAAAAAAATTAACTTAATTGCAGAATATTTGAAAATGAAATTAGTTTTATATAAACTCTACTCGAAATGCCCAACTCAAGCATGCTCACTTGCTCTACAAATATTTGACTTTGCTTCGAGAGCTGTTATTAAATTTTGGAAATTCATATAATTGAGTTTTATGCGCCAACCAAAGTAAACTTTATGAGGTGTTTTAATGGCAGAACGTTTTCGGTTCTGCTACTTAATGCTACTTTTTCGTCTAAGTAGTGTTGCTGAGCACTATTTTACGACATTCATTATGTCATTCAAAATTTCCAACAAACAGGACATATTCCGCTCTCTTTTGCCCTGACACGCACTTGTCGTACATAAAGTTTTTAAAGGGTGTTTTTTTTTATAATTTTTCATTTAATAATAATTATGAGAATTGCTTTTGAGCTAAAAATTAAATTGTTTTCGTTGTAATCTTTGAAAGTGCTATGGCGATAATTGTTTTAGATTCTGGTTCAAATCGTCATCAATCTGCTGGTACTTTCATATTTAGTGCCAAATAAAAAAACGAACAAAAAAATTTAACCAAGTTTTGTTTAACCTTAACATATCCAAAAATGGAACTACAAAAGCACGAACTAATACAAAATAATCTTAAGAACCAGCGAAACCGAAGAAAGTGCTATGGCAAAACCAATTTAAGTACAAAATGTTGAATGCATTAACGCGCTTAATAAAACCTCTGCCCCTATTTTTTATAAAAGACTTTTCGAGCACTCAGACTACAAAAAGGCAATTCATGCTCAGATGGCCAAAAATGGAGCTTGCACTCCAACACAGCGTCTAACACAGGTTTAAACTACGCTCAAGCAACCGCCACCGCATTACCTCGTTTACCGTCGTTCCCACCAATTATTATCCTTATATAATAAGCCACAACAAGACTGTAATAACAATTTTAGTAACAGAACTAGACAGGAATTAAAACAGTATTCACTAATCAATTACAACAGCTAAGAAAATCTCTGAAACACATTGTATATCTCTCTACTACACAAAGCACCCAGACGGAATAGACCACGCTGGAACTGTAATAATTATAAAGAAAAAAACTATTAAATACTCAAAGTTTCAGAACTCCAAAGAGTACTCCTTGCTACCATCTGATAAATATAGTCAATTTACAACATCAGTTCTGTATAATAAATCAAGACACTTTATATCCTTTATTTTGACTCACTTGGAAAAAATTCATTGTTGCAGGAGATTTCAATGCCAAACAAACCCGAAAGGAAAAAAACCTACTGAAGGTGATCCAAAGTAAAAGTTGAAGATACATTCGTTAAAGCGAACCAACATACTGGCGACTGACTTTAAAAAATTATCCAATTTTATTAATTTCTGCATAGTCAAAAACTTTATCCTAAATGATATCCAAATTAAATCTAGAAACGATTTATCCTTGCCTATACAACTTAAGTATTTACTATCCGCACTCAATATTAGTCAACAGTCCCACATAACTTACTATAAGACAGATTGGAAATCTTTTCGAGATCACATAGACATATAGTTTATAAACGAAATAGCCTTAAAAGCAATCCCTATCCATACCCAAATCTAGGTAAAGATACTTCCAAACCATCATCATATTTGAATAATTTGAACAATCGCTATTTTTTATTTCTATTTGAAACTTAAATTTAATTGAAAATTTGTATTGCAATGTAATTAATATTTCCCACTATTAGTAACTGTTTGTATATTTAATTAATGCACTAACAATATTGTGTGTGAGCGTGATTGTGATGAGAACATGCCAAAAACTGATACTAATTTTGACTAAACTTAACCTGTTTACTTCTCCTCATCCTCTTAACATGTATACCAAATTTCATCTATGTACCTTAAATGGATGCAAAGATATGATAAATTTTGATTGTCGCTTATATGGGCGGTGGGGCAACGCCCCCACCGATTTTGTCTAAACATAGCCTATGTTCTTTTCCATCATTCCATCTATCTCTATTCCAAAATTCAGACGAATTGTTTGAGCGGTTTAGCCGTAAGAGAGGAACATACATCCATACATACATACAAACTTTCGCATTTATAATATTAGTAGGAATAGGATGTAATACGTATTGGAGAGCTCATATCAATAAAAAAATGATTGCGACCTCGATATTGGATTAAGATATAATTTTGGGTGTAGCCGTTCAAATATTAAGTCTGTTCGACTTTTCAATTCTTACATAATCTGAGTTTATTAATTGTTTGTGTATTAGTTAGAGTAGCTTTATTAGAACATTAGGTGTTAGGTTATATTTAAAAACGATGAATTTCTGACCATCAATTTGGATTTTATCTCAAACATTCAACTTTTCAGCAAATCTATAGAGTGACGCACAACATACCCCTAAATCTAGAAACCGAAAATTCTGTATAGATTTATTCGAAGTTTACTGCATGGAAGAAATATGAACAGGGAAAGGAAAAAAGAATGTACAAGGCCGATTTGTCCAGTTTGTCGTTTTTTTTTTTCCTTTTAGTATATGATGTACATACATATACACCATTTTAAAGCACACGCCGTAACAGTATGAGAACATTTTCTATCTAATAAAGAATCTACTAATATGAATGCGTTTAAACTGGTTGAAAAAAATCTATCAAATTCATCAAAAATACAGTATAGCTCTTCGATTGCTGTGGCGACTTAATTAATTTTTCGACGCATATGTGCCAAGAGTATGCCATATGTTGCAGTAATGAAACCGGCGGATGATCTGTGCGATATCGGTCGTGGTAAGTGGATCAATATTTTTCTGCTTATTCCAAGGAAATTGAGTCCTTTTAATATGAAACACGCTTTTGAGCAAGACAAACACATCCTTGAAGTTGAAATCGAACAGAATCAATATCACAATCATCTCCACAATTCGCCTACTATCAAAATTGGTGTAGTAATACTGAAGATATGGCAACAAATCTGTTGTTCACGACCGTGACATTTGTTTGATATAATGGAACATTTACCCTAAACTATTCTAGAAGTAATTAATTGGCATAACACAATTTCATTACAATTTCATCACAATTTCATCACAACGTTCCACTACCAAAAAAGAATTAGCATCAAAGCAACGGAAGGTGAAGTTTACTGTATATGTTGTCGAACCTGACGTTGATCAAGGTCCATCTGCAAAAGGTCTCAAGAAAGATGATGAAGGTACTCCTTAAAACCGATCTACACAATACTTAATTTATGCACTTGAATCCTATAATTGTAATAATATTTGGCGTAAATATTTTCTGGATTTCACCATGTGAAAGTGCATCTGAAACGCTATTCGAATTGGCAAATAAGTGGAACATGGTGGAACCAAAAGCCTGAAATCGTCTTTTGCTTTCTTCAGATACACAATTATAGACAATTAATAGAAGAATCATTCTTGGCGTATTGTCCCCCCACTGTAGTATAAAATTTCAAACGGATTCAGTATCTACAAACTCCTTTAGATCTCTATTCACTTATTGAATTCAAACGTTGACTCACCGGAATAAAAAAATTATGAAAATGAGAAAACTAGGTTTTCATTTTAAGTCTTTCATGGGTTTCAAATTCCATTTTGTAGAACATTTTTCAGCATGTTAATCTTGATATTGAAGTCAGAAATTTTGTCGTGTATTCTTTTCAGAATAGCAAAATATGGAGTATCAAAGATCAACTCTTTTATCAGAGTTCAGCACATCGGAAGAGTATACATTTAAATAGATGATCTATTTTGTTTGCCAATTACATTTTTTAAAATAAATCCTATTAGAAGTGATATTTTTTAAGAAAAAATATGTATTATTTCCTGAGGTGTGTTTAGTATTAAAGCAAACAGGGAGGGGGTCTTACATAACAAAACTAAAGTGATTAAAAATTATTCCATGAAAATGAAAATTATTATAAAAGTTGATAGGTAACTGTTTTCTGAAAACAAATAAGATATTTTTCGCTCAAAATATAAAATATATTAACTTACGCACAATAACTGTATGTGTCACCCATGGGGACTATGTGGGAAATTGTAATCCTAGTAGATCAATAATATTGGCACCAACCAACCATGGCATAGCTCCACCTTAATTAAGAGTTGAATCGAGGTTTTTATTTGACTGTTTATTTAGCTTTCATCACAAACTATTCCAAATGTAATAAATCTAGTTCCTAATGCCCATTGTATACCTAATTGAGGCCGAATATACAGCTGGACTTAATAATCTGAAAGCAACTCTCAATTACGGATGTGGTAATTTGGAGTTCATTAGGGTTACAATGGAGGCAATATAGTATCTTACTAAACTGAAAAAATTATCAAAAAATTTAGGCAAACATCACAGGTTAAGATTTAAATAAGAGAATGACTTGAACAATTGGCTTTTGATAAATCGTGTCTTCTATTAAGTAAATCCACTTAGTGGAACTGCCAGTTCTATTATCCGATTTTAATGCTAAAAAAATTTTATAGTGGATTTCAAGCCGAAGAACCGCGTTAATAGATGATTTGAAAAAACTATCTTTTGAAATAACTAAGAAGTTGGTCGAATATATTTTGATTGTTTGAAACGGTTGTTAACCAAAATGGGGGTCGTACTAAGTACTGAGTTGGTTAAAATAAGCTATTTTGCACACATTTTTATACCCTGTAAACATAGAATAAAAGTGTATATTAAGTTTGTTGAAATGTATGTAAAAAGCAAAAAGTGGCGCTGCAAACTCCATAAAAAACCACTTGTAGTGGTTTAGTTTAGCTTGAAACGACAAATTTTTCATAACTAATCCAATCTTATCCCAATCAAATATTCTACACACATCAAGATAGAAGGTTCAATAAGGGGTACAGGTTAATTAGAAGTTCAGCGCACTCGTCTGTAGTGTTCATTTTCATTTAATTTTTAATTCGTAAGGTCTTCAAAAAATAGATTTTTAAATTATTAAAGTTATTTCAAATTTTATTTAGCTGCGGTTGAAATAATTTCTGATCCACTGTATATGCAAACTGCAAACTGCAGCAAAACTCATTAATAGCTACTTTCTTTGCTTCTCGCCAAAGAATATTTACTCATTTTCTTATTCATCAACATTCGCGCGAAAAATTTAAACAAACTTGGCTGGGTTCAAGTCCAGTGTCATATTGGTTCCGTACTTGAGTGGTGCCAGAAAATTCAAACAAGTTTTTTATGTGAAATTTCTTCTGAGGCAGTTACTAAAATTAAAAGCGTTCAGGAAAAAAACGTTTGTCTTTTTAACTTTGTGCACTTCTAGGCTTAATGCTTAAAACACCCTTTAAATATATCCAGCTGTGTTAAGTAACTCTCTTCTTGGCTGTCCTAAACTGCACGCGCTGTAATTAAGTGCGTCTAATTCGACTCAAGGACGCCACTTCGACAACATTATCATCATCATCTTCGTCGTCGGCGTTGTCCTAGTCGCCAATAATGTCTTCGAAACACAAGCTACACATTCAGTCCGAAATCCAAGTTTCGACGGGAAATACTTCATAAGCGCGTTGTTTCCGTTGCGTTTAAATCTCGGCACGTTCAATTTACACGCGGTTGAAAATGGCGACAGCTCCGCTGTCGATTTAGCTGCTCCTTGGCATATTTAATGGGTTTCGCACTTCCAGGCGAGCGCAAACAAAACTGAAAACTAAAAACTTTAAACGTTGTTAATGGCTTCAGCGTTGCAGAAAATTGGGGCGCCATTTGCGCTATTTCGAATGTGGTTGGCGTTTGTTTGCTGTGGAAATGTTTGTTTGGCAAGTTGGTTTATTTTTTATGTCCTGCATATAAACTCGTATGTAGGAGTATCTCAACAGGTGAACATTGCTGCGTGTGAACAATTTCATTTGGAATTTAATTTGACAGCCATTATTGATTGCCGCATATAACGTTTTTTTTTTTTTGTTTTGTGAAAATATAAAAAGTTATGAAACCACAAATAAAAATTAATTTGTTTTTTTTGGTCGCCAAAGTTTTGTGAATGTCAGGATGTCATATTCCATGCAATGTGTGCAACTTTAAATTTCAATTAGGCCAGGTGTGCGTTTAGAATTTCAATTAGCTGAGTTTAAATGAATTAGTTTTTAATGTTATTTAGCGAAAAATTTAATTGAAAATAGAAACATACGCGGGATTTTTTAAATTCGCCTAGAAAATTTAATGCTAAGCATAAATTTTTCTATTAAATTTGGATTTTGGTTGCGAAGTTTATATATGCAGCGATTTACGGCAAGAGTGTGGCATGGAAAATCCTTTATATTCTAACAGTAAACGAGAACGTTTTCGACAATGTTTTTCAAGGTTTCATCAGACATAATTAAAGTAAAAGTTAAAGTCCTTGAACAGTCACTAATCTTGCTTTTATAATTCTTCGTTATGCTAGATCCCGTATATTTTTGAAATAAGAAGATTTTCTGGGTGACCGAAATATCCATTTCAGTGTTCAAAGCATTCCTAGTAATTTCAGGAAATATTGTAGGCATAACAGTCAATCCGACTATGGGCGATGTGTAACAAATTTGTAATTGAGATCCTATGGTACCTGAATAGCATTTAGGCGCTGTAGTTTCTCCATCTAAATGTAACAAGAAATGTCGCAGTGGTTTTCATTAGAATGCAACTGACAAAGGTATATATTCTGTTTAGTTCTTCTTCCATCAGCCTAATAATACCATCTTTTGAACCTCTATTCATAACTATTCCATCGAAGCAATTTCACTCAGTTACACAGATTTGATTTCAAGTGAGTTATAAATCTTGAATACCTTTAGCAGTCCCCGACTCATATGTAATGTGCCCGAAATAGTCACTTCTTAGTTCCGATGAAATCACATAATGGTCTTCTATCAGCCAATTTTTATAAAACTTCCCTCCTTTCCGAATACGAACTGAAGTTTTACCCTTTCTCCCATTAATATACATACCGTGAATTATTTTATAGCGATCCGCTTCTTGTAAAGTTGATCTTACTTTTGTTCCCTCTCGGCGCAGCTTTGATCGTTTGATGATACCAGTTGGATCGTTTGATGAAATAATGCCAACATCTTTTTAGGCAAGAAGCTATAATAGCAACTGCTCTGTCAGAGACTCCAGTACGATCACAGGCAATGGCTAACGAAGATAAATTTAATCTCCTTTTTTGTAAGATGGTACGTAGTAAGCTATCGCAGGACCTGCTACTCTCAATTGATATAAATATTATTGATTAGACCGAGCTCTACTGATCTCTCCTTTCAAAAAGTTCCTTTATCTTCATCTAACATCTGTGCAAGGCTAAATTGTTAATCAGACCATGCCGAGAGTCGTTCAGATCGCAGTCTGTGGTTTGCCAAAAATAATTTAGTTTCCACTTTTACCCAGAAAAGAAGTCAGAGCATTCGATGCTGGACATTAAACGGCATTGAAAAAGTCTAAAACCCACGGAATTACTTTTTCTAGTTTCTAGTCTGATTGATGAAGATATTGAGAAAGTGGAGTAGGTACTTCGGAAGTCATTCGGTCTATCACTTTTCTGCACACATTTCAGGTGGCATCGGAATTATCTGAAGCTGATCGTAAATACGATGCCAAATTTTTAATATAAATTAGTAGAGCTTTTGGAGAAGTCTATTCTGATTTCTAAACTAAAAGTCATAGATTTTAACGACAATCCGTTGCAAAGCAAAGCCAGATCATGTATAATGCAAGCATCCAAACTACAATGACCACATATAATTCGGTTGAAAAGTTCGTAGGCTGACACATAGGTGGCGCTAATAGTATTAAATCCATATGATTTTGGCCCTAACCTTCATTTGCAGTTAAGCAACTTTTGTTAGTTTGAAATAATGAATATAAAGGAATTACGTGTGCTAATAAAGCGAAAATGCATGAATTCAGGCTTCGAATTGCTTTCGCATTCTCCAGATGTGGTCTCCAACGACTATTTTCTGTTCGCAGACCTCAACAGAATTCTCGCTGGAAAAAAATTTAGCGCCAATGAAGAGGTAATCGCCCTTTTATGCATTTTTTTCAAACTTTTGATTCAAACGCTGGCGCATTGCGAGAAAAAAGGTCCAACTGAAAGTGTATAAAGCAGGAGAAATAGAGAATGTAGACTATCACCATCAGATTAAAGAGGAGGCTGCTGATGTAATTAGCAATGCATTGGTGATTAAAAGACATTGAAAACATCTAACATCAGTACTTCGATTTATTATGTTGGAATATTTTCCAATTTAGTAGATAATGAATCCTGAAACTAATCGCAACAACAAATGTCTGTATGAAACAGCAACAAAACTGTGTTGTTCTGATGTAAATGGAAGAAATTAATTGAATTTTCAGCAGCTGTAGTGATTGAAGCAAAAACATTGCAAGCCGATTAGTAGGGCAACTCGTTGTTTGACCATGGCATGACAAAAGGAGATGTGTTGTAACTTACCTAAGCAATGACAATGTAAATAATACAACGTATATACAATGAAAGTGTTGTACTGACAATGTTTTTTGATGATAGAAAATTTAAAAAAAAATTCAGCATTATCTTGATAAGCTGTATGACCCAACAAAACTAAGAGCTTAAAAAAAGCATGCTATTAATTTTGATTGTATGGAATATTATGATTTGGTAAACCTAGATGATGACAGCATTTTATCCAAGCCCCCATTTACTCCAAACATTCCATACGAACACTTATTAGAGTACATAGAGGTTGACGATCCACCATTACCTGTTCCAGAAATTCCTTCACATATTCAAGGTACTGAAAGATGTGTGAAGCTGCTAACTACTGCTTCACAACGCGTAACAGAAAAGTCTCGAGAAGGTGTTATGACAGTTGCTATCGAGTGACGCACGACAATACCAAGAATTAACAGCAAAAAGGACTTTCTTAATTAGAATATGCTTAAAATCCATATAATATTGTTGTGCTTTTTCTGGGACAGGAATGTAATTTGTAAAACAAAAGTAAATTACTACAACAATAAAAAAAAGTACAAAAATGATTTTAGTCAGGTCAAGGACAACCAAAATATTTCGGCAATGAAATAGCGCAAAAAAAAGGAGCAAGAAAGGCGGGAGTTTGAGGATGTTGAGATGTTACGTGACAGAAATGAAGCTCGAAAATTCTATCAAAAGGTCAAGCGTCTGACTGAAGGTTTTAAGCCCGGAATAACTTTAAGTTACCACTTTAAGTAAGACGAAAGTGGAAATCTGTTTAAAGATGCACAGGAATCATTGAGCTTATGGAGGTGTCATTTCTCCAAACTACTCGGAGGCGTTGAAGCGCACAATTCCGCCGATAGAGAAATGACACCGGAACCACCAGTTAATGATGGCACAATTGTAGAGCCACCGGACTATAACGAGGTCGATTCAGTTATTAAAAAGCTGAAAAATAGCAAAGCGGCAGGCTCTGATGGACTGCTAGCTGAGTTATTTAAGACCGGCGGCGAAGAATTGGTTAGGAGTATGCACCAACTTTTATGCAAAATATGGTCCGATGAACGCATACCCAATGACTGGAATCTCAGTGTTCTCTGTCCTATCTTTAAGAAAGGAGACCCCCGCTGTTTGCGCCAACTATCGCGGAATAAGTCTTCTTTCCATGGGATATAAGATTCTGTCGTCGAATTGTGTAAAAGGCTGAAGCCATATACCGATTCACTGCTGGGACGATATCAGTGTGGCTTCAGACCAAAAAGGTCGACCAGTGACCAAATATTCACATTACGCCAAATCTTGGAAAAGACCAGTGAGTTCAACAAAGACACTCACCACCTATTTGTCGATCGAAGTTCTTCGACGCCCTGTCTGCACACAAAGCGTTGTCAGGGTGGGGAAAAACCTCTCCGACCCCTTTGATACAAAGAGAGGTTTCAGGCAGGGCGATGCTCTATCGTGCGATTTTTTCAATCTCCTGATCAAATACATCCTACGCCAATGCCCGTACATACAGGGTATGTCGGGCTCGATCTTCCAAAAAGGAAGTGATGCTGCCCGCTTACGCCGATGACATCATCGGCACGCAGGAACGGCGAGTCAGCAAGGCGTTCTCGGCTCTTGGTTCTAGCGGTGAATGAGGACAAGACGAAGTAGTTGGTGTCTTCTCGCACTCCGTCAACGCGTCTTGGACGGTCAGTGACGATGGAGAATTTCAACTTCAGTGTTGTAGAAAACTAAGTCTGTCTTGGAACAGAGATAACCAGTAACAACAACGTCAGCCTGGAGATCAGGCGAAGAATCACACTTGCAAACAGATGCTTTTTTGGGCTGAGCAAGTTAATGAGAAGAAAGCCCTCTCTCGACGGACGAAAATAAAGATATATAAGACGCTGGTACTCCCGGTCCTACTGTAAGGCGCAGAGGCATGGACCGTGATTGAGTCGGACGAGACAGCGTTGGAAGTCTTCGAGAGGAAGATTCTTTGCAGGATTTTTGGTCCTATTAGAGTTGGCGACGAGTTTAGGTCCCGTATGAACCGCGAGCTGTACGAGCTATTCGATGAGGTTGACATAGTCCAGCGCATAAAATTACAGCGGCTGCACTGGGCTGGCCACCTCATTCGAATAGATGAAAGAGCTCCAGCACGCAGGGTTTACATGAGGGGCCCAAACTTGATTGGTGAACGCCGACATAGAGGACGACCGGGCACTCGAATGACCAGGTATAGGAGATCTCTCCGTACTTGGCATTCAAAGATTATGGAGGCTGGCGCGCTTTCCTGGACGCGGCCATGACCGGCAGACGGTTGATAAGTAAGTAAGTAAGATATCATCATATCCGACTGTTTGGAAGTCTATCGACGTTCGAACGGACTGATTGCACAGAGGCTTTAAAATATGTTCAATATTTACAGATTAAAGATTGGTCTCTAATAATACCTATTCAAAAAAAGACATCGAACTGTGTCTGCCAATTGACTATAGGATGTTGTACCCCGCTTTAAATCTGCGTGGTAAATCGATCGCTTATGTCAGATGTCAACATTTCAACATGGCTTTATTAACAGATGAATAGGTAGATGCATTTAGACCAATCTTCTAGAATTTTTTTCTATCATTAATAAGGGCTGTGGGTCTGGTCATACATACTGAGTTTAGTTAATGTCTTGAAGTAGATCTTCAAAGTAGATCTGAACAATTGCTTATCTAAAAACTATGGATGTGTCCGCTGGGGTTCCACAAGGCAGTCATCGTGTTTCATTATTCATTCTATAAGTCATGCTTATAATGTTGATGATGTCAAATTTTGTTAATTAATGATTGAGGTCTTTTATGGAGACTTCGCAATCTTATTGTTTCAATGGTTAATAATGCAATCTTGGCTTTATAAAGCTTAGGTCTGGTGAATTTGACGACTCTTACACAACTGGACTTCCACAAAAAAAGTGTCTATTATTTTCTTTTATAAAACTACATTGTGCTTCTGATATACATCTCGCACCAAACCTCATTTAATTGAAATTTGTATATCTTCCATCAATGTTTTCTGTCATTTTCATTTACAAGATTCTTTGTTGGGAAGCTGACGACTCTCCTTATTTGCTTGAATTTTCATTTTTAAGTGTTGCCTCTCGCTTTACGCGTAACTTTGTGTCTTTTTTTTGGTGTTGTTTTGCCATGATTCACTTCAGTCTCTCTGCTACATCTGTACATACTTGTATAATAAAATTGAAAAAAAATCGAAATCTCAAACGAATTTTAACTCTGTTTACGTATCACGTAAAAGTAGCTCATTGAATTCAGAATCGAATTACTGAGAGATGAGAAGCTTTATTGTGAGAAACATTTAGCGTTTATATAAAGAAAATGCAGTGTCATAAAATATTAATGTTAAAATAAATAAAAAAAAATTCTAAGCTTATTTAAACTGTTTTAAACCTATGACATTTTTCATTCTATACGTTGTCTCTCTTATACACAAGCCGTGTCCGATAGTCTATAACACATTTTATAATCTGTTTTCTTTCGACTTTTCCTTACACAGTATAAAAAAAAACAATGCTTAACTTTGACCTTCAATAAATTTAATAATTTCATCAAATCTTTTGATTTGTAATGATGACCTTCTAGAACACCCTCATGGTTGTGGTGTTGGCCTGGTGACTAAGCAATAATTCTTTTGTGGAGCATAGTTCTCTCAGATTTGGACTAAAATTTGTATGATTACTTCTTCTGATCCAATTAACTCGTATATAAAATATCATCCTTTAAATAGATGCAAAGATATTTTGACTTTTGTTTATCGTTTACGTTGAAGTGGCACACCACCCCCTTCGACCTTGGGTAAACTCATGAAGTGATTTTCTTCCGATCCCATTAACACTTATACCGCCCCTTTGACCTTGAATACATTAAAATACATTATGTATATGGAGTAGTGTTAGAGATCGTGCGTGTGGATTAGGGTGAGAGTTGAGTTTGCATTCATAGGTCTGCTTGAATCGATCTATTTCAGTTTTAACAGTTGGGATGTTAAGATCATTCTGAATGTGAGCATTGCGAATATACCAAGGTGCTCCGGTGAGAGTTCTAAGTATTTTTGATTGAGCTCTTCGTATTATATCCACGTTACTGGAACTCGCATTGCCCCATAACTGTGAGCCGTACGTCCAATCACAATGTTGTTTAGAGTCAGCGATGGACGAGTACCTCTTTTTAGAGTGAATGTGACGTGTTTGCTTTTTTGCTCATTAACTTTTGTACGCCAGTTAGCTAGCCACTCCTCGAGAAGAATGAGATGATCTGCTAGTAGTCTGGTTGCTCGTATTGGGCATCTAGATCTACTTAATATGGCTGTGTTATCAGCAAATGTGGATATTGTAAGTCTGTGATCCGTTGGTATGTCTGATGTGTATAGAACATATAACATAGGACCGAGAACGCTGCCTTGGGGTACTCCAGCTTTGATTTCAGACTCCTGTGTTATGTAGTCATTCTGACGTACCGTGAATACTCTATTGCTGAGGTATGATTCTAGAGTTTTGTGAGTATTTTGGGGTAGCAATACTTTTATTTTGTACTTAAGTCCATCAAGCCAAACGCGGTCGAATGCTTGAGCTACATCGAGAAAGATTGCGGAACAGTATTCGCGGAGTTCGAACGCTATTCTAATCTCCGAGGTTAATCGGTTTACCTGTTCGATAGTGCCATGGTTTTCACGAAACCCAAATTGGTGGGTGGGAATAACGTTCTGCATGTGCGAGTTGATTTTTAAAAGAACCAACTTTTCGAACAGTTTGGATAGGCAGGATTGTAGGCTTATGGGTCTATATGACGCTGCCTGTGTTTTGTCCTTTCCGGGTTTCGGTATCATGACTATGACCGATTTCGCCCACTGAGTTGGAAAATATCCGCATTTAAAAATCGCGTTGTACAATTTTGTGATATATGTCACAGCTGGACTGGGAAGCTCCATGATCATTTTTTTATCACTTTATGAACTTCGTGGGTGTGAACTCCGAGGGGTTCAGAGTAATTCGTGTTCGAAGGAGAGGGAATTACAAAAGCGTTTGTTGACGGATTTGGCTGAAAAACAGTTCTTAAGTGGTTTGCAAAAGCTTCCGCTTTTTCTATGTCCGTGCGTGCCCACTTTACAGTGTAGTCTCTTATGGGTGTAGAGACTATAGCCGGTGTTTTAATGTCTGCACGCGTTTTTCACAGGGGAAACTTTGAGCTTGTTGGGGAAAGACGTTCGATGTATCGTCTCTGAGTGAGTTTTTCCTCGAGTTTAAGAGCTTTGCTTAGCTCACGTGAAGCAATTCTTAGATTGTGCTTCGTGGTTGGATATCTTTGACACTGCCATTCCCTTCTTAAACGCCGTTTCGTCATAACTAACAGTTCAATGTGACTGTTGGTTATACTGTGGTTCATCGAATTGGCTGTGGATGGTTGTGGTGTGGTGTGGAGTGTTGAGCTGCAGCAGTGAGAACAGAACTCAGGGCACTGTCAGAGTTTTCAATATCGATTTCGTTTCTATTGCTGGGTTCAGCTCGATATGACTGCTTATATAATTTTTATATTTGAGCCAGTTCTTCAAGTGAAGTTCAACAGGCTGAACGCTCATAAATTTTAAGACTTCTAGGAATACCGATTGCTCTGCACAATTTATCAGCCAAGCAGCGGATGGTTTGAACAAGGTTTAAATAATTTGTGTATTAATTGAGACTATTTTAGGAATTTTCAGTGCACTCGCGATAACGTTAACTAATTAAAACCAAGGGTGTTCATGTTTGTGGATTGGAACAGTGAAATTTTGGGAAAATATTGTTAAAATTTTTGTTATTTGACACTGCCTGGTGCTTATGAAATCGAAACATATTTTTATGAACGAACAAATGACTACAAGATTTATTTAAAAGATTTTTTTAGAACTCCAATGTTTGAAATTAAAGTATATACTTATGTATTTATGTATGTTAATTGAACCATTAGGGATATATATTTTTAGGAACTTATAAATAATAACCAACATCATTTAAATTATGTATTGAAAGAAATCGGTAATCTTTTTCTGCTGCTTTTTCTTTTCAAATAATTGGAAAAAAATGGCCTTTAACAATTTATGCATTTCAAAATACAAATCTGAGAATCCAAACTTCGTGATTCCATAACAAAATTAATTTTCTCGTTCCACCTTTCTTTTAGGATATTTAATGGAATATTATCTTCAGGATCTTCTTGATTTCCCACAAGACTCAAGATATTATTCCAGCAGCTTCCAAAATAGTAATGGCATTGGCTAATGTTAATTTCTTCATGGATTCAAGCAAAGTTGCCTTTTGTATCGCAATCTTAGCCAAAACACTGTTACTGTAATAATACATTTTTGTAATTTTGATAACATTCTGATCCATTGATTGTATGAGCGGATTCACATTTGGTGGCATAAACATAGCCATTACGTTTCCATTTTCTGATTTTAGCTCCAACTCACTTGGTTGAGATTGGAGCGCTTTCAATGGCATCATTTTGTTTTCGAGAAATGCTTTAACCTAAATATAAACAAAAATTTAGCATCATTTGTAATTTGACTGCATTATTTTTAAAGCAACCAGGTTTCTTAGCTTTTCCAACTATCAACAGCTTCAATCTATGCGATCATGTTTCGTTAGCGCAACACAAGCAAGTTTTTCTGTCTTTACGACCGGAGCAGGTTTTTCCAACGATGACACATACGTTTTTTTCTTGCAAAAATTTGCAGAATAAACCAGACTCATCAACATTATACAACTGATCATTGCACAAACCCAATTCGTCAATTTTTTTTTTCAGTTTTAACTTAAATGGATCCACCAATTCTGGCTGCGATGACAATTTTTCTCCAGACATTGCGAGAAGGCGAACACCATATCTTTTTTTAAAACGCTGCAGCCACCCATCACTGGCATTGAATCCAGTTTTGTTATCTTTGGTTTTTGAGTGTAATTCCTTAGCCTTTTCCTTTCGCATTAATCCATTTACAGGGAAGTTCTTGTTTCGCATTCGGGTGAACCAACGGTAGAGGCATTTTATACTTTGGGTAGCTCTGACGCCCTAATCGTCTTCCTTTTTCCTGGTCCACAAAATGTGCTGATAATTGTCTCTTTCTTCTTTCGAATTCCACATATGATAGATTTAGCAACATTGTATTGTTTGGCCAAGATCGTCACACTTTACCCCTTTTTAAGTTGCTTCAAAATCTCCGCCTTTTCATTTAGTTTTATAAAATTTGGTTTTTCGAACTCTTTTTTACATTAGATAATGAAGAAACCGTTCAGCGCGAGACAAAACCATCAACTGACATAATTTTGTGCGACTTGAATACTGCATACATATGCGTATCCTTGATAATTGGTATATGAAACATGCATAAATATATATGTTTTAGTCTAAAAAGGGGACTCCCAAAACTAAAAAAATCAAATCATAACTTATTTATGCATTGTTATTGCAAACATATTGATTTTCTTGTTGTGCAAGATAGTCATTAAGCGATGTTCACAGAATGGAGTGTTCACGGTTTCGCGAGTGCACTGTATACAAAAGTTTTATAAGTGTTTGAAGAAGATCATTGACAATAATAGAGACACTGTAACGAATTGGCTGGACAATTTTTTGGTTATACACAAATGATCTATTCTGTATCAAAAGGGTATGCAATCAAATAAATTTAAATAACCAAAGGTTTTTAGTAAATTAATTTAATTTATGAAGTAGGATTGACTATTGACTGGTCCACCCAATTTAATCTAGGCTGAAAGGATCAATAGGGTTGCCCATATCTAGTTAGTTAGTTATATGGCCGTCAACCGTCTACCGGTCATGGCCGCGTCCAGGAAAGCGCGCCAGCCTCCATAATCCTGTGCGCGCTGGCGCCAGTCGTTCTGAATGCCAAGTACGGAGAGATCTCTCCATACCTGGTCATTCCATCGAGTGCCCGGTCGCGGTTCATACGGGACCTAAACTCGTCGCCGACTCTAATAGGACCAAAGATCCTGCGAAGAATCTTCCTCTCGAAGACTTCCAACGCTGTCTCATCCGACTCAATCACGGTCCATGCCTCTGCGCCATACAGTAGGACCGGGAGTATCAGCGTCTTATAGATCTTTATTTTCGTCCGTCGAGAGAGGGCTTTACTTCTCATTTGCTTGCTCAGCCCAAAAAAACATCTGTTTGCAAGCGTGATTCTTCGCCTGATCTCCAGGCTGACGTTGTTGTTGCTGGTGATCTCTGTTCCGAGATAGACGAAGTTTTCTACAACACTGAAGTTGAAATTCTCCATCGTCACTGACCGTCCAAGACGCATTGACGGAGTGCGAGAAGACACCAAGTACTTCGTCTTGTCCTCGTTCACCGCTAGACCCATGAGCCGAGACTGTTTTTCAATCTCCGAGAACGCCTTGCTGACTCGCCGTTCCTGCGTACCGATGATATCGATGTCATCGGCGTAAGCGAGCAGCATCACTTCCTTTTGGAAGATCGAGCCCGACATACTCTGTATGTACGGGCATTGGCGTAGGATGTATTCCATCAGGAGATTGAAAAAATCACACGATAGAGCATCGCCCTGCCTGAAACCAATCTTGGTATCATAGGGGTCGGAGAGGTTTTTTCCACCTATTTCGCCATGCAAAGACGAACAATATTTGCCGGGATACCTAGTGCAGACAGGGCGTCGAAGAACTTCGATGGTATCGGCGTGTCGAAAGCGGCTTTATAATCTACAAATAGGTGGTGAGTGTCTTTGTTGAACTCACGGGTCTTTTCCAAGATTTGGCGTAATGTGAATATTTGGTCACTGGTCGACCTTTTTGGTCTGAAGCCACACTGATATCGTCCTATCAGTGAGTCGGTATATGGCTTCAGCCTATTACACAATACGCCCGACAAAGTCTTATATCCAATGGAAAGGAGACTTATTCCGCGGTAGTTGGCGCAAACAGCGGGGTCTCCTTTCTTAAAGATAGGACAGAGAACACTGAGATTCCAGTCATTGGGTATGCGTTCATCGGACCATATTTTGCATAAAAGCTGGTGAATACTCCTAACCAACTCTTCGCCGCCGGTCTTAAATAACTCAGCTGGCAGCCCATCAGAGCCCGCCGCTTTGTTATTTTTCAGCTTTTTAATAACTGAATCGACCTCGTAATAGTCCGGTGGCTCTACAATAATGCCATCATTAGCTGGTGGTTCCGGAGTCATTTCTCTTTCGGCGGTATTGTGTGTTCCGGGGTCCTCATCAAAGGGGTCCATCCGAGGCTTTCTTTTCGTTTTCATTGGGGGTTTTTTTTTTAAAGTGGCGGGTCCCAAGCCCAGCGCACCAACCCCTTTTTAAAGGAGAGGGGGCCCCTTCGCCTTCTCACGTTAGCTCACCTCTGAACGGATGTTCAGAGGCTACCCAGGAGATACGTGTCCTAACGGACGTGTGAGTTGCTTGGACCGTTTGACACAAGAATCATTGTTGGCCATTCCCAGGTGTATGGCAGTCAACAACTTTCCACACAATGTGCACTTGAGCAAACGAATCCCAATCTCCCCATATCTGACTCACAACAAATCGTCAGTGACTAAAAAGTTTGATACACAGCTTGCCAAGCATGCATCAAAAACTATTTCGAGTAGCCACACATTTGCCAGCTTTGTCTAGGATATTGTTATGACGAAGTGGTATGACGAAATGTATTGTAGCTGACTAGTTCGTGGGACAGTGCTAACTAGGCTAGACTAGTAATCTGACCACTAATGGATTGATCTGCAGTAGATTAGTGTGATGTACAAACCTACATTTGAATCCATTTTTGAAATATTGACCCGTAGTACGAGTTGTGTTCAAAAATAATCAGCTTTAATAAACGAATTCGAAATGATTTTATAGACTTTTTATGTAATTATTTATGTCAGCAGAATTAGATTGGTTGTACAATATTTAAATTATTAAAAATGTGAATAATTACATTTTAATAGAAACTTTTTATGGCAGCAAAAGCCGACCAGGTAGTAAAATTAGGCATTATTAAGAAACAATAATATTAGCATAAGAACATATTCATCCATTGTCATTCATCACATAGGTGCTTTATATATCTGACAAAAGAATTCAATAGAGTCACTTTGGAGTGACATCATTATGCTCCTTAATACATAGGCATCACACCGAATGTCCTATCCATCATAAAAATATAATTAACACAGGCAATAAAACATCAATCAACGATAATAGGGCATTAAATGAACATATTTTATGACCGTCCGGAATACGGTAAGTGTATGGTCTAAGCCCAAAGCTCTTTAATGTCATAATGGAGGCCATAATTGAAGAGATCAAATCGGCAGCGCTGTAAAGTGTACACTGGAGACTTCGTAGTTCTTTGCAAATGGGATGACGTAGTTTTGAATGTTTTTGAAAAAAAAATAGAACTAGCTTCAATAAGCCTATAGCATATATCCTGGCACTCAACACATTGATAGCTGACATAATAAACTACTAAATAGAGAATCAAAAATGCGCCTAAATGAAGCTGCTTCGCTCTCTAATAATCTCCAAAACGCTATACTGCGAAATTACTTCATAAACAGCGAATGCGAAATAGAAATACATTTACAAAATATGAGTTTTAGACTTACTCAACAGCAAGCACGAAATTTTGGATTAATATTTTGCGGTTGAATTGTTGCGGCTCGATTGAAAAATCAAAGCCAAAATGTGTTAAATCTGTAATAACTGCGTTGCTATATGGTCAACAATTCTAAAACAAGCATCCAAATGAATGACCACAAAAAAAAAAAAAAATATATGAATCGAATGCTGTATTTCAAATGTTGTACATATGTATTTGAATTTTTTAGGAGGAAGCCTTTCAATAATGATAAACGAAAAACCTTAAATGTTCAAGAATACATATTTGACCATTGTACGATGCTATGTGTAACAGGTTAAAGGAGCAGTAAATATATTTGAGTACCAAAGAACTTAGTAGAACAATTTCTATATAAAAAAAAAAAAAAAAAGAATTTATGGATTATTGCTCGACTTCTAAGCCTAAATTTTGCCTTAGAGATCATCGTATAGAACGAATGATTTCAATCTATTATTATTATTTGAAATGCAATGCTATGCCTACTGCTCGATAGTTATGCAATAATTCTTTAAACGAGGGTTACACAATATGTTCTTAAAAATCTTGCAAATATTGTATTATTAAGTACATAATTTATTCACAACTTATCGATTTATGATGAAAAAGTTCAAAGTAAGCACACAGCCGTGTTCATGGCAGCTTAGTGCTAAAAAATTATTCCTTCTTTTATTATTTATGTTTTTTATTTATTTTCTGACATTTTGGCACAACAGGCGGTGGTCGTTTTTAAGCTTTCGCGTAGTTCGCACTAAATTTTCGAGGGGCTTGCTGCAAGTTCCTAAATGAAGCGAAATCTTTAAACTAATTTTGGGTGAAGTCTTTTGAGCCGTCTACGACTGGAATTAACGGCCAAAGCCGCTGGCAGCTGGTAAACATGTGAAGTCAAATGGTCTTTGTATCTGCTACTATGGAGATTGATCTGCTCAATGACTGTTGGCAGTTTCAAGTCACGATGCAGGTTTTTGTTGCGCATATACCAAGGAGCATTAGTTATTTTTCGCAAAACCCTAATTTGTAGCACTTGTATCCTTGTTGCCTTGTAAACAAGAAGTTTATTTCAAGGCTATGTTTACTGCTTGGCCGAAGTACCCAGTTGAGCTTCTTAAGCTGCTGTTTTGTGAATATGGTTGCACCAAGTGCCACGCCTCTCCAAGCCAAAACCCTTCTTCTATGAAATTTTCTTTCGAATATTTTAGAGAAAATCGGTAGCAAATTAATTGGTGTATAAGATGCAACAAGGTTTTCCGGCTTGTCAGGTTTCGGTATCATTGCAATCATAGCGCACTTCCACTGCAAGGGGAAGTGGTATTAAAAATAAATACTAAGCACATTATTGCTTTTCAGGTAGAGCCTTTGCTACTTTACCATCTATTCCGTCATAATCCGGGGCTTCGTTTTTATTTAGCAGTTTAACCTGTTGCCGAACTTCTTGCAGAGAAATAGGTTTAATAGGGGTCAGTGTTGTTAAAGGATCTGCTAAGAAACATCGCGAGTATCGTACATCACTCGGGTCAGCGAAATCAAAAGGTGTGAAGCGTCCTTCAAGCTCAGCAGCAAATGCTTCAATATTCTGCTTGTCTGCACGACACCATATGTTGTTGGCATCTTTTATGGGCACGTGCCATACAGGCTGCCGTTTTACACAGCGCGTTGCTTTCCACAAGTTGAAACCAACTTTTTTGTGTGGATCTGCATTTCTAAGAAGGTCATCAAATCAAATTTTTCAACTCAGTAGCTGCTCTATCCCTTTCCGACCGTGTACGCACAATTGTGCGGGTAAGTTCAAGTCTCTATAATTTCATTAATATATGACCTTTTGCAAAAAGACCGGCAAAACACAATTGTGTATGCTTTGTCTTTGTTTATTATTGTGAAGTACCGTTTTCAGTTTTTGTTTTTCTTATGAATTTCGTGGTTTCAGTTGTGTACTTTGCGCATTTGTAAAAATGAGTCGAAGGGGTGAGTTTGCATTCAATTTAAAAATTATTTAAATTGTGAAATCTTTTATCAAACAAGTGTTTTCAATAACAAAAAATATTAAATATTGTATGTGAAGTGCAACAGCATGATTATTTTGTGATTTTTGATATTTTTACGACAAATTTGTTTGAAGTGCTACAATTGTGCGTGTTAGGACTATATTAAAAAAAAAAAAAGTTATTTTTCTTGTTCTTCTTCTAAGGTAAACTAACTGAAGACGCTATCTTAGCTGAACTTTTAAATTCGGAGTTGGATGATTTTAGTAGCGATGATGAGTGTGTGGATGCAGCTTGGGAATTACCCGTTATAATAAATGATTTGGCAGACAAGGAAAGCGACAATGAAGAAGAGGTAAATGCTCTATCGGACACACCACCAGATGTCAGTCAAACTGCCAATCGTCGTGATATTTGGAAAAGAAGACCGTTTGAAATTCAGTTGGAAAGCAGCTCTTGTGCAACTACGGACACAAACACACCTATAGAGACCCCTTATCAATATTTTTCCGTGTATTTCAATGATGAGTTTTTGGAAAAAGTTACGGAGTACACAAACAGGTACCATGTTGCCGAGAGGGGCAAAGCATTGGGAGCGTCAGTAGCTGAAATAAAAAATTTTTTTGGTATCGTCATTGCGATGGGTTGCATTCGGTATCCAAGGCTACGCATGTACTGGGAGAAAACCACAAGACTCCCTATTGTTGCTGATACCATGAGTCGTGATCGATTCTTTCTCTTGCGCATGTGTCTACATGTGGTGGACAACAATGAAGTTACGGATGCAGCGAAACAATCAAACGTGTTTTGGAAAATAAATCCATTGCTTGAACGTGTTAGATCTGCTTGTAGAAATATTCCACGAAAATGCAACGCTAATTACTCAATTGACGAACAAATGATACCATTTACTGGCCGGTGCCCTGTTAGACAAAGTCTTCCAAATAAACCTAGAGGAGTGGGATTAAAAAACGAAGTTTTAACAACATCTGAGGGGCTGGTCCTTGACTTTGAGATTTATCAAGGCAAGACTACACCACTTCCAAACTCGAATTTAGGATTAGGACCTGGCTTTGTTTTGCGATTGGCTGAAACGCTTCCTGAAGGTTCCAAGCTGTTTTTTGACCGTTACTTCACAACAATACCACTACTACAAGCTCTGTTAAAACGTGGAATCTATGCAACTGGAACAATAATGAGGAACAGAATAAAAAACGTACACTTCACGAATGAGAAACAAATGAAAAGGGGTGATATGGAGGAATTTTGTCATAGTGAAGATAATATTGTTGTGGTGCAGTGGAAAGATTCAAAGTCGGTAATTCTTGCATCGTCAGCTTACGGGTGTGGCCCAGTTGAGCACGTGAAACGCTGGGAAAAAAAAGAGAAAAGGTATGTGGAAGTTCCAGCTCCTAGAATCGTGAGGGAATACAACAAGAGTATGGGCGGCGTTGATGTTTGTGATCAATTGATGGAATCGTATAGGTCATTTTTTAAAACTCGAAAATGGACTTTAAAAGTTTTTATTCACTTCATTGATCTTGTGTGTTGCAACGCCTGGATGCAATACAGAGATCATTGCAAAATGAATTCCCAACTTCGGAAAAACACTCACGACTTGTTAAGTTTTCAGATAGCATTAGCTAAACAACTAGTAGCTATAGATAAAAAAAAAAATATCGAATATGAAGATGAATCTGAAGATGAAGAACCCCAGAATGTGGCCAAAAAATATCGTCCATTCGAATAACCATGCCAAGACAAAAGACTTGCCGACTTGCCGGATGTAAATCCAGAACGCGAACATATTGTTCAAAATGTAAGGTATATTTATGTCTTAGTAAAAAACAAAATTGTTTCCTAAAATACCATACCGAAAAATAAAAACTAAAAACTAAAAAATAAAAAACTAATAACATTGTTTCAAAGAGACTGTTTTTTTGTTTTGAAATTAAACCGGACTGCAACAATTGTGCGTATCCTGGAAAAAAAGGATAAAAGGTCTTACTAACAAATCTTAATACCTTAAAATGTTCTATGTACACAGAAATAACAGAATTTAAAAAATTAGATAAATCTATCACTTGGATCGGCTATAGGTCGGAAAGGGCTATACCAGTTTATACGGTCCCGTTCATTCCGGCTACGCATGTAACGACGACCTAACTAAATTCATGACCTCAGCTTTTAAAAGTGGTCGGATTGGATCAGCTAGGCAGCGTGATGGCTGATGTTGTGTGACGAGTTGAGCAGCTTCATAAATGTTGCGGGTGAGCAGCTCGACCGCATCGTTAACGTTCTTAGAAAAAGAAAGTTTCATATTGAGGTTAAATAGTTGGTTCAGTATTGAAACTTTAGCGTGAGCTGGCAACAATCTTGGCTTTGGAACGTAGGAACACGCTGTTAATCTAGCATCAACTATAAGCGGCAAGTGATCTGAGTTTAAATCGTTTTAATCCGAGATAATCAGACGGCTAGACTAAATACCAGCATATTCAGCAAAGTCCAACGCTTCAGGGAGACAGTTCCTATCGTTCGGTTAGTATGTTGCCACAACTTCCATGTTGTTATTGACTATCACATCAAACAGCGCACGACCTTTCGAATTTGAACGTCTGGAACCACGAAATCTTTAAACTCATTTTGCATATTAAATATTATATTTGATTTGGATAATTTAAGACGGAAATGTTGGTTATAATTCGGCAAATGTTCTTTGTTCAAAGATGGCAGACAACAGAATAGAGATCGATTCCCCCGCGCAGTACCACCATCAATGACCGTCGGTTAAGTATGTCCAGAGATGAATTATAAATTTATCGAATAGCTTTGCATTTTACCCTCACCGATAATTTGCTGACGAGAAGGATCTGAATGCAGTTCGTCCTGAAAATGCTGACAGACGAAAAAACAGCAATTCCAGCAGTTTTTGAATAACATGAACCAAGGAAGAATATTGGATATTGCAGTATGACCCCACAACAAAATAGTTCGAGTTTTGAATAGTAGACTGCAGCAACTTCACGTTCAAAGACATCTCGATAACAAAGTCCAATGCAAGGGCTATGCTTAGTCTTTTTCCGTTGGAGTTTGTACCTCAGGCATGTAATTTTTTTATGAAAAAGTGAAAATGGTGAAAAGAACATCAAGAGTTGTTACCAGCCATAGTTAAGACTGTACATAATAAACCATATTTGATTAATTATTTTTTAGAAGATGTATAATTATTTTGTTTATATGCCAACTTATTCTTAGCAGACTTTTGATGTAAAGCAAATGTTTTTTTTTGATCCATTCTGTAGTTATTGCTTTTGTTTTCTTTTAAATTTTGGTCAGTTGACTGCTGCTTATTTCACTTTCATTTATTAAAATAGTTTTGTCATTAATCAACTATTTTTTTTTTAACGGAGCTACAGATTGGCATGGGCTGAGTTTGCTCGGCAAGACATGAACACAAAATAAGTCTTCTTAAAAAGCCCAACATGCCAGTATGGCGCAACTGAAAATTTATTCAAGTTTTTCGCTTTGCAAAATGAGTGAAACCAAATACATTATTTATTATTTTGAGTAAATAAATATGTAGTTCCTAAACAGCCGCATATTTTTATTTAGAAATAGAATTTTGTGCAAGTTTATGCCTGACAGACTCGTACGATTACTTCGTTTATCTAGGATATCAATATAAGTAGAAGCAATTCCTTTCTCTCTGCGGAATTGGCAAGAATACATAAGGCTTTTCTGGCTAATACTTAAAACAACTTTAAATCAATTTCGGTTTCCCAAAAATCAAAAACTGCTACAACCGAAAAAATGTACATTTCTGGTTCAAAATATATTTCAGCTTTTTCCAGTTTAATATTTTTTTTTTATTTTTAATTATTTGTAGCTAACGCAGCTAATTTATAATTATGTAGCTTCAGTGAAGCATTTTCCGATTTATACTCATTAAGTCCATTTGTATCTCTGAACTCACTGTTTCAACTCTACACAGCACATTCTTGTCAAAATTTCTAAATATTTGTGTCGGAATTAAGAAGAGTGCAACAAGTTTGTATTTTGTTTACTGAATTTCCGTTTTTAGTTTGTCAGACAACATTTTTAATTAACCTATGGAAAATTCCGCATACATAGATGACAGCAATGTCAAACATTTTAAACTTAATAAAATATTTATGTTAAAATCCCAAAGCTTATGCAATAAATTGTTTGCTATTTAAGTTGCAGTTAGAGATGCGATTGAAGATTTTTGCATAAATTCTGTATGAGTTTAAAATTTTTGACATTTATATGAAATATTTTATTTAATTTACGTGAAAAAATAAATTAAAATGGATTTTTTTGGATCATATTATGCGAAAACTTACAGCATAAATAGGCAAGAAACTCAATTTTGATGTTGTCTGAATTAAGCTTGGCAGATAGCCCGCTCATTAGACGCAATATGATGGCCAAGTTTTGTGTGGAGAGCTCTTTGAGTTTAGACTACTATCACTTGGATAGTTGGATGATTTTCAAACTTTTTGACTGCTTGAATTAGTCAAAGTTCAAATGGAGAAATCTTGCTGAGCACATAAGACAACATTTTTAAAAATAGAAACACAACCAGTTCGTTCAACTAAATTCTACGCTTTAGAAAGTGAAAAATAATGGGGTGTTAGCCAAAAACTCAAAATATTTCCTACTCTATATAAAGTAATAGTATTCTGAACAGGCTGTGTAGCATTTGCTGTTGATACTTTATACAATGAAAAAATTAAAAATGTCTGCTGTATTGGAACTAAATTGAAAGTTCTCTTGGATGAACACACACCGTCGGCCAATTTAAGAACCCTTTAGTTTTTTTTTTTTATATTAATAAAATCATGTTAAATGTTTACATATTAAACAAAATGTTTCTTTGTTATTAATACAATTGAATTCTTCATTTGTACACTTTAACTGGTAAGTCTAGAGCATGAAGTCGCTTAAGCCTTCTTAAATCTTCACTATTTTCAAGCAGATATATAGCTAAGGAGTTGCAATGATTTTTTAACTTTTCCAAGTATTTTAGCTTATAATTCTTATTTCGGCTTTTACTGCACAAATGTTTAAGTCCTTGAGAATACATCTATTAGCAACAAACTAAGTAGTATTGCATATCATTCTTAAGGTTTCTGTTTGATATATCTGCAGTGTTTCTACATTGGAGTTACTTGTAGTTCCCCATAACTGAATGTCATATGTTCATACAGGTTTTTTTTTTTTTTTTTTTTATAACTCCATTTTATTAAATACAATCTGTTCTTCGAGTAATACATATCAGTAATACTTATATATAATTAATTTAAAGAGGCATGCGTAAGTTACTCCAATGACTAAATCTTACATAACACAAAAATAAAAATAAATTTAGTGTTGACGACGTTGAATATTGGCAGTTCGGTGGGTAAAATCTTCTGGGTGATACGTCTTAGTCTTCTCGTGTGAGTGAGGTTGCTAGCTAATTGTGCTGCTAGTGGGTTTAGATGTGCGAATAGTCGGATTCGGTAGTTTTTGCTGATTTCAACTATTTCTTCAAGAACGGTTGGTACTCTTAAGTCATGGTGGATTAGAGCATTGTTTATATACCATGGAGCATTTATGCAAAGGCGGAGAAGTTTGGACTGAAATCGTTGAATGATTTTCAGATTGGTCCCGAATGCAGAGTCATAAATTTGAATTCCATAAGTCCATATTTGTTTTAAAACTGCTTTATAAATAATATTTTTATTTTCTGTTGAGACAGATGAGTTAGGCCCAAGAAGCCAATAAACGGATCTAAGTCTCAGTCCAAGTTGTTTACGCTTTGTAAATATGTGGTTGCGCCAGGTAAGCCGCCAGTCTAGCTATATCCCTAGATATTTAGCTTTATCTGCATGCAGCAGTTGACAGTTGTTTATGTAGACTGGTGGACATGTGCCTCTCCTAGAAGTGAAAGTTACTTTAATTCGCCATGTATCTAGCCACTTGCTTATGATGCTTAGGTTAGCTTGCTAGTTACGGGATGCTTCCATTGATTTTACGTTTTTTGCCATGATTACAGTGTCATCTGAAAAAGTTGCTGCATATGTATGTTCTGATAGAGGTAAGTCCGCTGTGAACAATGTATATAGCACTGGACCCAGGACACTGCTTTGCGGTACCCCGCACTTTATTTCCTCCAGATCTGTTAACACGTCATTAACTTTAACCACAAAGTATCTATCCTCCAAGTATGATTTTAAAATGTTGTACGCGTGGTGAGGGAGAGACCGTTTCACTTTATAGAGCAGGCCAGGATGCCACACCTTATCAAAGGCTTATGATACATCTAGAAAAGCAGCTGTGCAGTATTCTTTTCATTCCTGGGAAGCTCTCGCATATGTATAGACTATATTAACTTGTTCAATTGTACAGGCTTAAACATCGATTTATATAGCAGCAACATTTTTTTAAGCTCAGTTTTTTGATTAATCAACTAATACATCCTTTTAGTTTTTGGTTTGAGCTGTAGGTCATTAGCTTTGATATGCAGTTTATAAGTCAGTTGACGGTCCAAATGCATATTAAGTTAGTTTACACAATGCACATTGCAATGGTTAACTGGTATAAGCGAATGGGTTATTGATACGCTAGGACAATCTTGTCTCCTAGTTGTAAAAATTATGTGAGAAGATTTTTTTGGATTTTGCTTAATATTGCATTTATTTAGCCAATCTTGCATTCGATCTAACTGATCTTGAAGCTAGTATAGCACTATCGACAGCCTAAGTTGCCACATTGTCATTTACAGGCATGTTCGCAGTGTAGATGGTAAAAAGCAATGGTTCTAACATACTTCCTTGCTGTATACCAGCTTTAGATGCATATACATCTGAAAGAGAATATTTTACCTTCACGTACGAATCCCTTCTGTAAAATACGATTTAAGCATTAAATAAATTGGAGTTGGTAGAGTATTTTAAAGTTTGTATAATAGTTCCTATTGTCAAACTCTAACAAAAGCAGGCTGAATATCAAAAAAAAAAAAAAAACCCAGCTCATCAATATTGTTTCTTCTCAAGCACGGTGACATTGTTTAATAGTGATATGAATATCCGGTATTTGCGCAAACATATTTTCTCGAATATTTTGAAGACTATTGCTAAGAGGCTTATAGGATGATAAGAAATAAAAGTATCCAGTTTATTTAATGTTGGAATAATATAATCTGTGCACATATCCACTGTATTGTGAAGTGATTGAGAAGGAACATCGGATTTAAAATACAAGAAATGTAATTGATTTCTTAGTGCTTTGATGGCAGCTGCAATAATGTTGTCATACCCAAGAGTTTTTGAGGTACATAGACTTTTTACATGTCACATGTTTTAGTGGTAAATCCCTGTGACATTGTGTTATTTTTTTTTTATTCTTTAATGAAGTAAAGTCAAATGGTTCCAAAGTTATTTCTAGATAGGCCTTAGCTTTACTATCATTACTACGGCACCACACACTATTATTGTCTTTAATGGGAACATTTCTCTTTACCAGTTATGATTGTGATGATGGTTTCCATAGTGAACTTAGAAATCTTGAATAACATTTTGCATAGTAAGAAACTGTTGTAGTATTACTGGAAATAGAACTTTTGCAAGCATGTATTGTGGGCCCGTACCTATAGTCTCTCCCGCGGCATTCACAATTTCTAGTTTACAGGTAGCTTTTGATTGTTAGCAGAATCGAAAGGAATAAAGTTTTATGTTTATCCAAATACTATTGGCTTTTTTTGCTCTCTTGTCATGTTTTTACAAAAAGGTTTGTAACTATTTTTTTTAACAATTCTCCCTAATGCTATTTCGGTAAGTGGTTCACACTGATATTGTGAACCATACATTTTTCTTCCGTTGTAGAGTAGTTCGTGTCCGGCTAAGCAAGGTACTTAGCACAGTTACACAAAACATATACTGTCCCTGCAAGGGTAATACAATATTCTTTGGATAGGCCTTCTCTTGTCCCGTCACGAACTAAATATTTCTTTTGTTTTTTTTTCGGTCTATTTTGTACCGAAATACCGATAGAAAATTATGGTTTTAGAAACATTTCGTTGAATAAATTTTTACCCTTCTCTAGACCAGTCCACCACGCTCCGAATAATAACTAAGCATACTATCTAGCCAAACCCAGTCATCCTTTAATCTGTTATTCTAATCTAAATATAAATAAATCTAATCTATAAACAGGCAAATCATTTGAAATGTTTTTAAGAGTAGCAAAATCCAAGTAAAGCTATAGACCACTTACAAGGGTCTATTCTCTCTTTTAATCAGCCTTTACGAGATCAGCTCTCTCTGCTTTCTTAATATGCCATGTAGACAGTATGGCCACTTGAAAAAATTAGAATGTAAAAGAAGCTATTTAGTGAACAATTCTTGTGTATACATTTTTTATCATATCTCGGAAATGGTTCTATTGATTTGGATGCAAGATTTGTAAGATGACGCTATATGAATATGAATAAGTTTGTCATCCAAGAGTAACAATGCAAGTATTGTGTTAACCAATTAATGTCTCGATCAAGTAAAATGCACCATTGGAGCATGAAACCAATGTTCGATGTTTTTTTTTCTTGTTAGATAATGTATGAATCTCACAATGCCTAGGAAACCTTCGAAGAAAACATTTAACTCATTTACCCAAACATTTTCAATGATATTTGCATCTTGCTTTCGGGAGGTCCGAGGAAGTACAACTTTAAACAAAAATTTATAGGTAGTCATGCACTATGACATGAAACATTGTCATATTGAAAAATCATTAGTTGGAAAAGTCTATTTTCCGATGGAAAAGCATGCTCTTTCAAGAGGTCGACATAGCCAGATTGGTTTAAAGTATTCTCTATTGGCAGCCCCACAAACATCACGGTGCCAACACCAAGTGTATTGAGAATCCACACCACATTACTTTTTATGCACCAACAAAGATGCATGAACTGGACACAGCACTTTATGCCAAAAATGGTTGGGCTTTTCAATGTGATTCAGATCAAATACAAGCCGTATTGCTTTATTTGTATGAGTAATATAGACTACTTTGTGCCCGAGATAAGTTTCAATGTCGTTTGTGCATAGCAATGTCGCTTCCTTACTATTTTGCCAATTAATGCGTCCGGTGCTGATATAACTTTTACAGGCTTTTTTGAAGAATTTTCTTTCCTTTTGGTTTCACGATTTCGTCCAGACCTCTTTAAATTTAGTAAGTTGCAGTAAGTGTCCTTCTTTCTAACCAAGTTGTAGTACCAATCTCAGCACGGTAAAAGGTATCGACTGCACCTACACAAATCAAGTCCAAAACTAATTCTTAATTCGGAATATACATATATATATATATATATATATATATTGTTGCCTGGGCCTTCAGCACTAAACAAATGAAATTGGGGTCACTATTGCCAACTAGAAAATGATGGTCAACGATCCAAAAAAAAAAAAAAAAATTTAACCAAATCACTACTGGGGAACCAACATATTGGCTATCAGACGAATATATTTAATTTATGTAAAATAAAAGAATCTAATTTAAATGACTTTCAACTTAAAAGTTTCACGTCAAATCTCGAACTTAGAACTGTCCTTGAATAGTTTGTCTATACAACTTGACTATTTATTATCTGTGCTAAAAATTTCTTCACAGTTTTAAACGAGAACATATAAATGTGCAACTTGACAAGCATATAATTCCTAAAACACCAGGAAAACAAAGAAATATCCATAAGCAATTTCAAAAACAAATGTGTTCACTGGCTTCCTCTTATAAAACAAGACACTATGCTACCAAACTATTTCGAAAATGTCTTTTCCAATTATCAAAAATTTAAAATGATATCTTATAATCGGGAATCATTGCAAATATCGCTTAAACAAGTAAGAAAATTACTGTCGGGCGTTACCGACTTTAAGAGACCCAGTACCAGTACATGTCACCGCTCGAATTACATAGCTCCCAATTATGTAAACTCAAATCGGTATCCAGGGAACATCACGAGGAGGCCATTTCAGTGACAATGGGGTTTCAAAATAAAAACCTCGAGTCAACTTGAGATTATTTAAAAAAAAAAATCAGCTTGTTTCACAAACAACCAAAAACAAAAACATTTTATTACATATGAAAATTTTTTTTTTTTTTAATTTATAAGAAAAACGCATATATCTTAGATGTCATCGAATGTCCTTCCATACTATAACCAATTTAAAAATCTTAAGATCTCGGCAGGCAGACACCGCCAGCCTTCTTTATTTTATTCTCCGCCTTTTTTGGAGTCATATTTGGCCTTGAAAATTATGGTTTGAGAGGGCAGATGGCTGTGACCCAACAGCTTGTAGTAACCCTATTCCACCAGATCGATGACAGGCGCTTTGGTGCTCTTCTCCTTTTGTAATTCAGCAAGCTTATCAGCGGCAACCAGAGACCACAGCTTGTATAGATTGATGGCTGGCTTGAACTTATGATGGCAACGCCTTGACACCTTGCCGAAGTAGTCCGGATGATATATGTATGTTGAAGTTGATGCGGTGATGCTGCATGCTACCAGCGTTACTGCGGCCACCAAGATGCTTAGGGTGCTTGCCGTTTTGACCATAACTAGAGTGGCCACGAAGCTTGCTAATCTTCTTCGCGCTAACAAACTGTAAATTGTCTAAAAGACTTGGTCATCCGGAATATTTGAAAACATCCAATCAATATGTGGATTTTGGCTAAGAGTTATCTCTATACTGGCCTACTTTTTTTAAGCCGAAGAAATTTTTAGCCTTGAAGGTGTTTCTAAAGGGAAGGAAGGAATTTTAAAATAAATTTCAGCGAAGACCTAGTCGAATGCAAAAAGTTGTCAGGACGCAGTGCATGGACAACAACTATCAGCAGACAAATTTTAACACACTTTTGAAAAACTATGGAAAGTACCAGATGTTATAGGAGTATGAATAGCAAAGTCAGGTATATACAAGTATGTAACCAAGCTGTCGTCCTATCATCAAAAATCTTCGAAAATATTCTATTTGATCGACTTGAATCAAAAGATCTATTCCTGACTATCCTGTCGGATTTCGACATAAACAAAGAACTATTCTGCAAATTATTAATGAAACTTTAAGATATGCTCCCTGAACAACTTTTTAAATTATTTCTTTGATAAATTTGGCTGCTTTTATAGATGAATCTAATTTTAAATTTTTGTTGCATCCAAGTCACAGTTTAAATTTTGCTTAAAAAACTTTCAAGCAATTATGTAAAAAACTCAACGGCGATGCTTCAGTAAATAATTGTAGTATAGCAGAAGATTATGAAACTTAAATTAATCTACTTATACAAAGCCGCGACGTATCATAATTCTACTATTTGATTTTTCAAGCTGACTCAAACCTATAAAAAATTGTTTACAATTACTGAATATCATCATAAAGAAATCTCTAAAACCACAAAGTTCTATACTGCATATTCCTCTGATTTAATAGTAAATTTCCTTTCTTTTGAATTCTGTTTAATTTATATAAATATTTGATGACCTCTTTTTAAAGAATAAACAAACTATAAAAGCCTACATAGAGCAGAGGCCTGTGGTATTAAATTTTGAGTGGAATAAAAGAAAACCTTCATAGAGAGGCTCTATTAAAATAAAATTGCGGCATTTAATGTCAACATTTATTTTTTTTATCATTAGTAAACCACCCACATATAATTATTTTTCCAGCAGTATTTAATGTAATAAGAATTAATGCATTAATATATTCTAATTAAATTTCAATGTATTATAGTCCAGAGATAATTTTTCTTTCAAACGGAATTCATTTAAATACTTTACTGATTGACGCACATGTCAAAAAAATAAAAGAAAAACAAAAACCTTCAATTAATATTTGGGCCAACTTTTATCTTATCAGCTAACACTTACCTAAATATATTTCAAGTACAACAAACACACATACTAATGCAATATATTTTCAGTAGTTTACAAGCTACAGTTTTGTATTGAATATTTATTTATTTATTTTATTATTAAACAAATAACAAAAGAACACACAATATATTTGCTTATACACATTTATAATTTTTATAAATTCGTAAATTAATTTAATTTGGTAGACATTTATTTATTTGTTTATTTATTTCGTCTATTCGACCTCGTTACACTACACATTTAAAAAACTTCTACAATTTGGCGACACTTATTCAAAATTATTTTGTTTGGAAATATTTATTCTGCGTTATTTTAGTTCAGAATCGTATGGAAGCGTCTCGGAACGGCTACGAAATTTATTTCGCAATTTATTTGCGTGTTTTGGACATTGCGTTGCGAGTTCAAAACAGCAACTGTTTGATTTGATTTGAAACGTTCAGCGTGCTAAGGACAACGCGACGGCACGATGAGCTTTTCTTATGCCAAAAGCTCTTTTCGTTATTTTGAAAGAGCGCCGTTTTTCGACCAGTTTTCCACATGGCTCTGCGGCTGTTGCTTGGCGTCGTCGCTAGAGGAAAACATTTGCGGCATTTTTACTTTGCTTGTGTTTACATTTGCTTTATGCAAAAATCGGAAAAAGAAGGAAGGGTAAGACAAGAAAAACAAGGAAAAGCCAGCAAGGAAGCAAGGAGGCAAACATCGAGCATTGCAAATGTTCAGCAGCCGCAAAATGATGGCAAAACATACGCAAATCATTTGGCAGTCATAAATTATTGCAATACGAGTTTCCTTTGCTTGTTTGCAGCTCTACGAGAGCAAAAAAAAAACAGCAGAAAGTCTTCAATTTATCATGGATGCAATTCGAAAAAAAGAAAGAAAAAAAAATACAAATGCATAGATGGTCGATGGCACATAGAAGGTGTGCGTGTGTGTCTGTGTTTTTGCATATTTCAGACAAGTTGTGCACCTCTAAACACACAGACTGGAACATAGCAGTGGGGCTAACCGAAATTTAATTCGATTGGTTATAGCTTTTATGGTTTCTGGAAAAATTCAGCAGAAACGGCTTATAATAACTTTTCATTTTTGATATGAAAAGAAACATCAGTATGCGACTTTGAAATAGCCTAAGGCAGTCTTTGCTTACTTTTATGCAAATTTTAAAATAATTTAAAAAGTACGAAATAATTTGGCTGTTGAGAGTGCTCTACTTCGAATTATCCTGTACCTAGTCTAAAGCTTTTAATTTGATTTTTAGATTTGTATGGGGCACGCATTTTGGCTGTAATATAGAATAAGTTTTTGTACTGTGGATGACCAATTGATTCGATATTTTGAATGCTCAAAAAATCACTTCTTTGAGTCGAGCTGGGAGATGGTGGAGAATAATTCGTTTTCAGACTTCTTCTTAAATTCTAGCAAAGAACATTAATGCATACACATTGGACCCTCTCTAATCGTACGTTAGCCACATATCCGAGTTTTGCTTATAAATAGGCGGCCATTAATAGCGAAGTGCTTCATGTTTGAACATTTTTTGTTAGGCTTGGCTTGCTTTCGACGACCCAATTATTTGTCTATTGTTTCCTCTGAAGCTGTTAAGCGTAGAGGAAACTGTCCACCAGTAAGATTAAATGGCTTTGAAATATTCCAAAGTCAAAGAGATAAATATTTTGCAGTTCATCTTGATCAACGTCCTGTATGGAAACAACATATCAAAGCTAAGCCTGCTGCTTATTAATTTGGGTTTTTAATTTTATGTTGAATGTTTGCTATAATTTTTCTTACAAATTTAGTTTGAAAGCCAATAGTGAAACTATTGTAAAACTCAAGATTATTTTTGTGATTCCCCTAATTTTGTTCAGTTATGCCATCAAATCGGCTATTCAAATTGTTCTTTTCATTCAATAATTTTAGTTAAAAGTGCCCCGGATACTTCAACTTCAAATATTTTAGATTAAAAGACCGAATATGAAAATAACGAATCAAGTGATTCTGAAGCAGAAAGTGAAGAATTCTCTCTAGCAGATGGCAATGACATAAATAATGTGCTACAGGCCCTTGAAACTCCCCTGCAAATGGACCTGCCAATCAAGTCTCTTCGACCGGAGGAAATAGCGAACGCTATAAAGAAGCTTCCGGCAAACAAAGCCCCAGGATATGACAACACACAACTACACAACTTTAAAAGCCCTGGCAATGAGGGCGCTCAACTACACAACGTTAATCTTTAACGCTCTGCTGAGGATGCAGCATTTTCCTTTCAAGTGGAAGATAGCCAGAATAACGATGATCCACAAACCCGGCAAACCTGACGATCATCCGAACTCGTATCGACCAAAAAGTCTCCTACCTTCTTTATCGAAGGTATTTGAACGACTTTTTGCGTCACGAGTTACTGAGCTGGTAGGCTATCAAACAGTTATGCCTGATCTGGTCATGGCACAATTGATGTCCCCCAAGGAAGCGTGTTGGGCCCGCTACTATACTCGCTCTTCAGAGCTGATCTCCCTGTGCCCTGTGCAGACATAATGGCAACCGACAAATGACTGCTGGCGTCATATGCAGACGATGTTGCCATTTTGTATAACTCAAAATGCGAGTACGAAGCCGCAGATGGTGTGCAGGAGTATTTGCACAACCTTCAACACTGGGCCTGAATGTGGAATATTAAATTGAACCCAACCAAATGCGTCTGGTTGAATAATGCCATTCTCACGCAATCTATTGAAATAAGATACCTTGGGTTGACGCTGGATAAGAGGCTAACGTTTGCGCGCCACACCAGAAACCTAGGCAGCCGTTGCCGCCTCAGAATGAGGTAAATGAAGTAAACTGGCCCTGCGCTGCAAGAGAGCGGTTTACAACTCTGTTGTTGCCCCCATTTGGAGGTAATGGAGTCCAGCTATTTGGCATTTGTTCCAAGACACATCGAAAGCGCATTCAGGTGTTGCAAAATAAAGCCCTGTGGATGATCAGTGATTGCCCATGGTTCGTCCGAAACAACACACTCCATAGGGACCTTCACGTGAAAACGATAGAGGAGCAAATTGGCCGCCATACCAGTCGGTACAACACAAGGCTGACCGCACACTGCAATCTTTCTACCCTCCAAGGAACCGGCGATGCTTCATAATAGAATCCGTTTTTGTTAAAATTTAAATGTAAATTGGTTCAATAAACTTAATTTAAAATCGAAAAAAGGTGCCTGCTGCCGTACTGTAGATCCATAATAAATTTCGAAAAAAAAGCCTTGAACTACAGCTCCGTTATCATGTTCTATTGGACCACTTTCTTAGAATATAATTTCAATACAGCCAAGACTGCAGAGTAAAAATTGAAGGTAAATCGGTAGATATTGATAAAAGCCACTTATATTGCTTGACTTATTCTTGCTGCACATTTATAGACATTTTTTATCTTGGTTTAGTAAAACAGTTTGCAAGTTTATTTGTTTTATGGCAGCGAAAAAACGAGACGTGTATGATTTGTTTGATACACGTTTTGGTCTTCTTATTTTCCGAATAACTATGTCTGAGGTTCTTTTTCATATGATTACAAGAGTACTTCGCTTCGTTGACGTTATCAGCTGAAGACCAATGCTAAGCACTGATAAGTTGGCTGCTTTTCATTCATGATGGAACCGTTGGGAAGGCAGTATTTCAATGAGTTGCAACTTATGCAACAAATGTATTTCTAGACCGAAAAATAATTTGTTCATCTTGCATAAGTGAATTAAAATATTTAAGATTGTGCTCAAGTTGCTTCAGACTTAATATAAAATATTTTATAGAAAAACATAAATTTAATCTACAACTAAAATTTTATTGTTGCAATCTAGGTGGAGTGTTGTTGTCACTGCCGGGGAATGTAACGATATGTCGTCAGCAGATGTCCATAATTACTTCTTCGTAGTGCGCCAATAGTCGGTCGTTACATCGGCTATGAAAGATTTGCTCTTCAATTTCCATCAATTGCAGATTTCTATAAAGTACCGATTTCGGACTTCACTGATGCAGCCTGTCATTTCCTCGCATGACGCAATTTTGCAGGACATGCATTTTTCTCTGGTTGGTTATGCGACCGTAACCCAGATCTGTATAGCGTAGCTCCACATGGGTGATATGACATTTATATATAAGGGGAAGCTTGCTGTGGCTATTTAACACTTAGTCAAGGTGTCTCATGTTCGTTTTACAGACAAGAACTTTCTTTTTGATGTGGCTATATAAACCGATATATAAAGTTTAATCTTTCTGATTAAGAGCCGAGCCATTTAACCTTATGGGTGACGTGGAGTCCTTTTTTAGTGTGAAACATACATTTACAGATTTTGATGCGTTGATTTTAACATTCAATTTTCTGGCCCACTCTGCAAGTTGGTCCTCAGAAGAGTCAGCGGCATCAATTTCAGATTTTGAATTTATAATAACACATAAATCACCAGCGTAGGTGGCAGTTAGGGTTGCGCGAGGTGATAGGCCAAGAACTGCAGTGTCCGGTGTGTGGAACGTCGGCAGTGAACAGAGCAAACAGAGAGGGGGTAAGTACATTACCCTGAGGTACTCTAGCTCGAACCGGATGGATGGAGGACAACTCTGTCCAGACTTTTACTGTGAAGGAGCATTCTGTCAGAAAAGAAAGTGCTTATTTTATTTAAATTTCCAAAGTACAAACTTTTATTAGCTCACACGAGCATATAGAGACAGCTACAAATAGTCACAGAAATAGTTACGCCTACGCAAACACATGCACACAGAAACACTTACACATATGGCTACTTTTTGCATAAAATATTATGCAAGCGGAAACGGAAGTCACTGAGACGACGTCGTCGTTGTCAATGTCGATGGTCAAATGAACGCACGAGGCAAACCTATATAAAAACTCACTGAGTTGAGCACTAGTCGAACCGAGCAAAACATTTTCTATGGCTAAAAATATCGAATTTGTTTTTTGTTTGTGTTCAAAAGTTACTTTTTTTCCTGGTTTTTTTTTTCCTATCATTGTGGGTGCTTAGAATCTCCGCCCTTTTTAGTATTCTGTGCAACCGCATGCAAATTTATGCAACGCCAAACGCGTACGCCTTACTGCAAACCTTAGTTTCGATTCGTTTGCAAATATAAATATCGATTAGTGCATCAAACCGCCTGACACTCTGACACTGACTCAAGGCACTCTCCGCACCACTTAGTTGCACGTTGCACGGTCGATCGGTAGCTTGCACATTTAGACTGTCTATTTATTGCATATGAAGGTGTTTCAGTAGATGTGTGCAAGTATGTGTGTTTGCGTGCATGTCCTTCCATTTATGTGCTCAGTCATATGCTTCGTTGAATTTGCGCAGCCGGCAAGCATGCTTAGTTCGGGTTGTACTCTGCACACGCAGTATTGAAAAGCTATTATAAACTGGTAGAAATGTTTGTCTGAGGCTTAAGTATAAACTGTATTTAAATAGGAAAGCAGTTGTGACCATAAGTCGGGTTTCATTTCTACTTCTATAAGCAAAACTATGTATCAGAGGTTAAAATAAATAATCAAATGGTAGAGAATGGGATTTTTACTCCCAAGCGAAAATAAATATTTTTGGCGGCAAACGTGACATGTTTAATTTTCTTCTGCTCACAGAATTCATGGAAAAATTTGAAAAAAATCATTGAGATTCTATGATTAAGTAAAATGTGAACCGACCTTTATAATGTAGAAATTGTACGGACACGAAATCAATATATATATCAGTCATAAGATTCTCATCATCGCTGGAAATGGCTCTGAAAATTAAACCATTTTTGCCAGCTGAAGTAGGAACGCTAACGCAGAGCCTTAACAATAACCTGGAAAATGACGCTGTCACAGTAGCCGATCAGACTCCTGCCTTCCGTTTCGTAGTTTGTAAAAGACTGTTTATCATTTGAATTGATAGATCGGAAGCCCGGAGTCTTATTCCGGAACCACAATTTTAGTTTTTTGCCTGACATGTCACTACCAGTGCTTTTGAGGCCAACATATACCGCAAAAGCATCTTTATCCACATACAACAAGCCTTCAACCGTGCGTGGCACACTAATCTGTTGGCCAAAATTAAAGATGCTTTCATTCTGTTAAAATGCGATTGAATATGTCTGTCCATCATCCATTCTTAGCTGGGATATTGCAGAGAACTCCATTTGGGACCTTTTTGTACCAGATGCAGAGATCTATTTTATAGCTCAAGATGCAACTCAGCAGGCGGTCTTCAACAATCTACAAGTGTATCTTTGAAGTTTTGGCGAAAAAAATGAAATAGTGATAAGTGTAAAAATGTATGGTTTAATCTAATAAGACGAACTTCAATATTTCTTGACGACACAGCTACATGTCAAACCATGAAGGCTACACACCTATATCT
Organism: Leucophenga maculata; assembly: GCA_035044805.1. Taxonomy (NCBI): domain Eukaryota; kingdom Metazoa; phylum Arthropoda; class Insecta; order Diptera; family Drosophilidae; genus Leucophenga; species Leucophenga maculata. The sequence continues at coordinate 91,517 of JAWNNP010000304.1, read as the reverse complement.
ATTACTAGGCAGAAGAGTTCGATTTTAGAAACACATCACTGCCGCAAAAAAAAACTAAACAATTGTCCTGGCTATTAAACAATAGGAGTAAACTTTGGCTGTGCAACGAAATGCCTGCCTACCAATAAATTATTCCATCAAAATGCACTTACGGTGCCCACAATTTGGGGTTTCGCTTTAAGGTCGAATCGTTAAATGCTCTACAAAACAAAGCTCTGTAAAAAAAACTGTGATTTTCTCTGTAAATTGTTTCACAATTTTGGAAGCAGCTCCAAAAGAAAAAAATGCAAAATTGCGTTTTCCAACATTTTTTTCTTACTATAGCTGATATATTTTTTTTTGGCAGCGGGCTATCGTATGGTGTCTATGAAACTTTTTGCTTGCAGCAGTTTTTAAGTTCTAACCTTGCTAAGCACTTTTACTGCAGTGAAATTGATCAACGGTAGGACACTTCAAAGGATTCATGTAACAGTCGCACTATTCATTATTACATTAGTTTATTTGCTCTTAGTATTTTTGTCGAGAAAATCACAAGGACGGATAGATGGATTGACGGAAAGACATGTCTAGATCGATTCGGCAAGGTCTAATTAATATTACATATTATAGTACAGTCATTTGGTTCAAAAAATAGAGGTTACCTGGAAAGTTTTTCGGGAGTTTTGAAAATTGGCAATTTTAAAGATTTCGACGTGCTCTTTCCGAATTTCAAATTTGCCACCTCGTATCTTTGCCGCTCGCGTCGCCATATTTGAAAAATGGCGCCAAAAAGCAGTTTTTATATAATAACTCCTTTCCGACGCATTTTACAGGAAAAACATCTCTTTACAAAATAATTTTAGAGAAAATTTCCTACAATTTATATCATAACCTTTTTTTTTCCTAAAATCAATTGTGCGCGTCCAACGTTCTCATTCAAGAAACATTGTTTTTTATGTGCTCCTGAGATAACAGCAGAGTTTATATCTAAGCAAAAGCAGACTCGTTTATGTGACCGTAATATTGTGTATAGTGTCCGTACATTATCAATAAAAAATTACCTACGTCCGATAGCATTATACCTCCAATGCCATTATCGTATTTGACGCATATCCAGAAGATATAGCAACCCGTAGTACCAAATATGTTGAACGGTCCCGACGATCATGAAAAACTGCTTCAGTAGACATGCTTTTTGACAAAACAATGAAGTCAATTGTGTCACAAAGTAAATTCCTAGAAGAATGTTAAAGACTGGACTGCTGAAGACAAAATTTGAAGCTGAATATTTCATGGTTAAACAAGCCACCGAAGATGCCCATACGTTAATAATTAATACCGCAATAAGCGTTTCATCGGCAGGTCTAAAGTGATCGAACTGTGGTGATTCTTGTGATAATTCGCAATTTCCATCACAAGATAGTAGTTAAGAAGAAGAAACGGACACTATTCTCGAGCAAATAAACGACGAAATTGAGAACGAAGAGGACCGCGATGAAACTGATGATCCCATCGCCGATGATGCAGATGAAACTTCCGTCTTTGATTTTTCAATCAGTACTGAAGACGATGAAAGCACAGTACCTAATCCATCAACAACAATGAAGCGGTGGAGATTGAACTAAATTTGGAATTGTGAGTCAGATGTGCATTAGGACTAATGGGGATACCACGATAAAAAAAACGCGCCGCTTGCTCTACCTCATGGTGGTGTGAAAATTAATATTTCTGCCGAATCGTGTGTAGAAGTACATTGTACGGCGCTCGTACGCCGAAACTATTGATTTAAGGAAAAAAAAATTTGTATAGAGATGTTTTTCCTGTAAAATGCGTCGGAAAGGAGTTATTATCAAAAAACTGCTTTTAGGCGCCATTTTTCCAATATGGCGGCGTGAGCGGCAAAGGTACGAGGTGGCAAAGTTAAAATTGCCATATTTCAAAACTCCCGGAAAACTTTCCAGGTAAAAATACCCAATGACTGTACTATTAGTCCAATTCCAATTTTAGATAATTCCACCATTCTTTGTAACAAATTAAGTGAGACATAGTAAAACTCATAAAACATATGCATATATATATATATCATGATTCGATGTGGCGAAAAGTTTTTTTTTTGTTCACTTTTCGTGGCTCTAAAATTGATTTGAAAACTTTTTTTTATTTTTTATATTTCCTTAATACTTTATTTAAAAAAAAAAACTTAAAGTATTACTCCTAGTTGGAGCATAGGGCGAAGTTTGAGCTCTGCAAGATTCCATAAGATTGCTTAAAACATCAAATCCGTCAATTGATGTGGGTATTGATTCCGATTTTTGATCACAATAAATCGAACGAGCCTCATAATCGGTGACTTTGCACTTTCTGCCACAAATGGCATCAAATATTCATCGTTACTCATTGATGATATCGTTCGCTCTGGCATTCCAACAAATTATACCCTATACCCAAAGAGTCAAGCTTATAACAAGTTTGAGCGAATTTATGTATTATAAAGATGTAGGCGTGGAGGATCCTTTACAGTTTGTTTGCTGCCATATAAGTCTGACTATCTGGTGTTTGATCAAACAGTTCTCAGAAATTGTAAACTAAAACGTTTATATTCGAATAGACTAACTCTAGTCTATTCGAATTGTTGATATTTTTAATTACATGAAAAGCCATTTTCGGAAATTTTCGTAAGAATAGAAGTTCTGCAAAGCGAGAGCGTGGCTCATCGATGAAAACTGGTAGCAATCAAAACGGCCCGGGTCTGGTAAATAAGCGGAAATGTGGCGGTCAAAATACGATGCTGAAACGACTTTCTATTTTATCGGGCGAACATGATACATAAAGAGAAAGAAAGATATGAAATGAGATACATTGTATCTGTACTTTTGGTAAAGGGCCTAAAATTGAGCTTGCTATGCCTGATGGAAAACAGATCCCCATATAAACCTATTATACACCTCTTGGTTTGGTATGCACCAGACTTTTTATACAGTTAACACTAACTTTGCAGACCTACTGTCCACACAGATTTACTTTGTAATTTCTAGAGGTAAACATTTATTTTGAGTCTACCACTTTGAAAAAAGTATGGCTGTAATAGATTTCATTTCGGTTTGTGTGAACAGTTTCCAAGCTTCAGTTCAACCGAAGTAAACGTTTTTTGTAGATTTTTCATGTTTCAAAGGTATTTAAGCTGCCACAGATATTGCTACTTTGGGACAGTTGGATATAGAATATTCTAGTTCCAGACATTGTGGCTGATGGAAACCATTATCTCCGTTGAAGAACATACAACCTTTAGGGCTTACAGGATTATTGGTAGATAGTCGAAGTAGATGCCATACTTTCTTCAAGTAATGCATTCATCACATCATAGTTATGGAAAGGTGTCGGAGCTAATCGTAGTTTTTCTTCGTCGCGTGCTACCGTAGGATAGTTTATTGATTGGATATAGTGACCAAACAGATCCATTAACACATTCGATATCTGAGTACACTTATAAGGATCCCCCATTTCTATTGGAATAATGTGGCTTGATGTATCTTCGACTGGAAAACCTTCACGTTTAAGTAAGCTTTTCAAATATGACACATTGCTCTGATGAAGGCTGCGAACCTCTTCAGATGCCAGAATTTCTACGGCTTCAAGAGCGCCACAAAGGACTGTTGGTAGCAGAGATGTCGTTAATATGAAACCAGCAGCATATGAATCAATCATATCTACCAAGTTTTTAGAGCCTGCTATATAACCTCCGATATTACCAAACGCTTTTCCTAAAGTTCCCGATATAATATCTATTTTGTGTAGAACTCCATCACGTTCACCAACACCAGAGTGAGTGAATACAATTTTTCTCTTCACATTCAAATATCCAGCAGCGCAAATGGCCATTACGTAATCCATCGTCTCTTCGACACGGCTTAGATTCAGTACCATCGATAATCCATTACAGTTCTGCATACTTTTCCATAAGCAAAACCACTTTATATACGGACTGCTTTTAAAACCTTATCCTACTAATATAATAAATGTATAAAGTGAGGTTGGATAGATGTTACTTTTTCACGCCTAAAACGCTTAACCAGTTTTTATTTTTATTGGTATAGAAAGAGTTGGAACATTGGAAAAGAACACCATATAAGCGATAAACAAAAATCGCCATATCTTTGCACCCATTTGAGGCACTGAGATAAAATTTGATATAAAAGTTAATGAGATCGGGAGAAGTTTGGTGAAAATCTGAGAATTCAATAAGCGATGAAATTTGGTATACAAGTCAATGAAATCAGGAGAAGTAACGCTTAGGCCACAGCCTGTCCTCCATATAAGTAATAACCTAAGTTTGTCACATTTTCGCATCCATTTCAGGTACAGCTATGGAATTTTGTATACTTGACAATGAGATAGGGAGAAGTTAGATTCATTGAACAAGGGTTTGGCTTTAGTGGGCGCGAGTGAAGCTGTGGGTTAAGCTTGTTACTTAGTACTGAAGAAGTGTGTAGAGCCCTAACACATTTATGATTTGCATTAAAATCACGAAGTGTAGCGAAGCAGCACTCAGATATACAGGCTCGCTACAATGTAGGCGAGCTAGATATATGATATGTACATATGTATACAGTTATAAAGCAGATACTTCACAACTTCATAGCGAGGTGTATGAGATTGTAATTTGGGTACATAACAATCCCATAAATTCATGTACGTGTATAAAGTACTCAGAGAATTGCAGTACGGGTTTAAATAAAAGTTGTTAGATAAATCAAGAAAGAATCAATGGAAATCAATGGAAAGAAGAAATGGCAACCATCGAATGATAATACTTTGACAGCTGACAGTTCAGTGCCAGCAGCAATGAAGCATTTGCGAAAAGAACAAAGCGTTTTCAATGTTCAACAAGTCCGAATCTGTTTTCATGTTCGCCTTGCCCAAGAATGATTAAGCAAATATGTACTTATAAATAATAAATGAATAATAAATTCTATGGGTACCAATTTTGAAGTCATGCTTTATTGATCACAACTTTTTATCTTGGTAAAGAAATTCGGAGACTATCTTAAGCTCCGGCTGTTTATGGCAATAGCAATAATAATAATAATAAAAGTACATTGGATATCGGGACGCATATCCTACCTGCAGGTAGGTAATAAAACGCAGCCACTACGTTTCAGCACAGAGGCACCCCAACCAACATGTCAATATGAACCGCAAATGGGGCTTTTTGTCCTCCCGTGGAACAGATAAAGCCCTCAGTACGGCTTCGTAATGATTTAACTATTTATTCATTTATTTATTTATTTATTTATTTATTAATAATAGCAACTACATGGCTAAACAGTTGCTTAAAACTAATTACTTAAAACAATTATCATATATTAATATAAAGTTACTTAAAACTAAAGACGGAAAGTTGTGACTACACAGACCATTGTGCATATCCCAACATATAAATATTGAAGAGCCATCTCCAAATGAGGAAAGATTACGATCACTCAGACCCGTTTGAGGGTCGTTGCTTGGCCGCCAGGCTGAAATCTATCATACAGTTATTTAAAATACCATATCGTAACCTAAACATTTGCTTACAATACTACATAACCTAACGTATAAACGTTAAAGACCTAACTCTAAATGGGGAAAGTAACGACCACTCAGACCCGTTGGAGCGTTTTTGCTTGGCCGCCAATTTGACCGACTATGCCTCGACTCACAGTTATGGATGTGGTCCAAGCAGCCGCAATTACAAACAAAAGATTGAAAAAAATTAAAAATGAAAATTACAATTTATTGTAGGTCTGAGGTGAGAACAGCTTGTTTTATATAGTAAACAGAAGAGTCAAAAGAAGATAAATGAGAGAAGTTATTATAGATAAGGCAAAGAGACCGAAGTGAGTCATAATAGGCATAATTTGATGTGCAAAACGACAACCAAAATGGCACATAGTTACTCGTGAAGTGAGAAGGTACATTAAGCGTTAAAGATTGGAGTAAGTAAGCAGTCAATTTCTCCAATTATGATTTTATGAAGAAATACCACAGCGAGCATCGACCGGCGTGCAGATAGAGTAGGAAGATCTATTAATTTTAATCGATCCACATATGGTGGCAAATGTACATCTGGAGCCCAATATAAGTTTCTGAGCGCAAATAACAGAAATTGTTTTTGAACCGACTCGATACGATTTTGGTGAGTTGCATAATGTGGGTTCCAGACACAAGATGCGAATTCTAATATCGGACAAACAAGTGACGTGTATAGAAGTTTAGTAATATAAGGATCATCAAATTCTTTAGACCAACGCTTTATAAAGCCCAGAACACCCCTCGCTTTATTCACCATAGATACCATATGATTATCAAAGCTCAACTAAACTCCCTACTAAGACTGTGAACATTTAAGAAGTATGTCATTGTAAATGGTTTACTGCGATGAAACGTCATACACTTGGATACATTTGGAAATATTTAGATTAAGAAAGTTGGTTGAATACCAAGTATGTAACGAGTTCAAATCTGCCTGAAGTAGGCAATGTTGGGAGACATCAGAATACGACAAGCATAATTTATCATCATCAGCATACATAAGTGTATAAGCATGGTTGATTGCTAGAGGTAAATCATTTATAAATATTATAAACAATAATGGTCCAAGGTGACTGACTGCCTTGTGGAACTTCAGAAAATAATTCAATAGTTTTCGAAAAACAATTATTGAATAAAACTTTTTGAGACCTACCTACAAGGTACGATTTTATTCAATTTATGAAAGAAGGCGGGAATCCTAACATATTTAATTTATATAATAAGAGATTATGGCATACACTGTCAAAAGCTTTACTAAAATCAGTGTAAATTACATCGGTCTGGCAGCCAGACACAAAACCCTTATTAACAATAGACGTGAATTCTAGAAGATTTGTACAAATTGATCTTCAGTTGGGCTAACAACAAAAAACAAAAGTAGCAAATAAATCCGATATCAGAGAATCAGAGGATGCACTTTACTGTCAAGTTTGAGGGTAAGCCGTATTGTTACGCTTTATATTAATAAATTTAAAAAAGTTTTTAGGGTTATTGCGCACATTATTCCTAATTAGTAATAAATAAGCAGAATAACACTGATTATTCAATGAGTTAAAATTAGAGCGAGCAATAGAAAATTTATCGTAATCTACAGTGGAACCAGTTCGTTTGTATTTTAAAAGGCACGATTTAATATTCTTTAAACGACTTAGACTCCGAGAGAACCACGGAGGTCGATTGGCTGAAGTAAACTCAGTTGTGTAAGGAACACAACATTCAAAATAATTAAAAATAGTTGAATAGAAAAAGTTAGATGCAAACTCAATATCAGTGCAGTCTTCAAGAACTGACCAATTAGTATTGACCAATTAGTACCAGATTAACAAGACTTCTTGCAAGATTTTGGCCTAAATAGGTCCAGGTTGTATAACATACGCCTGGTTAAGTGATATAAGCTTGCCATTCTTAATATGCACTTCATCAATCATGAATCATTGTCATGTCTTCCTCGTCAATTGTATCATGAAGTTTACAATCCACAACCGAAATGCAAACTTCGTTACACTTTCAAAACGTCATGAACGGCAAATATAACACTTTGTCAACATCGTTGTGCCGTATTTTCTTGTACATATACTGATTGGAATTGGTTATTGTTCATCGGCAAATCGAGTTTGTTTAAAAAACATTTTTCTTATGACTTATGCAGCATATTTATTTTGCTACACAATACATCTCATGTACAAAGATGAAAGCGCACGAGAGCTAGACTGTCTAAAAAGACAGCATGTAAACTTCGAATATATGTGCGTGCTTTGCACACTGGCTCAATACTTTATGGAAGCCTTACAATTGTAAAGTGGCATTGCGCTTAGGAACGACTTAGTCATAATTTGCAATTTACAATACAAAGCAACAAAAGGTGTGTTTCTCTCCAACAGCATGCAAACCGACATTGGCAAGCATTCGTCTGCAATTTTTCGTGAAATTTTTAAACATTTGGATCACTCGTGATACGGCTGAACATCGTCCTTATAAGATATACATATGCACTTGTTCTGTTCATAGCAAATTGAGGCAAATGCTGCGTATCTTATGCCGTATACAAAGTAAGTTTTCACCTGCTAGAAGTCGAAAATGGGCCAAACCAGTCTGAAAATAATAATATTTCGCATCAAAATTCTGTGATACAAATTAGCCTTGTAAACCATCAAAATTCTAGGTCCTTATGGTCCTTATTTGTCTTTTTTTTTAATTCTGTGTGATGGATACGATTTTCACTTCCGATAATTTAATTTTTTTAACTAATTTTCAGTTTCTTGTCTTCAAGTGAAATGGTGAACTACACTCTTTGAAGAACAAGTGAATTCAAAACATGAAATTATCTCGAAACTACAAAAAGGCTTAATGAAATAATTTATTCCATAAGTAAAATCGTATATGTTCCATATATAATAGACTCAATAAATATAACCATATGAAGCGTATTAAAGTCGCATATAAGCCGAACATATCTATTTCTCTTTTGTTGTTGTTTTAAATTGCTTTCACATAGGTAAACCGCGTCGTAACCTTATTATTACACGGCATTGAACTTGTTTTTGTTGTCGATTGTTTGCTTTTTTTTTTGCAACTCTTCAAAATAGTTTTTGTTTAGTTCTCAGCCGAACGAGACGTTTTTCTGTTTCCATAAAATTTCTTTGACAGTTTCTGATTAGGTTCACAACGACCCTCTCGGACATCCACACTGCTGTTCCAAGTCGCTCTTAGTTACGTGCAGTATTGACTTGAATTATAATTTGGAACCACTTTACACCTGAGCAGACAGGCGTGCATTGTTGTTATGCGAAATTTTAAAGTTTTTCCAGCGCTCAGAAATTGAAAGTTCATGCAAACAAAATTTTTCTTTCATTTTTTTTTTTATTAATTACCAATTCGAGCGTTTCACGGCGGCTACTGCTGCTGCTGCTGAAGTTGAAGCGCTTTTGAAGTGCACACTTCTGCTTTTGAATGTGGCCAGTGGAGCGTAGAAGCGGCACAAGCCCCAAAAACTGAGCAAATGGCGAGTGAGAGAATGTCTCAATTCATTTTACGCAAGAATGAACTTCAAGCAAGGCAAAGTAAAACGAAACTAAAAAACGAACGAACGAAAGGATTGGATTGACAGTCGTCGACGGCAACAGCCAACGACGACGACTGTTGCTGAGTTGGTGAAAAGTGCAAGGATAGCAAAAATGCGGCAGGATCATTACAATTTCTTGATTTGCTTCGTTAAACAACAAACAACGAGCACGCAGCGCAGGATATTCAGGACGACGTCGACGACGTTGATGTCTGACGAAGAAGTTGACGCTGCTGATTTGACGACCATGCGGCTCAAATCAAGTAACGAACAGCATAACGAAGGGTTCAGCAAGTCTGGAGAAGGCCTTAGGCATACTTTTTGGTTTCGTTTCTTTGCATGAAAATGATGCGGAAGTATCCTTTTTTATTGTATTTAAATTTGCGCCTGCATTGTTTCAAACATTTTTTTTGTTATTTCAGTTTTTGCGTCTGAAACAGAAAGCATCAAATGGAGACAAGCAATGGGAACCATTAACTTTAAATAATTCGCAGCTTTAATGGGCTTCAGTTAGGGACTTTGTTCCTATTAAAGTGTGAAAAGCTTTGGATTTTCGTTGCAAATATGGACCTCACTTTTAAGAAGTAAAAAAAAAATAGAAAAATGTATCTACAATTCTTAGTTCTCCGCTTTTTTCTTAGCAAATTAAATCCCTAAGTAGAGGTTGGGACTAATCATGCAAACTTACACCTTGTTCTGAGTTTTTGTAAGAAAAATTGTAGTTGATATTGGTAAAATGACTAGAAATGCTAATATTAGTCGACTTTATGTGAATCCTTATAAAATATTCTATATCGGTCCAGATCGGTTCACTAGAAACGGTGGTCCCCATACAAATCTCTTCCATCTTTGAGGGTTTTTGTATGAAAAATGTATGTTGTTGTTGTTAATTCAGGCAGCAATATCAAGTGTATTTTGTGTAAATCCTAATAAAATATTCCATGACGCTCCAAATAGGAGAACTGAAAAGGAGAAAAAGTCAAGTCATTACATATAGACATATTCAAATAAGTTTTGCTGACTATATACTCCTTAAATTGAAGTCCCTAGGAAGACTCCTTTGTAGGCGTCTTTTCGATTTAGTTCCTGCCATTGTTTTGCGTTCCAGGAGGCGTCTGGTTAGCTGATTTAAGTCTTTCTATATAATCTGCGGTGTGCTTACTAATGACATCCCCTATTTGAGGGACAGCCACTGTTTATTCCTTTGCTTGGAACCAATCTAGGATAAAGTTTACCACACTATTCAGAGGTTCAATGTGCCTTACTGAATCCAAATTGAAAGGGTTGTATTATTTGGTTAACCTCGTCGATCGCCAGTATGCTCTTAACAGGCATCTCACAAAAAACTTCACAATAATTGGCAGCAGACTGATTGAACTAACGATTTGGACGATTTTCCCAACGTTTTATGGGTAGTACTCAAGTTTCAATGCAGCGTTAAAAAGAAATACCAAACATAGCACCGCTTTGATTTGTAGTTCTTGCAGAGTCATGGTATCAAGACCATCTTCTCTTGCGACCTTTCCATTTTGCAGCACTTTGATATGAGACAGCATCTTCTCGATAGTGTTGGGATTGACTGGTAGGGCCAGCTTTGAACTCGTATTTTGTGACTACCGGATGTGAAGTTGGGATCTGAGTTTCGGAAAAAGCGTCCGCCCGCTCTTGGGGAGATCTAAGCCAGATCCCACCTTTTTTGCGAATTGGGAACTTTGGTGGAGTTTGTCTTTTATATTGCTTTGTAAGAGACCAAAGGGAATAGCTCAGAACAGGTCAGTATTCGATTTTTTTGTCTGATAAGCAGTCTTTTGACCCTATTGGATACTCTTCGGTACACTCTATCCACAACAGGTTTGTGCGTGCGATAATACTCTCTTCTGAGTCTCCTCTGAATTAGAAGAAGCATTTCCGTGGCTGCGTAAAACCCCGCTTATGGTCTGGAAAACTGGGGCAAGTTTTCATGGGATGCATTGAGGGCAGTCTGTTGCACTTTATTGAGAAAAAGTGCATCCTCTTAGTCTTCAGGCCATATAATTTCGATGTTCAAGTCTAGGTTCAGTTCTTTGTCAGGGTTCGTACCAGGCGACAGCCTTCGTATTTTTGATGCACTGGATTGCGACGAGCTTGATAGTTCGACAACGATGGGCAGATGATCGCATGAGAGTTGGTACTCTATCCTGATGTTCCATGATGAATCCATCGGCTCTTAACTCTTTGTAAACAAAAAAGTCTATGGCGCTTGGTATGTGCTGTGGGTAGCTTGGCTAGTGGCTAGGATTTGAGCGGAGGAGATGGCTGAAGCTTGCTACAATCTCGTCCCTCTCGTGTCCGCTCTCTAGATCCCCCAGAACAGATGATTGGTGTTGAAGTCTACTCCGATTAAAAACTTTCCTTTAAGGCTGTTAAACAGGTGACTAAAGTCAAAGTCCGCTGTAGATCAGTTCTGCTGATAATTCACGAATTCTCGCTTGAGCCTACTTGCTGTTGGTCATGTCTAGTGCCCTAGGGGGGTTGACAGTCTGTAGCACAATGCGGACTGAGTCAGCGTATGAAAACTCATCTCGACTCCTAGCTTCTTTTTTTAGCTGTGTACACGCGTCAGCCCTTGTATCTAGCAGCATGCTTGCCGCCGCAAGTGGCAAAGCGAAGTTTCTCCTTTGCAGTCTCTGTGAAGTAGAAGTTGACTGATTTTCGGCACGTAAGGTCTGAGTCAATAATTTGTAGTATTTTTTGTAAGCCCGAAGCTGTGGCATTGAAAACACTGAGTGGCCTCATGGGGTTTTTTTTGGAGTCTCTACTAAAACACTTAGCCGAACTATGTGCTGAATTTTTAGCACATTCTTCTTGTTAAGTGCTTGGATCTGATCGACATAAAAGAAGTTGTTAGTCATCAAATTTTCTATCATTTTACTCAACGAAATTCAATTAATTTGTGGTTAGGCGAGACTCATATAGAAAAGCACCACAAAATCACACAAAAACAAGAGCAAAACAATAATCTCTTATTTAACATATCTTAAAACATTTTTTCCATGGTTTATTTATATTCTTCACACGTAGAGGGAATAGTTGCATAATCTTGTCTCGTTGTTTGTAACGCAGTTGAGAGACGTGTTAAGTGCTGAAGCTCAACATAAGTGTTTTGCGTGCCACGCACACTTGACTGTATTCTTCCCATAAAAACTAATTAAAGCAATTAAATTAAAGCAATTATATTTAAGCAATAAAATAAAAATGCCTTATTTTTTTTTTATATATACATGCAATAGCGAACCCAATTAGGTTCCGAGGATGGCAATAAATTCTGCTCAGGCAGCCAAAAAATGCATCTATTGTAACAAGTAACGTCTGGAGAGTACACAACATGTGGTACAACTTTCCATGTTGGAGTTTTAAAGTTGGTTTTCTTTTTAAGATATTTAATTTTTCTGTGTTTTTTGAACTGCGACACTTGTTTCATCAACTCAAACGCATCTGTTGAGTTTGCTAACAATCTCCTGTTATGGTTTTACTTGGATTAACCACTCATCCTTCTGATTCATGAATATTTACCTTCGCTTTTGGTGGTTGGTTGGGCTTAACGGATGACTTTTTGCGTTTGGCATTGTAGTATTTAAATCACTTTTCATCTTAAACACAATTCTCTGTAAAAAAAACCCCTTTTTGTCATTCAATCCGCTATTAATAGGTGATAAATCGCGTCTGCATTTCTCACGGCTTTAATTCGTACGTCATACAATATTATCTCCTTTTGAATTTTACTTAATGCTTTCAAATGCTTCGCAACGGTAGTTCGATTAACTTCCAATGATTTAACAATTCTTGATAGATTGGACATGTATCTTCACTAAGTAATGCCTCCCTTTCTTCATCCTAAAACTTTTTCGACTGGCCTGTACTTTCTAGTCATCAGTGTTAAAATCACAAACTTCTATAAGCACAAAACGATGAGGCCGATTAGTATTGTTTGAGTAATAAATATAATGATGAGGAGTGGTTGATTAATGTCTAATGTAACCATTCGACGAGCATGATCTAAAATTTTTGACCAGCACTTACTGCTACTTCCAATTTGGACAAAAGGCCGTGAACTATTATTTTTAATTCCTTAATATTTTAAATCTTATTTTACAAAGGGACTTAAAGCATCGCTCCTAGTTGGAGCTTATGGCCAAACCAAATGCCCTCCAACAACTTCTATCCACTTGTAAGGCTCTTAATTCATTCCATGTTGCCCAGGATGCGATTTCAGACTGCACCGTGCGAACCCCTTTTTGCCTTGAACGGTATCTGGAGGAAATAGAATTGCTTAGAGGCACAGCTGAGTCAATGAAGCATCCCCATCTGCTGTAGTAATTGGTTTCGCGCTCGTTTTTTTTCAATTAGGTATATCTCGTTTAGTATTTGTCGTATGAGGGCATAATTTTCAATCCGCAAATCCGCAAAAAGTAGTAGATGACCTCCACTTGACCGTTTCACAATGGTACGTAGTGTGTTTATGTGGTCTATACAAGACCGGTTTGATCGGAACCCATTCTGTTCTCGCCGTAGAAGCGTTATACCGCGCCATATTGAATGAGATCGCCCTTTTAACTTTCCAGTCAATTGCAATATGATATCCAGGCTCACGAATAATGGGGTGCAGGGCGTGTGAGTTGGCGTCGGCGCTGTATTTAAGTAGTGCAGCTGGTAAACCTAGTCTAGTCCAGCAGCTGGATTATTTCGTCCTCAGTAGTCGGATCGGTGGAGAAGCTTCTGCTATGGTTTCGACGCAGCTCGGTGTAAGAAATAACTGGAGTCTCTGACAAAGTGTCAGTAACTTCGAAGTACTCCTTCCCATTTGCTAAATAATCTTCGACTGAGGGTTGACTGGACCCGCCACTACCCTTTTTGGGTGGAATATTTGGCTTAACGTTTCCTAGATTCTACACAGCTGTTTAGGCTTCGAATAAGTTATTGCAGTTGGTTGACTGATTTGCACTAACATTTAGTTGAGCTTTCATTGACCTGAGCTCCTCAATCAAAGTCCTAATGAAGCCATAGACTGCTTCTAAAGGGCTGCAAGCCAACTGTTTTCTCCACAGCTTGAAAACTATTTGTATTTGCTTTCAAGTTGGTGTAAAAATGCGATGAGCGAGGGCAGAGGAGAGTTCTTTCTAGTACCGTTGGATATTTGCATGGCAGGTATTTTTAGGCCGTCTAGATTGAAGTTCTGTTATCTTTGCTGTTGTCTTTTGATTCCTTTGGACGTACAGGTAGACATCCTTGTTTGTAATCACTCCACACATAGGTTGTGGAAACGCCTGCTAATCAGCACATGGTCAATCAGATTTCTAGAGCGTCCATCTACAGCCAATGAAAATTTGGTAGGTGGCGCAAATATCGAGTAGACGCTCTTCGTTGTTGTTCCTTGCGGACGCCAGCTCCTGCCAACCCATGATCCTCCCGACGTTAGTGTTCTTAATGCCGTTATTTGCATTGAAGTTTCCTAGTGCAACAATTATATCACCACTAGGAACAGAATTGAATCGATCTGTTTGTAAAACTCAACTTTGGATACATTTGAATCTAGTTCAGTAGCTACATAGCACTGGACAATGTTTTTATTGCGGAACGTGCTTTTAAATCGAACTGATATTATTCGAGATATTATAAGAGAAAGGCTTGAACTCTATTAACGCATGTTTCAAGCTTTGAGTCTTTGAGTGAAAGAAGCATCTGGTTTCTGAGAGTCCGAGAAGAATCGGACAGAGACCGTACATTCAATGTTCCTATTCGACTCAATTGTTTATAGCGAAATGTCATCATCGTTGAATAGAAAAATATAAATGTTCGGTTACAACATTAAAAGGCTTAGTTGGATCAACAAATATTTTCTCTGAACCTATTTAAAATAGCAACAAATCTCTTGGCTGATTCTTTTTTGGTAAATCTTGGCAATATAGCACGGTTTTCGCGATATGTTTTATTAAAAAAAAAAATACATTTTTGTTAGTTTTGGATTTGGCTCGTATAAATGGAATCATGATAGGTCGCGCCAACATAACTTCAGAAGGTAATTGAATTTCCTATTAGTTTTATTAAATAGATAGTTTCGGCCTACCATTGCGGTTTATTTTATCTTCAGGAATTGACTAAGGACGGACTGAAAAGTTTAAAGAAAATAATTATAGTTTAAGGTTCTACCAGGATACACATTTTTCCGTTGTACGTAAATAATAAACTAACAAACAGTCTATACAGTCGTTTTCTCTAATCCATTTACGAGTATTCAATCTAGCATTAAGTGTACATACTTCAGCTGTAACAAAAGAAGAGACTAACCTCTGAACCACTGAATTATCTTCTAATGTCGATTTGCCATGTATGTCATATTTGCACATCTTACAGGGTATAAAGGAACAACTCAATGCAAAAAGAAAGAAAAAGCAAAAACAAAATGAAAAAGTGGCAGCCGCCGACGTGGCTGACATAACCACAATCACATCACAGTCAGACGAACAGCAAAAGCGACTTCAAAGGCGAAGCCGCATCAGCGCCTAGAGTGCAAAATTTGTTGCAAATGCCGTCAAAACGCTGAACGACAAATGAAGGAGTGTGTGCAGGCGCAGGACGAGAATGGTGTACAATTCGCTCTAGGCAACCAGAGTGGGCTATATATGTTACTATATGAAGGATGTAGGATGTAGGATGTGTGTGGGAAAGCAATGCAAGAAAATCAGCTAACAACACATCTTTGCAATAAGGCACAGCCACATCCAGAATGCGGAGCGCTTTCTTGTTATTTCTTTTTTTCTTTTCTTTTGCTGATTTTTATTTGTTTGTCTCCTAAAGTAAAACAAAATTTCAGCAGCTGAAAATAGTAATATTTAAATTAAATTTTTGTACATTTTTTGCTTAAAAGTTGGCAAAACAGCGTAGGTATGTAATATTGTCCGTAGGTGGTGTCACAGATTCAATAAGCTAAAAACTCGCAGATTCTCAATCAGTCGATGAAAGCATTGTTACGAATTGTTACAAAGCCTATCGTGGCTATGACATCTGTTATATCTACTTCGAATTGGTGTGAATTGTTGTATACAATGTACCCAAAGGATATATGTAGGCATATGTTTGTGGCCATGTATATAATAGGCAGTTAGTAGCCTTGTTTGCAGTTTTAAGTTGGCTCTCAAAGTGTGTTTTGACATTTTTTCGGTTAAATTTTAAAGGGTTATGCATTAAAAGAACCATTTTTTTTTGTATATATTTAAAGCCTCTTTTTCGCGTATACTGAATTTCTACAATTCAATTTTGGTGGCTGTTCTGGTACGCTTCCATTTTTCATTCTCCTACCAATTCTAATTACTGAAACATCAAATGTGACTGCTTTGAGTTTGACAAATGATGAAGGCTTGCAAATATAAAAGAGGACGCCTATACATGCGCTGTTACAAATTTATTTACAATGCTAACTTGGCATGTCATGAAAAAAAAAAAATTGATGATAGATGGATAACAGATAAAAGTTCTCTGTACAGAAGCATTAATTTTTTTTTTTTAAATATTTTTAATTTTTTAATTTTAATTTATAAAAATCTTTCAAGTTGGCAACTCTATTCGTTTTTGTTTTACTGGAAATTCCTTGATTGTTTTGTTCATCATTTCTAATTTGTTGTCTCAAGCTGGCAGCCGTTTGCGTTTATGTTTAGGGAATCCCTCGAATATATTGTTGGTCAAACCTAGATTATTCATAAAATAACTAAACTAAATAATTACTGACGCAATAGCAAAGGGTATGTTCAGATGATAAGAACTCAAAGCGCGTTTACAACTACATGTATTGGGATTAATTCGTTTTTCTGATAGTTTGTGGATTCATTTCCAAAATAATTTCTCCGGTTTGGTGGCCAAGAACGAATCGAGCCAATTTTTGATACCATTTTCTGAAGTGAAGCGTATTCCGGTGAGGGCATTTTGCATTGATCTAAACTAGTAGTAATCAGAAGGGGCCATATCTGTGCTATAAGGCGGATGAGATAGAACTTACCACCCACTGTTTCCAAATAGTTTTTAACCGGTCCTGCAACATGTGGCTGAGCGTTGTCATGATGAAAAATTATCTTTAAACGAATCAATTTTGTTCAATAGAGATCCCCTTTGCTCGTCTGATTCGATTTCTAGAGCTTATAATACAACACACCTATGTGATCCCATCAAATATAGAGCATTACTTTGGCGCCATGGATAGTCGGTTTTGCCGTGAATAGTGATGGTTGACCGGGCCTTACATACGAGTTCTTGCGCTTGGGGTTATCGTTATGAATCCATTTGTCATCACCAGTAACAATCCGATGCAAAAATGACTTCACTTACGATATGCAGAATCGGCGTTCAACGTCTCTAAGTTTCAATTCTCTCGGCACACAATTTTCAAGCTTTTGGATGAATCCCAATGCTTTCAAACGTCTGGAAATGGTGGCTGGGATAACTCCCAAAGCTGTTGCAAGTTCTTTTTGCATTTGGCACACATCTTTTTGGCTGTCCAGGTCTTTATTCGTCTTCTAAGTCGAAATTGCCTTTGCTTTTAAACCGTGCAAGCCATTTTGTTCGTTCTGCTAGAGAGTTTCCACTAAATTACGATGACTTTCGGTATAGCAACGCCCCCTCTTAGAAGACCGCACGAATAAATGCATACGCCCAATATTTCATTACAGCTTTTGGATCTCATCGGATCAAAGAGAAAAGTTTTTTTCAAATCCTTTAAACTTTAAAAAATTAAAATAACGGAAAAATTCATATATTTCCACTATTAACGTGACCTAGAGCCAACTTGGAGAACGTAGTGGTATTATGGCTCCATTTTTTATTTTACTTTAAATTTTTTTTTTTTTTTTTTGTTTTTTCTTTAAGTTTTTGTAAATGATTTTAAGTTCGAACGAGTCGCTTTTGGTAGTATTAAGTCTGTATAATAACCTTTGTATCAGACTTTGCCTATTTGCTCAGCGGAGGATTAAACACTTGATTTGCGTCGACCACAGAAGCGTCGCAAGAAGGCAGCTAAGAAGGGTGTTGCTGTTGCTGCTAATGAAATAGTTTCCGCTCAAGTAAAGGAGGTGCCAAAGGTGAAGCGGATTATACTGCCGATGTGAGCAAAAAGAAGGTGCCGAAGGTGAATATGCTGCTTCTGCCGGTGATGAAGCTTCTGCACACCAAAAAGTGTGATGCTGACGCTATTATTGTTAATGAAGACAGCTCAGAAGCAACAACTACTGACTGTCACATATTCTGGCCCTACTCAACTCAACTCAGCGATAGCGTATAAATATGTAGTTATAAGATAGCATGTACATTTATGAATAATAAAGAGGGAGCCGCTCGCTACAGCGGAGGAGAGTTCTATTACAAACACCAACGATTGAAGTCTTATTGTTAAGCGCTAGAATTCCGTGCAGTGCACAGTGTATATAAGAGATTATAAATCTATTTGCTAAAACTGAAGTAGAAACTTTTCGGTTTTCAAAACGTCTTGAATCCTTGTTGAAACATTAATTGCATTGTTCAAATCCTTTTATTATCTTTGCCCTTTGTACCAATGACTGCAACTTCTTTAGATCTAGCAATATTTCTTGCAAGTGATTAAATGCGCGGACGAATCCGGCTGTTCCCGCTTGAGGAGTGTATTGAAATCTGTCATTCCGGAAACTTTACTGCCTTCACCCTGCCCAATCTTTCAAACCCCAAGCACGGCCGTGGAACCTAGTCAGTTAGACAAATGATCATGCAATTTTGCATCACTTCTTGTGAGCCTGTACGTTGCTCTGTCGCCTCCTCTAGAAGGCTTTAAGCCGATGCCTTGCGATTTCTTTTGGCCCACAAAAGTGTGCAAATGTATAGTTGACTCTTCATTTTGTCGCCGGTTAATTTCTTCATCCAAGTAATACTTTTCTTTGACTGTCAACGGAATTAACTCCCTCGTTGCATCATTAAAATTGTCTTTGTTTAATAAAGTTCTCTCTATTTGCATCGATTGCATTATGTTCTTTTCGGATTGCTTACACATCAGCTGAAATTCTTGCACTTCGAGTAATTTATTCAAGCAATTTGTACAGATTACCTGTGTGTGGCAGTCTATCTGAGCAGCTAATTGCTGCCTCCAGCATCGTTGATGTAAATATTTCGAGTATGCTCATGGCGGCAATCGATTCTGAATGATAAACATCAACATCAAGGATTGAACTTTTAGCGAATGATTATTCATGGTGCAACGTGTGCAGAAACAACATGTAAAACTGAAATTGAGATAGGACATATTCTTATCATGCATTCTTGTTAATGGAACAAGCCTTTTTTTTTTAAATTAACTAAAAATATTAATTTAAGAGAGTTTAAAAACCTCAGTA
This sequence comes from Leucophenga maculata, assembly GCA_035044805.1. Classification (NCBI taxonomy): domain Eukaryota; kingdom Metazoa; phylum Arthropoda; class Insecta; order Diptera; family Drosophilidae; genus Leucophenga; species Leucophenga maculata. The sequence continues at coordinate 72,023 of JAWNNP010000304.1, read as the reverse complement.
GTATTCGCATTTCCACAGTTTTTCTATTTAAGCATCATTTTAATCATATTTTTCTATACCTAATTGCTGAGAACCAAAAACTCTGAGAACCAAATTAAATGACCTGATGCTGGCTTTATACAAGAGTGCCTTGTTTTATTACGGTTAGGAATCCGATAGCTTATAAACGTTTATTTCCATTAAAAACTACAAACCATGAAACAATTCCAATAAAAATTGTGTAATGTATCCTGTGTCCAAAGGTACAGCATAACAGGTAAAAAAAAACGCAATATAACCCATAAATTAAACTTTAAGGGGCTTACTACCCCTTGATCTTGATCAGAATCCAAAGTGGAGTCGATATAGCCATGACCAAATGTCCAAATTCTATGACCAAATTTTATGAATCGCTTCTGTGAAGATAGATCTAAAAAAAATCGTTAAAATCAACGCTATTTGTTGCCAAAAGGACATTTTGATTGTCCTTGAAAGACCTGTATTTTTGTTTAAGATTCATAAAATTGGTCTTGCAAGGACGAAAATTATGTTTTAAGGACAATTGGTCCTTTGATTCTATAGAATTTTGAAAAGACCTGGTTCTAAAAAACGTGTTTATACAAATTTTGTCAGGATCGAACTAAAAACACTAAAAATATTGTAATTAAATAAAATTACAAAATAATAAATTTTCAAATGAAAAAGCGCGGACCAGGAATTGATTTTAGAACAATGGTTGGTCAAAAAAATCTTAGAATTGACCGTAGATAATAAAAGTTGGATACAATTTTTAAATTTTTTTGGGCCCATACAAATCGATGCTCCCTAATATATACTCTGGTTGCACCGAAGACTTAATATCATTAGGTTGAACTTCAGCTATAATGCACAGCCATCTCCATTTGTATCTGAAGCCGCCAGATCGATTAGCTGATATAAAGGGATTCTGTGAAAGAGAGTTTGTATGAGGCGGGCATCCATAAGATGACAGCCTATCGGCTTTTAAGCTGATATTGATTTAAATAAAGAAGCTTTAGTCAGTGAGTTTGTATGCAGACTAACCCATAAACTAGGAGTGGCATAAACCTACTTAAATGGCCTTCAATAGTCTATCGGTTTAAACCGAAAATTCTGTGGTCTTGCGGGCGCTGGCGCCAGTTGATATGAATGCCAACTACGCTGAGATCTCTCCATACCTGGTCATTGCAACGCGTGCCCGGTCGTCCTCTATTTCGTCGTCCACTAATCAAGTTTGGAGCCACCATGTAAACCATGAGAGCTGGAGCATTTTCATCCTTTCGAATGAGTCAACCAACCCAGTGCAGCCGATAAAATTTTATGTGCTGGACTATGTTAACCTCATCGAATCGCATAGAGGCTGACGTTGTTGCTGCTGGTTATCTCGAATCCAAGATAGACGAAGTTTTCTGCAACAATGAAGTTGAAATTCTCCTTCGTCACTGACCTTCCAAGACGCGATAACGGCGTGCGGGAAGAAATCAAGTATTTCATCTTATCCTCATTCACCGCTAGACCCATGAGCGGAGACTATTTTTCAATCTTTGAGAATGCCGTGCTGACACGCCGTTCCTGGTGGTGAGTTTCTTTGTTGAACTCACGGGTCTTTTCCAAGATTTGGCGTAATGTGAATATTTGTTCATTGGTCGACCATTTTGATCAGAAGCCAAACTGATATTGTCCTATCAATGAATCCGTATATGGCTTCAGCGTATTACATAATACGCGCGACAGAATCTTATATCTTGAATAAAAGTTGAGTAGGTTAGAAAAATGATTCCTCTATAATATCAGTGATTCCTGTTCATCCGTAACCGAAATCCATTACCATCTTTACAGAAAGTTACTCCGGGCTTAAAACAGTCAGTCAGGCGCTTGACCTTCTGACAAAACTTTCAAGCTTTGTTTCTGTCACATAACATATCAACATTCTCAACCTCACGCCTTTCTCGCTCCTTGCGTTTCTCCCGATTGCAGAGTTCGCTGATAGGAAGCGTTCTTCTCTGCAGTAGCATTGCGACACTCCTCGTAATACCAAGAATTCTTCACAGGTTTTGTGTTACCAATGACATCCTTGGCCACACTATCCAAGGAGAGGGTGAAATGTTTCCACTGCTACATATATCTTGAGAAGACGGAGTGCTTTCCCGAAGCAGTCGGCAGAGTGTGTTTGAGAAGGCTGCGGCGGTCTGTTCTGATTGCAGCTTGCCGACGTCTAGCTTTCGTTGCATGTTAGAACGTGCGGCATGCACTACGCTGAGCCTAGTGCGTACCTTTGCTGCGACAAGATAGTGGTCCGAGTCAATGTTGGGACCACGTAATCAAAACATGATCAATTTAGTTGCGTGTACTTTGATCCGGACTCAGCTAGTGTTGAAATTTGGTACTACTATGTACCATGTTCCTAAACATTCCTTCCTTCTAAAGCACGATTTTTACATCGTTTTTCCAAACCCAAAGTTTAATTTTTAAAATGAATCAAAATGAGGAAACTTAAAAAATCTGTAGCAGTAATAAAAAACTCATGTATACACCTCACATATATTCTTTAGTGAAGGCAAAATGTGTTATGTTATTTAAGACACGAAACAAAATATATAAAAAGTGTTGTTGAACATTTCATAAATTTTACATATATACTTGTACATTCAACCCTACCCAATTATCAAAGTTTTGCACAAATATGTAAACCGGAAAACTCTTCATTTTCGGGAGATTTAAATTTCAAAATTTTAATTTCGTGTAATTAATTGAGCTCACTTCACAGCACGCTAACTATTGATAAATTATGCTGGCTGTGTATCGTGGAAGTTATGTAACAAATCTGATTACATTTTAAAATGTGTTTTTGAAAGAAAAATCTCATTTTTGAATTTGATGCCGAAAGTTCTGCAATGTGCGCGCGTATTAAAAATAAAAAGCCATATTTCACAATCCGGCCATAAATCATTGCAGCATTTTAGGCTGCGCGAAAAAAACGAACGACAGAAGAATAAGCTTTATACAGCCGGAGTGGAGTGGCTTACAATTTTATGCGGTAATTAACATTTAAAATTTATTTTATTTCATTTATGTGCTTAACACTTAAAAAAGGTCAAAGGGCTGGCAACGCGTTCTACCCTTCCTTAATAAAACGGACAACGGTCATTGCTCATGAAATTAGTGGCAATGTGATTGCTTAAATGCACCGCACACACACACACACCTTTAATGACTCTTAATGAGTTGCTGTACTGATGACAAATTACAATTTAAATATACACTTGAACGAACTACACATTTTTTTCTTTTTGTTTTTTTGCTTGTTAAGCAATTTTATTCAAGAGGTGAGTACTAACAAATGCGAAAGCGCAGAAAGCATATCAAAATGATTGATTGAGCTTTAAGTTTGTGGAAGAAAGTATGCTGTGGCACTGAATCTTTAATGCCCTACAGAAGATATTTGATTAAATTGAATATTTAAAAATTTTTAAACAAAAAAATGTGTTTGAAATGTAATAATACAATCGAAATAAGGCACATCCACCTTATATGCTTACCTGCGTTCATGTTCCATTGATTACCAAAATTAATAATAAAACTTCATCGGTTGAATCTTGTTAATTAAATAATTGCTACTTGCTCTACTTATACATATGTTCAGAAACCTTTCACTTTCTCCTAACGCATTCACTTTCTTCCAACGCTCTCACTTAATACTAAAGCTTGAAATTTTCCTTTTCAAAAACCTTTCACTTTTTCGTGACCTTTTTTGGGTATCTTCGTTAAATAGTTGTAACATTGGAAAATATTGCTTTAAGTATCACCTTTTCGTGACATATTCCGTGATTGTTTCTCTTTTGCAAAAAAAAAAAATTATGTAGGGATCTTGAAATAATAATAATGATTTTTTTTTAGAAAATTACAGATTTATTGTTCAGAAATGGTTACAAATATTTTATTCTAAGTAGTGTCCTTCGTTAACCATAATTTTTTCTTATCTTTCTGGCAATTTTTGGATACAATTCGATTCGTTTTTTGAGACTATACTATTTCGACTCATTGCCGAACAGGCCATATGTCATCGACCCGAACAAGTAGTATTCTGAAGAAGCAATGTCTGGAGAATAAGGCGGTTAGGGTAAGTCTTAACAATTCAGGGTTTCCAAGTAGATTTCGATCGTCGTCGGTTTCGGTCGTGCTGCAAATCAGTTTGTCGTACCTTAATTCAAATTTCGGCCGTTTTTTGCTTTAGTGCGCGGCTCCAACGTATGAGTCTTGATAGCATTCACCCGTGAGCGCTTAATTCAGTTTGAGCAGCTCATAATAAATCACGCCACGTTGGTCCCACTAAATACAGAACATAAACTTCATGCCATGAATATTCAGTTATTCGAATGCTGTTGATAGCTGGCCAGGCAAAACCAATCACTTTTTCTGCTTGGGGTTGTCGTATTGGAACAAATTTTCATCGCCAGTCACAATGCGACGCAAGAAAACCATTCCTTTTTTGGCATTCATGAGGCTGTTCACAAGCTAAAAATCAGCTTTCGACGTTGCGCGTCTTCAACTCCTATGGCATTTTAGCGGATTCAATCCGTCCCAATGATTCTTTCTAGTCTTGAAGCATTTGGAATATGTCCACATAGAGCAATGATTTTATTTTTTCGTCTTCTAAGTTTTTGGGTTGTCCCGGAGTTCAAAATCACAAATTTTAAAGTGACTAAACGACCTCCGACAAGATTGCTAAGATAGAGCACGATCGCCGTGAACTTGCACTAAGATTCAATGACCCAATTTTTAGTATTTTTGCTAATGTTTCAACCAAATGATACAAGCTCCCAAAGAATCTCATTCATAATAGGCTCATTCACAATAGACTCTCATTCACAATATTGGTTCATATACTAGTAGCGGCTTCTTTTGTACAATGTTCATTTTAAGGTTTTTTCGGGAGCTTGGAACGCGCGCCACCAGTTCGATGATACACGCAATGCCTGTAATAGGGAAAATGTTTTTTTTTTTGTGTTCAGCCCCGTTTCTCATTAGCTCGAATCACGTACCGCGGATCTCTACTGTTACAGCCTTATTAATCGTGCCACTAATACTAAACACCGGAGCAGCCATAAATGTGTCTCTATCGAAGTTTCTCAACTCCATTTAAGCATTTGGTAGCGCAGATCACCAACTATCAGCTTTGTCCCGTAGACAAAGTGGCAATGATGACATCTATAGGCTCATACCTCAGCTACACTCCTTGCCACCAGGGCAAAGTCTAATTGCGCTCACTCCATTCAGTTGACAACATCAATTAGCGTCAAGCCTCTACTTACCTTTGCCAGAAGTTGCAGCTTCAATGAGCAACACATGCTGGCGACAGCACCGACGCAAAGATGTACACTATTTTGCCATTGAGAGGGCAACAAAAGCGTGAAGCGACAAACCTTTTGTCAAGCAGCGCTACAGAGCCATTATCGAAGTCTTTAGTCGTTCAAATACTGAGCAAGCTTAAGTATTTAAGGATCATCTTGAAGTAAGCTTTGAACCGCAGATGTGTCATCCTTACGTCACCGCTGCATATGAAACTGTCTTCCTTACAATTCACTTCGAAGAAAACTGCTGCCGCCATAAAACAGTAAAAACTCCACAGAGCTTGGGAGGCTTTAGTTTATAATCATCAAGCAGTGACATTTATTTTCAAAGCCATATTGAGGGTGCATTACATTCCATAGATGTGAAAGCAAACAGTCGTGGCAAGCCGCAACAGGACCCTGTGTTAAAGACTAATTACAGGCATAATTGTGCGCATCATCGATTCCTGGACTTTACAGAGTCATAAACCATGCTCTGGAGGGGTTTGAGCAGTTCAATGGTATTTATGTGTATATTGGCTCTAGCCTTTCATCGGGTTTGTCACCGCTGATTTCTCATCTTATGAATACGGCAATAAATTTAACCTTTCTTTCAAAAGTCAAGTATGTGCTAGTAACCATGCTAGTAACCAAGGGTTACTCTATTGGGATTCGAGTCTGAGGTTAGCTACCATCAATGCCCTCGCATTCTTGGTTTTCGCAAGTTCTGCTGCCGAAGACCCTAGTTGCATGCTTAGCAAATTTTTAGAATGAAACAAATGACGGGATGCATTCGTCAAGTACGAAACTTTGTACTTTATAGGGAACTGCGACTGAAGTAGATTATTTTTCTGCTTCAATTTAAAGAAACTGCTTCGAATTCTTGCAAATATTAGTTCCCAGGCTCTTATGGACGATACGCAATCTCAAAAAAATGTTTATCAATTAATTGGGTGTTACTCAGTAATTTCTATACGCTCAAGTTCCATGGGAATGGGTGCCTTATGAATTGAACGATGGGCAGATGATGCTTTTCAGAAAAAAACTGAAGATCTTTTCTGCTTCGCATTTTAACTAATGTCAAAAAATGAAGGCATTTTAAGAATTCTAAACAGGAAAACTTGAGTTTTACTCCCAGCCAACCTACAACAACGTACGCAAGACCAAATCGCTTCAGACGTATGACGATGTTCTGCATTTGGTGGGGTCAGCAGGGTATCATCTTCTATGAATTGAAAACTGGTAATAGTGGCAATATCCAACGCAACCTCCAACAACTTTAACAAATTTTAACAAAGATGTGATAATCTGATTTCACACACGTCATGATTATTCCAAAAATACTAGGAGGCACTCCACTGGTGAATTTGAATTTCGGAATATTTAATACCATCTACAATAAAATGATTATATTTCCTATAATAAATATCTCTAATTGTTAAAAGGCTTTGTACTTTGTTTGGGAACGCGATATATTATATTTATTAATAGTTTATTTTGCACATCTTTGCTATTTATTTTAGCTGATAAATATTTGCACCTCATTTAACAGTCGCAATTTTTGGCACCATTCATGAAATTGTAAACACCGCAAAAACAGCGATTTGCCTTATACGAGATTTGGAGAATTTCATGAAATTTGACGTATTTTTCGTAATTCATTTTTCGGTTCTTGTGCAAGAAAACATTGATGCTGTGCGCGAACTGATAAAGCAAGTTCGTCACCGGCAGATTAAAGCATCTTTGCGCATTAGTATGATAAGCAGTAATAAGATATTCTATGATCATTTAGCCGTGAAAAGATTTATTTGCTCGCATAATCTGAGAAACGCTAATAAAACGGCACGTGTCGATTGGTGCAAGTAAATGTTTGAAAAATATGATCAAAGTACATAAAACGTTTACTTCGATAGAAATATGCATATGAACCCGAAAAAATACAGCAATCAACTGCAGGGGTCCTCCCAGATATGCCAAGTTAAACCAAAGTTGTTGGCGAAGAAAGCATATTGAAGCAAATGGTTGTCTAATTCTTTGGCATTTCGATTAATTCTGAATGGTAGGCAATAATTTGTGAGAGAGAAGAAATTCAAAAAAAATCAAAGATGCGACAAATAAATCTTTATCATGACATTGTAAGCTCTGCAGCGGTTTCGAGGAATTTTCGGCCAAATTTGAACGTCCAAAATTTTGAAACTAGTCGGACTGAGTCGGACTATAAAAAAATTATTCGAAAATTGGTTTAAACGCATGTAAAATTGTTTTGATCTTCTTGGAGAATATTTTGAAAAACAATAAAATCGATTTTGCTCATAATTAATTGTTTTTGCATTATTAGACCAGAAATTTAAATAGAGTCCCCCTATGTTTTGAACATAATTAAATGTTCAATGATTTCTTCTGTAAATGTTGACCGCTGGTTCGAAGATGGAAAAATAATTTTATTAATGTTGCAAAAGTCCTCTTCCATAAGAAGTTTCACTGCTGTTCTGCAACCCTTCCACACTTATGCACTTATTTTTTTTGTTTATTTGATAGTAGGCACTGTGACCTTTGCAAGTCTATTGTGCCCCGACCGTAGTATCTACTTAGACAAGATTCTTGTGCCTGGTTAGAATCAAAGTTAAACCTTCTCTTAAATATGCGCTGCAGTTTCCTCATCTTCTTAGCAGAACCAACAAGTGCTGTCACAGACGGATTCAATTTAAATCATTATTCTTGAGACCATGGCAAATTCTGGATCTTTTATTATTGTTAGGATGTAATAATTGTTTACTCTGTGTTAAGTCTTCACAGTTTTCCCAGAAGAAGTATATGGCTTTGTTGTCTTTCACGTTCTTTAGAATTCTCAGTGTACCGCTCCAATTCCATAGAATAGCTCTGAACCTGTGAAAGGATATGCTGCTGCTCTTCTTGCCGAGTTATCTGCTTACTTGTTTATTTGAATATCCACATAACCTGGTATTCAGTATAGATTTATCTTATTAAATTCTCATAAGTTCTTCAGTTTACCATTACATTCGAGGACCAGTTTAGACTTTATTACATGAAATATTAAGGCGTTAATATCCGCCTAGTTTTCGGTGAATATTGCAATGTTTTGTTTCTTGTAGCCCTTGTAGAATAGGTTGACGTTTAGCCTGAAAGATATAAGTGAATTTCTCTAAGGATTTAAAGTACTTAGTGCGAGGTCCGCTATCCGCTGCGCCAGTTCCTTCAGCTGTTAGGAAGCTAGTTGTAGATTGACACAGGTTTAACATCCTAGTTCAGCACAATATTTTCGCAATTCTCCTCAGTCTTCAAATGAAATTTTTCTTCATACCAGTGTTATCATTAGGGTATAGCATTATAGCATTAGTGTGTGAGCGTCCTTGATTGTTTATGTAGGCCTTTCTACCACTATTATGCAGCCCTATCCTAGCAGTGGCTCACTTCGTATGTTTACTGCTGGATATGAACAAATAAAATGTTTTGCTCTCATCGCTAAGCATATATCTTTAAAAAAAAATTAAATAAAACCAGAAATAATGCTGCAGTCGAGTGTGCTCGGCTTTGAGATACACTATATCCCCATCTAAAATTAATTTATATGAGGAATATGTTCCTATCTCGATCCGTGTAACTTCGTCTTATGTAACTTAGTTAACAGCAAAAACATACATTTTTTTCATAGAAAAGCCCTGAAAGTTGGGGGCTATCAATTTTATTAACCCGATCTGTCCTTAGATAAAATATTTTACAAGGATTATCGTAAAGTAGACCAAATTTGGCGTTTTTATTTAATTTATTCAAAATAAGGATTAACTTTGTAAGTTTCAACTCACTCTTATGGAGGGGAAGTAGGCACACTTATGAAATGTAAAGAATGTATTGGAGATCTAAATATCCAAATTTGATGACTCTATCTAATTATACTAGTCAATAAAAATTCTTTTTTAGTTTACTTCCAATATTATCTAAAATTTGAGTTTACATATACGAACTGGTTACTTATACTAATTTTTTCGATATTTCTAGCAATTGAAATCAGTGATTATATTCCAACTTGTCATCTGATCAACGGCCACATATATTTACTGTTGAAAACGAGCTATACCATCAATATCAAAATGTACCAAAGATCTGGATCAAATGGAAATCGAAAACGAAAATGATCCTGATACGGTATGTAGTCTGCCTGAACCCCAAGAGTTTAATCAAGAAGAATTAAACGATATGCACCCAAAAAAAAATTTTCCTAAAATTTAGGAATCATTACATAAAAATTTTTTTTTTACCTAAAACAGGAATTTAAGGTAAAATTTTGAATTTTATGACCTAAATTTACCTAAAATATTAGGAAACTTTTTCCTTGAAATTCATTTTTAGGCAAAATTTTACCTTAAATTCCTGTTTTAGGTAAAATAAAATTTTTAGGTAATGATTCCTAAATTTTAGGAAAATTTTTTTTTTGGGTGTGGTAAGAGATTTAACTTTATGAATGGGAGTTTGAGAAACATCGGCATCTCGTTTAAAAGACAAACAGTAACTTGGACTAACAGTTACAATTACTATTAATCGAAACCATGAGAAGGATTTGTTACCGTTTTTTTTCTCATTAGAATGATTTTGTTATTTGTAAGAATATCGCAGGACTTTTGCAGAAGACGGGTTTTGGAAGAATATCCCTTTTTATAGATAGCACTAAGAGGCCAAATGACGCTTAAAAGACGCTTAAAATGTGATTTACTACATAAAGGTAAAAAGCTCAGAACTATACCAATCACTCCTTCAACCACAATGAAAGAAGAATATTAATGTCTTTCATTAGTGTTGTAAAAATGTACTACCGTAATATACTTGAGAATGGTAAATTTTCTTTTTTGTCTTTTGGATAGCCGAGTCAAACAATTTCATTTGTCTCAAAAAGTCTGGCTAGTAAGAAAAGAACTGACCATGGGTATAAAAAATTGTATTTATTTTTCTTTAGTCAACAGAGATCGCATTGCATTACCCTCATAACACATCATATTTTGGTTTTCAGGACTAAGAAGAGAAAAATTCAACATTTTTAAATTCTACGAACCGAATTGGAAATCGTTTATTTCTGTAATAAAAAATGTTATTGGAAACAAGTCAGAAGACTGATCTCAATTGGTTGAAAGTATGTTATCTAATAGGTCAGATAACATAATTTGAACCAACGTTTGACTTAAACCCAATTAAAACATGATAAAACAAAGAGTACTAAGTGATAGGAACAGCTGCAAGCCATTTTTAGAAAACACTGAAAATATTCCCTAACATGTTTATAAGACACATACGACTAATTGCGCTTTTATCCCTAGTTTCTGCTGTTTTTTTCATATTCGTGGTTTTTTTTTTATTATTAATTTTATTAAAATGCCTCCAGCAAAAAGATTGGCGGATGAGGAAAAAGAAAATATTATCGCATATAACGGCCAAACCTCCAGACTTATTGTTCTAACCCACTGCGTTATCTAATATTTTTGGAACGAAACTGTAAATTGTGAACCCAAACGCAGTTCTGCTAGAAAGCGAAAGATGTCTGTTCGAGATAGATGAATAATTTTGCAAAAGTGTCTTTCAACCAATTTGCTTTACTTATCAGCATCCCAATATTTCATAGGAGCCAAGGAAATAGATTCAACTTTGCTACCTTGGCATAAGATACTTCGGATTCAATTTACTTGAAATAACTTATATACTTCTTGGAACTTCGTGAATACTTTTTAACACATCTCCTGTTATTTTTTCAGACGAAAAGAAGTTAATTTCGGATGGTCACCAATCGACACTCTTGGAGGGGATTAAGGGAAAAATTCGCTCATATTGTCTAAGCGAAATTATGGTGGAGGATCCGTAATAGTGTGATATGGTTTTTCAAGAACTTCTACTCTGCTACTGCTTACTGCATGCTTCAGAATGAAAAGTTCTGAATATGAGAAGGTGACTATTAGGAGAAACCATACATTTTTATGCGTGACAATGCCTGAAGTCATACTAGACCAGATTAGAACATATTGAAAAGCTTTTTTTGTGGATATTATGGTCTGTCCAGGGTTCTCACCATACCTAAATCTTAAAAATAAGTTGAGGGGCATAAAAGCTTGACGTATGCTCAGAATGAAAAATTCTTAAATACGGGAGTGCCAAAAAAATATGCCAACAAAATTACTCCAAAGAGTGAATAACACATATCATTTAAAAGAGCTTTATCACTGATGCTTGTAAGAAGGTTGATTATCGTTAGAGCTTGCAAATGTTATTGTTTATACATACTTGTATATATATTTGCACAAACTTAATAAGTAATTTAGTAAAACCAATGGAATCAGGGCATTAAAACCTATAAATAGACGATTAGTCTTTGTAGTGGATGTGGCACGACTTTTTCATACTCTCCAGTTTGCAATAAAAATCAGTCTCCGTACATAGTTAACAGAAAGGTTGACACGTCCACCTCGAACATTCAAGTATTAATAGTCAATTAAAAAATGTTTACTACGTCCGCAATGCTTACTTCAATGCTTAACAAACTAACTAACAAACTTAAACTACTCATTTGACACTATTTGTGTAGAGTATATAAAAACATACAAAAATAATAACACTGTGGATATAGTAGCGGAGTGGGTTAGCCAACAGCAATTACCACAACTACAGAGAGCAGACTTCCCAAAAGAGAAGACTAGATACAAAACGCGATCGTCGGCGTCTTCTGTCGACTTCTGTCACAGTCGCTTTCAGTTGTGTGCCAGAGCTCAAGCGAATAAGACAAGCGCGGCGGCAAGCGGAAAAGCGAGCGAACAAGCGGAACGGAACGGAACGGCGTGAAAAATTACGAAAATCGGTGAGCAGTGTAATTCGGCGTTGCCGGCAGCAGGTTGAACTCCCCCCCCCCCCCCCCACCAATGCTAAAAAAGAAAAACAAAAGAAAACAAAAACCAAAAACGTGTTGAAAGTGCGTTAAAGCGTTGAGGTAGCAAAACTGACAAGCGGAGATACATTTTGAAAATGTTTTTGTTCACTGAAAATAATGGCATAATTTTTTTTTTTTTTCGCAAGTCTTTCTTTATTATTTCGAATCAATATAAATTAATTTCTAACAAGCACAATTATAGAATAGCAAAATCATCAACAAATGAATTCAACATCGTCATCGACAGCAGACAGCCAACCCCGAGTGTACTTATATCAATTCACATTTATTTCAAAAAAGTAAAAAATAAAATAATTCTATTAGACAAAAACGTGCCCGGGCAATGAAAATAGCGTCAATAGCACCAATTAGAAAGCATCAAAAAATTGATTGAAAACAATGATACACGAAACAGCAAAAAATAATAAAATAGTGGCTTATGCAAGTCAATGAATACAATGAATACAATGAATATAATGAATATAATGAATGTAATGAATATAATAACATGTAGCGCTAATTAGGTGTTTGATTGTGAGGCGTTGCCTTTAAGCGTACTTGTTGAAAACGACTTTAGAAAATGTATCTACTACTTCGCATAAGTAGCGCAGTGTATCTCAGTGTTACGCTCTAAAAAAACTTGACATATTTTTGCAAAGATTTCCGCAAGCGTTTGATTTGGTTGTTGTTGTTTTTTTTTTCTTTTGAGCTAAATAAAATCAGCTGTGTGCGCTTTAAAAAAAAACCAATAAAAATTGTTTAAAAAAAATTTCAGTGTTGCCGAATTTTTAATGCACTTCGCATGTGACATAATATTCACTGACATATAAAAGATACAAATGTAGATGTATATTACACATCAATACCAATAGAGAATGCCATATAGGTCCAGATAGGATAGTTTGTTGTTGTGGTTAATTTTGTTATAAACTCCAAATTTGTTGCGTTTCATGGTTATTCATATAAATCTAAATTGCAAGGTGATACAGAAGTAGAACACGCAAAATTTGGTTTTCTTTGTAAAAAATATTTACTAATTGAATATTATGCTCGACTTTTCTTTAACGACAATCCAAGCAAGAATCAAAACATTTTTTTTGGCTTCCTCATAATTAGTACAGAGCCAGTTAATCACGCAAAAAAATGTATCGATCGAAACATGCAACAATAGGAAACAATGTCTGTTGAATGCAGTGGTTGGGGTTTAGGTCTTCGCATTTTAGCGTTGGTCTTAAACGCTTTTGCAACAATGCAAAACTTGCGCATGGAGCCATTATTTTTTGATTTTCAGATATGTAATTATTTTTAATTTTTGGTTATCGTCATGCTTTCACTTTTTATCACAATTCCCAGTTCGATGTGCAAACCTTTTATTTTCTGTTGTTCAAACAACTTTTTACTGGTGTAAAATTGCTTCAATTCATATGAAACCTGTAAAGAGTCTGTAAGACAGAGCCCGGATGACAAAAAAAAAACAAATGATAACCAAACATACATAAAACATCAATTGATAGCACAGCCCAACGATAAAACAAAACAAAAAATTTTCCGGCGTATCAGACTAGTATTACGTATTTGTGTTGGTGAATCCAAAAAAACAACCAAAACAAAAATCCATTCTTAACGAGTTCCGCATTTTGAGAAAACGTTTAGTTGGATTATCAGGAAGTTTGCCAAAAGGGACATCAGTCAGAAAACTTATCCAACGACTTCATTTGCATATCTCTTATATTGGATCATGGCACTACTCATTTTTCTTGTTAAACATATATTTACTACTGCTACAACAAACAAAGCTTATCCAAATGCATCAACAAGTTTTTAAGAAATTAATCTTACTATTTGCTTTATACACTCATAGTTTTTCATACTTTTATCAAGCTTTTACGTATATATTTTAAAATTTTAGTTAAATCGATCCAACCGTACTCAAGGTACTCCACGGTATTCATGTGTTGTTGCATAGAAATATTTTATAAGTTCATAGGCTGCTTCTCCGCAATGTGGTTTATTCTTATTCTCACAAATCAAAGATCACTGAAAGAGAAATTTTGGAATTAAATGTACTGATTTGCAAAAAACTGATTTGCTAAAAAATATATACAAAAAATATTTCTTCAAAATCGGTTCAGCCGAATAGCAGTTAAATGAAAATAATAGTTAAAACTTACAACCAGATTGTTCTTCCACTTTATGGGTCCAATTACAAATCTAAATCATTCAGCGGTCCACTTAAATACGCTCAAAAAATGTCATTAAAATCGATTTAACTGTTTAAGAGGAGATCATTGAAAATAAGAAAATGCCTCAAAAACCGATCGCAGCGTTACCTACTGGGTCCATTTGTGAATCTGCATCACCCAGCGACGCACTCAAATAAACCCACAAAATAGTTTCCAAATCGATCGAGTCGTTTAGAAGTTCAGTGAAAAAAAAAAATGGTGGTCATCTACCGGGTTCAATTATGAATGTTAACTATTAAGTACCCACTTAAACACATAAAAAAGTTTTCATAAAAATTGTTTTAGCCATTTAGGAGGACTTTATTGAAAATAATTAATTTGGTCCAGCCGTTTAGAAGGCGTTCATTGACAATTAAAAAATTCGGTTGAGTATTTTTAAAATTTTATACTTAAAAAAAAAATTAATTTCAATATTTACGCCCAAAATACTCAACCGATACAGCAAAATGAGTAATTCTTCTGGAATGGGTCTAATTAGGCCCTGTACCGAAGGTACAAGAGCCTATTGGGTTTGTGCAAATGTATGTAACAGGTAGAAATAATGGTCGGGAACCCCCTAAAGTTACCCCCATTATGGTCAGGAGTGATAGAGGAGTCGATATAGACATGTCCGTCTGTCCGTCTGTCCGTCCGTATGAACGAAAGGATCTCGGAAACGGTAATAGATAGAGACTTCGTGTTTTTTGCATTCGACTAGGACTGCTCCGGAATTTCACAAGTTTATTTTAAAAACTTGCCACTCCCCCCCCCTTCCCCATAAAATCACCCCCAAGGGTAAAAATTTCTTCGGCACAAAAAAAATAAGTATGCCAGTATAGAGATATCGTCCTTCTGCAAATCCAAAAAGTTCATCAAAATCGGAAAATAAATGACGATTTTATAAGCAATTGAATTTGAACGACCCCCCTTTTCTTTTCATTCATATTCGCGCAGTGAGAAGTGGTCATGTGTTTGGTCATAAGCTCGGGAAACATTTAATGTGTTAGTTAGGCGAACTGAACTGGTACAGGGCCTCTTACGCCCGACTGAAATTTCCTTACTTGTTTAATACTGGCAAAGGATAAAAACAAACCAAAAATATGTTGTAAGGAAATTAACAAAAATTGTTTTTCTCTGCTTTGAGTCTGTAGAGAAATAGGCCAAGCATAAAGAAAAAGAAACAAATAAAAGCTACTTAAAGGCGAGATGTTTGACTATTTTATGCTCTGCCATACACCATATCCATAATGACACTTTTTTTACCTCCAACATTTAGATCGAACAAATTTCAAAATAGAGCATATATATTATTATTTTTATAAAACGGTTATGAGTTATGAATTTTGAAGATAATTTTCTAGAATTAAGGGAGTCTTATACCATTTATTTGTTTTTCAAATAATTTATTTCTCGTGTGTATGATGTATACAGACGCACAGACGGACAAACATACTTAGTTGATATCTCAATATATATTATTTTCATCTTGCGATGGCGATTGCTGGGCAGCTGCAGATGACTACTTTGAGTATGAACAATAGATCGGTTAGAATTAGATAACGTAAGAAAGATGACAGTACTCTGCTCTGAGGCGCGCTTCCGTATGCCTCTTTTGTCATGATTGTAGTTCCTTACTCAGCTTGTACACTTCTGCAGCTCAGCAGATAAGGTATTCAGAAGTTTATTGACTCGTGGGATACTGTTGTTCCTAGGCTTCGCATTATTTCTTCCTTTGACACATTATTAAATGCGCCTGAGATGTCTACGAATGCTTCTAATGCATATTATTTCTGGTATATTGCTTGGGGAATGTAGCGCTATTTTCACCAATTTCTCTTTCGTGTAGACATGTGGCTTAGATGCCACCGTTAGGTTCGCGTTTTCTTTTATAAGGTGAGCCAATAGTTTTTCAAATGTTTTCAGTAGATGAAAGCTAAGGCTAATTGGACTTTTATTCTTTGGCTGCATTTCTCAGCTTTAGTCAAGAATGCTAAATTGCTTTTTTGGCTTTAAGATGGCAGAATAGATTTCGTACAATCCAGTGAATTTGCAGATCTCAAACAGTTTATTGTCTAATTGCATTTTCTTGGGTGTAATTATTTCACATGGTTGCATGCCTTCAGCTGTGAATAGCTCATAGACGTCCATGCTGCCATTTTAAGTGTTTTTAGGCCCTGTACCGAAGGTACAAGAGCCTATTGGGTTTGTGCAAATGTATGTAACAGGTAGAAATAATGGTCGGAGACCCCCAAAGTTACCCCCAATATGGTCAGGAGTTATAGAGGAGTCGATATAGACATGTCCGTCTGTCCGTCTGTCCGTATGTATGAACGAAAGGATCTCGGAAACGGTAATAGATAGAGACTTCGTGTTTTTTGCATTCGACTAGAACTGCTCCGGAATTTCACAAGTTTATTTTAAAAACTTGCACCTTACTTGTTTTTTTTATGTAAATACATAAAAATTCATACTACCTGGACCCGGCACATAAAAACTTTTGTCAAAATGAATGTTTTATATATTTATGATTCCAAAAGACCATCCCCACGTTTCCTTTGATCTTATTTCACCTGATCAAATTAACGACTATTCCAAATATCATGCCTGTACCTCAAATAGATGCGAAGATATTTCGATTTTTGTTTATCGCTTATATGGTGGGCGGGGCAACGCCCCCTCCGTAATAAATATAGCCTATGTTACTCAGGGATAATGTGGCATTGTAATGGTGAGAATTTTTGAAGTCGGTCCAGTAGTTTCTAAGTTTATGCGTTACAAACAAACAAAAATACAAACCTTTCGTCGTTACAATATTAGTGAAGATATTTATATATATGAAGTACAGGCTTAATTGTTAATGTTATTCTGAGAGTTTCTGGACATTAATATATCTTTATGAGGATAACGCGAAGTAAAAAGTATTTTGGAGAAACTTCCCTAAAGGGCAAAAAGAAGGTTAAATATCTTAGGGTGTATTTCTTTCTACATTTGATTGACAAACTAGGTTTGTATACTCTTCAGAAAAATAATTAATCACGTATTTTGCCGATTTTGATAAAATTTTACACCAAGAGGAAAAGGGGAGTTACAAATTATAAGAAGCAACATTTTGTTTCCATTTGAACGTCTTTTTACTTTGCATTTGTACTTTTTTTACTCTAAAAAATTTAATAATTAGACACGTATTTCGCCGATTTTAGAATTTATGTGTCAAGAGCGGAAAAGGTATTACAAAAATCTATAGGGCAACATTTGTTTATCATTCAATCGATTCGGATCGTATACTCCACAAATACAACTAAGTGGGAAAAGGGGTTCAATTCAAATATGGAGCAAAAAAAAAATTGGCTTTCATTCAAATGTTTTGAAATTCGATTGGAATAATTTACTTTTAATCTTTAATTGTTATATGGTATAAAATTTAAATTAAATAGAAATCCAGTTAACCAATAGTACTTGACTGAATTATCCGAGATATAGTCGACAGTTTCGTATACAAAACGGTTCTTGAAAAGGAA
This sequence comes from Leucophenga maculata, assembly GCA_035044805.1. NCBI lineage: Eukaryota > Metazoa > Arthropoda > Insecta > Diptera > Drosophilidae > Leucophenga > Leucophenga maculata. Next base: position 54,034 of record JAWNNP010000304.1, on the reverse strand, counting down.
CTATTTGAAAAAAAGTGAATATGACGTCCTTTTAATATTTTCAACAGCTTCATGTGGGTTACATCATATATGCGAAAAAGGTGCGAGTATATTCGGTTTAAGTATTGAAACTATAAAAAATGCTTGATGGCTTAAATTATATTTTGTGATTATGGACTTTGCCTCCTTGTATTTTCAGAAAATATTTCTGAATTGTAAAAAAATTATATATTTTTGTTTGATTGTCGAATACATGAACTTATCCTTTATTACATAAAAATATATATGATGCATATAATGCAGAATGAGAAACATGATTTAAATGGCACAGTTTTTACGGTCATATCTAACCAACACAGTTAAATCTGAAGTTGATTCTTATTGATGCTCTTCAAATACGTACCTAAATGTGTCACAAAAATGTTAAAAATAATTTATTGAATTGAGCAGAACTTCTTAAAATATGTAACATGTACAAACTCTACCAAAAATTCATGACACGCTTAATAATATAAAATACATCAACGAGGAAATCTTTTGCACATTAAGTAAGGTCACACGTCTTTAGACACAACAAAAAAAGCCGCAAAGAAAAAACTTTTAACAAATGCTAAAATCTTATTAGTAAAAAAAGAAAATAAGTGAATTGTTTGTTATACAATAAACGTGTAAAATACTTACCTACACATACGCGTGTAACACACATACATATGCCGTATTAAAATACGCTTTTTAAATACGGAAACCCAAATAAAATTCGGGCAATTCGCACGCACAAAAACACAGAATAAATAAATATATATATTCTGTACAAAAATAAATAAAGAAATAAAAATAAATAAAGCTCTCTAAATTTACTCATAGTGATAGCCTAAAGAAAAACAAAACATATTTCATTTTATGCAATGTTTTGTCGTGATGATGATGATGACGATGTGACGATGATGATGATTTCTGGGTTTTTTCCCGGCATTTTGGTTTTCATATTAATTTCAGTGATTTTTGTTTACTTTTGTTCGAGCGCATGAAACTGAAAATTTTGCAATACAAAAATCTGCAATAAATGCAGATAAATCACTTTTGTCAAGCTTGACGCAATTGAAAATTGTTTTAAATGTTAAATTATTTAATTTCGAAGTGGATTTATTTGTACGTACTACAAACAAATGTGGCAATTTAAAGGTGTATAAATAGGTTTCAATTATTTTTTTTTTTTTTTTGTACGATTTTTTGGCAAATTATTTGAATTCAATGTCGCCTGCTACGGAATGAATGTTTTATGTTGTAGCGTATAATTGAGTTGAGTTGATTTGAGTTGAGTGTGTTTGCAATAATTTGTGGCATTTAAAATGCAAAACCAAAAAAATCTTCTTTGGAATTTTGTTGTAAATTGCAGGCTGCAATTTAATTTTAAAATATTTTTAACATTTCAAATCGTTGAGATTCTAAATATTTCATACAAATTGAATTGCTGTGAAATGTTTTTAAGAATTATGTAATACATAAAATCAATCAATAACTTGTGAAAATTAATTATTCGATTTTATTTGAACATTTAAGTGTGTAAGTGGGTGTAATTGTATACGTTTTAAAATTTATTTCTACCCTTTTCTGTAAATTGCATATATTTTCTATTAATATATTGTATAAAGCTTAAATATGCAAATGCACTCAGTTTTGAAATTGTTTCAAGAAACTATTTAAGTTAGCTCTAAAAAAAAGTTCATCCAATAGACATTTCCTATTAATTCTGATATCTAAAAAAAATTCTAGTAAATGTATCCAATTTGTGTTCTAATTCGTTTTTTGTATTTATGTATTTTTTATCTCTTTTACATGGTCGGCTTCAAGACGTAGTCTCTTAAAGTAGATAAATTTGACAAGCAAAGTAAATTACAACTGCGATAAGTATTTTGCACTAAAGTGAATTGTAGCACATTTTACGGCACAATCTAAAAGTAAATCTATTAGATGACATATTCTAGTTCTTTTAATTAAATTTTATCAACAAATGATTCGCGCTTTGCATTCAGTACCACTAATAATATATCTTAATACATTATTATATGCAATAGAAAGTTCTTTAACCTCTGATAAATGATTTGCTTACTCTTCAGATTGGTTGTGAATAATATATGCGCAAGTATGTTTTAGGCATATTAATCTGTCCGTCTGTACAACGAAGTGTTTTTGTACTTTATTTCCGCAAACTTTGAGATTGTCGAAAATATATTCGTTTAAGCATTTAATTTATTTTAAAAATAATAATTATTTTGTCATTGTTTGGCACACTGCATGTAAATAATGAATCAAATTAGATTTAATATTACTCACTTAAATGGCCTTCAACCGCCTTTCGGTCATGGCCGCACTTAGGAAGTTGTTTTGAATGCCAAGTACGAAGTGAGCTCTCCATTCCAACGAGTGCCCGGTCGTCCTTAAAAATCACCTCACTTCCCCACTGATCGGCAATATTTTGGATCCTCTTATATACTTTTCTGGTAAAGAACCATTTTTCTTGTGGATTGCACTTTTTTCTGCACTTTTCAAATTTTAAAATCGGTGTCAAACTGTGTGGGAGATTAGGTGGGAGAGCAAATGGATGAAGGCGCCGTACTGGTGGTACGTCAAGAATATTGCGCTGGTATTTGGATGAGAGTTGAATCTTTCTAAGCAATTTGCGTTCTTTTTCCCTATTTCATCTAATATCGTTGGTATTTCTAAAACTTTGTGAACGTTTTTGTTGGTGACGAACCAAGGATCTCCGATGATTTTTATCAGAGGGAGATTTTGATAGCGCTGTAAAATATTGATTTTTGACACTGATGATGTGCCCCACAACTGTATGTCATAGATTCATTCTGGTTTTAACATCGCTTTGTACAGAAGTACTTTCTTTTCTAGTATCTACGAACAAAAAGCCAGTCCATTCGTGCTGTTAGGCCCTGTACCGAAGGTACAAGAGCCTATTGGTTTTGTGCAAATGTATGTAACAGGAAGAACTAATTGTCGGAGACCCCCCAAAGTTACCCCCATTATGGTCAGGAGTGATAGAGGAGTCGATATAGACATGTCCGTCCGTCCGTCCGTCTGTATAAACGAAAGGATCTCAGAAACGGTAATAGATAGAGACATCGTGCTTTTTGCATTCCACTAGGACTGCTCCGCAATTTTACAAGTTTATTTTAAAATTTTGCTCCTCCTCCCCCTTCCCCATAAAATCACCTTTTAGGGTGAAAATTTCTTCCGCACAAAAAAAATTTAGTAAGCCAGTATAGAGATAACGTCCCTCTTAGCCAATATCCAAAAAGTTCATCAAAATCGAATAATAAATGACGATTTTATAAGCAATTGAATGTAAAATGTTTTATAAGGCACTTATTCGTGCAGTGAGAAGTGGTCATAAGCTCGGGAAACATTTAATGTGTTTGTTAGGAAACCTGAACTGGTACAGGGCCTCTTACAGTCGGTCACGCCCGACTGTAATTTCTTTAATTGTTTTTATATTTATGTGCTTCCTCTTTGCTGAAATATGGTGTTTCCAAGTCAGCCTTTTGTCCAGCCAGATGCCTAAATACATAGGTGCATCGGTTAAACTAAATCTGCCGATTTTAAGCAGAGGGTTAATATTATGTGAGCTCATTTTCCGCATTGACTAATATGTTCCATTCTTCCATTCTTGGAATTTCGCTGATGCATCTCTCGCAGAAGAAGCTTTTGAAAATAAGGCTATATCACCCGTGTAAGTTTCTACAAGACGAATGGGTATCTGCGCACTTGAAGTTGAATCATCGCACCTGAAGATACGATCTGATAAATAAATATTGTAATACAGGTAAAAGCTGCGTTGTTTTTTGAAGAAGTTAAAGATATGCTTTATGTGATCGACGGTCTGTTTCACATCGAGAAATGCTGCAGAATATTATTGCTTATTTTCAAAACCTTTAATTATTTCTTTTACAACTCTGTGAATCTGTTCCGGAGTCCCATCGAAACCCAAATTAATGTTGTAAAAGTTTAATTCGATCAATTTTTGGAAGTACTCTGCGAAGAAATATTCGTTGTAATATTTTCGAGAGTGTAGTCAAGAAAAATATGGGGCGTTATGAAAACATTTCATTTTCTGGTTTACCAGGCTCGGGGATAAGAATTATCTCCGCACATTTCCATTGATTTGGAAAATGAGCAAGCCTGAATGAATGAGCAGGAATTAAAAAGAAAAACAGGCAAAAGTAGGCATCTTTGTGTCATACCCAGGCGAATTCTTTACATCAATTATTTTATGTCTCATTTAAGCACGTCTAATCTTACCGGTGAGAGAGGAGAGCCGCTGCTACATTGTATATTCAGTTCACAATCTATAATTGATTCTTCAGTATTGCTGCAAAGAGAAAAAGTTGTGAATTGCTGATGAAGACAAATAGTGAACGATTTTCTTTTTCTTCATTGTTGTGACACCATTCATTGTTATAGACCCAGCAGAACGTTTTAAATATTTTGTATTTGAGCCTAGATTTAGATTTCTTCGCAACTCTATTGAGACCATTTCTATCTTCGAAATATCGTGTTTGCTGCCAGATTCGCAGCAGCTCTCTCTAAAGTTATTTGAATTTGTTTCCTCAAAGGTGTACGAATGTCAGCGGCTTTGTAAATTAATTTATTAAGACATTCTATTGTGTCGTCAACATCCTTTCTACTATTTAGTTCAATACTAAGATTAATTTGACAGTATCCCAATAACGCCAATTAGGTATTCATATTGAATAAGATTGTGAACTAAATTAAGAGGAACGTTTACTGAGTGGTCTAAGCCTAGGTCTTGTAGATCGGAGATTATTACTCTTCTTTGGTCGAGTCCGTGAAAAGTCGCTCACTGAGCTTGCTGTCATAAGAACTGAGTAATTTTTTGAAGAGGCACATTCAAGTAATTCTTTTCTTTTAGGGTCAGCTCTTGCGCCATTGATGCTTTGCATAACAACCACCACTATTGAAAAAATGTTTGCCTGATGTACTAAATATATGAACAGAAAAATATTTTCGGAATTTTCGACAAATTTTTACAGAATTTGTGTATACCATATAATATATTGTTAATAATAAAACTAGTCTACTTGGACTTTAAACTTTCCTATATATAAGATAGAAAACTTGATATGCTTAGATTGATTTGTTCCGTCGTGCTTAACAATAAAATAGTTTATACCTCTTATATCATAAGAATGAAATATTTTAGTTCTGCAAAATTAAGTAAGTGCAAAAAAATTTCAAAATCAAGCTATCGATTAAATATATAGAATGAAGTTGAAGTTCTCTCTTGAAATTATTGGTTTTTTATTTAATTCCAATCGAAATGTCATTTTCAAGGCAATTGTATTCTTTTGATTCAATGCATTTAAGTGCTATCCTAACTCAATCGACAATCTTTTCAAGCGATTATTTATCTTAGCAACGATATCAAAAAATCTTCACTTTGTAGCTAAAAGTTTCATATTTCCAAATTTTTTTTCAAGAGATAAACGAAACCCATCTCAACCTATTCAACATTCTTCTAGCAATTTGAAGTGGAAAATTGTTTCTGATTTAAAAATTTAGGCCAACATTCTAGAGTCAAACGAATAATTTGTGCTGGTTAGGCACAAAACGAAGTCGTTTAGCTGAATTTATTGAGTCGGAAATATGGTTTATTGCTGCTTTAGCTATGTTTTTTTCAGGTAGCATTTCATACCCTGTAACTGCAGTGGGAGGGGTATGTTAAATTTGCAAAAAAATATGTAACAGGTATAAGAAAGCGAGGCAGGCAGCATAAAGTATAATATTATATGCTTCATCAGCTTTAGAAGCATAGTTCATTAAGACATGTCGTACTCGTTAATGTTTTATTAAACTGAACAAAACAGAAATGATGGGCTTTGTATAAAAAACTTCAGCGAAAAAATGGTCCGACATAACTTTTTTTGTAGGCAACCCTATTATTTCTATTGAAGAAGCCATCTTGTATTTGTACTACTATGAAAAGCATGGCAGACCCTATGTAGTATATATCCTACTATATATTCCTCTCTTACGGCCAAACCGCTCAACCAATTCGTCTGAATTTTGGAATAGAGATTGATGGGATGATGGAAAAGAACATAGGCTATGTTTTGACAAAATCTGTGGGGGCGTTGCCCCACCCCCTATATAAGCGATAGTCAAAATTTGTCATATCTTTGCATCCATTTAAGGTACAGAGATGAAATTTGGTATAGATGTTAAGAGGATGAGGAGAAGTCAATCTGTTAAGTTTGGACAAAATCGGAGGGGGCGTTGCCCCACCCCCCATATAAGCGATAGTCAAAATTTGTCATATTTTTGCATCCATTTAAGGTACAGAGATGAAATTTGGTATAGATGTTAAGAGGATGAGGAGAAGTCAATCTGTTAAGTTTGGACAAAATCGGAGGGGGCGTTGCCCCACCCCCCATATAAGCGATAGTCAAAATTTGTCATATCTTTGCATCCATTTAAGGTACAGAGATGAAATTTGGTATAGATGTTAAGAGGATGAGGAGAAGTCAATCTGTTAAGTTTGGACAAAATCGGAGGGGGCGTTGCCCCACCCCCCATATAAGCGATAGTCAAAATTTGTCATATCTTTGCATCCATTTAAGGTACAGAGATGAAATTTGGTATAGATGTTAAGAGGATGAGGAGAAGTGAATCTGTTAAGTTTGGACAAAATCGGAGGGGGCGTTGCCCCACCCCCCATATAAGCGATAGTCAAAATTTGTCATATCTTTGCATCCATTTAAGGTACAGAGATGAAATTTGGTATAGATGTTAAGAGGATGAGGAGAAGTGAATCTGTTAAGTTAGGACAAAATCGGAGGGGGCGTTGCCCCACCCCCCATATAAGCATCCATTTAAGGTACAGAGATGAAATTTGGTATACATGTTAAGAGGATCATAAAAAGTAAACAGGTTGAGTTTTGGTATAGTTTCACAAATGAGGCAAAATAAGAAAAGTAATTAAATATTCTACTTTTTATCTGTAGATACGCGGACGAAGTCGCGGGTAAAAGCTAGTATTAATATATTATTAATCGACATCGAAAGCTGAGTTGATATAGCTATGTCTATTTGTCTGTGTGTCTGAACATAAACATCGCAAACACTACAAAAGCTAAAGACTTCAAGTCTGCATATGGGTCATTATTCCAGAAGTGAAACACCAAAAAACAAAAGTATTTTTTAAATAAACTTGTAAAATTCCGGAGCAGTCCTAGTCGAATGCAAAAAACACGAAGTCTCTATCTATTACCGTTTCCGAGATCCTTTCGTTCATACAGACGGACGGACGGACGGACGGACGGACAGACGGACATGTCTATATCGACTCCTCTATCGCTCCTGACCATAATGGGGGTAACTTTGGGGGGGTCTCCGATTATTATTTCTACCTGTTACATACATTTCCACAAAACCAATAGGCTCTTGTACAGGGTTCAGTACAGGGCCTAAAAAGAGGGCATAACTCAGAGGTAAATCGTTTGATTTCAAAAGTAATGATTTGTTTAGATTTTTTTATTTAAGTTTAATTTAATAATAGACAATAAGTAAAAAGGATGTTTAAATATAAAAAGGAAAAATAAATTTGTATATGTTTCTTCAATGAGAGAACACTTCTTTAATTTGTAAAGCAGTACAACTTGCCAGACTATATCAAGTATTTCTTTTGTTCTAGAGTCAGCTTCATTTTGTTGAACTTTCTATGGCATTACTTAGGAGTACCGTGCTTTTTGCGGATTCTATACTTTTCTTTGAGAATAACTTTTAATTTTTTTTTATTACTGGGATCAGTCTTCGTATTAGGTGTGAAAACTTCCTTTAAGTATATAGCAAAAACGTTTGCTTTGTCATCATCTGATCTATACCATATATTGTTGGAGTCTTTGATTGGCTCCTTTCCCACTTTTGACCGCTTGGTTTTTAACCCTTTAAGCCTTTCTTTTACATGTTAAGTAGCTCTGTTTAACCTTAATTTGTTATTTGGATGTTTGATTATTTGCCATACTTTCCTCAAAGCTCTTTTTTCTCTGTCTTGAATTCCCGATATAGCTACTATTTGCTACGTAATTTGTGGAGTTGAGAGGAAACTTGCTTTCAAAATATAGTTGTTGAATTTTTCAGCAAATTGCTCCAATTGGTCAGTGGAATTGCATATTAGGATCAATTTTACTGTCGAACCACTAAGGAAATATTGAAAAATCACTTCGCGAAGAAAATATTTTTGGGTGGCTTTTAACAATTATAGAGGATGATAGGAGTACCGCAATTTAAGGCGTGTGATCTGGACTTTGTGCAAAGATTTCTTAAAATTTCAGCAAATTACTGGAGCTTTCTGAATGAAGAATAAAATCTAATGCATCCGAGAATTTAGTAAGGTCTGATGGCCAGTAAGTAGGCGTACCGGGCGAAAGAACAGTCAAATTATAATTTACCTTTGAAAAGATTATTGCCTATTGGATTATGTAAGCGGGAACCCCATCAAAAGTGTTTGGCATTAAAATCTCGTCTGAGAATAAATATAGAGCCCAGTTCATTAAACATATTTTCATAATCTATACAACTAATTGCTACTGGAATACAAACAATTTAAATTTAATATAAGAAAAAAAAATTTTATTTTTTCGAAGGATTGCTTTATTAAGTTTTATTAAGTTTTAACTATTATAAGCTTAAATAACAACAAAACCGACTAAAATGCCTTCAAGAAATTTCGTTCCCAAGTCAAGTGCAACGATTAGGTAAGAGTGCCCACTTAATGGCACTCTAAGGACTTGCTGTCATAACTTTCGCTTGAAACATTATTTCGCGGAACTCTCGGTTTCGTGGAATGTTTTTATTTTTATTGGAACGCTAGCAAGAATTCCAAATGGAATTTAAAAATTTCAAAGAATACGTTTTTGGAAGTCGATTTAGAAAAAGTCTATAAAATCGAACCGAAATAAAGTGCCCATCTACTGGCACCCATTTATACTTCGCTGTAAAAAATGGAGATTCAGGCATAGACACTAGTTTATTAATTTTTGTTGTGTTATTGATTCATCCAGCGATTTAGAAAAAGTCTATAAAATCGAACCGAAATAAAGTGCCCATCTACTGGCACCCATTTATACTTCGCTGTAAAAAATGGAGATTCAGGCATAGACACTAGTTTATTAATTTTTGTTGTGTTATTGATTCATCCAGCGGTTCACACTGACCATTTGTACGGACAACAAATTAATTGTCAGATTTTTAGGCCCTGTACCGAAGGTACAAGAGCCTATTGGTTTTGTGCAAATGTATGTAACAGGAAGAACTAATTGTCGGAGACCCCCCAAAGTTACCCCCATTATGGTCAGGAGCGATAGAGGAGTCGATATAGCCATGTCCGTCCGTCCGTCCGTCCGTCTGTGTGAACGAAAGGATCTCGGAAACGGTAATAGATAGAGACTTTGTGTTTTTTGCATTCGACTAGGACTGCTCCGGAATTTCACAAGTTTATTTTAAAATTTTGCTGCTTCAACATTTTTCAAGTTGATTTGTTGATTTGGCAATGCCAGATGCTTTGATAGCTGCAGCCATCACATCAGAGTTGACAGACTTATTACTATATGAGACAACTTTTCCGGCGTTGAAATCTTCAGCGATCTGAAAGTGGACCAAAAATCCAGTTCAATCATTTCGAACACCAATCGCAATCATAACAATGACAATCGTGTGCTTGCATGATGTTGCATCAAGGGTGGGCACTGACGCGAAATATTTTCTGTCCGTTTTACTGCAATGATCGATTGCCCGTCGAAAGCGTGAAGAAAAATAAATCCATTCATATTTACGCTTTTATATTGGCGAAAAATACTCAAAATGTAACTAACAAACATGAAGGATATTAAATCAACCTTGATTTTTTCGTATTTTTTACTTTTCGACGACCGTGCGACAACTAAATGATTTATGAAAAATAAACGCTTAATGAGATGACACTTTGGCACCAAGAACATTGGCGCTGAAATCACCATGATCGTCAGAACTGACAGGTACCAGTAGCTGAGCAGTGCCAGTAGGTGGGCACTGTCCCCTACACTACTTAAAACTTTGATTTCCAAATTTTTAAAATTTTTCAAAAATTGTTATTTTCTGTTTCTCCTCTTACAAAATACTACATTTACATAGTTTTAAAAAAAAAATTTAAGATCCACTGTCATTTTTTTTTTTTTTTTTTTTGAGAACGTTTTTATTGTGTTTTTTCCTACCCATTATTTTTGACTTCGAAGCACTTTTTGGATACTTATTAGTCAGTTAGCTTAAATAACCTTCAACTGTTCAGTAAGCTGTTGAAATTTATTTCGAGTGTTCTGCTAGCAACTGAACAAATACATACAGTGGCTATATTTACATATCTACACCAGACAATGCCGGGTCTAACTGCTAATAGCTTTATGAAGCATTGTAAGGTATTTGCAATAAGACACGTCAATATTTCAGCAAGTCATTTGCATATCATAAATATGAATAAATATTACAACAAGATTTTAGCGTGAATTTTTCTAGTATATCTAATATGTTTTCTACAGATTTATTAAATATTTTCTTTAAGTCATTATTTGAGGGCAGATCGAAAGTGCATTATATTATTTTGTTTCATTTAAACACTTCAGTTTTAAACTTTGAACTTTGTTTAGTATTTTTAGGCTACTCATGCATATCATGTCCTATTGTCTGTCTGTCTGCATGTCTGTAGGTAATTGATTTTAATAATTAAGATAACTAATTATGTATCTAAAATTTAAAGTATCTAAACATATATCGCAACATCAGCAGATGGGCACTTCCAGAAATTAATCTTGCAATGGTCAAGCGTTAGATTAATCGACAAAACAATTAGTTAAGACCCATCTCGTACTTAATTACAGATTTCATTCAGTTTTATTAGTCACTAGTTTATATAGTCCGCTTTATAATACCTACCACACATATATTATATAGTTCAAAGCCATATTATACCTTTCTACCTTTTTAACGCAATTTTATTTTGTCTTTCAACGCCTTTAAAAATCATTTTGCAATTTTTTTTTTATTTAAAGTTTTACGATTTTGTGCCGAATAAAAAATTTTCGAAACAGCATTTCGCACTTACTCAACATATACTGCGCGTATTTGCATGACTTTCACCATACGTCATACAAATTTCATCAAATTTAACAACAGATTATTGTTATTTAATACATTAAAAGCTTTAGTCTATTTTGATACAAAATAAAATTCCGAGAATCCATAAGCAGAATATTTAAATTTTATACTGCGCCACTTTGCTGCACATTAGTTGCTCATAAAACCACTCAGATGTGCTAAATGCTTTCTGAGCATCTCAGTTATTGAATACACTTGTAATTTTTTGGATTTTGTGCTATCAGTAATCGATGCGCAAATTAGGCGTGAAATAGCCCGTGGCTTGTATTTTTTTCCACTCTGTTTGCTGGTTGCTGGTTACTGGCTGCTGGATTTTTTCGTTCGTTCGTTGTATTCAATATTCAATATTTTTATTCTGCTGTCTATTATCGCTTGGCATGGTTTCAATAAATTATATATACGAAAAAAATTAAACGATAATAATAAAAATTGATAAGCGGAAAGTAAAACATAAACATCGAAATTGAGAATGAATAAATTAAATAATTTTTGCTAACAAAAAATATTAAACGTGATTGAAAAAGAAGGAAAATCTTTAGCTTGTGTTGGTACTAAAAAATTAAATACTTTTCCGCACGCACATAAAAATAGAAAGTGAAAAGCATTCCGTTCTAAAGTGTTTCAATTTAAACTGTTCATAAATAAGTGTTCTGATTCATATTCTACCATTAAGTCCAGCACTTTTGGAAGTGCTAAATATTTTTGAAGTCCCAAGTAATTAAAAATAAATATCAACTTAACTACAACAAAATCAATCATTTTAATGAACTACTGGTGTCAGCTAGAACAAAATGAGATTTATAAAATGCTAATGCATGAAAGAGAGTGAATGTATGAATGGTAGCTAACCATCTTTAAACCGTAGCATGTTAATCTCTTTTATGCCTAATGCATAATGTGAAAATTTTGGACGATTATATTAAGATCCAGCCATGTTTAGCTCTAGAAGACTGTAAACAATTAAGAATGCAGAATTTTACATTTGAAAATAGTCTTGGATACTGCCACATTTTTTGGATACTGTAGCTTTAAAATATTCCTAGAATGCGTTCTTTATAAATACGAAGAATGATAAGATGCACAAACTGTATCAACTGGACTTTTGAAGCTGATTGAGAACATAAATACTTTATAAGTTCTGCCATGCTTTTTAGGCCCTGTACCGAAGGTACAAGAGCCTATTGGGTTTGTGCAAATGTATGTAACAGGTAGAAATAATGGTCGGAGACCCCCCAAAGTTACCCCCATTATGGTCAGGAGTGATAGAGGAGTCGATATAGCCATGTCCGTCTGTCCGTCTGTCCGTCCGTCCGTCCGTATGAACGAAAGGATCTCGGAAACGGTAATAGATAGAGACTTCGTGTTTTTTGCATTCGTCTAGGACTGCTCCGGAATTTCACAAGTTTATTTTGAAATTTTGCCCCTCCCCCCCCTTCCCCATAAAATCACCCCCAAGGAGAAATATTTCTTCGGCACAAGAAAAATTGAGTATGCCAGTATAAAGTTAACGTCCCTCTTAGTCAAAATCCAAAAAGTTCATCAAAATCGGATAATAAATAACGATTTTATAACCAATTGAAGTTGAATGACCCCCCTTTCCTTTTCATTCATATTCGAGCAGTGAGAAGTGGTCATGTGTTTGGTCATATGCTCGGGAAACGTTTAATGTGTTTGTTAGGAGACCTGAACTGGTACAGGGCCTCTTACAGTCGGTTACGCCTGACTGTATTTTCTTACTTGTTTCCTTTTAAACATTTGCATAAAAATAGTATACCCTTGGCAATTCATGGATATATCCCAACTAGGTGCCAGTTTGCTCTATTATTAATCCCATTCTATTAACAAACAAATACTTAGGAACTTTAAATGTTTTTTAGGTATACCCATTGTACTTCATCTATTGGATATTCCGTATATATTTCTTTAAAAATGTGTATGTTAATTCTTAAAAAATGGAGTGGGAGATGTACGTTGAGAGAAGTATTGTAGAACACTCTATTTCCCGGCGTAGAATACAGAATACAGGATTTATAAAAAATTGTACCATGTCGACTTTTAAGCTAATATAAAAAACCAACAAAAAACAAGTAAGGAAATTTCACTCGGGCGTAACCGACTGTAAGAGGCCCTGTACCAGTTCAGTTCGCCTAACAAACACATTAAATGTTTCCCGAGCTTATGACCAAACACATGACCACTTCTCACTGCGCGAATATGAATGAAAAGAAAAGGGGGGTCGTTCAAATTCAATTGCATATAAAATCGTCATTTATTATCCGATTTTGATGAACTTTTCGGATTTTGGCTAAGAAGAACGATATCTCTATACTGGCATACTTACTTTTTTTTGTGCCGAAGAAATTTTCACTCTAAGGGTTGATTTTATGGGGAAGGGGGGGGAGGGGCAAGTTTTTAAAATAAACTTGTGAAATTCCGGAGCAGTCCTAGTCGAATGCAAAAAACACGAAGTCTCTATCTATTACCGTTTCCGAGATCCTTTCGTTCATACGGACGGACAGACGGACAGACGGACATGTCTATATCGACTCCTCTATCACTCCTGACCATATTGGGGGTAACTTTGGGGGGTCTCCGACCATTATTTCTACCTGTTACATACATTTGCACAAACCCAATAGGCCCTTGTACCTTCGGTACAGGGCCTAACTATTAGTCGATGAGTTTGTATATGTCTGTTATTATATACACTACTCACTACTTGAATAGGACACCTATTAAATAGGGCACGCTTTAAGTCGCCCACTGTTTCCAAACCAAGTATACTTAACTAATTTTAATTAAAGTTAATTTATTGGTTGTAATTTGATCAGAATGAAGACTTAGTACTAAAGCTCTAAGCAATAACAACAAATTATTAACCAAAAACAAGCAAAATTTGAATGTCAAATTTTGCGTCCCTTAAATAGAACACTTCAACGAAAAAAACATTTTAGAGAATTTTGTTAATTTTGAACATAAACATAAAATATTAGTTAATTTGAAGCATTTTACATATATTAAAAAAAAAAAATTTTAATAGTGCGTTGTCCCAAATTTTTGCTTTAAAACTTCATACAGCTCGAAGAGGTATGCATCGTTTTGTTCAAATAATTTAACGATACTGAGCTCCAAGTTAATTCGATGGCTTAGGCTTGGTATTGCTACCCTGATCCATGTAGTTGATGTGTCAACCATCAAAAGAATTTGTTTTCATCTGTGAACACCAAGCGATGCAATACTTAAGCCCAGGTCAAAATTGAGGTGTTGTACCAGCTTAATATTCGAAATAATAACCGTTTGACACTCACCTTAATACCAAATTTTTCTCTTATTTTGCCAAAGAGTCGTGATGCTGCTCTTAATAAGAAGCCACTTTTCTGCATTACTAGGCATATGGTATGTGCGGTCTTTCATGTTTTTTCCATATTTACTTACTAGCTTAACCCGCGCCAATTTTTTTCACACTTGTCCAATGGATCTTGATTCATCCGATCCCATTATCATGTATAACAAATTTCATCTTGTACCTCAAATGGATGCAAAAAAAATTTAGCATAATTAGTTCTCTCAATCTCATAAAAATGTGTAACAAATTTCATATGACGAAAATTTTTGTTAGTCCAGTAAAATTAGTCAAAATTAGGTAAAAATATCGAAATTTGAGATACCCAGCAACACTCAAAAAAAAAAATTTTTCCTAAAATTTAGGAATCATTACCTAAAAAAATTTTGTTTACCTAAAACAGGAATTTAAGGTAAAATTTTGCCTAAAAATGAATTTTATGACCTAAATTAAAAATTTGTTTACCTAAAATATTAGGAAACTTTTTCCTTAAAATTCATT
This sequence comes from Leucophenga maculata, assembly GCA_035044805.1. Taxonomy (NCBI): domain Eukaryota; kingdom Metazoa; phylum Arthropoda; class Insecta; order Diptera; family Drosophilidae; genus Leucophenga; species Leucophenga maculata. The sequence continues at coordinate 38,994 of JAWNNP010000304.1, read as the reverse complement.
TTTAGGCAAAATTTTACCTTAAATTCCTGTTTTAGGAAAAAAAAATTTTTTAGGTAATGATTCCTAAATTTTAGGAACATATTTTTTTTGAGTGTACCATTCTCAAAAACTATTATCAAAAAATGCTCGGCCTCATACAGACACAGGGACATAGCTAGCTCAACTCGTCTCGTCAAGCTGATGAAATGGTTTATGAAAAAATAGCAAGTGTGCAAAATTAAGTTATCGAGATAACTGAACGAATACGTGTTACGGAGACTTAGTACATCTTTTCAAAACACTCGTTGACTTTTTGGTTTTCGCCAAGTGAGCGCTTGAGGTTCGTTTATTATATCTAAAATACCTTTAAATATATATATGTTAAGTCAAAAATAAGTATATATGCAAATTAGTTTATTTTCGGAAAGTGTATCTCGAATATAAATTTTGTCAGAACAAGGCTTCTAGAGTTCAGGAGAAACTTTTTGGCTACTTCTAGCTTTGATCTTTAATGTTTCAATTAACGCTGTACATTATTTAGTATTCAGATGTATGGAAAAACGGTAGAGTTGGAATGGCCTACAGCTTCAGCACTGGATGACAGATAAATCGGTATAAATATAATTAAAGATGCTTCAAAACTAGCGAATCAAATCAGTGATGGGGCTCACACTGAGAGATGAGAATCGAGGCATCCTTCGGAATTGATTCCGAGCTAAGTTAGAGCAAAGTTCTCTGAAATTTATTTACAATTTTTGGATATTTTTAAAAAAGCAGATCTTATCTATACGCCATGCATATTAAGCCCGAAATTTCCCGGCATAGATTGAAGAATTTGAAGACATTTGAAGCTGAAAAAAATTAAGCTGTTCGAAATTCTACATGTATGTAACACCATTAGCTATGTAATTTTTCATGATACTCAAAACATATGCAAGTTTAAGAACGATTGAACAAGAAAAAATTGTGCCTCATAAGTTTCCACCACCCTGTCCCGGAAAACTTTACTAAATCGAAAAGCAGGACTTTAAATAAATTATATTTAGAGAACGCAACCAGAGTTTCTAAACGATCGGATGGATTAGAACTGCACCATTTAACGTTTGGCACCTACCACTTTTTCAACATGTTTGGAGAGGAGTTTTACAAAACTCGCTAAGTGCGTAATATCACACTAAAAGAAAATTACTGTCCAGAGATCAGCTCTCATCAGCATTAGCGATTGTGGTTGTGCGTTGATGATGAGTTAATGAATAAGTCAGTTTGTATTTGTTAGGTCTTATGTATATGTGTAATGATGATATATAAATACTATTGTTTTTTTTTATGGTTCTAAACTAAACATTCCAATCAGTGTAGTTGTTCATTTCTAGTAATAAAATTCGATGTCTCTTTTAATAATACTATCTTTTGTAGAGTTTGTCATGCAGAAATCTCTGCCACTCACTGTATCATATGATTCACATTTCTCACATAACATCAAAATAATATTAAAGCTGGCCATGGCAGAAGACAATATCTGAAAGATATTCAAGAAATATTTTTATGATACCCCTACATTTTGCGTAAAGCGTTTACAAAAACAATTTTTTAAACTATCTTGAAATGTTTTCATGAATAAGACCATCGAGCATATGTAATAATAATTAATTCGTAAAAAATGTTTGGCCCTCGAAGACTTCAAGGTCGGTTTCCTTCGAAACCTAATTGACAATCACGATTGCCACCGTGTACACAAGTTGATTACCTTCTCAAGCGATCACGTTCGTTCCTAGTTAGCATCGTCATATGTATATCCGCTTTGTAATACAATGATAATCTTTACTTGGTACTTCAAAATCGAGAAGATTAAAGCAGCGGAACTAAAGTCCAACAGTAGTATTCATCCAAATTATTGGGATTCAGCTTAATTGACTTCTGTAGAAATCGTGTTAATAGCGATGAAATTTAATTGGTTTCCTATTTACTATTTGACTCTTCTGAAAGTCTGATTTGCACACAAAAGGTGATAAAATGAAGCATGTAAATAAAAGTATTAAATGCCCTTAAATAATAGTATTTGAAACAATTTCACACTTTGTAATCGTAAAATATTTTCGACTTATATATATACTCTATTAAATTGCCAAATATACTCGTAGCACCCACTTAATTAATTGAATAGCTACGCAATCAAAACTTGCAAAATCTTTTTAATAAAAAAATCCACTTGAAAATTTAATTTGATGGTCGAGCATTCAACGCATTCATCTCGCACGTCATGGACGCAGTTGATCTGCTAACTTTACGCATTGCAAGGTCGGGCAAGCGATTAAAATGTTTTGCCAAAAAATAAAAAAAAATTAAAGCTTTTTTCGTTTTATTCATTTTTTAGGGTATATGCTGCGCTGTGTAACCTTTTTCCGTAATGAAATACTGGTTTTGCATTTGCATTGTCATAAAAACAATATTACATAATTCTGCAAACAAGAAAACCAGTTTTACTTTTATTCGAATACTTTTTTTGGTATTGTTTACATTGCTGTCTCGAAAGTCGAGACAGCGGCCAGTTGGGAGCGTTTTTATGTCTATCCGCTTGTCCGACTGTGTATTGTACGAGGTTGGTTTGATAAGTTAGCGCATATATAGAAAATGCAGCTTCATTTGCAGCACAGTTTAACTATTTGCTGTTAGAATTTTAGGAATTTAAAAATACATCACCAAATTGATATAACACATCGTATGTAATAAAATTTATAACAGATTTTGTAGTTTAAATTTAATTAAAAAATTTAAATATATTTTTCTTTTCTATTTAATTATTACATATTTTCTTTGAATTCTCCTACAAAATAAAATTAAATTTTTGAAAAGAATACAAATAATCAAAGAAAATTGTTCTCTAAATAAAAATTAGCATCGAAGCTTTAATACTCTTCACACTTATCTATGCATATAATAAAATCAAAGACGAAATTTCTGTTCCTGCGACATGTTCAGTTTCGAAAAATAACAAGTCTTTATATACCCAAAAATATGTATTCTTTATGCTATTATGTTTTCATTTATATGTTACAAACATCCTGACTACACTTAAATACTATTCATAACAAACTATAGCAAAAATTTATACATATTTAAATTTAGACTCGTTAGAAAGTTTCGGTGCCTTGGATCAAATAAAAAAATAATAAAAAAATGTGTTTGCCCGGCGAATCAGATTATTCATTTTCTACTAATTTTGAGAAGCTGAGTCCGAGGTTTTCTAACGTCAAAAAAATTTCATTTTTAGTTGCAAAGAAAACTATGTTTGTTCTGACCTCATTTTCAAAAATGTTTAGAATTGAAATTGGTCATTTTGGATACCGCAACAAAAACAAAGCACTTTGGTTGGTTTAAAAATAAATTTGTAAAATTCCGGAGAAGTCCTAGTCGAATGCAAAAAATACGAAGTGTCTATCTACTATCGTTTCCGAGATCCTTTCATTCATACAGACGGACAGACGTACATGGCTATATCGACTCCTCTAACCCTTCTGAACATAATGGGCCTTACTTTGGCGGTCTCTGACCATTATTTTTACCAATATACTCTTGTACCTAAGAGGGCCTACAGGGCCTAAGAACGCATGAAACGACTTCAATCAATTTGCACTTTGCATATTTCATAATTCCAAAAGATATTATTATAAAAAATGTATGCAACATGGAGCATGATTTAGCGAATAGCTATGCAACATTATTACAAAAATAGTTTTTTCTTTATTAGATACTAGCTGTACCCGGCACGCTTTGCTGCGCCCAGTAAAAACTATTTTCATTACACAATATATTCTCCTCCTACCCGACTCCAAGCACTTCTCTACTTCTTCCAGCAATATTCAAAACTGATAAATTAAATAACTTTTTTATCTTTTAAAATATAAAACTTTTTCTCTTTTCTTAACTTGATTTCTTCGTCCGATCCCATTAACATGTACACCAAAAGATATGTTGAATATTTTGTATCGTTCGTATGAGAGGTGGGGTATAGCCCCCTCTGATTTTGACCAAACTTAAGACGATTACTTTTCCCGATCCCATTAACATGTGTAATAAATTTTGTCCCCGTACCTCAAATGGATGCAAAGATATGTTGAATTTTGTTTATTGCTCGTATGGGGGGTGGGGCACAGCTATGAGCCTATGTTATTCAGGGTGAATGTAGCTTTCCAATGGTGAAATTTTTTGAAATCAACCCAGTAGTTTTTGAGTTTACTCATTATAAACACACACACAAAAATATAAATCTTTCCTCTTTATTATATTAGTATAGACTGGCTTTTACCCGCTACTTTGTCCGCGTATGTTTCATTAACTAATGACTTTTTCGTTTTGCATTAGTTCTGAAGCTATATGGGTATCGCCCTCTCCGATTTTGACCAATCTTTACACGTTTACTTCGCCTGATCCTCTTAACATGTGTACCAAATATCATCTCTGTACATTAAATGGATGCGAAGATATGAACAATTTTCTTTTTCGCTTATATGGGGGTGACAAAACTTAGCCTATGTTCTTTTTCATCGTCCCATCTATATCTAAACCAAAATGCATACCAATTGGTTAAGCGGTTTGCATCCATATATCCATTGTATTATCTCCTTTTGTATATGTTATTTGCTTGTAATTTGGTGAAGCATTTCTGGTATTCCTATGAGATATTTTTACATATAGAAATCAACACACAAAATTAATAAATAAACAACATAAACATAAAATTTAAAACTAATTTTCCAGTCGAAAACTTGTTCGTCAATCTCTTCTTCTGAGCATTTTCATCTTCGGTAGGATCTTCTTCATATCTTCGAAAAACTTTCCTATCCGGAGATTTAAAAATAATTCTTTATTATTATTTTTTTGTTTAGTTGTTGTCGTTCAGTCGATCAGAAGAATCTAATGCTCAACTAAAAATTTCAATTATGTTGTCCAATTGACTACAGTTTCCGGCGTAAGTTCTTCTCTCATTCTTATAAATTTTTTCTCTAAGCACTACAATAGGAACTATGCAGCTATTCATTATTTGGTTACCGTGTACGAATACTTTGAGTGTAGTTGGTGACATTGGGTACCAAGTATAGTATTCCATGGATATATCGAAGATGTTCGCATAAATGTCTTTGAATTTATCGCTTTTAATTTTGTATTCACAGGAGATTCCAATTAATGTTGTTTTTGATTATTTCAAAATCAAGACTTAAAGCATTAAGGTCGAAATTTCTAGTTTTGAAATCTTGGAACATAAAATGCTATTTAGATTTAATTTTGGGTGCAATTAAATGAATTTGCTGTGGAAGATTTTCAAAAATAGGCAATTAAAAGTTGAGCATAAAAAAAGTTAGTTTTCTCTGAAATACCATAAGTCTGTTATAGAGAAAGAATTTACGTATTTACAGTTTTTGAAAAATATTCAAAACTTTTCTGCTCCCTTAATTGAAACGTCGAGCCAATATAGACTAAAACATTGCGCGTAAACATGCATTTAGAAAGTCATTCAAGGAATTCTATCGTTGTTTTCGTTTGCTAGTAAAAAAATAGAGTTCCATGTTCATATTTCGAAAGCAGGAAACGAACGAAATGGAATGAATAGTCAACGTAAACGAGCGAAATGAAATGAAATGCTGCCTCATTTTCGCATACACGACTTACACAACAAAATCGCTCTGAGCTGCTCTGTGCATTACTGAATAATGCTGAGAGACGGACCTTGCTCTCTACATTAGCTACTATGTTTCTACTGTTGTTGTTGTTATTGTACGAATAGAGAACAGTAAAATTTCAACAAGTGTTTGTTAAGTTATTAGAAAGCTTGGTAAATTTGTGAATATTAAGTAAAGATCGAACTGAGACACGCATGGAAATGTGCACAGAACTTCATGGTTTCTTTATTTGGTCATACATTATTCAATTGATAGCTGTCATATATTAGCATGGTCAATTACTTCTCAATCCGCTCTTATGTTTCTGTGTGCCGGTTGAAATTTAGTAAATTGCTAAGCACTCTGTCGGGTAACTGCTCTCTGTAGTGGTCTCTAGAGTACTCTTTCCTAACACGCAAACCAAACATGGGTGCGAGTTGCTATTTGAACTCTTAAGTAGTTTTTTGGATGAATTTGCAGTTTTTTTTTTTTGTTTTCGAGTTTTTGTTATAGTTTCATTGCTTCTTCTTCATCTTTATCTGATAAACATTTAATGAATAATTCATATGCCGCCAGACAAAAAACATGTCACGTGCTATTTTTGAAACAACTTGCCGGCCATTTTAATTAATTATGCATATTTTCTAAGTGTTCATAGTAGGTACACATAATATACATATTTCATTTATTGATTGTTTTATTTAGTCAAAATATTGCGAACTCTACTATTTGCTGATTACTTTTTACACTTTCACTTGGTTGGCGTTTGTTGTGGCGTGCGGTTGTTCATTCGCACCTTTCAGTGGCACACTTAAATTATATATTATATACTTTATTTTATTTTGAATCGATTTATTAATTTCGTAAGCTTAATATTTTAACATGTAAATAAAACATTGTAAACAAAATATTAAAAAAAATAAGTCATAAGTGAAAATAAAAATATTATTTAATAAAGAATTCTTTTCTCATTTTCAGTGTCTCAAAAATAAAAGATGTTGGTTAACAAACTCAAGTATTAAAGCATTCTAAGAAGACAAAAGCGTCTTCAAGCCAAAGTTCTTGCCGCAAAGAGTGCTCACAATATACAAAAACGCTTAAAAGTAAATATATTATAATGGAAACAACAACAATAAATACAACAACAAGCATGGCTAATATGTTGCTGCCACTAAATACCACCGAATCGCCGCAGGAGCTTAGCGATTTGCTGCCATTAAATTCGACCAGTAATAGCAGACCTTTGCATCAACATCCAACTCTAGAAGAATACTATACACGTAAGTATTGAAAGCATTAAAAACATTAGAATTTATTTTAAATATAAAACTTAAACATACCCTTAACAGTTTAACAAATTTATTTACAAAGCTTCGATATATAGAAAATTAAGCAGAAAAAATAATTGCGGTTGGCTGATTGAATTTAACAATATTTTTTTTTTCAATTTTTTATTGGCAATCTGTCCTTATACAGGAATAGATGAACTCCAATGAGATTATCTATTATAGATTAACATATTTACATAAATTTCTATATATTTATATATACACAAATTATAATTAGTATAATTGGTTATATACCAAGGAGCATTAACAATGCTTGGAAGCAATTTGTTTAATTAGCGTTGAATTATTTTTACATTTGAATTGCTTGTAGTACCCCAAAGTTGCAACATATACGTCCAGACCGGTTTTAGCATTACTTTATACAAAATAATTTAGTTTTCTAGGCTTAGCTGTGACTTAGTTTCATTGTATTTTACGTGTTTTTAGGGCAAGATGTTTCTTTTTTGCTTTAATGTGTGCTTTTCAGGTTAGCCTGTGGTCAAGATGTACCCCTAGGTACTTGACACAGTCACTTTGAGAACACTCCATTAATTTGCACTTTTGGATATGAATCCCTACTAAACGTAAATGTGACATGTATGGATTTATCGGCATTGATCTTTATTTTCCATTTTTTCCACTCTATGTAATTTAGCTGGTGTTGAATATGTTCAGATGCTTCTCTAGGATCATGACTAACAGCAAAGATCGAAAGTATCTTCAGCGTACATTGCTACTTTCACATCATCTGTAGTAGGTACATCTGTTGTGACCCAGTACCCAGTACACTTCCTTGTGGAATACCTGACCTAATACGATGTAGAGCAGATGATCCACTTTGTTGCTGAACATAGCAGCAGTGACCAGTAAAATAGGACCTAAGTAAAAGAAAATATGGCGCAGGAAGCAGATATATTATTTTGTAGAGAATACCAGAATGCCAAACTCTTTCGAATGCTTGCTGGATGTCAAGAAAGACGGCCGTACAATATTGTTTCTCCTTAAAAGCATCAAGTATTGTATTGACAATGCTGTGACATTGGTGTACCGTGATGTCTTCATAACGCAAACTGATGTTTTAGTATAATGGCGTGTTCGTCCAGTATTGGGAATATTCTTCTTAAAAGTATTTTCTTCAATACTATAGAAAACCTTAGCAGCAAGCTAATAGGACGATATGATGAAATATTATTTTCTGGTTTATATGGTTTTGGTATCATAACCACTTCCGCGCATTTCCATTGAGATGGAAAGTAATGCAAACTCATTTTAGTGTGCTGCCATTAATTTTATCATAACCTAGAGATTTTCTAATTTTAATAAGTTTAATTTCGGCTTCTACTTCAGTAACAGCAGTCTATGGAATCGGGTGATCATTTGACAAGAAGACTCAAGAAAGTATAATACTTCATCTTCAGTAGCTATGTTGTTCACATCAGTGGGCTGAAATATAATATATAAGATCGGCACCGTACACCATTGTTATTTATAATAAAAACGCTCCTCTGTTTGGGTCACTTAGCAAACTTTAAGTTTAAGCTGTCTACTTTCTGAAATGGGATCCAATTGTCTCAAGTAGTTTTCCGTGTTTTCATTTCTTAGTTTTTGAAATTGTTGTTTTAAATCACTGGCTGCCATATTAAACAAACATTTGTGGGCTGGAGAATGGCTGTTCTGTCAATAGATAGAAAGCGTTGGCATGTAGTAGCTCCATTTGACCTTGTTTCGTGAGTAAAGGAATTACCTACCTCATGTTTAGCATTCGCAAAGTATTCCACAGCTAAATCAATCTCAGTCTCACTCTTCAGTGAAATTTCACAATTTATATTGTTTTCAAGCCAGTCCTTAAATGCTGATACATTTGTCGAAATCGTAATAATTCAACTGCATATGTGACAATAAAAGGAGAGTGGACGAAGGTGAGATCATAGCTTTCTTCTATGTGTAAGTGTAAGTGTAAGGCGTAATCCTGTAGATACGACAAAATCCAGTAGGTCTGAAGTTTTTCTACTATCGGTAGGCCAATATGTTGGTTTTACTGTAGATAAGGTACTAAATGTGTTGTTATTCAAACTATCCGTGCTTTGGATTTATCACTTTGAGTTTATTAATCTAGAACCCCATCAGTGATGTTTAGCATTATAGTCACCGCCAGCAGTGAACGTTGAACCAAGCGTTTTAAAGAATCTATCGTATTCAGAATTACTTGGGAGAAAATAAGCTGCTGGCACTGTTAAACATTTGTGCATACATTGAACATCTATGCTAGCAGCTTGAATGCCGCTATCCACTACACAATGCGGCACTTTATATTTTAATCCAGTTATCACTATTACTGCGGCGCCTCCATAAGCTCTACCGTCCGGATGATTTGCAATAATTTCAAAACGACGAATATTTACGTAAGATTTACTGTTAAAATGTGTCTCGGATATCAGCAAATTCTGAAAATGGGCTGTTTCCAATATATTTTCTATGAAATCTCCATTCTCTGCCCCAACTATTTGGTGGTGGTGGCAACATTGATAAATTCAAAAGCTCATAACTTTTTTCTATTAAAGCAATTTTAACTTCTAAAATGGATTCTGAAAGGTAATTTATTGCCCTTTAATAATATTTTAAGGTCATTAAAAAATTTTTTAATTAACATAGAAAATAATTTTTTTTTTCTTTTTGAGGCCTTCGTTTTTTTCATATATTTTCATATACATATAAATATATCTTTCATATATCTTTCAAATATTTTATTGCATTGTGTTATATTGATGTACTCAGATGATTTCTTCAATTTTCCTTGCGTAACTTAGGCTGGGACAGCAATGTTAACTTAACTCCTTGTAATCATCGTCTAAATGTAATTAATCTAATTAAAGGCTGCCCAATGTTGGCAGCATTATTTATACATAAGCTTATTTCTGAAGAACTATATTCTTATCGATAAAGTTTTTCAGTTTCTCTCAGTAGTACTCGAAATTATTCATTATTGTACCTAAGTTCCTGCACAACTAAGTAGGCATGCAATGTGATTCATTTCACATTCTTTATAATTTTATAAGAAGTTTTACTATTTAAATACCATCTCTCCAGGTCTCTCCATTAACTCAATATGTAATACGCATATTAGCATCTAATCTTTAGCTTAGTTTTTATTATCTGAAAATGAATTCTTATATGTATATATATATATATATTTAATATATATATTTAAGCAACAGATTTACTATACATTTTCTGTGTTGACGTTTTTTTTTAAATAAATAGATCCACAATGTGACGCACAAGATAACAGCGTATCTAGATAGCAAAACGTTCTGCATACAAATGTTTCTTCCCATTTCGAAAAGGTTTGCGGAAATGAATACTCATTAAATTGAAATATGCTCCCAGCCTGTTGCCTTGTGAGAAGTTATCATCATTATTTATAATTATCTTCACCCAGAGATGGCCTTTGCTAGCAAACATTCGTAGATGACACTTATATTATTTGATGCTCCCAAAATATCGATCCACTGCAAAAAAAAAAAAAAAGCCAAAAAATATCACATGAAACATTTCTTCCAAAAAATACTACACCCCTCTTAAATTAAATAACAGAGAAATACCCTTTAAAATGGTAGCAAGATATATTGGTACGCATATTGGCAATCTTTTTTTTAACATGGGAGTATCACTAAGAATGAAAAAGAGATCAAATAAAGGCGAAGTCAAAATAACAATCTAGGTTCCTTAAAAGAATTTTTATATTGACGATAAAAAACCAACCAACTTAATAAACAAATGCAGAAGCCAATATGGACCTACGGCACGCAGTTATGACGCCCTCAAACAAATTAAACATAACTGACTAACAAAAGAAAAATGGACGGTGCACAAGACTTCGAGATATCCTGAACCCATATTGAACCTTGAATCTATAGGAAAAAAGTATTCTTATCTTTTTAACACTAATCGAACGATAGAATAGGAGACATTTAATATACAAACTTGAGGGCTCTATATCTTATAGCCACCAAGTTGCCGATTTTCATACCCTGTAATCACATGGTAAATAGGTATATTAAGTTTGTGCAATTGGAAGTGAGATGCAGAACGAAGCGATGCAGATGCTAAAAAGTTTATATATATACTTGATCAGCATCGAGTTTATATGAACAAGTCCGTCCGTCTATTTGTACGTTGTGTTAGTTTGTTTGTATGAAAATCAATAACTTGAAGACCATAAGATATAGAGCCTTCTATGTTAAAAAATTTTGAACTTTAGTAGAACCCTACAAAAATAAAATCGATATAGACATGTCTGTTTGTCTGGCTTTAATCAACAAGTACTTGAAGACTATAAAGAAATAATATTTTTATGGTTGTTTTATGTCTCCAATACCCTCTTCGAATAGATAGTGTTTAATAAATATATCAATCGCTCTCTGAGGGAAAGTACCCATAAAAACCTTCTTTTTGAGTTTTTGAATGAAAATAATAATTTTTTTTATTTACAATATTATACAAGGGACAAGAAACTAGCACACATACTGATGGAGCGATTGGTGAGATTTTCAAGCTCCGCATAGGCTTCCTCTAACCGTAAGAAAAACTTGTTTGAAATTTTCAGACAATCCATGCCATAGAAAGAGGTGCTTACTTCAACATTTGTAAAGAATATAAGAATCAGGACATCAATTCACATCGGAATCAAAACACTCTGATTCAGATGCTTGCAGCCCAACAAAGCAAATAATGACTTGCTTAAAAATAAATATATGTCTCTGGAATGCCAATGGTGTTTCCCGGCACAAAAACGAGCTCGTAAATTTTCTCGAAGTAAGAGACATTGATGTATTGCTTCTCGCAGAAACACATCTTACGAATAAATACAACTTCAAAATTCCAGGGTATGCGTTCTATTCCACGAACCAGCCAGATGGCAAAGCCCACGGCGGAACTGGTATACTCATAAGAAGTCGTATTAAACACCATTCTCTACAGACATTTGCAACCAATTATCTCCAAGCCACCTCAATAAATGTTCAAACAAAGTTTGGTAGTGTAACACTATCGGCAATTTATTGCCCTCCAAGGTTTACGGTATCTGAAAAACAGTTTCTCGAATTCTTCGACACTCTAGGTGATCACTTTATAGCCGCGGGTGATTATAATGCCAAACATACACACTGGGGCTCAAGGCTTTCAAACCCCAAAGGAAAGCAGCACTACAAAGCAATTATAAACACCAAAAAAAAGCTTAACTATGTCTCGCCCTGTACTCCAACATATTGGCCTACAGATTCGATGAAAATCCCAGATCTCATTGATTTTGCAATAACACGAAGAATTTCAAGTTATCTAATATCTGCTGAATCTCTTGCAGATCTCTCATCGGATCATTCTCCAGTTCTTTTTAGTTTACTGGAAAAGCCTCAACTCAAAGAGTATCCCAATAAACTCACCTCACAAAAAACCAACTGGCTCAAATATAAAAAGTATATAAGCAGTCATATCGAGCTGAACCCAGCAATAAGTAACGAAATCGATATTGAAAACACTGTCAGTGCCCTGAGTTCTGTTCTCACTGCTGCAGCTCAACACTCCACTCCACACCACAACCATCCACAGCCAATTCGATGAACCACAGTATAACCAACAGTCACATTGAACTGTTAGTTATGACGAAACGGCGTTTAAGAAGGGAAAGGCAGTGTCAAAGATCTCCAACCACGAAGCACAATCTAAGAATTGCTTCACGTGAGCTAAGCAAAGCTCTTAAACTCGAGGAAAAACTCACTCAGAGACGATACATATACATATACAAAAATGATCATGGAGCTTCCCAGTCCAGCTGTGACATATATCACAAAATTGTACAACGCGATTTTTAAATGCAGATATTTTCCAACTCAGTGGAAGAAATCGGTCATAGTCATGATACCGAAACCCGGAAAGGACAAAACACAGGCAGCGTCATATAGCCATAAGCCTACTATCCTGCCTATCCAAACTGTTCGAAAAGTTGGTTCTTTTAAAAATCAACTCGCACATGCAGAATGTTATTCCCACCCACCAATTTGGGTTTCGTGAAAACCATGGCACTATCGAACAGGTAAACCGAATAACCTCGGAGATTAGAACAGCGTTCGAACTCCGCGAATACTGTTCCACAATCTTTCTCGATGTAGCCCAAGCATTCGACCGCGTTTGGCTTGACGGACTTAATTACAAAATAAAAGTATTGCTACCCCAAAATACTCACAAAACTCTAGAATCATACCTCAGCAATAGAGTATTCACGGTACGTCAGAATGACTACATAACACAGGAGTCTGAAATCAAAGCTGGAGTACCCCAAGGCAGCGTTCTCGGTCCTATGTTATATGTTCTATACACATCAGACATACCAACGGATCACAGACTTACAATATCCACATTTGCTGATAACACAGCCATATTAGGTAGATCTAGATGCCCAATACGAGCAACCAGACTACTAGCAGATCATCTCATTCTTCTCGAGGAGTGGCTAGCTAACTGGCGTACAAAAGTTAATGAGCAAAAAAGCAAACACGTCACATTAACTCTAAACAGAGGTACTCGTCCATCGCTGACTCTAAACAACATTGTGATCCCACAGGCCAATGAAGTCGTGCATCTCGGTATTCATCTCGAAAGACGGCTCACTTATCGTAAACATATTGAAGACAAGAAAACACAGAAAAAGCTAAAAGCCAACTCCCTACACTGGCTCATAAATCCGCGGTCCCCCTTAAGCTTGGACTACAAATTGCTTCTTTACAACTCCGTAATAAAGCCTATTTGGACGTACGGCTCGCAGTTATGGGGCAATGCGAGTTCCAGTAACGTGGATATAATACAAAGAGCTCAATCAAAAATACTTAGAACTCTCACCGGAGCACCTTGGTATATTCGCAATGCTCACATTCAGAATGATCTTAACATCCCAACTGTTAAAACTGAAATAGATCGATTCAAGCAGACCTATGAATGCAAACTCAACTCTCACCCTAATCCACACGCACGATCTCTAACACTACTCCATATACAAACACGACTCAGGAGAAATGACCTCCCAGCCCTGTGATGTGCTCTTAGGGCCGCTGTAACTACATAAGTCTCCAACCGGGGGGCTTTGTGTAATACACAACTAGATTTAAGATTTGTTAAATTATTGTTAGTCTCTTATCAAGAGAAGATTCAATAAAGAAAACTAAATTTTAAACCCATTTCCCATAGGGAAAAACGGTGTACAATGTTTGTGGAATTGTATGTAACCGGCTAAAGGAGGCGTGACAGACCCTACAAAGTATATATATTCTTTATCAGCATTAAAATATAAGTCTTCTGTCTGTTTGGCTGTGTGACGGTATAAAAATCGAGATCTATGGGACTAAAAGAGATAGAGAGCCTTCAAATTTGCAAATTTAGATTATCTACCTAATTTTTTATGAAATGAACACGATAACCCACCCCTAAGGGGGTGGTGGTCGCAACTTAAAACTTGCAAACCTACTCCTTTTTCTGAGTTTTTGTATGAATAAATGTTAGTTTTATTAGAAACACGAAATTTGAGTTATCTTTCGTTATTCCTTATCAAATATTTAGTTTACGTCCAGATCGGTCCACTAAAATGGGTAGCCCCAATACAAATATGTCTAACCTTTCAGAGTTTTTACATGAAAAAATGTTTTAATGTTGTTGTATTTTACAAGATTCTTAAGAAAAAATATTCTTTATATAGGCAACAATCGGACCACTAGAACCTCCCATCGTTAGAAGCAAAGTATCTCCCAATCGAGCCCACCTGACTGCTGTATTCTCTTTTGTTTTTTGTCTAATTTTTTTTTTCCCATCGCGTTGGTTCAATAATAGTTTGTTCTACTTTACCATTTACCAGTCGCAATTGGTATACTTAATGCATTTGCTCCACACTTCGATAACAGATTGAAATAATATAATAATTGATCACACAACGCCAATAATTTATATCAAGGTAGTTGTTCTATCTAAACTAAATTACTTTGTTTATATTGCAATTTCTACAATTTTTTTTAGAGTTCAGGCAGATTCCGTCAATCAGGCGATGAAACACTAAATCTTCCCAACGGGTTTAAGTGTAGCTTAATTAAATAAATATAAACATTTTTAAATCAAACAACTATAAATAAATACTTAAAAATCGAATTAATAAATAAGCAATACTCGCATAAATTGTGGTTTTTACGAATACAGTGCAACAATCTGTTGTTTATAGTTCTCATGAAGTTCCCATGAAAATCACCGGTAATTTCCATAGCTCCCATAAATAGAATGTCTCTATAATTACTTGTGGCGTAAGACCTGCAATTGTTGTATATTGAAAATATTACAAAAACATTAAAGTGCAGTGTTCACCCACTTCAACTGGTATCTCACGTATATATAATTTGTATGAATTACTATTTTTAGATTTAATGCACATACTAAGCAGAAAGAAGAAGTTACTAATGAAACTTTTTTTTCTTTATAGATATGACAGCATTCTTAACGCTTGCCATATTCGTAGCCGTTCTGCTAACAATAGTCAACATTACCATATATGCCACAAGCGTATCACGCATACGCAAACGTCTAAACAAGCCGCTAGTTGTACCTTCGATCATGATGTGCACCTATTATCCAATAATATCCATTGCAGCGCTGGTCACCATACTTGTGCCGAAATCTTGGCTAATTTGTCACACGGTGATGCACATGTGTTTCGCATTTGGTGGGCCAATATATCGTTCTCTACTTTTCCGGTATGTTGAATCGGAGGTGAATTATATAAAGGAAACTGATGGCGCTGCTGTGCACATTAATACGCCGCCCTGCTGCTGCTGCTGCATCTGTCTGCCGGGCATAACACCGTCCAAGGCCAAACTCTGCATACTGCGCTATTTGGTCTGGCAAATGCCTTTCGTACAGGGCAGCGTCATGTTGGTGTTGAATACCATTTACTATCGTGACGCGGCGCTGTATGCGAATGTTTTGGCATTCTTTATACCCTTCATAGTTGGTTCCATATTGCTCGGCATGTGGAGTTTGAATGTAACAGTTGGCATGATTAATGCGGTGCGTAGCAACTATGCGCTGAGAAAGAAGTTGCTTTCGCTGCAGTTGATTATTTTGCTGTGTAAGCTGCAATACCTGATTTTGGATAATCAGTTGGACGGCTTGAAGCTGGGTGGCGAGTATCCAATTAATCACACAATCTATAAGCAAAGTAAGTGAACTTGGCATATTTAATGTAAAATATTTGTTAATAAATTTTGTGCATTTGCAGCAATAATCAATTTGCTTATACTCTCGGAGATGGTGCTCGTCTCGATGCTGGTGCAGAACGCCTACAGAATACCCATTCAAGTACAAATCGATGAGCATAAATGAAGCATGCAACACAACAACAACAACAACACAACATATCCTTAGTAGTATTGTACTTAAATACTTAGTAGTGTATTTAGCGTACTTAAAGATGAAAGAAACAGAGAAATATCTGAGCAAACAAAAGTTCAAGCAAATATTGTGATAATTTAAGCGTTTAAAGCGTATCTACTTAAAGTTTAAATAGCACAAAATAAATAAATATATAAAATAAAACGAAATGAAACAAAAGAACATAAAACATAAAGCAGCCCATAAATTCTTATAGCCTGTTTAAAGAGACAAAATTGTATCGATTACGTTGGCAACGTAGCCAACCACAAATCATGCGCCATAAATTCTATCCTGACAGAGACTAGAACTTCTGGAAGAGCAGCGTAACTTCGGAATTTGTGTGCGACCATTGGTCAAAGAGGGAGACGAGTTGTCTGTTTGTAGATAAACGTGCACATAATTTCTGCTTTGGGGCACGGTTTAGACTTTTCAAAAATAAAATTGCGCCTAACCGCCATAAAAATACAATAAATTCGGTTTAGCTTACTCGCATCCGGCCTTCGGCTCCTGCTACTTCACTGCGAGAATTTATATTTGATAACTCAATTGCCGCATGGGCATAACAGGATGCACGCAGCTACAGATACAAAGAAGTAAAATCACCAAAACATGCAGTAGTCGAGCTTGCTCGACTTCGAGTTACGCTTTAGCTGATCTGAAATACTGCATTTGATAAATAGATTTGTATGGATGATATATTATATGTGTATAAATAAAAATAAATAAATAAAAAAATAAATAAATAAATTTGATCTTTTTGGAATCATCAGAATTCTGATGTCCCTCGTTCAAAAAATCCTGTTTTGACCCATTTAGAGTGCCCCAATCGAGTCCAAATGTATGACCGACCGCCACTAACTTTGGAGGGTCGACCCACCCATGCTAGTGGTACCCCCCCTGGGACCCCCCTAGGGCGTCTCCCATACAAAAATATCAAAAAATGACCATTTTTGGAGATTTCAACCCCCTTGGATGAACTTTTTTACTTTTGCAACTAGTTTCATCGCATTCTACACCAAATTAGGGGGGGTCACGCATACATTCCATTACCGTAGGATGCACCGGTGCCAAGAAATAGCCATTTCACTGATTTTACCTACACGTACCTACACGTTAAAACGAGGGACATCAGAATTCATTTTAGAGGTATGATTTCTTTAGCAAATTTTCTTATTTTGATCCCTAGAATCCGAAAATCATATGTGCCTAAGCGATTTTTTTGACCCCCTACAAATCCAACCGCCCTAGTGTATATAGGTCCTGGAAATTGCTTCAATCTGAAAAATATTTTGTGAAACTAAATGGTGCTGTGATGTTAAAGGAGAAGAAATATTTTTTTCACCACAAATGTATGGAATCGGTACTTTCAAGTGGCCATATCACGGCCAGTGTATGGCTTCTGAATGCTGATGAACATAATTTTGTATACAGCGCTGAAGCCTTTTCCGGCAGCATTGTAAAAACCGGTAAAATGAATTGAATTCAATTGTGAACGAATTCCGTGAAAGACATTAAAAATCAGAAAGCAGCAATACTCTGTGTAGACTGACAAAGCGGTATGAGACAAACCGTGAGATTAATGCATCTTTGCACATTAGTACGAAGAACATCAATAAGATTTGCATGGCCTCAAGAATTTTTTTTCGCGTTGGATCCTACATAACACACATAAAAAGAAAGCTCATGGTTGGTGCAAGTAAATATTGAAAAATTACGAGCAAGGTGCATCAAAGTTTCTTTATAACATTTACACATGTGACGAATCATTGATCTGCGCTTATGGATATTCCATTACAAGCGAAATCAAAAATTATTTGTTTACGGAAAAAGCACATCAAAGCAAAAGGTTGCCTGCACAACCCATCCCTTGGTGGCACTAGCTAAAGCAATGTAAAAAGCCAGAAGTCATTTACTACGCTCGGGCGGCGACATCGACTGCATTCGCGGATAAGTTTGATCTGGACCTGAATGACACAGTTGTGGTACTATGCAAACGGTGTGCAGCCATCAACACCGAGGGACAGGGAAGGAAGAAGGAATGAAAATTGTAGAGGTTCTATGAGTACGCTAAGCAATATACGAGAAATAGCTCGCCCGCCCCAACAGTGCCATGCAGATCACGGAATGATATAGCCAGTTTAGACCCGAGATAAGATCGGTGAAAATATATAGGGATGCTATCCATAAGCCAACCCAAAGCACACTCACGGCCGTACAACAGGGACAAGAGCAGAGGATCATAGCCCTAGCCCGTGTGAAGTGATGAATAGAGTAATGAAGTGAAATGTCGAATTTGATGGAGCTGACGACTCTATTGAATTCATAGAAAAAGTGGAGGAACTCGCCGCAGCGCATGGAATGGAAACGGACAACATTATACAGGCTATGCGAGATGTCTTGCGACACACGGCGTTAACATGGTGGCGTAGTAATTGGATTGGTAATTGGTAGTAATTGGATAGTAATCGGATTGGACCAAACGGAAGGATTTTCGTGATGCATTGCTAGGCTTTTTTCTATCCGAATTCTATGAATTATTTTTAAAAGAATTTCGAATCAAAAGGAGCAAATGAGAGATTTAAGCCGTTCTGGCACTGCAAACAACAATAATAAGACATGCAGCAGCTATTGAAGCATACAAAAAGATAATTTTAGAGCTACCGAGGTGGCAAAAGTGCTTTGAAAATTGATTGAAATGCATGCAAAAAGAAGATTTAACATTATTACTGGGTTCATATGCAGATCCGTCATCAAAAACATCTTCATTTCATCCTTCAATATCTTCTATGCAGATGCTATTGTTCAGATCTATTTCTGCTAAAAGAGCTTGAGTTCTCTGAATAACTTTAATGCATTCCTGATCTGCTTGCAGTAATTGTGCTAGTGGCACATCATCGTTAAAATACTGATTAGAGTCCAGTTGAACTACTTTGACCAAGATTTCTTTATCACTCTTTGTGGTACCTCATTCCAAGCTTGTTTCAATATAATTATCGCATTGCGAATTAAATGAGATTTCAAACTATTCTTTAGTTCACCACCTTCAGTAAATAATTGAGAAAGAAAAATACTTCTGTAGTTTAGCTTGGTTAACTTAATAGGATTTTGATCCATTGCTTGTAAAGCTGCTGTCACGTTTCCATCGTCACTTTGAAGTTTTTCAATTATTGGTGCATGAACGGAGCAGTTATCGATAAGCAAAATAGCTTTCGGTGGCAAATTGTTTTCTTGTGAAATGCGGATCCCCTGTGCATTGAAAGTTGTAAAGAAGTGGATTATTAAATCCTTGAAAACTCCTTGGTTTTTTCGCTTTCCCAATTACCAATGTGACTAATTTATGTGATGCATCAGATATTGCTCCAAGTTAGATTGAAATTCTTTCCTTTTGGATTTTATATCTATGTAGGTGCGGTTTTTTTTTAGAAGTAGAGGCGTATGTTTTATCATGAATGCAGCGGAAAAATAAACCGCTTTCGTCGACATTATATATTTGTGACCCGAGTAAGCACATTTCATCGAAATCTGTGAATGAACGGAGTGACCGAAGAAACATCACTAGAGAGAATCTCGTCACAATTTAAAAAAAAAGAATTCCTTGTCGTCCGTCACTTGCTCAGAATGCATTTTCATCTTTATCGGGATATTCCTCTCTAAAAATTTGTTTGGCTTTCTCTTTTAGTATTGTCTCAGTTAAGGTACCTTTTTTTTTACGTTGGTTCAAAACTACTCATAAAGAATCTTTTCCATTTGGAGATATTCAGCGCTGTGCATGGATGTGCTCGTTGCCTCATGGTGGGTGTTTGGAACAGCATTTAAAATTGCCTCCCTGTTTAACTTTATGTAGTTGATTGCAGATGGTGACACATTAAAATCCAGGGCTAACCGTTTCCTTTAAACACCTTTGTCAAGTTTTTCTAAGATTTTAACTTTGGTTTCCAACGATTTTTGCGTTTATTTAACATTTCCAATGATCTTTTTTCACTTTTCAATAATAAATAGCGAAAAAGGGGGATTCCCCTATAAGCAAAATAACGAATAGCATATTGTATATAAATCAAAACAAAAGACAAAAAAAAAAAAAACACGCCCAGAAATTAGAATTTTTAAATTTCAATTCTAATTTTAGAGCGTTTAATGTTTTACAAACTTCAATTCTAATTTCTGGAAGATTCGAATTTCAGAGAATTCTAATTTGTAAGCTTCTACTGTACTTTGCAAACAAAAACAATTTCAATGACAGCCAGAACAAACCCAATCAAAACCAATTTAATGATATACACCAACAGAAATAAAATTCAAACTGACAGATTTTACAAGCCTGGAGGTCAGAGCACTAAACTTAGATTCAGCTTTTCGGTAATCTGTCAGCAATCGAAAAAATAGCAGAGTATCAGCATACATTGGAGCCACGAGGAAACTAAAGGTTGGACTTTCTGAGTCTTAACAATTTACTAAAAATGTAGATCAAAGAGTGGTTGTTGTTGTTGTTGACAGAATCCATTCTCGAAAATATTAATGGAACTAATGGGAAAGGTCTGAATAGAACTTATTGATATAGGCACACTTAGAGGGCAAAATATACACCACAGCCATTTTTATAATTCTTTGAACAACATTTCAATAAGGTTCCCTCTGTCCTCAATCATGAAGATTGGTTCGAATCAGTTGCGTACTTCAAAGCCTATAGGGGAATTGATTTGTTCTTGGACTAATTAAGATACATTTTATGATAATGAGTGCATTTACTTCTTTTATCCCCCATATGAATGCCAAATGTTATAAGCCTTGTTAACCAAAAAGGTCTGTAGGCTAACTACTCCGAGGACTCTGACATAAATAAAGTGATTCAAGCTAATTGAATGAAAAAACGCTTTTCTTAATACATTTTCTATCTATCCATCCAATTTGACATTTCCGATGCATCCTTCGATATGTTACAAACTTTCTTAAATACTGTTTAATACCTTGTCCATGCAAAGTTTGAAGTGTATAAAAAGCGATACACGCGCACGTTTCTAAAGTGATTCCAAACCATAACAAAAATTCAGCATACATGAACATTCCCGCATAGACCAGAGCCTCAGACAAAAAGCGACAGATTGATATAAAAATATGAACTCGACGCCGCTCAATTCATAGCTCAAACCGCCAATCTGACCCAAGACGCCCTCCAATAGTCATTGTACAGTAGCAGCCAACAACAACAACAACAATTGAGTAGTCCATTCGTCGCTCTGTCTGTCCGTGTGTCTCTCTGCGTTGAAATTTATGATTTATTTGAAACGAAAGTATATTCAACGCTGCCAAAATAAATCATGAAGACACTAAGAAGGCAGTTAAGCGAAAGTGAAAGATGGAGCTGAGCCGCGCCGAGTCGAACAGCACAGTTAAACGCTGGTAAATGCTGCGAACCAAAGCAAGTGGGTGTTACAGCACTCGCCGGCAGACAGACTTTCGGACGAACAGAACAGGCAGGCAAGTGCCATCTTTCGTCCTTGCTGTCGCTTTAGCTGTTATCTTATCGTTTTTTTTTTTTTTACGATGTACATAGAACATGCTTTTTGTTGCTTTTACTGATGTACAAGTATATTTTTTATGAAGACAACGACGACGGCGACGCCATTGAGAATGCTTGTTTGCAAACACCAAGCGTTGAAACTGTGGGATAAGTTCGAGTTAGTAGCGGCATAAGACATGAAAGCACCAACATCAACTTCATAGGAAAAAAAAAACGAAAAACAAAATATGTTGGAGTACTTGTATACTCGACGGTGGTGAATTCTGCTGCTGATAGAATTACGTCAACTAACTACCCAGTTGGAATTACCCCAAAAGCCAATTTGGGTTTCTTATAAAAATTTTGTAATAAATAATGAATTAATTTTGTGAAAAAAAAAGAAATTATGGGGAATATTTAAATATAATGAGTCGAAGAGGATATTTTGCGGTTTCTTGTTGTTCCTTGTCTAATTTATCTTCTCATCTTGGAAGTAAACGCCCAGCAGATACAAGAGGAGGGTGTATATTGAAGGGCAGCGTTATCACTAAGCCGCATTGGACCTCTTAAAAATAGTTTTAATAGATGCCTACAGCTTGAACAGTTTCTTCTCAATAGAAATGCGGTGAAGTTTTTCATATTCCAAAGCCTAGAAATTCTGGGGGAAGAAAGGCTGATTCCAGACCGTCATTTGGCAAAAAAAAACTCTAAACGACATTCCTCGATGTAAGACCAAGCAATCAAACGAAGGTTTGTGATTCTGTCCTCCACTAAAAGCTCACATTTTTACTTTCAATCGTTCTTGAAAGAGAAAGATTTACATTTAGAGCTGAGACGACTTTTCTGAAATCACACCTGTAGATGCGGAAGAGTCCTGGGTCCCAGACTAACACTAACTTTACATTTGTCCTCTTATTAGACCTTACATGCTCAAAACCTCTGTTTGTATTAACGTAAACTACTTGGATATGATGCACGGCAGGAGGCGCAGTTGCCGATTGCACATTTTGTCAAATCCAACGCAAAAACATCAACTTAAGAGAAATTCAATAACTCGCAGGAAGATGATCCTGCTTGCTGCTAAGAAACTAATTCGTACTGAACAAACCCCTACTCTAATCCAATACAATTAATCTCCTGGATAATGGTTCCAATAATAGAAAACTCAACTGGATACCATTTAGAAGTGTTAACTAATATACATGTCCTGTCCTTAAGATATGCATCTTGTTAAACAGAAAAATGTGTTTGAAATTATTGGTGCAAGCTTCTAGCAGAAAAGGAATTTATGAACTGCAAAATTTAAATATTTTCGATTTCAAATTCGGCACACAAATATCTATTAGATACGAGTATATTTGTATTTTTTACTTTTAAAATTATTTCCTAAAAGTATGCCTCGCTTCTGCTTTGAAAAAATATTTTAACAGCATATTTTTAGGGAGATGTTTTTTTTAATACAATTCAAAGAAAAATTGGGAAAATGTCTTCAATATCTAAATAGAACAAGTTCCATTTATAGTATTATATATAATATATTTCGTTAATTCGTTGATGTTATTCTTAAACGATTAGTCAAATCTGCTTATAAAAAGGTTTCAATTATGAAATCGCGTTCTCTATCTATATCAAGAATTTTACTTGTCATTGCCAACTTATAACTTTGGTTCACTCAAGTAAAATCGATTGAAATATTAATATTTTCTCCCTGAACGATTGAGTGTGGATTAATTGCCTTTTATAATGTCTTATTTCATGCCGAGCAGAACAGTTTTTATATCACTGACTTGCAGAAAATGCAAGTCATTGGAAAATTCTCCAAGATAATATAATTATGAAATGAGGAAAAATTTTAGGAAATTTCGCATTGGTTTGAAAAGATTCAAACTTTATTTTGTTTAATGACGAACTTTAAAAATTCATATCTCCGATCCTGAATAAATCTGGTTACAGATGAACAGAAATCATTGTGATTATGGAGGAGTCATTTATCTAACCTACTCGGAGGCGATGCAGTGCAAAATTCCGCCAATAAAGAAATGGCACCGGAACCATCAGTTAATGCTGGCACTATTGCAGAGTCACCGTACTATAACGAGGTCGATTCAGTTATTTAAAAGCTGAAAAATATCAAAGCGGCAGGCTCTGATGGTCTGCCAGCTGAGTTATTTAAGACCGGCGGCGAAGAATTGGTTAGGAGTATGCACCAACTTTTATGCAAGATATGATCCGATGAACGCATACCCAATGACTGGAATCTCAGTGTTCTCTGTCCTATCTGTAAGAAAGGAGACCCCGCTGTTTGCGCCAACTACCGCGGAATAAGTCTCCTTTCCATTGGATATAAGACTCTGTCGCGCCTATTGTATAATAGGCTGAAGCCATATACCGATTCACTGCTGGGACGATATCAGTGTGGCTTCAGACCAAACAGGTAAACCAGTGACCAAATATTCACATTACGCCAAATCTTGGAAAAGATCCGAGAGTTCAACAAAAACACTCACCACCTATTTGTCGACACGCCGATAAGAGCGAAGTTCTTCGACGCCCTGTCTGCACTAGGTATCCCGGAAAAGATTGTACGTCTTTGCTTGGCGACGCTATCTAACACACAAAGCGTTGTCAGGGTGGGGAAAAACCTCTCCGACCCCTTTGTTACCAAGAGAGGTTTCAGGCAGGGCGATGCTCTGTCGTGCGATTTTTTCAATCTTCTGATGAAATACATCCTACGCCAATGCCCGTACATACAGAGTATGTCCGGCTCGATCTTACAAATGGTATTGATTCTGCTTGCTGACGCCGATGACATCGATATCATCGCTACGCAGGAACGGCGAGTCAGCAAGGGGTTCTCAGAGATTGAAAAACAGTCTCGGCTCATAGGTCTAGCGATGAATGACGACAAAACGAAGTACTTGGTATCTTCTCGCACTCCGTCTTCGCGTCTTGGACGGTCAGTGACGATCAAGAATTTTAATTTCAGTATTGTAGAAAACTTCGTGTAGATTAGGCGTATAATCAAGCTTACAAACAAGCCGCATAAAATTTCAGCTGCTGCACTGGGCTGGGCACCTCATTCGAATGGAAAAAAGAGTTTCAGCACGCATGGTTAACATTGATTGATGGACGACGATATGAGAGGACGACCTAGCACGAGTTGGAATGACCAGTTATTTAGAGATGCCTCCGTACTTAGCATTCAAAATGACTGGCGCTAGCGCGCATGCGTTCATGACCGGAAGACGGTTGACGGCCATTTAAGTAGTTAAGTAAGATCGTGAATATTTTTAAGTCAAGGAACAGTTTAAGTTTTTGTTCTAGATTTTGGAACTTAACATTCAATTTCTCTCTTTTTCACATTTTAGAATCATGTTTGGATTGTTTGAAAACATTTTTGCATTATTTGCTCGTTTTTATAGCATTTAGAAGTGAGAAGTAAAAGAAAAGAGCATCCTGACTAGCCAAGTTATTTAGATAATGTCCGAAAGTAATAGCATTAGCCATATTCAACAAATATTTTTGGTGTTTGCTTAGCTCTTTCAATAACAATAACAAAAATTGAACAATCTATGAGACAATAGACTACAGCACCCACTAAAAGATTTAGTTGCAGCAGTTTTTCCTTTAAAATTTTAGAAAATGTGGCGAAAAGAAAGCTTAATAAAACGCTGTAGGTATATGCTCTACTATAACGGAGGTCCTAAATGATTATGTAGTCGCCGGAAGACACCCTTGTTTCATGCAGTATTGCTGCTTCGAGGAAGAGGAGAAAGATATATTTCTAATAATTGTCTAAAAGTTGGTTGTATCACTATTTCGTTCTGCAGTACTCCAATGTTATTCTGAAGGTCTACATATTTATTAGAAATTAGTCTTAAAAGGAGAGTCGTAACTTTTAACACTTATTAAGAAGTTTATGTGTCAGTTATAATCCCAACATTTCTTCAAGCTATGATAGCTGTTACACGATCAAAAACTCCGAACCGTTTATTGCCATTGAGACGAATCAGTCGTTGCATTTGGTTCGTATTCATCTCCCTCATGCTCCGACTTTTCAGTAGAATATATTCTGCAACAACTTCGGAACTTCGGCTAAATGCTGCATATTTGACACACAAATACATAAAAAAAATTATGAAAAAGTAACAAAAAAATAATTATTGAACACAATAGGAAATATGGCCAAAAAATATACTTGGAACCTGTATATCACGAGAGCCGATGAAAAGCTTCGAACGATGAAAATTTCGTCCTTAGCTTTGACCAAGAGCGTAACATTATATTTATTTTATTTAAGGAATATGAGGAGACAAAAATTATAAATTATATTGAATTCATTGGTAATGATTTATAATTCTTTGCAACAGAATCATTTCTTTATCAGCAATATTTAACAATGGTAAGTAGGAAACTACTTATCCTCGTCTCCAGATTTACGCCTGTTGACGAGCGCTTAGCCGCAATACGCATCAAATCTGAATATTTTTATATAAGCCTAATTCGTGCGCAAGCCCCGACATAGCAAAAGAGGACGATACTTAAGAACTGGAACGTCTATACGAGCGCTGTCCGAAATATGATGTCAAAAGGAAGGAATCATTGGTTCAACCGTCGGAATGCTATCTTGATTAGTTAGCATGACTAACTAATCAAGGCTTGTGGAAGTGGTATCAATCTGTTGTATCAATCTGTTATAAATTAGTCTACCGCATTCAAGGCTGTCAAGTAAATATTTGATTTCTTCATCGATATCAATTATGATATTAGAGATTTATGAGAATGTAATCTAAAGTTTAGGTAATAATATTTATATAAGGATCATATTTATTTTTTCGTTGATTATACGTACCGGGTTCACATATTATATAGCTTCTAAAGTACTTAGCTAACGTGCTATGTGCGACATATATATCACTGGTTGGTAGATTGGTTTGATTTTCTTTTTGGCTTTTCTTAAAGAACAAGTCTTCATCAGTGGCTTGGAGCACTTCCAACACTCAGTAAAAAGTTCAGCCATGGCGTCATATTTTTCCAACTGGGCACATCTACGCACACTCAACTTTATTGTTGAGGCGATTTTTAGTAGTTGCTTGATTTTTATTTTATGTATGTAACCAAGTACATCATTCCCATTGCCGTCGTTAGCGTCGAGCGTTCAGCGCAAGAAATTCATAAAAGCAGCTAAAGCAGCAGGATATACATGCGATAGGACTGAGCAAGAAGCCAGGAACAAAAATCAACAGCAATGGAAAGCAAGTAAATCAGATTAAGTATCCGCTGCTCATTTTGATGACTCGTTTCAGTACAGAACGAATCGAGTTAAGTCAACTCAGCGGAAAGCGTGTGCTCGCTGCTAAATTACAGCATATAAGTGCATATGTGTTCGGATGTATATCGTTGGTACTGTATATACCCACATATACCTACACTTGGCTTGGCTTGATTTAAAATTGGATTTTCCAACAGAAATACGAGTATGTGTGTCTGTGTGATATACGAGTGTATGGGGCACGTTTCGATATTTAATTTCGCATAAAGTGGCAAAAGACGAAGAAACAAATGAAAAAATATGCAAAATATGAAAAACAGTTTCATTTCATTGGCTTTCCACCAGTTTAATTTTTTTTTCGAATTTTTCTCTTTTTAACTTTATGCATTTCATATCCATCGCGCAGTCATGCGTTTACAAATTGAGTTTTATATGTTGAAATAAATGATGTAGAAACAAACGTGTAAATAAAACTCGCATTCGAGTGTATATGAGGGGACTTACAAAAGTGCGGTAGGTTAGTATGGAAAATATATATTATAGCTCAGTTTTTCGATTTTCAAAATAAGCAAGAAATGTTTGGCGGTTATGTTGTTAACTCTTAGGATTTTCA
The DNA here is from genome assembly GCA_035044805.1 of Leucophenga maculata. Taxonomy (NCBI): domain Eukaryota; kingdom Metazoa; phylum Arthropoda; class Insecta; order Diptera; family Drosophilidae; genus Leucophenga; species Leucophenga maculata. The sequence continues at coordinate 11,186 of JAWNNP010000304.1, read as the reverse complement.
TTTTATTGAATACATTTTACAACTTGTTAAACCTTTTCTTTCAAAACGCTCCATAAAGTTTCTTAATTTCCAGCATATTCACATTCCTAATAAAGACTATTTCCTTTGAATATATCAAAGATGCTTAAAAACAATCAGCATTTAAATGCAAGTAGATGCAGGGAATAGTTGCAAGATGTATTCGCTGGAATATGATGTGCAAAAACTTATAAAAAATTCCCAATTATATTTCAAGATGCATATATTAAAAAACTGATGTGAAAATTTACCGTTATTTGATACCATCTGACGATGCAATCTGAAATAGCCTCATTAAATATTAGAGGGAGGAAGGGGCAATGCCCCGCCCCCATATATACGAAAAACAAAATTTTATATATCTTTGGATGTATTTAAGTTTCACGGATGATATATGTTACACATGATAATGGGAAGGAGAAGCTATCGTGATAATTTTGTTCCAAAAAGGCGAGGGCGATGAAGCGACGCATCGCAGTTGATTACAATGCCAAACAAACACATTAGAGCTCAAGGCTTTCAAATACTCGACTCACGACTCAGGAGAAATGACTTCCAGTGATGTGCTATTATGGTCGCTGTAGTGTTAATCAAGTAGCATTACGAAATAGCTCATCTAAATTTTGGTAAAAATCACCCAAGCCCAGCAGATCAAACAGCAGCACGCACTAAGCTATTACATACCGTTAAGTCTATGGTCATTCCAAGCTCAAATCTCACTTATCGGTTAATACGCATCCAATCTTTAAAATTATCTTATGGAACACTCCATCAAATCTCACAGCGATGGATGACATTGTTCTACATATTGCATTTCACTGACTGCTGTCGTTATAAAATACGTTGGTTTCAACTAATCACCCAGGAGACACATCCCGCGGTGGAAGTGCTATCATTATGAGAAACAAGATAAAATGTTCAGTATCTAGATCCACACTACATCTCTGTGCTCAACTTAGCACAGTAGAACACTGGGAAACAGCTATTTCATTAATGGTGATTTAAACGTGAAGAATCACTGGTGGGAAGCTAGAACCGATATTCCGAAAGGACTCCAACTGCTGACGTGCATTCAATCAAATATTTACTCAATCCTTACTTCAGCAAGTCCAACATACTGACCGACTGACCCAAATCGAGGAGTCGATAGACGAAGGAAATTAAAGACTTCCACGAATTATGTTCCGAGCATTGCGCCACTGTCATCGACATCAATGTTGCAGTTGATCTTGATATTGTCAGACGAAATATTCTTAGCACTTAGTACTTAAACTTGTCACTATTCCAAGGCTGGTTAGATGGTCACGTAGACCTTTATGTAGAAATGAATTCCGTTAGAGATGTTAACGATACGGTCGAATGGTTAAGCCGGAAAATCCATGAAGCAGCAGACGCCGCAACTCCTTTAAAATTATCAAACTTACCCTCTTCATACCGTAACTACTGGATATATTCTAGAGAAATTAGTAAACTTGTTAATAAGAACAAAAATATTGGACGTTTCTGGCAACAAATTCGCTACCCTGCAGACAAGAACTCATATTACAGAGTTTTAAAAAAAATAAAGAATAGTAGTCTTGACTTGAAAAACGATACAATTAAAGACTGCCTGATTAATGCATACAAAATAAAAATGGTTTTAAAATGCACACATTCCGCTTTCTTCGAATAAGATCCTTCGAGAGAAATGAAAACGCCAAATCTGAGTTAAAAAGCATACAGGCAGCAGTAGTGCCTCAAGGAATCGTGCTGGGCCACTTACTTTACACCACTGACATAGCTGACATGCCCGACTCTAATTGCAATGAAGTAATTATAGCGAAATATGCTGACGATACAGCAATTCTTGCTAGAGCTTCCATTGATAAATCTGCAACATGATTGCTTCAAAACTAAATAAAACTCAAGACTGGATGAACAAGTGGAATATCGTAGCACACACAGCCCAGCCTGTTCATGTCTTATTTGCACTTAGGCATAACAGTAACGATCGGTCACATCTCAATGACATGGTTTTTTCCAAATCAAAACAAAGTCAATTATATAAGCTTCTGGCTGAATAAAAATTAAAGATCATATAGTATAAGAGAGCAAGTAGACCTAAAAACGCTTCGTATGCATTAGTCAAAAATGTAAGCTTAATCTGGACCACAAAGTCAGACTATATAAAGCCATACTTAAGCCGGTCATGACTTACGGCATCCTGCTATGGCGTGTGGCAGCTGAATCAAATATCGATATACTTCAGTCGTTTAAAACAGTTGCCCTTAAAAAAATCACTTTAGCTCTGTGGTAAACAGCAGAATGACAATATTCACAAGAATTTATAAATTCAAAGTATAGCTGAAGAAATCAGGAGTCATATCACCAGACAGTGGCGTAACAATAGGGTGGCATGGCTGACAAAATGCCACGGGCCCCAGACCCAAGTGGACCCCGGCCCAAGAGGCCGCTAGCTCAAAAATATTTGTTTACATTGTACCTGAGTATTATATTTTATTTGAAAAGTATTTTTTATAAGTTCTGCTTAAAATCCAAAGTGAGACAACTAAAGATCATAATACAGCAACACTAGCAACACTATGTTAGGGGAATTCCGGATTTGATATTTTTTTATGAGGGCTCTACTGACTGCGTATTCTTTGTGTGATTATTTTGACAATTGATGATTTGTATCTTTGATTTTTCGTATTTGTTCTTTTATTGAATATGAAAATGGTGGCAGAGTAAAGTTGATTGTGAAAGTTAGATATTAAAATGTCTAGTTCTAGAAAATATAAAAGTGGGAGCGAAAAACGAAAGAGGGAGACTGAAGAAAAAAATAAAAAGCTACCTAAAATTAGTCAGTACTTGAAAATTGATGACTTAAATAATGAAAATTCGAGTGAACAGTGCTCCAAAAGTGAAGAATTGGACATTACTAAAAGTATACCAGAATTATTAAATGCAGCACCCAACACCAGTGACTACCCAGATCCAGAACAACCACAACAAGGTACTAGCAAAAATCAAAGAGAATTATATTTTAGCATGAACAATATTGTATCTTCGCGATATGTTACTGAGAAGGGTAATTTTAAAGAGCTAACTGATCAAGTGAAAAGGTTCGTGATTGAGAACGGACATTGTAAACCTAAGGGCCCTTTCTTAAAAGAAAGTGACAATAGATCGTTTCTAGAAAAATATTACTATATTGTTTCCAAGTCTGGCGTGAAACTTGAACGTTTCCTATTATTTAATACTTCAGAAGGCGTATTGTGAACCGTGTTGATTAATCGCAAATCGGGCATCTAAGAAAATACAAAAATTTTAGATTGCGGGCTATGACGACTGGTAACTGGTAATTGTAGATGCCATATAAAGACACGAGACACCAACAATGCATCTGGATTCCTGTCTTACGTTACGTAAAAATATGGTAATGGGATCCCAAAGGCACTTGTCATTAAAGAAACATTTTTAGGATTTCATGAAGTCCAAGCGTATTATTAAATTCATAAATGACAAAAATTGTCCACTAAATATGTGTCAAGGACAAGGATATGATGGTGCTAACACAATGAAAGGGACTTATGGTGGAGTTGAAAAACTTATTAAAGATATCGAGCCAAATGCCGTATATGTTCACTGTGTTGCTCATAATATAAATCTAGAACTCAATGATGCAGTTAGAGAGGTAATTGATATGCATAGAGGTTATTGATGGGCATATAGTATCAAAAGATGGAATATTTTATCAAGTTTTATATCTAATAGAGAAAGTGAGTCTTTAACTTCCATAACATTAAAAACATATGGCCCTACTAGATGGGCAGGACGTTATGATGCCGTTTTTGCTTTAAAAGTTCGGTTTGATGAAGTCCAAAAAGCGCTAACGAAAACAATTCTGTTAAATTGCAAATCAGATGAAAGAAATTAAGCTGTTTGCGAAGATGAGCGTCTCCAAGATTCGGAAAGTTTGTTCAAAGTGAACATCTTTTATTGAGTATTAGACATCATTATAAACCAACTGAAATCGCGTTTCCTTCCAATGAATGAAGTTCTTTAAAATTTCAGTGTTTTGCAGCCTTCCACTTAAAAAGTTTTAAATGACACTGATCTATTAAAAAAAGCGCTAGAATTTGTTGAGATATATAAAAAAGACATATCTGAATCATTGGCCAGAGAAATTCTCAGTTTTCGATCCACTTTCAGAGACGAAATAGAAAAATCTTCGTGTATTAGAGACCTTGCTGATTTATTAATAATAAAAAATCATTTTATGTCCTGCAGCTTTCCTGAATTAATGTTATTTCTTACAATTCCTATGACTACAGCTAGTGCTGAACGATCATTTTCAAAACTAAAATTGATAAAAACCTATTTAAGAAACTCTATGAGACAAGACAGGTTATGTAACTTGGCTATTCTGTCTATTCAAAATTCTATGGCCCGATCCTTAAACTTTGATGATGTTATAGACACTTTTGCGGAACAGAAAGCTCGAAAAAAAGAATTTGTTATAAAAATCTTATTGAAATTAAATTGTTATTTGGTTGTTCCTTCACCGAAAAGCTAGCGAATAGATGATGAATGCATTGAGATATTATGTTCTATGGATGAATGTGAATACGCATTCGGCTAGCGTGGGGACTACAGACCATTCCCTCTCGCCTAAGATAGGAGGCCTATGGCCATTAGTGGGACATATACAACGTGTAATTGAATACGCTGAAAATCTCGAAGTTTATTACAATTAAACTGAGTACAACGTGACGATTTTTACTGATAGGGCCCCATCAAAAGAATTTGCCACGGGCCCCAGTTGGTATAGTTACGCCACTGGGTACGAGATTAAAACTACCAAATGTGGAAATAAGTGAAGCTCGAATCATTAATGAAAAAGACGGAAAAATGAATGTTGTGGCTACATTTGACTCGAGAGATACAACAATATACATATACAAGTACCTATATCAAGATTTTTTCAAATATATAAGAAGTTGTGACATCTTTGCGTTGTCGGAGATACACGTTGAGCAAGCAAACATAGAACAATACGAGACAATCTTTAATGATTTTAACACTCATTGGCAACCAGCAACTCGTGAAGAGTTCAGAAGTTATTTTCAGACATTACTGAACCCATGCCAAAGAAATATTGAAATACTTTACGCACCATATTTGTACGAAGATGAAGATCTGGATAAGCCGGTGGAAATCTATGAGCTTAAAAAGATATTGGAAAGAGTTAAGATGAACTTAAGATGAAGGCTTAGATAGAGTATCATACGAATTTTATGCCAATGCATCCGAACAGTTCCTGAATGTGCTTGTTAAAATTTACAACAATATTTTAACTAATTGAAAATTGGATGACGCATTTGTTACAAGTATTATATTTCGTATTTTTAAAAAAGGAAACCCAAATGTTACCGAAAATTAAAGAGTCATATCGTTCATGAACTGTTCAGCGAAAATTTTAATGGGTATTGTTAACAATCGGTTAACTGCATGGCTAATGAAACTCAAAAAACTGAATGAATATCAAGCCGGATTTAGAAGGAATTATTCGACAATTGACAATATATATAATTTATCCTCAATAGTTTGTGACGAAACTTAGAAGTGTCGCACAATTAATTATAAGAAATATTTGAATCCATGAAATGTAATTTTATTATAACTTTGTAACCTAGTTTAAACATTAGCAACTAATGCATTTTTAGAACAGATGACCCAACACGCGAGCAGGTGACCACACCATGACCCTGATCGCGAATAAGTGCCCGAAGCCATGACCGTTCCATCAACAGATGTCCTCATTGATAGGACAGCTGTTTTTAACAGCTGTTCAAATCGGTAATACGTTCCGATTTAAACCCGATAGACGGAAAAACATGACCGGTACGTGGTATAAAAGGCGCGACGCAATGCAAATTCGGTCAGTCAATTTCGGACAGCAGTCCAAGTAAGTAACATGGGTAAAAACGAGTGTTCCGCAGTAACAGTGTAGTGTTAAATTATTAGCCGCTTCTGGTAAATAATTTCGCGTTCCGATTAAAATTCCGCGAGTGCCGCGTACGAGCAACAGCCTCTACTGGCTAAACGCTCCCCGTTTCGATATAGTGCCACGAGTGCCGCGTTCGAGCAACAGCCTCTACTGGCTAAACGCTCCCCGTTCCGAGATATACCCCCGCGAGTGCAGCGTACGAGCAACAGCCGCTCCAGGCTAACCGCTCCACGCTCCGACTAACCCCGCGATACAAAACCCCGTGTCTGTCGCAAACTAAAATACGAAAACACACGCTGCACTGTTTACACTCACAGGCGGAAATAAGCATATACTAACCTCAAAACGCATATAAACACGAGACCATACATTCACTCAGACACACACTCATGCTAAGACACACTCACAAAGCACGCACACCCACCTGCACACACTCACACACGTTTTCAGGTCATTATTCATACACTGAACCATCGCTCGTGCATGCACCCTACACTTACACGGAAAACGGCTAGGGGCACTACAGTCATCGATACGTACACTGGATTGGAAGGGTCATCTCCTACCATTAACACGTAATTTTATAAAATAAAGTGAACTTAAATAAACCAACAAAATTTATCTTTTTTGAGTTGCTACACCACCACGAAATTTCTGTAACGGACTTGGACCATACGGCGATCTATACCCTAGCTGAAATAACTTCGTTACAAGTTCGAATAAAGTTCTTCGAGAAAAAGAAAGTCTACGCTTTTTTTTTTTTTTGGTGTTAAAGCTGCATTTGACCGAGTTCCAAGAAATTTATTAATATTTAAGTTGCACCAAATGGGCATGTTATCCAAGATGTTTAAATTTATTGAGTCGGTTTACAAACACACTAAATGCGCAGTATGGACCGGCGAAGAATTATCAGAGGAGTTTGAAACAATGAGCGATGTCAAACAGGAATGCTTATTATCTCCCCTGCTCTTTGCATTATACCTAAACGATCTGAATGACTGCCTAGATGGTGGGCTCTATATTGACAACGTAAATATTAGACTCCTACTCTATGCGGATGATATTGTTATACTATCGGACGACGTTGAGAAACTTCAGCTTATGATAAATGAACTGGAAGTATACTGCAAAAAAAATGGGATATGAAGGTTAATATAAGTCAGAGATAATGGTATTTCGTAAAGGAGCTCGCTTGTCAACTAGAGAAAAGTTGTATTATAAAGGAACTGAGATTAAAATGGTGACAAAATATGATTATTTTGGTGCAAAATTAAGGCCAAGCATGTCATTTGCTTCGCATGTCAAAAATAAGAAAGCAGTATCAAAGGTGGCTATTAACTCTACATGGAAGCCTTTTTTGAGCAAGAGAAAAATTAATTTAAGTGCAAAATGGAAACTTCTTAAAGCAGCATGCAGATCCATTCAAACATATGGAGCCCAACTATGGGGACATTCATACTCTAATGAAGTGCACGTGTTACAAAGGTACTTTATTAAACGCATATAAAAGCTAACAGATAACACACCAAAATATGTTGTTGCTATAGAAACAGACATTGAAGATGGCCACTTATACACAATTGATTTACATCTCAAGCATATTACTAGAAACTTGAATGATTACATGTGCAACAGACTCCCAAATATGCTAACAAAAGCATTGATGAGAAAAGGCATTTTATGGCACACAGAATTATTAAACTTTATGCGTAATTTCGACATACACTTGACAAATACATTGAGTCGAACGGAATGGTGCAATAAATGCGTAGAAATTTTGATGGCATTAAAGCAAAATGTGAGTCAAGAATATAGAAATCGAGCAATTATGAGTGATAACCGCATATATAGGTACCTAGACTTTGGAATAGGAAAGTCATATTGCAATGATTTTCAAACACAAAGCAGAATAACGTGGATAATAAAAGCCCGGGGTAACATTGTGGCTAAATGGTAGTAAATATCGAGAAGCTAGTTTATTTAAAAGAAGCAGACATCCTACATTTCATTGGCAGATGCCCCGGTATTACGTGTATTTAGATATATGTAGGTACTTTGGAAAAGCACATCTAATGGAAAATGAAATATTAGATATTTTGAATGGCGTTCCTGAAGATAATTGGTATAGCTTAGTTAAGCACTTAGAAATAGCTACTAATTATAGGAAATTTATAATGAATGAATATAATTCATAATTTACATTTTTTTTTATTTATTTTAGGGATAAGTTAATTCTTAGTTTTAGCATCAAATACATTTTAGGAAAATAGTTATTCCAGTTCTCGAACGATCTGCTATCTCGCTTACCCGGGGCAGGCAGGTGTAGTAGAGGGTAGGGTTAAGAAAGTATTTTTAGTAAATTAGTAAATTAATGAATTAAATTGTATGCGTTAGGAAATTTATGTTTGGGCAGACGGCAAGTAGCCAAGCCAATTAATTTAAGTTCTATATAAGACAAAAATTTTGATTAAGTAAAAATTGTAAAAAAAAAAAAACTTGTGTATAAAAGAACTCTATATCTATAGTGGCAAGAGATGGACAATTATTCCCATAAACTTGTTTCATCAATTTCTGAGTTTCGGTAAAAGTTTTACCAAGTTTTTACTCTGTATTCAACACACATTTTTGCAACTTACTGTCTTACTTACTGTCACATTAGACGCTTTAGCTCCACTTCCACATTTTCAAATGTCATTAAATTTGTAAGGCAATTTCCATGAAAGATGTACCTTTCCAATGCGCCAACAGCAAAATGCACTGGAAAAAAAGTTTGCGAAATTTTGAGACATATCCTAAAAAAGTCATAGATTGAAGCTATTTCTGCAAATATTAAACAAAAAACTGCGGAAAAAGAAAGCTGCGCAAAATATTTCAGACAAAAAAACACCCACAAGATAAGGCCAAACCAAACAAAGCCATTGTTAAGCTAAAAATCATGTTTAAAGATGAAAAGAACAAAAAATTTGAATATTAACTTTTAAACTTAGACGCAAAAACTTTTTCGAAATTTCAATATGTAAAGCTGCATAAAAACTTAATAATGCAATAATTCATAGACCACCATTAAAAACTGAGTAGGACGCTTGAGCAAAAAGTAATAAAGAAAAGCAGATACATATTGGCAAAACATTTCAGATTAATTTTTACAAGTGACATGGATACTCAAAACATACGATTTCATAATTAAAGAAAAAAAATTAAGATTTTAAAAGATAAAAAAGGCGCTTGGATATGATCTTGTGTCAGGCAAACCACCGAAGGCGCTACCAGATATAATAATTAGTTATATCAGATATATTATCAATGCGGCACTTAGGCAAACATATTTTCGTGCTGCGTGGAAAGTTGCACAAATAAATCATATAAGGACGCAACATAGCTTGCCTCTATTATCCAAAATATTTGAAAAGCGATTAATAGAGTAGAGGCCCTACTGATACAATAGTAAACAAGTAAGGAATTTACAGTCGGGCGTAACCGACTGTAAGAGGCCCTATACCAGTACAGGTCGCCTAACAAACACATTAAATGTTTCCCGAGCTTATGACCAAACACATGACCACTTCTCACTGCGCGAATATGAATGAAAAGAAAAGGGGGGTCGTTCAAATTCAATTGCTTATAAAATCGTCATTTATTATCCGATTTTGATGAACTTTTTGGATTTTGGCTTAGAGAAACATTATCTCTATACTAGCATACTGTGCCGATAAAATTTTTTGCCTTAGGGGTGATTTTATGGGTAAGGGGGGGAGGTGCAAAATTTTAAAATAAACTTGTAAAATTCCGGAGCAGTCCTAGTCGAATGCAAAAAACGTCAAGTCTCTATCTATTACCGTTTCCGAGATCCTTTCGTTTATACAGACGGACGGACAGACGGACATGGCTATATCGACTCCTCTATAACTCCTGAACATAATGTGGGTAACTTTGGGGGGTCTCCGACCATTATTTCTACCTGTTACATACATTTGCACAAAACCAATAGGCTCTTGTACCTTCGGTACAGGGCCTAAAAATGGTACTGACGAAAAGTATTTTGCTCCTCTCAATTCTCACTGTACGAATAAGAAAAGGGAGGACGGAAGCATCATAGCTCGTTAAAATTCAATTGCTTATAAAATCGACATTTATTACCCGATTTTGATGAACTTTTTGGATTTCGGCTAAGAGAGACGTTATCTCTGTACTGGAATTTTTTTTGTGACAAAGAAATTTTTACCCTTGAGGTTGATTTTATGGGGAAGAAGGGGGAGGGTCAAAATTTTGAAATAAACTTGTAAAATGCAAAAAGCGCGAAGTCTCTATCTATTATCGTTTCTATTTCATATCGACGGGCAGACAAACGGACGGACGGACATGGCTATATCGACTCCTCTATCACTCATATTTCTAATCATGATGGATATTTACGAATAGAGATATACATCGTGACCTGAATGTACCTACAATACAATTGACGAAACGATGAGAAGTTCTATCTCTTAATAAACAAATCGATTGCTAATGCATACAAACCAAGATATGAGACAACTGCCTAAAAAAGAAGGCTCAACACGCTGGAGATTGAAGCGCCTTGATTCAACAAACATAATGCTTCGATATCTATGAGCTTATATTAACATAGATATTTACTACAATTGATTTAAAATAACAGTCCATATGTAACTTTTAGTAGAATTTAATAGAATTGAACGATGCAATATTCCGCGAAGTGTGGGGCAGTCGCATGTAGTAAAATTACAAATAGTACGTTTATACGTTGGAGTTATTCATGAAAACAATTCATAAAAAGTTAAAAAGTCATGAAATGTAGTTTATCATTAAAACATTTCGTGAATAAGTTTATATTTCATGTATTTCTTCCGACATTGCCACCTTTTAGTTGTGATGTTGTATGGCAAAAGAGAATTGTTTGAAACTCTTAAGGCGTCAAGTTTAAATTGAAGCTGAATGTGTTTTGTTTTCAGTTTCCAAGAAAGGAAACAACACAATTGCGTTTAGTTGAGACTTTTTTGGATTCATCTGCATTACATTAGAGTATTTCATATTTAATTATAAATTCATTTTTATTGATACATGACTGTTAACAGGAACATGTGTACATATATCTTTAGTGGATCTCTGCTGCGCCTTCACCTTATAGTCCAGTCAAAATAGACATTTGACCTAGAAT